>CM077597.1:1372000-2058000 GCA_039654915.1 Aquilaria yunnanensis | reverse complement strand
CCCATTTTAAAATGTACGGAGGAAATTTTTTATCAAAGAAAACAGCTGTAAAGATTTTGCAGTCTGAATTTTACTGGCCTTCTTTATTTAAAAATGCACATGCATTCTGCATATCCTTTGAAAATTGTGAAAAAGTAGGATCCATTTTTTCCCGATTAAGTGGCGGATACGGCACTCCGTGGTTCTCAAGTCGGTTATCTCAGTTTCCCATAATAACTGATTTCTTTCTCTCCTCTCTCAATTTTTTCTCACTAATGGATTATGTTCTTTCTGTTTTGCGAAAATACTTTCCTTCTCTCCCAATAAATATTCTTAAAATGATTTACCAAGCTAGATGTGGACGATTATGAGTTTTGATGCACAAAGACATTCCTGAAGAAGTGCGTTGGTTAATTGAAACTAAGGTCCGTTTGGCTGGTGAAACCCAAGATACATTTATGTCCCGTATGCCTGGCTTAGGCAAAAGCTCTTATACCAAAAAGCGAAGAGCGAAAAGGTTACAAGTCTATCACAATTGTGGTCAATGGAATTGTAATACTAAATGTCGTTCTTTAGGGATGATGTTCGATAATCGAGAAGATAAAAGAAAATTCATTAAAAATGGCCTGCGTAAGGAATCTTTGGATGATATCTGATTGACTCTTGAAACGCATTCTTGTGGAATAGTGTAACGTGAAATTCTTGGTTTATGGAGGGCTTTTCATAAAGAACGAGAGCGTTATAGTTTTTGGAATCTGACTTTAAATAAACTTGTTTGCCAGGTTTTAAGAAAACTGGATGGGAAGCATATCCCCGACTCATAGAAGGCGTTGAAGCCGTTACTGGACGTAAAACTAGTGGAAGATGTGAATCACAATCACAACTACTGTGCATTAATGTCATTTTATTTTTGTTATTTTTCTTTACAAGTTGTCAATCCTTGATAAGTAATGAAGCACTGTGGAAGAGAGCAACCGAACTTGTAGATCTGTTTATTTTATCTTTTAGTTTTACTATCAGCATTTTCTTTATTCTAGTTTAAGTTATTTCAGGTTTTTCATTTTCAATAACTACCAGTTCAGGTAATTTCTTCTTCACTTTTCTTACCTATGTTTTGACATTGGGGACAATGTCTTAATCTGGTTGGGGGGATGGAGAGTTGATATTTGATTTTTTTTTTTTTAGTTTCTCTCATGCTGATATTAAAACCATTAGACAAAACACTTAGTTTATGATGGCTGAGTAAAGAGTAATTTTTCACTCTTGAGACGCATCCTATTTTATGTGACATGCATAACATTTTTTTATCTTGCAAGTATAAATAGTTGCATGTAGTAACATTTAGCATGAATTTAGGTTGTTTGTTTGCATTTAGGAACCCAACTTATGGAAATATCATCATTGGATGTATACCTTGTAAATTTGAAATGGTTGTTCATTTTTTAAAGCGGTTAAAGTATATTGTTTGTTACCTGAGGAAAATAAATAATCGGTGAGCACTTTTGAGTCCTTAGTATTTATTAGAATGTGTGAATTTCTTTGTTGAGAGTGCTTATTTTATGTTTTGAGCTAGACCTTGATTGGATGGGTGACCTTAAGGACCCATGCAACCTTATTTATTGTATGTAAATTTAAGAAAGAAGATGGTATTTTAGGGCCAACCACTAACCAAAAGGCTAACCTTGTACATTATCCCTTAATGAGCCCCTTTGAGCCTTATAGCCTTATTTTTTGTTTGAATCCTATATGTTTAACCACTTCCACTTCATTTTCATCCTTTAATGCCATTGGAACTAGTGATACTTATGTGATTATGGGCTTAGAGAATTAAAATGAATGTGTTATTTTTGGTAAAATAAAGAATAAATGTGATGCATACTTCAGAATATGTTGGGTTATCTTATGCTTAAATTGTGATAGTAAAAAAATTTGGGGTGAATTGAGCTTGAATAATAAAAATTGAGTGTGTATCATTGGATGGTTGAGTTTTAAACAAATGTTGATTTGTTATTTATAATAAATAAATAAAAGGTAAAAGCGAGACCATAAGAAAAAGCCCTCGCAAAAATACGTTAATATATATATATATATATATATATATATATATATATATATATATATATATATATATATATATATATATATATATATACATAAACTCTTTCATTTCATAATACTTGGCCTCTTTTTCTTTTGTGGCATTCTAAAAAAAAAATTGCTCTCTTACCCTTTTAAATAAAATTATATCTGCTCATACCCATGTGAATTTATACTAAAGTAAAAATGAAAGACATCTTCTTTTGTTTTTTTCTGACAGATAAATGCATAATCATGGGAGATAATTTTGAAAAAAAAAAAACACACACAATTTCAGCCATAATATTTGTTCAAGTCAAATGAGGCCAGCTATTTTGAAATAGAGAGGGGTTAAAAAAAAAAGAAAAAAAAAAGAGAAGAAAAAAAAATTGTTAAATTCAATAAGTTTGAAACTCAACAATATTTGTTTTCTAAACTCATTTGTTATTAAGGAATTGTGTTTTGGAGAGGACTTGGAGACTAGGGTTGAATTGGGTATTTAGTGTTTTAGGTGTCCACATTTATTGTATTACTAGTTCTCTTAAACTCCACCATTAAAAAGCCTCCATCCGATTCCCGTTTTCACCAAATCCAGCCTCATTATAACCTTATAGAAAGACCATTAGACTTAAATTTACGTGCAGAATATAGTGAGGGTGAAGTTGGTTCCCCTTGCAAGCTCGGGATTGAGAAACACAAAGTAAACTGTTCACAAACCCACTTTAAAATAAGTGTAAATACTTAGAAAGTGATCTTCTATCTCTGGTAACAAGAACTTAACTTTTTCTCCTTTCATTAATTACTTGCAAGTCAAGTTTACAAGTTTTATATATTCATAGCATGATTTGTCATGAGTTGTTAGATTATGTATTTTGTTTATTTTCTTAGGTTACACTTACTAGGGACTAGCAAGAGTCTGGTTAGAGGGTTTGATGAATACTTATAAGTGTATTATTATTAATGGTTTAAATCATCAGTATACACTTTGAGTATGATTAATTTATATTTTCTGAAGCATTTTTCCACCGGGTTACTATTCATGCATTTTTACTATTCATACGTGTTTTTACCATTCACAGTTACTATTCACCGACTTACTGTTCATACGCGTATTTCACTATTCATATGCGTATTCACTGTATATACGTGGTTTACTGTTCATTAATATTAAAATATATATATTAAATAATTATTTTTTTTATGTAGGTAAAAATTATTACTTGGCGGCCCTTCACGAGAAAAAATCATATTTGGAGCTGTAGGCATTGGAACTGAGTGATTCAAAATTCATCTGAAAGCCAACACATAGATTTTCAACTCTGCTTCATTCCGCAAGCTAGTTTGATCGTTTTCATTGCCGAAATCTGATTATAGATGAGACCCTTTGTTATTTCGTGTGCTGAAGAGCAATTTCGGTAGAAAAATCATAACTTGAGCTACGGATGTCTGATTTGAATGAGCAAGCTATCGATTCGAAGCTAAAGACGAGATCTACAACTTTCATGCTTTGAGGAAGAGCTGATATGATGGTTACAATGGTCAAAAAATTAAAAGAAGTTGTGACCTGCCATTGTTGATTTGTATTTACCTACATTTTACCATTTTATTGTTACCATTTCACCCACCCTAAAACTCTATAAATATGCACTTTGGGGGGAGGGTGAAGGATGCCATTTTTCTTAGGCCATTTTCATGTTCTTGTATCATCTTTAGCTTTTTTCCTTTGTTCTTGTTCTAATTTTCAATACCGAAGCTCTGTCCAAGTGTTTTCTCGTTCTTGATCTTTTAATCTATGTTTATTTCATCTTTCTACATGTTGTTTACTTTTATCATGACTAACTAATCTTCCTTTTGCTAAGGTGAAAGAGTGAAACTTTTGGTATAAAAGTTATGATTGATTTGAATGGATCACAACGTTAACGGTATTTTCTTCCTTAATCTATTTAACTTTCTTCCTTGTTAAGTGGGAGTCTTGATTTATTATAGTCAATCATTGGCACAAAAGCTGCTTGATTCCCTTTTTAGAACATGGCTCTACCGGCTATATTGAAATCTTGAGTTATTATCGACAAAGGTTTGCATGATGGATACTTGAATCCATTAGCAAGTGTTGGTGTTTTAAGATCAATGAACATTAATATTAACTAAATTCCCCGATTAGGACATCCTTTATGTGTGGATCTCAATTGAGTGGTAAGATGGACTAAAATTAATCATAACCGATATACTAAAAGTGGATCCCCTAACCTTAGCTATTTTATTTGAATTTGAGTTTATAATCAACACCTGTTCACACCTTGCACCAATATCTTTCCTTATTACCAAATCTATAATTTGTATTTCTTAATTCACTTCCCTGTGGTTCGATACTCGGACTCCCGAGATTTTATTACTTGTGAAAACCTACACTTGGGTTACAACTGCTAGAGTGCAGCACCTAAGAGGGCCACTTAGATATGCACACTAAGGGTAGTATTCTGATGGCCTACAGAACATTACCAATCTTGGAAGTCTAAATGCACAATTTTGGTACTATAATTGGACTACCCCGGAGTGGGTAACAGGTAGAGTTGAGCTCAACTAAAGCTGACCCCAAAATCAATTGCTGGGGTCTTGACATGTCTAGAGCATCCCATGGTCGGTGATAGAAGAGGCATTGGCAAGGAAAATGGAGATGAGGGACCTTGAGTTGGCGACCTCAGTATGGGCAAGTCTCAATGCAACAACCGCAAGGTCGCCAGTGACGATGGGTTCAGAGGATAAGGTATTGAAGTAGAAGGAGAAGTTGGATAAGAATGTGGGGAAGCCACAGAGATGGATAGAGTCAAAGTGGAGGTGGCGGAGAATGGAAGTGAAGACACAAGAAGGGGGAGGGCAACCTTGGAAAATTGTAAATTTCTAAAGCATTGGGTACAATTGTAAACTAGATTAAATTCAAGAAAGCTAACCATAATTTTGACTGACGGCTGACTGACAGCGTTAAAAAAGCAAAAGGTAAGTGTAACCTTAGGGAGGCAAATGTAAGATCACATATAGTTTAGGGGGCAGCTGTAAAAAAACCCTTTTAGTTGTTGTTTTAGAAAGTACTAAATTGCGACATGCATTTTATTGTGTGGCAACAAACGAAGATGCAAATTTTTCATATCGATTATATTATAGAAGAAAAAGTGCTAACAAAAATGATGAATTCAAAAATAAGTTATAATCAATTCAAAAATTCCTTAAAAAATTGAGACATTTCAAATATGTTGGTAACAAATTTAGTAAATAAAAAACATATAGCATAAGAGCAATATAGTGAATTTGTGATTCAACACAAATTGAGGTATTAAGCATCACTCATGAAAGTCTAAAAACCTAAATCGCAGAAACCAAAAGTTTATGACAGAGCGTTAAAAATGCCTAGATATCACCACAAAACAAATAGAGTACCAATTATATGACTTACCCTTTGTTCAGCAAAAAAAAGAAGAAAAAAAACACTCTAGCAACATAGTTGCTCATAAGCACAATTCTAAAGTCTGAGAACCAAAAGGCATCACCGCAGATAAATAGATGACCAATTATATAATTTACACTTTAGCCCAAACAAATGGGGAAAAAAAAAGAAAAAAAAACGAATCTCGACTAAGAAAAGAAAACCTGCAGCTGCGTGGCACTGTTCATAAATATAATAGCACGCATATTACTTTAGATAATATGATCTATAATATGACTTAGTAGCTTAATTTGTATTGCGAATTTTTATGCTATTGAAACAAGATAAGTGAAATTAAAGTGTAACATGATGGCAACAGTGCGGCATTTTGGTTAATGACCCCGTTTGGGAATAGTTTTTATAATTAGTGTTAAAATTTTAGATTATTTTTTCAAAAGCTAAGATAAAAATGCTGAAACTAAAAATTAAAAACTACCATTAAATAGTTTTTTTTAAAACTCTAATGTTAAACTCTAATGATAATACCAAATGAGGCCAATGTTATTGAAGCTTATCATTAAATTTAGAGTAGCAATTTATGACACCAAGCTCACAAGTGGATGCATAGATCATGACATTAGTCACTGAAATAATTGCTGTGGAGAATAATATCATTAAAAAAAGTGCCCGTGGCACATTGTATATCAAGAAAATGCTTCTAATTAAATTGGAAAAGAATAATATACTGTATGCTCAAGGACAATTTTGCCCTCAAGTTCGAGTGTAATATTTGCACCTCCATTGACTTCAATTACAGTTGTAGTGAAGGCAGTTCACACAGGGCATCTAATACATAGCCCTGTGTTTCCCCATTTTATTTTATTTTATTTAAAAAAGTAATAACTAAATAAAGAATAAAGTAAATGCAGCAAAAAGAAAAGGGAAATATTATTGGTGGTGAGAGGCAAAAGCAGAGGCCTCGGAGACCAGGTCTGAGAGATCCATGGAGTGGGCGTAGGGGTTGTTGCTTCTGAGGAGGTGAACAAGGTAGAGAAAGGTATCGATCTCACAAGCGATCCGGAGGGCACCCTGGTAGGAGAACCCCAACTCTTCCCCGGAGAGGCGGAGCAAGTTCTCGAAGAGGGGGTGATTTAGGACATTGGCTTCCACTTCAAACTTGCTTATAGTTTCTTTTCCAACGTAGACCCTAACATGGCCCTTATTGGGGACATCGCTCTCATCAGCTTCATTGGGGAAGCGCTTAGCTCCACAGCACCACAACCTCTTCACCATCCCAGCCATTTTTGTCTTTAATTTGTTCAATGTTTGAATGAAGAACTTTTTGTGTTGGGGGGAATTGAAGTCGTTGTGTATTTATATACATCTAAGTAAGATTGTAAAGAAGAGAGAATGTTGGAGGTGGAGTGGAGGTGGATCCGCGGAAAATTAGTTAATTGCTTGCTTGGAAAGGCCCAAATTTGTTTATTAAATAAGAATCCGTACGAAATAGACAAATAATGAATACTTTTATTATTATGATTATTTTGTTACAAATATAGTTAAGAGTAATAAGAGTACCTTGGAAGATTAGAAGGTAAATTATTTACCTCACAAAATTTGAACAACATAAAGCCAGTGGCGGAACCAGGATTTTTGGTTCGGGGGGGCAAGCCTGGAGGAGAGTCGGCGGAGCCCGGAGGAGAGAGACGACGTCGCGGTTAGGTAAAGCTGTAAATTGGGACTAATTCATACTAATTCAAAGATTAAGGAGCAAATCGTACGAGTTGGAAAAGTTTGAGGACTAATAGTGCATTTAGGCCATGTTAGAATATCCTCTTAATGTAGAGGGAATAACTACTCACTGGGTCCCTACTTTCTTCAGCGCCTACCTTATTGCCCCCCCATCTTTATATTTTTCCACAATATTTGGAGGGGAAAAATGCACACATAATCCTTAACTTTTGATAAAATCATCAAATTACTACCCCATATTTATGTTTTTTCAAAATTCCCGTAGGGCAACCGCCCCCCCCCCCCCCCCCCCACAGCAAAGCATAGCTCCGCCACTGCATAAAGCTGCATTTGGCAAACCCCAGTTGGGTTACCATGCACGTATCCCCTTATGTCATTCCACCTGGTTTGCTAGGACTTGTTTTTATATTTATTTTTGAAAGTTACCCTTATTTTCATAGTTAGCAAAAACTATACCATATAAAAACAAGTGAGTTTAAAATGTTGAACATATAAGTAGTTTCCTTTTCCATGTACACTACAACCTAGTAAGAGACAACCATAGTGCACTTTAGAATTGTCATAAGTTCTTTAATTCCTCTTACAACAATCTTTTATTGCTAAATGATTCTTTAAGTATCCTTCTAAGCTTCTTTTAGGCTGATAACACGTCCTAATTTAGGAACCGGTATAAAAGAATAATAAGTAATTTCTAACAACTAAAGCATTAGTCGATCGTTGGCATTTTAGATTATTTGGTTATAGTCAACCCGATTAGGCACAATATATATGTGTGTGTATTTCTTGCTTATCGAAGACATGAACATAGTAATTGATCGAATTTGGCAACAAAAAAAAAAACAGAAGTTTGAAATGCAATTTCAATGGTGTAAATTTGAGATATCCAACTAATAAACAATATGCCAAAATCAATTTTGGTATCAAACTTTAACAAGTTACTCAAGATTTTCTGACTTTTCAAACTGTGTAACCTGGTAACTATAAAATATACAAGCCCTTCAACCATAGCTCCATTAGTGGCCTAACCACAAGCAAAGAGGAAAAGGAAAAAGGAAAGGAAAATTCCATCCCAGCCACCCAGCTTTTTAATTTCTCTTTTTTGTACCCAATACTATATCACCTACCACCTATACCCCTGTCCCCAACTCATCTTCGCCCGTGGTACTTTCTTTCTCAAAGAAAGGTAGTTGAAAAGGCAGAATATAGAAATAAGAACAATAAAATAGATTCAAATCACACTAACATAATATGAAATAAGAAAATGATTGAAGTATGGCTGGACAGGCCTCCTACAAGTCTCCCATTCAATTCTAGGCGATGAGCTAGAGCGTTGCTTGCTGCTGAAGTCAAGGGCTTGCCAGCTTAGAACCGCGTATTGACCGGCAGAGGAACGTCGAATGACAATAATTGTCGAATCACAGAGCTCTCATGGAAGTCCACAACTTTAAGGTTAAAAAAGAAAAAGGAAAACAAAGATGAATTTCCATCCAGAGAATAAAGATTACAACTTTGGTATAATTTTCATTATTGATACAAAAACTTAGCATATCACAACGAAAATGCGTCCATGGTTCACATATATCCGCAGTACAGAAGGCTACACTCGCATGTTCTAGTCAAGAAAATAATGAAATACTAAAGAACAAACAAACATATGTGAAACGTACCAAAATTTCAACTCCTTATCACTCATCAACCTCTGCTCTGATCTCTCTTTGCAACTCCTCCTTGTAATCTTCGAATGTCCCAGGGAAAGTGTTGACAGAACCATTCTCTACCACCCATATTTGGCTCTTCTCTTCATCCTCACAGACACGGGATATTAGCCGGGAATCATGGCTAACCAGCACAACTCCTCCCGAGAATTCATCCAGTGCGTCAGCCAGTGCATCAATGCTTTGCATGTCCAAATGATTTGTGGGCTCATCCAGCAGTAGTATGTGAGGTTTTGACATGGATATGGAGGTGAACACCACCCGAGCTTTCTGTCCTCCAGATAATTTCAGGATTGGAGTGAGGTGGTTATGACTGGGAAGTCCAAATTTCCCAAGTTTAGCTCGAACAGCCTCCTGCTTGCTCATTCCTTCTTGATCTGGATGAAGGCGGAGAAGATACTGCACTGGTGTCTCGTCCATTGTCAGTAGATCTACAAAATGCTGTGAATACCTCCCAATTCTCAATTTCTGACTCCTTCGAACTTCACCCTCAGACGGAACCAAATCGCCAGCAATAAGATTCAGAAGAGTAGATTTTCCCGCTCCATTAGGCCCAACAATCGCAACACGAGTTCCCATATCAATACCCAGATCTACATCTGATAATTTGAAGTCATCTCGGTTCGGATAACTGAAACTTACATTGATCATTTGCAAAAGTGGAGGTGTGAGCTCAGTTGGTTCAGGGAAGTGGAACTCTACAGTGTAATCTCTCCACTTCCTGGGGGCCTCGGCTACAAGTTCATCCTCATCAACCTTGCCCTTAGCCTTGTTCTTTGCTGCTTCTTTTGCTGCAGCAAATTTGGCTTTATCTTTCACCTTTTCTTGCTGAACTCTATTTCCAGACCTTTTCGCAGCCTTCATTTGCTTGTCATGAATTTCAAACTTCTTATTCATCTCCTTACGGCGCTGCTCATAGCCTGTTTCAAAATCATCAAAGTTCCCACGGTAGAAGTGCAGCTTGAGATCATGGAGATGGACAATATCTGTACAAACTGTGTTAAGAAAATCCCTATCATGCGAGACAACAACTAATGTCTTTTTCCACCGGCACAAGTACTCCTCTAACCACAGAACAGCCCTCAGGTCAAGATGATTTGTTGGTTCATCCAACAACAACAGAGTTGGTTGCACAAAAAGTGCCCTAGCCAGAGATATTCTCATCCTCCAGCCACCACTAAAGGAACGAGTAGGACGACCCTGCATGTCCTTGGTAAAACCCAAACCGGCAAGAATCTTTGATGCCTGAGCCTCGGCAGCATCTGAACCTAAGATCTGCAGTTTCTCATACAGTTCTGCAAGCCTTTCCCCTGAATCATCATCATCATTGCCCTGTTCTCCAGCACCAGAAGTACTCTGCAGCTTTGCAACTTCTTCTCGGACTTTCAGCAACTCTTCATTAGCAGAAACAACAGCTTGCAAGGCACTTCTATCGTCACCAACCACCTCTTGTTCAACTAACAGCACATCAATATTTTTTGGCACTGGAATCTTCCTCCAAGCAAGAAGCTTTAATAATGTAGACTTTCCCATTCCATTTGGTCCAACCAAACCGTATCTCTTTCCATGGGAAATTTTCACTGAAGCATTTTTCAGAAGCTCTTTCCCGCGAGCGGATACTGAGAAATTTTCAATTGCAATGTCCTTGACATTAGCATCAGCATCAACTTCACCATCCAGGACAGAAGCCCGGCTACCAATAACCACAGTGAAAGCATCATGATCATCTTTAAGTGCCTCCCGTTTTGCATGCTCAACAGCTATTGCAGCTAGCATTTCTTTCTTTTCTCGTTTCTTCACTTCTTTGTCTGTTACAGAAGTATCAAGTACCTTAACTTCACTTCTTTGCTGCCTTTTCTTGAGGTTCTCATCCTTTTCAGAGTCATAATCATCTTCCTCCTCATCAGAGGGTGGGAGGTCAATCCCATCAGTGTAGGAAGAGACTTTTGGAGCTGCTTTGGACTTTGGTTTACCAGCACCCAGGGAAGAAGAACCCTTCTTTGCCTTATCAGGTTTATCCATGCTGGCAAGCATTGCTGAGACAGAAAGCTTCTCTTTCTTCCCATCTTTCGGAACATCTTTATTGCCTCCCTTGACCTTTGCAGCGGCATCCACATCTTCCTGCTTTTTCTTTCCCATAGCAGCAATCACCCTGGCGATTACAAAATTAACAGAGAGAAATCATTAAAGAAATACAAAAATCTGAAACAAAAGTTCCAATCTGTCAAACGGAGCTGTTCAACAACAAACAAGTTACATACAGCTATATACCAATTAAGTCCAAAATTAACTAAAAAAAAAAAAATCACTTCTAGTCGAAAAAGAGACTGCAACATAAAAAAAATCCTCCGCTCGAGCCCTAACAAATGCCACCATCTTCCATTCCAAAGACCAGTTACCTAATCTGGACGATTAGTAAGTATATATACAAATCGACTCGAATAAAACGATTTCAAGAAAAATCTTTGCGATTCAAATCAACCAAAGAATTTTCCTTTCGCACGACGCAAGAATCAAATCCCATCGCTGGATGAAGGGAACATCGCAGAGATCAGAAAAACAACACATCGATGTAACAGCACATGACTAATATTGAATCGGTTAAATACTGGAAATAGAAAAAAAGAAACAAATTTCAAGTACCTTTATCAGATTCTCAGCTGGACAATCGCTGATTGTAGTCGGGTTGTTTTACAGCATATGAACCCTACTTTCTCATATATACTAACCCATGGAACCGCCCCATAAGTTTAATTTGGTTTCCAAAACTTTTTAAAGCCCAATTGATTGGGCTACATGTTCCATTTGTTTTAGCCCATTGGGCCAATTCTTGTTTTAACTTTCTTTTTGACCTTTGTGGTGTTAAATTTGTATCCAATTGTACAATTTCTCACAACCCTTTCCCTACCTTTTGCATTTGGCCTAAATCCACAATTCACTCCCCAACTTTGCTAACTCGGACACTTAGCCTACTCAACTATAACTCGGGGCAACTCAGCCCCTAAATTTTGTAAACTAAGACACATAACCCTCTTTAACTGATGAAAATATTCTTTTTTCATTTTTTAGGATCTTAAATAACAATAAAATTCAACACGGAAGTTGAATTTGGAATTTTAGTAATTGTTGTTTGACAGTTCATCTTCTTCTGCAGTTTTAATTAGCATGCTGAGGATGTTCTCAATTTTCGCAGGAACTCTCCGATCTCCTGCATGCAAAGTTACGGTGGAAGACAGCTTCTCAAACAGTAATATACTAAAATGCCAAATTCGGTCACCTTGTTCAATGTTATTGTCACATAAGTCCCTTAGAAACCAAAAAAAATATTTCTATCAGATGGAAGGGGTTATGTGTTCTAGTTTACAAAATTTTGGGGCTAAGTTACCCTGAGTCATAGTTAAAGAGTTGAAGTGTTTGAGTCAACAAAATTGGGGGGTGAATTGTGAATTTAGGCCTTTGCATTTCAACTTGTCAAGACACCGAAGTCAATGTTGTAAATGCAATACTTTATAATTGAAAGGAAAAGAGGAATTGATGGTTCATGGCTACCATGATTCATTGTGAACCGTCAACCAACCTATGAAGCCTCTTGAATTGTGTAGACTTCACTTTAATTGACGGTCCATGACTAATCATAGTTATAGGAGCTATCAAATAATCACAGTCTTAATTGGTATAACCAACCACTATTATGATATAAGTAAAATAATATCATAAAACATCTTCATCATGAAAGGCTACCAAAAAGCTAATATCATTATTATATATAAACCAATAACTTCATCCGCCTTATGTTTTTTTGCATAATTTACCATTGCTAAAATTAAAAAAACAAAACAAAAAATAAATGGAAAAAAAATAAAAATTAAGGAAATGTTTTAAGTTAAGGTAAACCCCAGATGGATTCTAAGGTAATTTTCCTTGAAAACTTCAGTTGTCAATGTAATACAATGTTTGTGTATAAGTGAACCATTCCTCTTAGACAATTGGAAGTTGGCATGTTTCTTGAGATCTAATATTGAACTTCCACTTCCCTATGATCTTTTATACATACAAAAGATAAATATATAAAAGTATTTACATATAAGTTTGTGCATGTAAATATACATAATTATAGAAGTATGAAAAAAATAAAATAAAACATTAACACCATTACAAATAACTGCAAGTATTTTCTAACATCTGACAAACAAAAATAAGACAAAAGTGTCCAAATTGTGAAGCTCTTAAAGAACTTTAATGACCATTGTCATTAGTCTTGCACTAATCTCCTAGACTAAAATTTATTCTCGTTCTTTTTTATATCAAAACAGAGCTACAATATTGCGCAGCAATTCAATAAGAAAAATTAGTAATACAACCCAAGTAAACATGAGTCGTAGGTATTGACAACTACGAGCTCTAAACAAATCGGACGCTAATAAGAATGGTGCCAAATAAACACGTTCAACATGTACACTGGTGACGAATCCATAAAACAAGAAAGATCCTGCCGAGCAACATGACAGCAGTTTGGGCAGCTAAGGAAAATGTTCCTTGGTGGTAATGACCAGCAGGGTCGAGAGATCAACATCCCATTGTCCAGTTCTCAATTAAGCTGGCAATGGTTCTTCCGTAACTGTATTTCAAGTGAAAAAATAAAAAATAAAAACCTCAAAATTCAGCCAGTTGAAATGCGTGTGTGTCGGGGAAGAGAGAGAGAGAGAGAGAGTTAGGGAAAAAAGAGACCTTTCTTCTTTCTGGAGGCTTCGGCTGGGGCAATTTCAGAACCATTTTCAATTGCAGAGGAAGAAATTGGTGTTTTGGTTGGTACATCAGGAAGATCCAACTTCTCAGCTTGTTCAGAAGGTGCTGTAGTAGGCACTTCGGGCATATCTTTAAGAGCCATCTGAGAAAGGTATAAGGAAGAGAGAAATGACAGGAGTTACAAATCAAAATGTTTGAATGGACAAAGCCATGCAACTAAAATCACAAACAAAACCATAATAATCCGCATGTAATATCATTCACATAGAAATTGTAGTTTTCTTATAAATACAAGCAAATGACAATTGAGGAATAGAAACTCCTTAGCCTTTTAGTAATCCAGTTAAAATTTGGATACAGAAATGCTTTCATTTTAATATATGAAACAGTGGAGAAGGAAAAATCAGAGTAATTTGTTTGTGTGAATTGTGAATTCAAGATCCTGTATCTAATCATGGCCATGGGAACAGTTGACTTTAGAGGTGCTTAGCTGTGGTTTCCCAAACATTAGGTATGCCAGTCACAGTTTCCCGAGGAATTGAAAATTGTGGCAAAGACAGCAAAAACGTAGGGAGAACAAATTTGTTGTTAGCACAACTGAAAACATAGATTACAGCTAAGCTCTTCACTATATTTTTAGTGATAAATTAAACTCTATATTGCCCAAAGAAAATGATAAGTGTGCTGTGATCTACAGAAAAAACTGACAACTGGGTTAGCAGCATGTCATGCAGAAATGTAATAACATACCAATGAAAAAGGAAACAACAAAATCAAGTTTAATTGCAGATAACATATAATCAAATGTATTTCCTCGAGACTACTCTCAAACTTGCAGTAGAGATTGCATAATGAGAACTTATCCACAAACTTACCTCAGTTTCCATGTTCTCAAATTCCGCTAGGATTTCTTCTTCATCCTCTGCCGACAACTTCTCACCCAAGATTGCATTAATTTCCTTTAAAATTTGAATCTGCGTAAGTCCTTTGTTGACACACACACACACACACACATATATAGAAAACTATGAAGAATGCAAGGTAAAAGAAAATCCAAACAAAAGACGTATATCTGAATGCATGTGGCCATTTTCCTAAGATACAATGCATTTGATAGTTTTCTTTCCCTTTTTTTTTTTTTTGGTGAGATAATTGCTTTGTTGATGTGAATACAGAACAACAAAGCAAATCGATCAAAGATCAAGCCATTAACCCATCAATATAACCCAATCACAGCAACAAAATTATAACCAAAGAACAAGAGGTTGACTACTAGTCAGCCCCAGCTTAGCAAAGTGATACATGAAGAAAGGGAAAACAACCCCGAACCAGTGTTACTCAGGAATGAAAGACAGGTTCTCAAGAACATGACAGGAAATGGTGTACGTTCTATTTACAACAAGAGCCATGTAGCTAACCCAACTAATCTAGCATCCAGGGTCATCTCAACAGATTTAGATTATGACAAATGAGATATTTACAGATGTTCAATCCACCCTAAAGTGAAATTTTCATAGCGAAAGTTGTTCCCACTTTCATGGGCTTTATTGTTTGCCTATAACAGCTACTTTTATATTCTAGATATTAGAACATCATCTTCTCAAATGAAAGAACATTTACTTTGCAAATTTGCTGCCATGATATAAGAAGAAAATAAGCCAGAAAGTTTTGTTGATTGCTCTCTTCATCTTGGCCATTGAAATTCATGAACTCCACATATGTTATTCCAAGTGAAAGGACTTACACTGCTTGGCATTCATTGATATAAAGAACCATACTATAAAGGCTGCTACTCATAAAGATAATAAATACTTTTCATACTTATTCACCACATTTATCCCACATGGGACAAGCATTCTTTAGCTACTTCTAGTACTATATTCACAAACTAACAACAAAGAGAAAAAATTGCCCATGTGCTAGTGATGATTCCTGCAACAGACATACCTATAAACAGAAATAAGTTCCCCAAAGGCACTTCAAATCACTATTTAACTGGCTTGCTTATCCAGAAGAACCTAGGTTTGCTAGCAATCATGAATATAAACAACTATATAAGTATATGAGATCTATGATTTTCACTGTTAGCCAACAGGTCATGGAGTTCCACCCTTGTTATTAGGTGTTAGCTCATTGCAAACAACAGGGGAAGGCCCTTCCTTCCTTTAAAACCAAATTGTAGATGAAGGATCCAATCCCAAGACTTTGGACATCAAACTCTAAGTACCATCACAAGATACTAAACAGTCTAGTTGTCCACATATGACATAACACAGAGAATAAAAAATGGAAATTAGCTGTCATAGTTCAGTTATGATGCAACCACCAAAGATAGCAAGACAAGCATAGCATCCTAAGTTGATTAATTTTATAGGCTGCATATGCAAAAGTTAAAACCAACTTCCAGGAGGGAGGAAGGGAAGAAAAGCGGGCAGGTGTTGGAAGAAAAGGATGCATGGATCTCTAATCAAGAATTAAATGAGTCAATGATGCAGTAACTCTATGTCTTCAAGACAACAAAGCATGATATGATAGAAACATGAATAATGATCGAAGTCAAACTCACATCTTGATAAGCTTTAGCTTCCTCAGTGTCATCCATCAACTTCTGGACATCTTCCAGATTGATCTCACTTTGTATTGCCTTAATGGCATTGTTACCTGCCTTTAGGCTTTCAAAAACCGCTTTCTGCTTGCTTGCCAGTTCAATATCTGTCAGCTGAAACATACTCGTAATATTACCTACCTTTCAAAAATATATCTGCGAGTTTAACATGAGCAAAGTACAAGAGGGATCAAGTAGACCGTTTAAGCAGAATAAGCATGGAGGTTAATCCGTAAAGTGACAAAGATTGCATAATCTTATTCTATTATTTCAATAGAATTCAAGTTACTAATACATCGGACTATAAGATATGATAAGTCAGTTACTTGTTGCTCAACATTGATGAGCCATTGATCAACTTGTTTTAATAGGTCTTCTTGTGCTTTCTTCTTCTTCAGTGCTAGCAATGCCCTGTCCTTCCTCTTTTCACGGATTAAGTCTTTAGCAGCTTGCTTTTCGGCTTCTATGACAGTTTCAAGCTGCAAATAATTGCTACGAGATTTCAATCAGTAAACAGAAAACGCCAACAGAAGTAAACTAAATACTGAATCCGAATGACCAAAATCAACATATCGGGCTTAACTGTTAAACATCATGAAGAGCACAAATTTAGCAGAAAACGAAGAGACTTGCAATCTGGATATCTGATAATCAAATTAACGGCCTTGACACGAAAAATTCGCAATCTCACGTTTCCAGATTCCAGCTCTTGCACTTTCTCCGATTAAAAGAACAGAAAAAAAAAATGATCCTCACCGACCTGTTGTTGATATTGGCCAAGTTTACGCCTCTGAGTCTTGAGAGAGAGAATTGCGCGATCGACATCGGTGATTTTCGGCTTCTTGACAAATATATTACCCATCTGACCTGAATTGCTTCTCAGTTCATCAAATTCACGAGAGAGTATGCGAAGTACAATTCAGTCTTTTTGCTGTGGGAGCACATGAGGTGAAACGAAATGAGAGAGGACTCTGATCGGATTAGGGAGACCCTAGAATTGAGTCCCCAAGTGTATATCCTTGCTTGTTCCTAAAACTTGGACTGGATTTCAAGCTAAACTTGCGAATTGGTCGGATCCATTTCTCCGAGCTTTCCTTTATTGCTTTCTCCCAATTTTTTTTCAGTACATTTCATGCTGAGCACGCCACTTTATTTTAGTAATTCAACCAATTAGGCACCCTTGTTACGTTTATGGCCAAATCACCAACTAACTTCAACACTCGACAGAACCGGTAGCGATTTATCTGCCATTTTCGTTTTCTCGGCAAATAGCAATGGCTTCTCAGATATGCTTCCCTCTCCCAAGCCACCGCCACAACCCCTGCAATTTTCAAACCACTCCGAATATTTTTTCTCGTAAGCCCGTCCTCTCATTCTGTTTAACTCGAGCTTCTTCTCTACCTCATACTCGCAAGCTACGACAAGGCAATATTGCCGGCGAAGACTCGCCGGCGACTTCACTTTCTCCGAGCAAGAGACAGCTGAATTTCTCAATCCTAGCTCTCATCTTGAATGGGTTTTGGCCGAAGAGCTCTGAAGCGACGGTGGACCCACAACTGGAGCTCGAGAGATACACAGATGCCAACGAAGGATTCACTCTGCTTAGACCCTCTTCTTGGATCAAGGTATTGAATTTATAAGCTTTTATATCCATCTTTGATCGTCTGCAATACCAATTTGGTCTTTTTTCCCCCCTTCCATGTGAATGTATGAGTGAAGGTTGAGAAGGCAGGGGCGACTGTGTTGTTCGAGGAGGCAAATAAGGGAAGCAACAATATGGGTGTAGTGGTGAACCCAGTTCGTCTAGCGAGCCTTGGAGAATTTGGGACTCCTCAGTTTGTGGCTGATAAGCTCATACAAGCAGAAAAGCGCAAGGTAAATTTTGGAGAGTTGCTTTAGGTGTATTAGGATCCACTTAGAAGAAACAATCAACTTCGTACGCATAGGATAATGTGGAAAATTTTCTGTAAAAGTCTCTGTTGTTTTAGCTTATTTTCCTTGCTTGAAGAAAAGCGAACTGTGGGAGGAAATTTACATTTTATTTTATTTTTATTTTCCCTTTTCTGTGTGATGGTTTGTGTTTTGGATTGGTGGAACATGGTTGTCACTGATGTGAAGTGGCAATTTCATTGATGTATGTGGTTTTTCTATGTTCTAACCATGTGGGCTAGCTTTTACTGTTCTAGTTTTCTTCAAACTTTGGCACGATTCTTCATTTAGCAACATTTCTTATGTGTATGTTAAATTTTTTCTCTTGCTTGCATTAATGTAATTTAAGTTCCATTCTTATGAAAATTTCAAGTTTCTCATTGTGTCTCGTGGGTGATCCCTCTTATGTCAATCAAGTTCATAAGAATCTCTATGCACGTTTAGCATTTCCATTCTTTTGCAGTTCCATCTTCGTATAATTTTCGACCTTTCTCAGAATTCATCTTCCTTTTACGTGTTATTTCAAGGCATTTCAAGGCATACAAGGGATTCAAAACAAGGAGGGAAGTATAATTGAGTTTAATAAAGACTTTTCCCCATAATTATAAGTTTCTGAGATCTCAAAAGATCTCAAAATGCGGAGCATGTACAGTGTCCAAACCATTTAGAAGCTTTGACAATAAAAAGCCTAGAGTGTCTAGGTAAACAAGGCTCTGAGCTGCAAGGTTTGAAGCAATTTTGATAAATTCATTTCAATAGAATTTATATTACCGTAGTTTCATGATTTATCCATCTGTAATTTCCCATACACCAAAAGGCTCTTTATTGAAACCTATTTGAGTCTTATAAAAAAAAAAAGAAAAAACAAACAAAGCCTAGTTGTGCAAATATTGAATCGTAAGCCAGGCAGTGAGTTGTGGACCTTTGAAAAGCAATTTCATGTGTGAGTTCAAATACCAAGGCTTTCTGCACTCGTGTGCATGGACATTTTGATGCCAAGACTGATGTGAGTGTATAGTTACATGTATTATAGGCTTATATTTGGTGGCAGTGATTTCTGCCACAACTGCAATAAAAGTTTCTAGCATATTATTTAATAAACTTAAGAAGAGATTTTCGGTAGCATTTCTGCTGCAATTTTGTGTTTGGCTATGATACTTTTGCTGCTGCACTGAAACAGGGTCTCTTGTGTCCCTATATTTGAGTTTTGCCAGGTATATGGGGTTTAAAGGCGCTTCTTTCCTGGTATATGTATATGTGAGTGCAGGAAGGATGCTGATATAATATGTATTTCTTTCTTCTGGTGTATATAGGAAAGCACTAAGGGTGTTGAGCTGGTCGGGGTTGCAGAGAGATCAGGAACACGAGGTCTACAAGTTTATGAGTTTGAGTATAAAGTCGATAGCACCAGAGGAGGAATGAAGAGAATTTTTTCAGCTGCTTTTGTTGCATCGAAGAAGCTATATCTTTTAAATGTTTCTTATTCGGACAAACCAGAAAATCCTCTTGATACGGGTACAAAGAAAATGCTGGAAAAAGTTCTTCATTCCTTTGATGCAGCACCTTATACTTGAAGATTAACAGCTACACATTCTCGTGACAAAATGACTCAAGAGATTTCTGCTTCAAGTGTTCGAAGCCTGTAAGGTAATTGCTGTGGATCCTCTCTGTTTCAATGTGAACTAACTAGCTACTATAAATGTAAGATGAACTGATCTTTCCATCAGTTTGTTTTACTTGTTGGGTTCATTTATGAATGTAACACAAGTTCTGTAACCAACCAATTTTTCTGCTTTTCTTCTCCTTTTACAGGTTTATTGTGTGACGAACCTATCGAAGGCATGGCGGATTGTTCGAAGTGCATCGTAGCTCTGAGTTTCATTCCCTGATCTTCTTGCATTTCTCGGGCAAATTGCGTTCAGGATTGGAAAATAGAGTTGGGCTACTAATTTTCCTTCATAGTGTGTGAGATGACTATTGTTTCTCAAGTCATTCATCTCCCAATCCTTCTGATTCTTGGATTGATTGTGAAGCTTACACAGAAAGAAAGAGGTGAACTACTCCGTTGTATGTATATATGTATGTAGGGTATGCATGTGTGTGTGTGTGTGTGTGTGTGTGTGTAGGGAAGTCATGAAATCTCTTAGGGTAAATTTATTTTAACTTAAATCAACTGACTTATTTTTATTTTTATATTTTTTTTTGCCTAAAACCAATTTTGTTTGAAAGTCAATGGTATATAAATGCAATAATCCATTTGAAAGTAAATTTTCATGATATTATTAAATTTTTATGAATTTTTTTTAAGACTTTAAGCTAGAAAAATTCATAAAAATTTAGTAAAATTACAAAAAATGTATTTTCAAATGGATTATTGTAACTACATAATATTTGCTTTTAATTAAAATTAGTTTTGGGTAAAAAAGATGTAAAAATAAAAATAAGTCATTTTGTAGTCAATTAACTTAAATTAAAATAAATTGGTGTTAACCCCTGACTTCCAATTGCAAATTGTTTGACATTGAGCTGTCCACACCAACCCAAATTTTTTTAAAAAAAAAAGGAGAAGGTTTTGTTTGGCATTCTATTATATTATAGGTGGCTATCTTTTAATAAGAGAGTTTCAATTAACAATTACTTCATCTGTCGGTCTCATATTTATTAAATCATTTAGTTTCACAGAGGGATTAAAAAAATAGAGAAAGTTTGTGTATTATGTTCAATTTTATCATTCACTTTTTACATATACATCAAGAAATTTGAAAAAAGAGAGTAGTAGTTTGAATTACAGAATAGTAAAGTAATTATTTAAAAATAAAAATATTGTAAAATCTAAAAATAAAATATGTTATAATAGTTTCAAAACGGAGGGTAGGGAGTACAAAAATTAAAGCGCATGGTCAAATTCAACCTCTTTGAAGGGTTCTAACAACAGCATCAAGTGGCCTACCTCTTTGGTTTCCATTTGACTTTAGCTAAACAGAGATCCACATTTCAAGCTTCAATTATTTCTACTACTTTTATATTACTTTGATCTGATGCAAGATTAGTCAAACTCGGCGCGCCCTACGTAGCTTTTGTTTTTCCCCAATCATTTCATTCTTTAATGAAAATGATAATCGAATAGAAGATTTCTTTTCCCAACTCCAAATGCTTATGTCAATAAGCTAAATTTAATATGCCGAATAGTTGATGGACGGTAATGGTAACCTGGAATTACTACTATAAGCTAAATTTAACACTGCACCTCTCCCAACTCCACTTTTTTAATAGGTTTGTTCCATTTTTCTGAAGACATCGTCAATTAAAACAATAAACGCACCCATTCTCTCTCTCTCTCTCTTCTAAATGCTTCTTTTCCAGTTTGGGATTTGAAATAAAAAAACGAGAATCAAAGCAAGCTCATAAATCCATATAAATACGGGTCAAAGAAGGAAAGGCGAAGCAAACCATAATAAAATTATGAAAATTGTCAGCTAAGCAAGAAAGAAAGAAAATACTGGGATTATGGCACCGCAAGGGATGAAGTTGAGAGATCAGGAAAAGAAGAGGAGAGGGAGAAGAAGTTAAATGGCCAAAGAAAAAGGGTACAGCTTTCGGTTTTTCTTAAGCCGGTGCCCAGTTTCTTTTTAGAAAGTCATGAACAGGTGTCATCTTATGGAGGCGAACGAACGTGAAGGCACCAGCGGAAATCGCTGTCAGCCCTGTTCACATATACAATAGTTGGTTGGAGGGAACAACAAGTAACGAAAATTCAAACATTACAGCAGCAATTTGCGCCCACACAGAAAGGCTGATAATATATGCAAGAGTCAACTTCTCTTTCTCTGCCTATATCATTTTTGAATCATTCTCACTTGGAAACTTAAAAAGGATACCTCAAATGAAGTGATAAAGCTTTTCAAATCCTCATCTGGGTTGATATTTCCAACTACCAGCTCTCCTGCAACAGACAGAATCTTTCAGCTAGCCAGAGATGGCACCACCACCCCAGGACCACGAGGTTGATAGGGCAGAGAAGCGGCTCAATGAGCTCGGATACAAGCAAGAACTCAGAAGAGAAATGGTAAAGATCATCTGTTTTCTTCTAAATTTGGTTCCTGGGTTTGCCTTGTTATTACTGTCTCTCTTCAATTGTTGAAGCAAAAGGGGACCATTGGATAGCTTTTTCTGTTGTTAAATCAGGACCAACTGTTAGTTTCTCGGCCACTGATTCTGTTGGTTTTGTTTGTTTTTCTTGTAGACTTTGTTCAAGACACTAGCGATATCCTTTTCGACGATGACCCTTTTCACTGGGATCACTCCCCTATATGGTTCGAGCCTTCAGTACGCTGGCCCTGCCACCCTTGTGTGGGGTTGGGTGGTTGTCTCATTCTTCACCTGGTTTGTGGGAATTGCCATGGCCGAGATCTGCTCCTCTTTCCCAGTTTGTGCCCTTTTCTCATCTTTTACTTGTTCTTCAGCTCGACTCTTCAATATAGTAAAGGCCAACAGATATTCTAGTGAGCAAGAGCTTTAGGCTAGACATAGGTGCCAGCAAAAGAGGACCTGACTAGATAGAGATTTATCAGGTAAAAGGTAGTGAAAACAATATCTTGATTCTTAACATTCATATAGTTAATCCTGGCTAGTTAGGATTGACTTTGATGATTGACCTATTGATTCTTCAATCTGGAACTTCAAAAGTACCAGTGAAGTGATGATTTTCCAATTGTTTGTTTGTGAACAGACTACTGGTTCTCTTTACTTCTGGGCTGCCCATTTGGCTGGTCCTAAATGGGGTCCATTTTCATCTTGGTGCTGTGCTTGGCTTGAGACCATAGGGCTTATTGCTGGCATTGGTACACAGGTACCTCCTCTTGTGAAAGACCAAACAGAACTTCATTTTGCCAGTGTAATCTTCTCCAGAAACACAATTCTGATTTTGACATTATTTGCGGTTTGGAAGGCATATGCAGGATCACAGACACTGCAGAGTATCATTTTATTATGCACTGGAACTAATAAAGGTGGAGGGTACTTGGCTCCTAAGTGGCTCTTCTTGCTTATGTACATCGGTCTCACCCTAATTTGGGCAGTGCTCAACACCTTTGCTCTTGAAGTGATTGCCTTCATTGACATTATTTCAATTTGGTGGCAGGTACAAAATCCTACATTTTTTCTCATCTGTTCCTTATTATGGATTTGTTTGGATTACACCCACTTAGCCATTTAAAAACTTGGAGGTTGTAGAGTCTCACTTCTTAAAACAGATAACTTGTTTCATACTTTATGCTTAAAAATTGCAAATTTTAGTTTCTTCAACCGCGTAGTGAACAAAGCTCTGCTTTGCCAGGTTATTGGAGGCATCGTTATTGTTATCATGCTTCCTCTGGTTGCACTGACAACAAAACCTGCATCCTATGTGTTCGCAAGTTTTCAAATGGGAACCGAATCTACCGGAGTATCAAGCAAACCATATGCAGTCATTCTATCTTTTCTTGTCAGTCAGTATTCGCTTTATGGATATGATGCTGCAGCACATTTAACTGAAGAAACAAAAGGTGCAGACAAGAATGGCCCTATTGCTATCCTATCTAGCATCGGCATAATTTCCATTTTCGGTTGGGCTTACATATTGGCCCTTACTTTCAGCATTCAGGTGCGTCCATTTAAATCTTCTCCATCTGTTTCTTACTCAGGCCATTAAACAGATGTTCAGAGACGAGGAACTGTTTATGTGTGTTGCTTACTCTTGTTTCAGGATTATAGTTACCTGTATGATCAAAGCAATGAGACAGCTGGGGCATTTGTGCCAGCCCAAATACTGTATGATGCCTTCCATGGGAGGTACCACAATGCAGCTGGAGCAATCGTGTTACTTTTCATTATCTGGGGCTCCTTCTTCTTTGGTGGCCTTTCAATCACTACCAGTGCAGCCAGAGTTGTATGTAGATTGATATAACTAATCTCACTGAAGCCTATCTACATTGGTTGATATAACCCACAAAGCTACTTTAGAAGTAACCGCTTGTGGTGAAAGTGAATGATAAATATAGAATAACCTACACATATGACCTTATCCTTCATTCTTAAGCTGGAAATGCACTAAGGATATGAATTTGGTAATAAAACTCTCAAACACACATGCACTTGGAATTCCATTGAATCGTGTTACTAAAACACTCTACTTTGGCATGCTTTAGGTGTATGCACTGTCAAGAGATCAAGGCATCCCTTTCTCATCCATATGGCGTAAAGTGCACCCAAAGCGCAAAATTCCTTCAAATGCTGTTTGGCTCTGTGCAGCCATCTGCATTCTTCTCGGCCTGCCAATACTCAAGGTCAATGTGGTCTTCACTGCTATAACTTCCATATGCACAATTGGGTGGGTAGGCGGGTATGCTGTTCCAATCTTCGCAAGAATGGTGATGGCAGAGAAAAACTTCAATCCTGGACCTTTCTATCTGGGCAAAGCCCGAAGACCTGTTTGCCTGGTGGCTTTTCTGTGGATTTGTTACACATGTTGTGTCTTTCTTTTACCTACTTATTACCCTATTGATTGGAACACTTTTAACTATGCACCAGTCGCTTTAGGCATCGGTTTGGGTCTGATAATGCTCTGGTGGGTGATTGATGCCAGGAAATGGTTTAAAGGTCCTGTTAGGAACATTGAGGCACACAATGGAAAGGTTTAAACATGAATGAGAAACTGAAACACATATACATATATGACCTCTCAGTCTCATTTCTATATATTTTTCCTTTCCCTGCAGACTAACAATTAACAACTGAAAGTTTTGTGGGCAATGATTCCGAGAGGTAAATTAATTTTGTACAGAACCATATGCTTGCATCAGAAAACATGTACTTGAGCGGATTAGTTAAGCTGGAATTTTATTTTAAACAAATTTTACAAATCCTCCTTAGAATCTTATATACTAAGTTAACAAGCTAGGGAACTACACGCCCGCCAAGAATGTGGAACTGTTGGGGGAATTGAATCTGTTGTAGTTGTGATTTAAGCTGTGTATATTCTTCCACCAATCTACTGTAGCTAGAATTCTTGGCCAAGACATCTGTGGACACACACTTGCTGTCAACCAGTTTCCTTGCTTCACTTACAAACAATTCAAGCTTGTCCCACAACTGACTCTTCTTCATCACATCGGTCTCACTCCTCACACTGTCCAGACACTCTCTAGCTTCCTCCACCTTTGCCCAGAAGCACGGGTCTTGAGTCAAACTAGCAAACTTGCTTCGTACGTTGTTTTGTTGCTCCACGACATTCCTGTCCCTCCACCACTTGTCAAAGATTTCGTATCTCCTCTCCCTACCATACTGAATGTAATGGCCTTTCTCTCGGTGCTTCCCAGTCCGGTAGTACTCTGCTATATCCAGTGGCTCGACAAGGAGCATATAGAATTGGGAGGCATTGACCCACTTTTCTCGTTTGTGGAAATCATGCGGCAGTTGGTTGTTTTCCAACATGTGGATCAGGTTGTTCCAGAAAGCAGCAAGCTTCAAGCGGTTCATGTTGACCTGGGACTCCCTTCTCGAGACACCTCTAAGTTTGAAGGAATCGTAGTAACCCATCTGATCATCAGCCTCATCGCAGCAGCCTTTGTACCACTCTATCTGAGCTCTATAAGGAGTTATTTTAGACAGCTTTATGGCTAGATTAGCAGCATTCAGATTTGGAGCACCACCCATTTGCTTCGCCATCTTTAGGCACTCCATGGCCTTAACGGCAACTTGTTCCTATATGTGATTCAAACCAAGGAGTGATCAGTATTTCAACTTATCCATAAAATAGTATCCTCTGACTCTTATAGGTTGATGACACCCTACCTCAGTTGCTAATTCCGATGACTGCAAAGCTAGGGCAAGACCTGCATCATAGCTTGAAGTTGAAACTTGCCCTTGAAGAAAGTCCCTTGTTTTCAGAAACTGGAGAGAAACTTTACCAACATAATCTCCATACTTAAGATGGTCCTCGACACAGGAATTTGGTGAGCCGGTAGCAAGCATCAGGTGCATAATGTTGACAACAGACGTGGCATTATCCAAACAAATCGCACCCTCTTGAGAACAAAAAAAGAATGTCCCAAAAGGCCAGAAGTCTCCCTTTGTCGACCCTTCAGCTTGAGCTTTGAGATGAGCCGAAACAAACTCAAAAACTTTGGCTTTAAGGTCATCATTAAGTTGTGAAGCAAAGCCTGCAACATCTGGAGCAGCCATGTAGTAATGCAAGAACTGCACAAGGATCTTGATCTGGTAAAGAAGTGGATCGGTTGGGGCAAAGAGCAACCTTGGCAATATGTCATGTCTTGAGACAACATGGCAGAAGTTGCCGCCCCATCTCTCACGAAGGATTGAGCGGTGGAGGCTCTCGTTGCCAAGCAGGGGGGAGCCGAAGGTGATGCAGAGAAGAGCGTGCTTTGAAGAGATGGACTGGAGACAAGAGAGGAGCCAGAGAGCTGAGAGGGAGGCCAATGCACCTCCAATGGAATGGCCTGTGACCACTACTGACTTGCATTTCTTCATAATTTCCCATACCTGTGTAGGAATATGAATAATCAAATCAACAACTTATGAATAGTCTCCGTCATTATCATACTATATTTTAATTTCAACTATGTTGGTGTTGATCACGTGTTGATATATAAGATCGACTAACTCGAGACAAAAGTTCATTAAAGAAAAAAAAAACGAACCCAAAGGAGTATTGGGTACAACTTCTTTTCCCCTTTAATGATATTATTTTTCATATCGGTTATGTCAAAAAATGGTGTCTATTGATCATACAAAAAGTTAGGTCAATGAATTGATATGAAAACGGAAAGTTCTACTTTCTCCATGAAATTTTCCAATGAGACTTTCGAACCCGAAAAGCTCTAACGGGCCCTGGTCTCACAAGAGAAAATAGTAGTATTGTTCATTGATGTTGTTTGACGCTGGAAAATAAATTTCTTGTGTTTGTTATCCTAAGAAACAAAAATTTCGTCAATCAATAGATTACCAAATTGATTTTTGCGTAGAATATGGACGAAATTCTTGGAAAGTTACTCAAGAAAAGAGGCTAATTTTAATAAATTTCATGTCGGCTACTATGAGGCTACGCTTATGGGAGCTAGCCTCACTCCATGGAATTCAAACATTGAATATAGAATTATTGGGTCAGAGTCAAATGATTCGTCCCACCATCACTCTCAGAGTCTTCCGAATGGTCACTTTCTTTCTCAATAAAGTTAATAAGAGCCGCGATAGTTCAACAGTCGGTCCGGTCGTAGTAGTAGTAGTGATGGATTATTAGTTTGAGTTACCAAATGGTGATGCGTATGGCCAAAATTCCCATAGTCTGAGTGATCTTATACAATTTTTCTTCGTGCACAGTGGAACTCAAATTCCTATGGTAAATGAGCTAATTAATCACGTGGTTTCTATTCACAGGTATCCCATCCCACTTTCATTCAGTGATATCAAAGTCAAACTAGATCGGCCATCTCTCTCGTTCAGAGAAGCATTGCAGAGGAAATAAGGGAACAATGGGAGAGAGCAGAAAGACGAGAGACAGAGATAAAAGAAGCGAAGGGGAGCGGCGGTCAGTGAGTGGAGATGGAAAAGGGTATATTTATATTAGGGTTTGTACTTAATATCTTAGGTAAAATATAAATTTAGTCTCTCTACATTATGTACGAGATTTCATTTCAACTCATTTCTTTCTATTTTTTCATGTCACATAGTATTTATATAATATAAATGCAAAAGAACAATGAACCGATAGTTCAATCGGTTAAATTGGTTGAACCATGACCTAGATATCCTGGTGGTTTGAACAATTGTTCTATTTTAAAAATAGAACCTTCATTAGGCTATCAGAGCGTATTCAATAACGTTCTTATTTTGTAAATTTTCTCTATTTTAAGAAATATTGAGTCATTTTTCATTTTAATAGATTCCTCATCCCATTCTCTAAAATAAAAAATAAAAGAAAAGAAAATAGTTCATTCCTTGTATTTGTAGAAACTCTAAAATTTATTACCCTCATCTTTTCTCCCAATCCACTTTTTGTCTTTTTTTTCCCCTTCATGCTTTAACTTTTCTCACTTGTCCTCGGTAATATAGAATATTATTGTTTTAGATATAGAATATTTAATTATTGTAATAGCTAAAGTAATCATTAATTTGAATTTACTTTAAATATATAATATTTAATTGTTGTATAACAAATGTAAGATCATACAAAATAGGAAAGTTGTTGAAATTGGAGTAGAAAAATTATAAAGATTTTGATTTTCACTTCTTTATTTTATAGAAATTATAAAGAAGCTATTGGAGATGCTCTAAGCTTTACATCAAAACTATTCTTCTTGAATTAATTAATTAAATGTCTATGGGATAAATGAAATCTCATAGTTTTAATTAGTACCAGTTTTCATAATTTTTTTTTATGAACATTAGTACCTCATATTTTGCGTCAGGGATAACAGCTTATCAAAAGCACATGTCAAATTTTATTAGAGAAATAATGTACCCAATCCATCTCAAATTTATTGTATTAATTATTATTTATAGTAATTAATTTAAAATTTTTTATCTTCAATATTTTGAAAAAAAAATTGAAAATTTTATATGCAAATGATAAATGGAAACTTATAATTTCCAAATATGTTTTTGTTTCAGAAATTTCACTCATAAATAATAACATAAACAAATCCAAGTCAAACTTAAGTTAAAAAGGTAAAATAGAAGAATAAAAATGAAAACAAAGGGAAATGTGAAAAAGTGAAATAAACCATTTTAGCTTTAATTGTTCTCTATCATAACATTTACCAAAAAAGAAAAGACTTTCATGATATTTTTTATGTATTCAACACCTTATTTCTTTTTATTAACTGATCAAATTTTTTGAACTTAAACCTTGATAGGTTAATTACAGTTATCTCCTGAATGTTCGTTGACATAAGAGTTACATTTTCTGACACTTGAAATATACACTTTCCCCCTTATTTTTTTCACATTGTCCGACAAAAAAAATTCTGAAATCCTTTTTTAAGTTTCAATTAACAATTACTTGAATTGTTCTCTATTATACCATTTACCAAAAAACGAAATAATTTTCATGATATTTTTTATGCATTCAAAACTTTATTTCTTTATATTAATTGGTCAAATTTTTTTAACTTAGACCTTAATAGGTTAACAGGTTAATTACAGTTACCTCTTGAATGTTTGTCCATATAAGAGTTATATGTTTGAGACTTGAAATGTACACTTTCTCCCCTACTTTTTTCACATTATCCAGCAAAAAAATTCTAAAATCCTTTTTTAAGTTGTACTATAGTCATATTTGAGTAATTTCAATTTTTTGATATTTCTTTTATAATTATTTGACACTTAAAAACAATTATTTTACATTTACAAAGATTAAAAAAATTAATAATTTCAAGTGTTCTTTAACTTCGAAAAATGCACAGTTACTGAAATTACTGAAATGTGAAAAATCATACAATTTAAATTATAATTTTAAAATCTATTTTTGGACAATGTAAAAAAAAACAAGTAGAAAAGTGTATACTTTCAAATTTTAGGAGATAATTGTATTATCAACTAAAGTTCACGGTACTTGTACATAACCATTAATAAGCCACCATATTAAAGGATGGAATTCAAATTTAGTCTCTTAATTTTTAATTTTATCCTAAAATGATTCTCTAACTTTAAAAATAACTATTAAAGTCTCTTAACTCAATTAACGCATTCTATTTTAGTTCCTACAATTAGTTCAATCATTATTTCTGGCATAAAATATTTATGTGGCACCTAAACTGCCTTATGATCTCCTCTTTCATCTCCTCTTTCATGGCAATAAGCCAATAAGTGATAACATTAGAAGAACCATAAATCTCAGACTAAAATTGACACAAGACATAATTTTAGGGACTCAAAAGTTTAGTTAACCCAAATTTTCCCAATCTCCTCTCCTTCAAGGAGTGTCACCGTCTCATGGAAGATGCTGTGTATGCCCACCACCATCTCACTGCCGACTACTGCCGTTTCCTTCGCCTCACTAGCTCTGCCCTCTCCACCTTCGCCAACAGTGAGCCCCTCTCCATCTCCCACGAAACTCCCGCTGTCCTCCTTCATGTCGGAGAAGAGACCCATGAGACATTAGACATAGAAATACCTGACACATGACCCGGAGAGGAGACCCACGAGTCACTATCGATTTGGGGCGAATGGCACTTTGTGGATAAATTCTGGCAAATCATAGTCGGCGCTGCTTTGCGATTCAACGACGATGCATCACTAGTGATTTTTTTCGGCTATTGGGTTTATCAGGCAACGAGCGATCGACGCAACCATCGATACGTCAGCTTAGGTCGGCAGTTGGGAAAGAGGAGAATAGCTACTTCGCCGCCGATCTAACCACCGCAACTGTAAAGCTATGCACTTTGAGCAATTTCGCGCTGATCTACCCAACTGGAAAACAAGGAAGAATTGGGGAAGCCATTGGAGAGTCGGTTTCGACTGAAGAAGCAAAGAAGCTCGGTCGGAGACAGAGTCGGAGGCAAGAGAAGCTGAACTGAAGAAGCGATTTCCATTGGGGAAGGAGATTTTAATTTCGATTGGAGAAGAGATTTCGATTAGAGAGGTAGAGAAGCCTGGTCAGAGACGGAATCGGAGGTCAGAAAAGCCATACTCTGGTTCGATTCTGCAAATTGAGATTTTGAGAAGAAGATGGATTGTTGGCGAATATACGTTTAAGTCCCTAAGAGTATTAGTTTGTGTCAGTTTTAACCTGAAATCTTCCAATATAGTCATTTATTGTTATGAAATAAGATGCCACATATCAGAGTGGGTGTCAGGCAAGTTCCGTCTGAAATAAAGCATGAACTGATGGTGGGGCCAAAATAGGACACATTATATGAGTTATGAGATTTTAATAGGCATTTTTAGAGTTAAGGGACCAATTTAGGACAGACCCAAAAATTAAGGGATCAAATTTGAATTTTTCCACGTAGTACAAGATCGACGCGGTTTGTTTTGAGTGAAGACAAGACCGAAATAAGCTAACTTCAAATATTTTAGAGGTTGAAAAATGCAGAGGTGAGGTGAGGGACTAAGTAGAGGGATTGGCTCAGATTTAAGGAGCGTCGCACAAGTGCCCTCACAATCAAATCCCCTGCACTAAGGTCCCATATCACCTATTCGCTGTATCCAGTCATGGAGATGGCGATATGAGATGGCAAGTTCAAGCTTCCCATCCACAAATCCTCTATTTTTATCCAGCTTGGCCGTCCAATATTTTGTAAAAAAATCTTTTTGTATACATACATAATCTCATTTCAGATAAGAGAGAAAAAGTACTAAAGTTTGTTGTTTGACAACCTTGATTAACATGTGTGATTCTATTAGTTTCATGATGGCTAACGGTTTGGGAGGGTAGGATTCGAAGGGGCCAAAGCAGCTAGCGAGCAACTTTTTTCCTGGGAGGTTCTTTTCACATCCTATCTTCCGAAAATGAAAAATTTGCCGCTGCATCAGTCATCACCAATTTTTGTACCCAACTTTTATTTGCTTTAGTGACATCATTATCTCACCCTTTTCACCGCCTTAATCAACTGCTGGTATCCAAAACTAACCATCACCATTTCTCCTGTCACTCGGTTCCATCTTATTATGCTTCATTTTAGATCAAAGTTAAAACTGATTCATTTTTTTTTTTCATCTAACTAATGTGTCAGTTTTATTAATTCACTCACTCATGTCATGATGAACATGTAAATATTCATCTAAGTCCAATCAATTATTATGATGGATCTTAAAAATATACTTGTGAAAAATAGAAGATTCAACCTTAAACGATCACCGATACGATAAAGACTAAAACCCGAATCAAACTCATACCAAATACCATCGATTTGTAGAACAATAAATAAATAAATACAACGGAAGTGTGAATAGATCACTGACCTGTGCTTGAAAACTCTGGTCGTTATAGAATGACCAGAACAGCCACAGCAATCCCGAGTGAACCTTGACCGGCTCTTCCCCGTCGGGGCACCGGCACAGCGGACCGAACAGCTCTCCCGCCACGTCTTCCGACAGGACCAAACTCCCACAATCGTGACCCGACCCGGAAACCGACTGCACACCCGAGAACACCAGATATCCCACGTCCCCGATCCGCTCCGCCACGATGCCCCACGGCGAGTTTGCGTTGGCGAAGCGGCAGAGGCTCCACGCATCCCCAAGGAGCGTTGTGGAGGCCAGAAACGCCGCCAGCGTCTCGCTTGTCTCGAAGCCGCTGGAATTATAATATAGATGGTATAGAGTTTTGGCAAAAAGGGAGAGGATAAACGAAACTGCAGAGAAAAATGTTTGATCAAATTTTGACTAAGGGAAGCTCAAATTGCTTACCAAGAAGCTTCGGCGGCCATGGAAACAGGAATTCAGGTTGGCGTTGGTGGAGAGTCCAGAGAGAGGTAGAGAAATTGCGTGCCTGTTTGTTTGAATTGAATGTTGGTGCTGTGTGTCACATATAATTATAAACCTCTTGTTGATGGGTAGCGACAAGTTCTTTTTATTTTTTTCTTTTTTTCTTTTTTCTATTCCATTTGACCGATTTCACTATTTTATCAAATTCCTTGGGTTTTTAATGTCTTATTGGTATTTATTGGATCCATTGGGAAATAATTTTTATAATTAGTATTAGTATTTTGAATAAGTTATTTAATGAAAAGATAAAAGTACTAAAGTAAAATATAAAAAAGCTACTATTGAATAACTCTTTAAAAATTCTACCTCTAATCATTGGCATTAATTCTAAACAAGACCTGTATGTCGTAAGGCGTTTCTGAGTTTTAGATCCCAAATTTAAGACTTGTAAATGAAGCATAAAGTATAATTTTATTTTTAAAGTGGATTCACCCAATTTTATCTGAACTAGGTTTGCCAGCTCGAGCGCGGAAAACTTTCATCCTAAAACTTTTTTTCTTTTTTCATAAATGGTCAAACTCCTAAAGCAGTCCCTCAATTTATTATTTTTTTCATTTGGTCTCTAAACTCCTTCTGATGATGATCCAGTCCTTGATTTCAATCACAACAGTAAAACAAACTGAGGACCCAATCATCAAATGGAGGAATTTGGAGATTAAAAAGAAAGAAATAACATAAATAGGGACTGAAAGGGGTATTTGAACATTCACTAAGAAGAGAAAAGCCTGATTAAATCAGGAATTAAGATTTATAAAATCCTTAAAACTTAACAAGCTATACAAGAGTTTTATAAATTTTAAGGTATATAAAAATATTAAGTACCAGTTACCGGTATTTATACTCTAAATTGGGAATTGAGATTCATAAATACTTTAAAAAATAAAAAATAATATAAGAGTTTTTTAAATTTTAAGATATGTAGGAGTTTTAATTCCCAATTTCTTATCTAGTCACTAAGTTTGTTATTTTTTTCTCATTTGGTCCTCGAACTCCTCCATTTGAGAACGAGAGCTGGGCGATGATACGACATCATCACAGACGAGGCAAGCTGCCTGACGATGAGGAGTTTGGGGCGAGGTAGGAGATCAACTTTTGCAGGCCACTTGAAATGCGGTTAGACTGTAAATATTGACAACTTTAGGGTCTATTTGCATCTGGATATTATCCGAGTCGGGCCCATGCAATGTCCAAAAGCACATTACCATGTACTAGCGAAGTGGCTTTTTTGTTCATTCACTATATCGACAACAAAACTTTCACCAATGTATTGATAAAAGTTATCAAAATAAATAGTGGAACCACTAGGGAGATTATAAAACACTAATTCCCGAGATATAGATTAGCTTGCGTGCCCCTTTTCGCTTTTATCATTTGTGATCTCAAGCTAGAAAGATGTACCGGGTGCTTTTAATTTGTTAATGTGCCAAGTTTTTCTGGGTCAACTTGTCATTTCGTACACAATGAGTCCTTAATTGTTGTAAGTGGGGTCATGACTAGGGTTCAATAACAGGAATGAAAAACTATATTCCAATCGTGCTAATGAAAGGGGGACCGACCGCGTCCGCGTACCGGAGTCGAACGATCCAAAGGGCCAATACATTTTTGTTTTCTTCCTAACTTTTGTGGTCACACCTTTAAATATAAACATTTACATATTAGCATGTATGAAAATAGAAAAATACTTTTATTGGATCCTTTAGCCAGTTTTAGATTTTTTAGCTACCTTTCATATATATATATATATTGGTGGAGCTAGTAGGAAGGGCTGGGTGCCCGGCCCCCTAACTCACCCGGCCCCCTAACTCCACCGTAGTTTATTTATTAATAATGCCTCAGACAGTTATTTTATGCATATTTAGCAATATCAATATATATATAATTCTAAGAAAGCATAATATTTAAATTGTTGTTGTGCAAGGTTAATGCTATTGCTCACACAATATAACTATGTTATTTATTTATGTCTATTTTAATAAGAGTAATCAAATTTTATATAGATAATTATGTTTTTATTTATAAAATGTCACGTCTTATTCTCAACTTTCCGCTATAAAAAAGAAATTTCTATGTCGTCCTCTTAACTCTGTGTGTGTCTTTTATATATATATAATATTGAGAAAGTGTTATTGATTTATATTGAGAAAGTGTTTATGTGATTTTCCGTAACGATTCTTTACTTGATTTGCTTGATATACCCCTGTAGATAACTTATTGAATTAGATTTAGAAAAAAAGAAGAAGAAGGTGAAAATCCGCATATGATCCCTTAACTTTGCCAGCTCTAATGAGTTAGTTCTTTATCTTTAACTTAGTATAAGTTAGTTCCTCAACTTTGAAAAAGTTAGCAAATTAGTCCAAAATGGATGGCAGGCCAGACGGTGTTAAAATTTTTGATGATATGGCGTCACTGGCATAGGACATCTCCATTTTCCTTTCTACTCTCTCTCCTGACTCCATCTCTCTTCTCCTTGCCACCACCTGCCGGTCGTTTCTCTTCCCCTTACCATCTCTGGTTCTCACCAAAGGCCAAGGACCGAATCTGCAATACCTTGTCCTATTCCTTCATCCAGCCTCTTCTCGTCACTGCCAGATCTCAATGGGCACCTACCTAGAAAAGCTCAACCCTAATTGTCCAAAATTGTCCAGAGATGGAAATGGAAATGGCCAAAATACGGGCATCGGGTGAGATGACAACGGGTGAGCGAGGAAAGTAAGGAGGATAGCAGGCATATGGTAAAACGATGGCTGGCTGACGAGGATTGCAGACGAGGAAGGTGGGCATTAGGTGAAACATTGGCCAGTGGAAGAGGATTGCAGACGAGGAGGGTGGGTGAGGATGGAGGACAAGGAAGGATGGGGGAGGCAGGTAGGCAACGAGGGAGGAGAAAGGGCAAGGAGATATGAGAGATAAGATAGATGAGAGAGGAGAGATGAGGGCGACGGCCAATGGATGAGGATTCTAGACGAGAAAGGCAAGCGAGGACGACAGATGAGGAAGGATGGGGGAGGCGGGCAAGCAACGAGGGATGAGAGAAGGTGAGGAGAGATGACGACGGTATTAAAATCTCAGGCTGAACAATTGGATGCTTTCTGTCACACCTATGACTGATTCATTTAATTTAGTGGAGTTGAGGGACTAACAAGCTTAATTTGGAAAGTTAAAAGACTAACTCACACTGAGCCAAACCAAAAGGACTAACTCGCTCGAGTTTGCCAAGTTGGAGAATCATATATGCATTTCGGCCTTTCATCTTAAAATTGTCAATCTCCAAAATTCCGATTGGTGAAGGGAGAAGTACAAAAACACCCAGCATAGTTATAGGCCTAGACCAATTTAATTATTATACTCTCTCCGTCCCATATATTTTGCTCCATTTTCCTTTTTGGGTAGTCCCATAACTTTGCACCATTTATTTTTTAAGTAAGTTTTTTACATTTCATTTACCAAAATATCCCCAACATAACACATCTATTCCTCTCCCGTCCCAATAGATCCATTCTCTCTCTCTTGCGTTCGCCCATTTCAATTATCTCTCTCTCTCTCTCTCTCTCCGCCCCCCTCTCCGGCGACCTTGCACTGCGAATCGGCGATAAAGGTGCAACCGACGGATGTGCGATTGACGATGGAGCTCCGATTCTCTACGAGAGGGACGAGAAAAAGACGAAAAGGGGCTGGATTAAATCAACGAGGTCATCGCGAATCGGTGACAGAGGTGCGACCGACGGATGCACAATTGACGATGGAGCTCCGAATCTCCACGGGAGGGACGAGAAAAGGATGAAAAGGGGCCGGATTGAATCAACGAGGCCAACACAAAATCGATAAGGTGATATGATTTGACGAAACCGATATGGATCGACGAGGTGACGCGAATAAAAAAAGTGATGCAAATCGACGCGAATCAAGGCCGATGGGAGAGGCTGGCAGGAATAGACGACGGTGCGAGCTTGAATCTATCGGAAGGAAAGAAGAGGGCAACGGTCCTAGTAGCCACGGATTTCGGAGGGAGAGGCTGGCGGGAATAAACGATGGAGGGAGCTTGAATCAAGTGAAAAGTTGCACGGAGCGGCAGTTCGCCGGAGATAAAGCAGCGTCAAAACAGACAGGCGAAGAGGGGGCAATTGTGGAAAGAAGCGGCTAAACAATGTAGGTTCTTGGTCTGCGTGCAAAAGCATTTGGTGCAAAATAAACGGAACGGAGGGAGTAGTTTTTAGTGATTTTAATTGTATCACTAAAATCATAATTTAAGTCCAAATTGACTATTAATATTACAGTTTAATACTGAATATGCCATCAGTCGTTAAAAGCCTAATGGTAAATGCAAAAGGTTGTTGATTTTGATATCGTAAAGTACTTATATACCTTTTTAAAAAATTTAAAAACTGTGTATAATTTACTATTTCCTTTTTTCTTTTTTTGTACGCTATCCACCTTAATCTTTCATCGGATTTACCACTAGTCCTTCCAAAAATGGTATTCGAATTAGTTACCATATTCTAATACTATAAATAACTAGAACTCCAATCAATTGAAATATACTCATTTAATATTGATGTGTTTCTAGCAATATGTTTTCTGATATGACAGTTTCTTTTTGTTACAAATAGTGACCCCCGTCACTAATAGCGGATTCGACAATGACCAATGCTTAGGGTACAAAAAAAATAGTAAATTACATGAAGTTCCTGAAGTTTGTTAGAAGTTACATTAGTGCCACAAAATTTCAAAACCAACAATTTCACGCATTTATAATTAGATTTTTAGTAGCTTGTGACATATTCGATACCAAATTATATCATCAGTGACTAATTTTGGCCCAAACTATGATTTTCATGATGCAATTAGAACCACCCAAAATTACAGTTATCAAATCAATTTAGGCCCATAACTGCGGTATTTTGGTTTCTGTATGACTTTGGCTCCTATTATCCAAATTTGGCACATTTTTTTTCCAATTTGGCTTGTATCCCAATGTTGATGCTCCTTTAATGCGCTTGGTCAATACTTTTTTTTTTTCAACTATGCAACAGTGTTTATAAAATTTAGAATAACTGTCAGTGGCAAAATATGGTATCATGTTTTTGTTCGAGGGATAGCGATAGATGGAAGGATTAACTCTTGCCTGTTACTATGAAGAAAATAATTTATAATTGTAGTTTTCCCTGAAAAAATGTTTTTTTCTTTTTATAATTTGAATGGTGCTTATATCCAATCATCATTCTTTTTTTTTTTTTCAACTCAATATTTGATTTCAAGACTTTTGCGTCAGTTGTTTGGTAGCACAAGATTTTTAACTTCTGTGACTTAAAAAAATCTAATATATATATATATATATATATGGGGTTTTTACCAGGAGTTTCAAGATTCAACCTGTCACTTACTAAAAAAGCTACTACTTACTTAACATGGTTGATTTAGTATTACTTAATGGCTTTCGGTCTTTAAATTAGCTGCAACTTCCATTGAAAGATATGGTTTCATCTCAAGTGCTTTTGAGAAGAATAAATCAGTAAAGATATACGTCTGGTTTTACAAGAATAAAGCAAAATGTTGAGTAACTTGCACAAATTGTCCATAACCTTTAATTATTATTTCATTTTAGTTCCTAACCTATTGAACGTTCTGTTTTGGTCTTAAATCTATTGAAATTATTTCATTTTAGTCCCTTATTAGATGAAATTCATTAACTTAGAATAATTATTTGATAGAAAATTTTAAAATTTTAATTTAAATATTTAGTAACTATCTTATAGTAAATTAAAAAATTTTAATATTTTTATATTTAATAGATAATTTAAATTAGTATTTTTTTTCTTTTTGGATGAAATAAGTTCAATTTACAAAGAAAATAAAAATTTATTTAAATTATCCATTAACTATAAAAAAAATTATTATATAGATAAAATGTATTGTAAAATAGTTACCAGATAGTTTAAATTATAATATAAAAGGTTGTTATAAAACAAAATATTTTGAGTTAACAAAATTCACCCAATTGGGACAAAAATAAAAAATTTTCAATAGATTTAGGACAAAAACGAAATATTTTTAATGAGTTTAGTACTAAAACAAAATATCCAATAGGTTATTGACTAAAAAGAAACAATGACTAAAGATTATGGACCATTCATAAATTCATAAAATTTACTCCAACACTTACGTAGAAAATTTTAGTAACTTATATATTACAGCACAATAATTAAATATAACAAAGTTAAACTTGATCCCACTTTTGTTTCTTCAGAGATATTGGTGTAAATGATTTGATAGAGTTTTTTTTTTACCCGACAAAAGGTCTTTGCCCTTTTCTCCAGAAAATGAAGTGTTTATATTTTTTTCTGAAGGCGAATCCCGGCGATACGCTACAAACTTTACATCAAGTATCGCGTCTTTCGCGAGAGCCGTGCTCGTCCGAACGCGGTTTGCGTTCGAAAGGACAGCTATCATTTTCGGTGCAAGGCAGCGGAAAGCGGACTGTCTTCTATTGGGGTTTCGCGTTGTAGATTCCAAACGTGTAGATCCCGATGAACCAGAATTTAATTTGTTCGAACCTGATCCACCTGATCAGTCTTAAACTTAAAGCCCCAGATCACTTCAAATATAATTACTGTTTTCATCCCACATTTTTTGTATTATTTATTTTTTAGTAATTAATTTTTAATTTTTAATTTTTAATTTTTAATTTTTAATATTTTAGTACATAAATAAAAAAAATTTATATAAAAATTGATAAATCAAGACATATAGTTTTAAAATAAATTTTTTTAATTTTTTTTGAATAAATACTAATATGAATAAATTCAAATCAAACTAAATAAAAAAGTCAAATAATGTAAAAAAGATGAGACAGAGGGAGTATCTTTCAAATAAAGTTTTAACTTGAGATTTTAGAAGAGTTTTCTACCTAACAAGATCCGACCTAGCTCGACTTAAAAATAATTGGGGTCTAAGTGTAGCTATTGAATATAGACGAGTCATAATGAAAAAAACAGACACAATTAGCCTTCAACACGATCTCACACTTGGCGCTCTAAAATGCACTCCTGCTGCTTGCATGTTTGACGTTTGACCCGAGGACTCGTATGATATGGGCATGTGAGACCCTTTTATGAGTACTGAACTAGAAAGTAAATAAAATGGCTCAAAATACTTTGTAAATACTAAAAGATTCTTAAATAATTTTTAAATTATACTAGCAGTCGGATCACACTTTGTTGCGGTTGTTCAATGAATATACAAGTTTTTCATAATATTACAAAAGGTTTCAATTGAAAGGTTTTTAATAAGTTAAACAATGTTTGGAAGTTATTGGTAACCAATTTGGTAGATAGAAGACACATGACATAAAACTAAGATAGTGGATTATGGATCTTAGCACAAACTAACACTTTAACTATAACTTACGAAAATTGCGGACTTAAAATCAATTCATTTTAACTTAAGTTAACTTAATTCAAAATAGTTTATTTTTATTTTTATATATTTTTTATCAGTAACTAATTTTATTTGAAAATCAATGTTATGTAGAAGAAATAATTTATTTGAAAGTAAATTTTTATAATATCATTAATTTTTTATGAATTTTTCTATTTTAGGCATTAAAAAGAAAAATTCATCAAAGTTCAATATCATCATAAAAAAATTATTTTTATTGGATTATTACACCTATATATTATTAGCTTTCAAATAAAATTAGTTTCAATTATAAAATATATAAAAATAAAAATAAGTCATTTTTTGATTAAGTTGACTTAAATTGAAAGGAATTGACTCTTAAAATGCAAAAATTAAAATTTAGAACATCTTTTATGTCTATTGTGGCGGATAGAGTGACAAGAATACTTGATTTCATAGTTTAATAATGAAAATATATTATCGTACACAAATAGAGGACCAATTGCATAAATATATATATATTGTGTTATAGACATTCATGGGCCAAAAGAAACAAATACTGTAGTAGGCTTCCTAAGTGCATAATAATAATAATAATAATAATAATAATAATAATATCTGCGTGGTATTGTTTAGAAAAATAATGAGGTACATTTGCCTGCACGATGTAGCAAGTATTTTTTACAATAAATTTATTATAAAAATTTTAAATAATAAATACTTAAAAATTATGAAAAAATGATTAAAGCCTAACTACCTTAACAATAACTGAAATTAGGTAAATAGAAACATAACACAACTAAAAATTTTCCTCTTTTATCAAATTAAATTCTAATTTTTAATATCAATGAGAAATTTATTTAGAAAAATTTACTTTCAATTTTAACAATTATAGACTAAATTATTTTATTAAACCATAGAAAATAATTCATACTACAATACGCAATCATGACTAACAAAATAATATGATTGAAACACAGAATTGTGTATATTTTTGTTAATAAATTTACAATTTAACCATTACTTTAATAAAAATAAAAATAAAAAAATTAATTAAATCCGAATCAATTAGAACCATAGCTAGAAAGATGGAAATATTAGGTATTGAAGGCTTAACATTTGATTTAATGAATGTACAAAAATGGCTTAACACAAAAGCAAATAAATTATGATAATTAATGTCTTACTTTATACTATAGTACATAAAAATAATAAAAATGTTAGGGATCAAGAGAATAAATAGAAATAATCTAGTTAAATATTTATTAAATATGATGACCAAAATAAAAGATGGATGGAAAATAGGGATGAATGTGGAAAATAGTAGGTGCTTAGGGATTAAACTGACATTTAAGCAGACAACCTGAAATTGGAGAAATTGCAAAATAGGGCCTTAAAAAATGCAAGTACCTTGTGAAAAGGGAATCGAACTTAATGAATAGTCAATTGTGTTTAAAAAAAGAAAAAAAACTGTTCATTTTCAATGATGAACATTAAAAACCTCACAACTTTTATAAGTAAGCGATGTATGTGGGTTAACAGTAATATAATTAATATAAGTCATTGATGGGACAATGTAAAAGTGTAAGACTTACTTTAACATTAAGTAAAATCTAAGTATAAAAAATTATAAGCACATAGAGTAGTCAACTGGAAATGTGTTTATATAGTATCAAAAAAGCATTAAAGATAATAAATGAAAAATAATTAAAGTAATTCTATTAATCAACTCACTTAAACTATTAAGAGAAAGAAAGTTTCTGGTGTTCATAGTGTCGTTGTATAATATACATGCATAGGTTTTTCAGATTTTTTGCTCACTAATGAATTAATGATAAAATAAAACCTTTAAAGAATTGTGTACTTATGCATAATACAAATTGTTCACTTATTTCAACAAATAAAAAATATAAATCAAATCTATGTAAAGAACTCATACATTATGAAAAGTGTGAATTTGTTTCAACTAATTAAAACTTTGAATCAAACCTATATAATTAAAACTTTGAGTCAAACTACTCAAAAGAAAAAGGTTTTGGTATTTAACATGATTAATAAAAGCATGTCATTCACTTTCATTTAAGGTTTTATCATTTTGAATTTAGATATGTAATCAAAATTTTAATTTTTCTAAAAGTTCATGTTATGTATCTAAAAGCCTGCCATGCATGCGACCGGGGATTAAGATAGCCCTCTCTTCCCATCTCCTTAAAAACCTTTGACTTTTAGTATATACAAAAATTTTGATTAGCAAAAAGGAAAAAAAAATTATGACAGATCATAAAAGTTGAGGATCATTATAGCAGGAATGTTATATCCAGGGACTAAAGAAGAGATTCAACCATTCTCCAAGAGAGTAGAACAAAACTGGAATGAGGGGCGGACGTATCACAAAAAGGGACAAAATAATGTTGGGTTCCTATAATGTTTATTATATCTAGTAATGTTTCCTAATTTTTATGATGTGACAATCAGGTCATCGTTAGCAAATTGTCTACCCTCTAGCTAGCGACAAAATGCTAAAGTAGGGGAGCATTATGGTAGATGTGAAAAATTTTAAGATCAAAAAAGGCGTTTGACTATAAGTTGGAAGAAGCAAAAAAAAAGAAGGGTCACGTGGATTCTATTGTTGATGAACAATAAAACCCACTTCTTCTTTAAAATATATTATAATATCACACTTAGCGTTTCAGTATATATAATATGACTGCTTTCCAATCTCTTCTATTGCCTTTATATTCCCATACTAACTTTTTGTGAATTTGTGCTTTCACTATATGTGTCTTAAGCTGATATATACCTATAACTATGGAGTTAAATACCGTGATATACCGTTTACCACAGATAAGCGGTATACGGTATAAATATTTTTGTATTTTTTCATTTTATCGCGCGATATATTGTAGTTTTTCGCATACTACTTACTTTTTATGTACATTTTATCTGAAAAATTGTAGTATACTGCAAGATGTGCATCGTGATATTTTATTTTTCACGGATGCATATGAGATATATTTTTTTTGTCATTTTACATCAAAATATCATAACTATATAAAACATTATAATATAATTAATACACATATCATAAAATAAATATTTATGTTTATTCTTTTGTTTACTTTTCTTAGTTAACATAAAAATTTAATAATTATTTTGAGCCAACTAGGAACTCAATGTGGTATTAGAAAATGTATTGTTATTATTAAAATATTATTTTGTTCTTTTATATCAAAAAATTAGTTTCTTTCTAAGTATTATTTATTTTGCTCTATATATATAACATTTTTTATTAAAAAAATCTTATATCATATATATTTTATTTATATTTGACAAATTATAATGAAAAATATTAGAATACATATAAAATGTGAAAAAAAATTATTAAATTTATGTCATCTTAAAATAATATTCTAACATTTATTTTTTTATAAAAATGATAACAGTATACGGCATGATATATCATGTGATATTTCTTAAAAATTTGAGATACGATATACTTAGCAGTAACAGTATTTAACAGATTGCCTATAACTTATTATTTGAGTTATCATTCTTCCTCTTTTTTTTTTTTGTTATGTGCATCTAGAAATATCCTCATTTGGTAGATAATTAATCACATGACTAGCTGCCCCTATGTGCCGACAAAAGATGAATTTTGTAACTTGTAATCAGTGGGACTTATGCAACTTGGTACAGGTTCATTATTTCGAAATCCAATTGCTATCACACAAGTCAAAGTGCGCTTCTTAATGTTACTAGTGGATGTTGGGATCAATTTGTGCTGTTCCATAGTACAACTAAGAAGGGTGAATTGATTGGTTTAAAATTTTTTCCCAAAATAAAGATTTATTGTCTTTAGTTAAAGAGCAAATGAAACAACTTATATAAACTTTCAGCACGAGAAATTTTTACCATAAGTGTGCTAGAACTTGTTTTGTAAATATAATTTGAAGCAATTTAGAGAGAAGACAACAAGGGTTTGATATTTAAGAAACCATAAAACACAAAGTAGCTGAGAAATGAAAAGAGAGAATGGAAGAACTTGAACACCAAAATTTGCAGAGGTTTGACCTTTTCCCCTGAAAGCCCACTCCTTTTCTCATGCTTACCATTTGTGTAACACCCTCATATTCCACGTAGATGATGGTATGTGGAAAGCCTTATGCGGACACTGACATAATTACTCGCTCTGCTCAAGAAGGATCACAACTGGACAAAGAGCCATATCTTCCTAAAAATGTTATGACTAACATCTTGAAGAGACTTCATGCAAAGTTTCCACATACTATTGCAAGGTTTCTTTGCAAAACCTGGGCCAGAATTCTATGTATCCCTGATAAATGTTAATTTTTTGGTCAAACATGTTGACTTTTTGTTAACTTTGACCACAATTTCCTATCTTACAACTCAATATTTTTGGCTGATTCTTGCTTTGATTCTTCATTTTGTAGGTTGAAAAAGTGGACCATAGCATTGGAATGGCACCGGGACGAGCGGAACGAAAAACGTGAATGCAAAAGTGAACGGAAATTATAACTTTGTGGCCTAAGCCCCAGGAGCGAGGCCTAGGCGCCACAGTACAAAAGTTCACTGCAAAAAAAACGCACCCTGGAGGCCTAGGAGCCACCTGAAGCCTAAGCCCTAGGCACCTGCGAGCCTAGAGGCTCAGGCGCCCAGGCACCCCCTTCTGGGGCCTAGGCACTAGAGCACCCTCAAGCCTAGAAGTCTAAGAGCCTAGGCACCCCCTCCTGAGGCCTAGGCGTCAGTCACCCAAGAAAATGGTCCCCTACCTCAAATTTGAACTTAAGCTTGCTATTGGCCAAGGATTTCTATCCAATTGGTTTGGTGAGTGAAAGGGATACCTCCAAAGGGTATAAGGATCTGGAACTAAGCAAAAGAAGAGAGCTTCATCTTCATCTTCTGTTTTTATAACTAGTTCTTCCATATCCTCCATAGTTAGTATTTTTAGCTTTTCTTAGTTTTTCTTGGTTACCATTGGAGCTAGCTTGGAGATTGCTTGGAGTACTCAAGGAGACTAGCTTAGAGACTTTGGATTCAAGATCTTCTAGTCATCTTGGGTTTATTCTTTCAACTTCCTTGTAGTTCCTCATGGATGTTATTATGTTTACTTTCATGATTATGTTTTATTTAGTTATGGAGTAGTCTTCTTTTGCACTTTCTATGGATGTAGCTACTTGGATTGATTATGTTGGATAAATTTATGGTTATGTGATGTTAGTTTTCTACTAAATGTATGTTTATTCTTCTCTTGAGCTTAATGTTGTGTTAGCTAGTTGATGGCCACAATTAGTTGCACTGTAAATTGCCTCTAAACTCTTGGAAAAGATTAGAAGTAATTAGACCTAAGAGAAGAATTTAATGGCTATGGATTTGTTGGAAAATTAGTCTAAGTCATTAGGTAAAGGTAAATTGAGCTCTAATGCCTCTTTCTAAGCTTGTAATCGGATGAAAATCCTTATTAAGTTTAGATTAGAGAGATTATTTCTTTCATTTGGAAAAGTAAGAATTTAGTTGAATAACTTTATCAACATACATTGAAAATTAACTCACTCATCTAAGTTCACCAACAAATCAAGACAAGTAGTGAACCTATAGGACGTGTTCTTTCATAATTTGATAAAAACTACAATTTTGGTTTACATTGCATACTTGCATTCTAGGTTAATAGTATTCCATTTAGCTAAGTTTAGTCACTTGTTTAAGTTGCGTACATTTCCATCTAACTTTGATTGTTTAGCTAAAGTTTATTTTGAGTAATGGTACTTGGCAATTAATTTAATTAATCCTCGTGGGAACGATACTCACTCACCCCATTTACACATCCACCGTACACTTGCGGAATAATGGTTTCAAAATTTCACTATAATCCCTAGGTTTATAGAGTATTAGATTCTCTACTCTAACAATTGTCTACTTGTACGAAGAGTTGATCAAGCTAAGTTTATCAGGATAACGGGTTAATTGCATCTATGACCCCTAACTTTTTATTATTGTCTTATTTTGGACCTTAATTTCAAAACATCATATAAAAGGTCCTTAACATTAATTTTTTTTTTCATTTTAGACTTTTGACTGATAGAAAACGTTAAAATTAATAGAACTAGCCACATAGTACACCAATGTGGAGTTATTGGCCACGTGGCACAATAAATCACCCCTGGCAATGATATGGAAAATGAAGAAAAAAATAATAAAAAATTAAACCCTTCGGCTTCCTTCCACTGCCATGAGTCTTTAACCCCACGCCGACCTCTGCCACGTTTCCCCTCCTCCACCACATTGCCCATATCTTCCATTCTCTTTGCCTCAACTCCGGTGGCCCATCAACTGCCCCGCATGAAATGGCCCCAAATGGTAGCCATGTTCGTGCCCAAGCTCGTCTATAAAAGAGGAAGTCCGGGTCAGTGGTGGTGGAGGAGGCTGAAATTGAAGGCAAAGGATGCATGATCGATAATGATTCATCGCGATTCCACGATGAGCAAATGAGGCGTGATCAACAGTGAGCAAAGGCATAATTCGACAGTGAGCAAATGCGTGATTCGCTAACTATTTGTCCCGATTCGACGGCAAACAAAGGAACGATCGATGGTGGAGAAGATTTGAGGCTCCACCTTCGTCCCGTACCCACTTAGCACTAGCCCCACCTGGCGAAAATGATGAGTGAAAAAATGATGATAACTATCAGGGCGGCGAGTAGAGATGTAGCCAGGAATCGTGCCTAGGGGGCGGGGTGAAAGCGTGGGTGTGAGCATATTGTTCACTTGTCATTCGCTCTATTAAAGTTTGGGAAACTTACAATTACCCCATTGAGATTTGGCTTAATTTATAGTTTGTCCCATTTATTTTTGAAAACACACATTTTATCCCATGTTTCCTTTGCATTGTTCAATAACAACTTCTAAAATTGTAATTTAAACTATATAATAGTCATCTTCCAGTAATTTCAATCTCCCTAATATTTTATTTTGTAATTAATAGACATTATAAATTATTAGTTTTTCTTTCTGTAAATGTATTTTTTTACGGCCAGTTAGTTGTAAAAAAAAATATATCAAAAATCTTGAAATTTTTAGAATATTAATATTAGCCAGTTTAAATTAGGGTTTTAAAAGTTGTTATTAGACATTGTAAATAAATGAGGGTGTAAAGTGTCGGTTTCTAAAAATAGAGGAGACAAAGCGTAAGTTAGAAAAAACCACAGGGGTGTTTTGTTATTTTCTCACTAAAGTTTCTGATTTTGCGTAAAACATTTAAAAAGGATAAATTCCATCAAAGCCCATCATTAATTTTATAATTTACAAATAAGTACCCAACTTTAAAATTTTTACAAATTTATATCATATTAATTACTACTAATAAATAATTTTAAAAAATCTAGACAGGAGGTAGCCCCTCCCCATCCCTAAACAGGTCCGTCCCTGGTGGCGAGTTGTTAGCTGAAACAAGTTGGGCAGCAGGAGGGTGTTGGGCTGGGCAGGGAAGGAAGGGGGAGGCTGTGATGTGGCAGAGGGTGGCGTGGAGATAGATTTTTCTTTTTTTTGTTGGCATTTTCTTTGTTTTTTTAATTTTTTTTTCTTATTTTCTTTTTTTATTAATTTTCTTCCTTTCCACATTATCCCCAGTAGTTGATTATTGGGTCACGGTGGCAAATCGTGCCATGTTGGCATGCCATGTAGCCAGTTTTGTCTATTCTAATAGTTTTCATCTTCCAAAAGTCTAAAATGAAATAAAAAATTAAAATTGAGGATCTCTCATCTGAAATTTTTAAGTTAGGGTCTAAAATAGGATAACAATAAAAGATTAGGAGTCATAGATGCAATTAACCCTCAAGATAACAGAATAGGAAACTTTTGCTGTTGATTTGAATTGTCCAATTAAAGGATAGGCAAATTATGGTGTACACCTATTATGATAATAGACGCCGTTAGTTGAGAGTTTTGAAAATATTAATTAGGTGGAGTTAAGATTTGTTAAGATAATAATTTGGTAATTTTTCAAATTTCAAATTCCTTTTATTTATGGCAATTAAGGTGTCAAAGGTCAACAAATCAAACAAAATAATTCAATAAAAGCAGCTCATCCGCTTCATTCTCCAGAAATCGTCGACGAGAGATGTACAAATCAAGAAGGTGTTTCTTATTTATGGCATCCAATCGCAAGTGTTTCTTATTTACGGCATCCAATTGACTGCGGGAATGGTGTTTCTAACAAGCTCGCTCATTGGCGGGATTTGCCTGACGGCGCTGTTGGGGATGAATGTGTTGGGTGGAGTAATCGTGTACAGTAACGACTTTGGCAGCGTGAAGGTCGTCTCCACTGTGCTGTGCATTTAGGGGGTTTTCGTCGTACGTCTACGGAATGTGTGTGAAGATGAAGAGAGAAAAAGCAGTAGCCGGTGGTGGTGCCTTGACGACGGAGTCCGAGATGGTTGAGATAATTGTGGCTCCCTCGTCGCCTGAATTCGCTGATGACCGGAAGTGGTTTATTGCTTTGTATCCAAAATTCGTTTTGCATTCTCCATTGTTCTCTGTTTTTCACTCTATTGTTATTGTATCGAGTTTAAGAGGGGAGCCAATACTATTTGGAGGATATGCTACTGGATTTGAACGAGTTTCCAACTGTGATTGATTTTCTGTATCTAAGGTTAGTGTTTTAAGTTTTCTGGGCAGTTTAATACATATTCTACATAGTTTAATACATTTTATTTCCAGTTTAACACATCTCACACATATTAATATAATTCATTTACAGTTTAATACATATCCTACACAGTTTAATACATATCCCACTCAGTTTAATATAATTCACTTATAATGTCACTTTCTTGTGTGATAATTTGCCGCACAGATTAATACATTTGACTTCCAGTTTAATTTATTTCACATATAGTCTAATATATACCCTAAAGAATTTAATACAATTCACTTCCAGTTTAGTACATTATGCACACACATATAATTTAATACAAAACACATATAGTCTAATACAACACACACACATATTATGTTTTTTACAAACCCAAAATCATACAAATAAAATCCAGAAAAATATATTTGTATTTTTTATAAACCCAGAATCATACAAACGAAACTCAGAAGCATACATACATATTTTTATTTTTTACAAACTCATAATCATACAAATAAAATCTTGGAGCATACATAAATGAAACTGAATTTTTTATATGTTAAATTGACAACCAATTGTATGAAACTGATATTTGAATATATGCCACTATCAAAATATATTTGATTATGCAAAAAAAAAAAAGATGAATAAACTTGTTTTTAAATAATTACCATATTTATCATATTATATTTATTTGTTTCATTAGTATTATCTTTTCAAATGAATTCAAATTTAAAACTTTCCATAGTTAAAAATTTGAATAAGGTTAATATATTCCATAATTATCCTAATTAAATATGACTTATCCTAATAAATAAAAGTTACCATTTATACTTAAAACTAACAGAAACTTAACAGTGTTAAGTAGGTGCTTGTACACCTAGGTGCATAGTCTTAAGGCTCTAGAGGATATGTTCTGGGTTCTTCAGAAGGCATTATCTTAATTCTGATGGCCCTCGGAGCTATAAGTCTAATCAGTCAGGTAATTAGTTAATTTAATAAATTACACTTTAGATAATTTATTTGCAAGCTAAGTCTCGGTAATTTAGGGTCCAGTAGTTAAAAATGAATAAAATTGATCATTTAAGCAAGTTGGGCCAATAGGGGTATTTTGGTCATTTCATATAGTGACCCATTTTGATTGCACAGTTGGATAGAGCAAAAAAAAATATTAAATTTAAGGTATCACGATTTTTAGATTAACTAGATTGTTCAGAAGTGGTTTAAATGTAACCTTGATAAAGGTAGGGACAAAATGGAATATAACTGAAAGGCTGGGACTGGCCGCGTAATTATATCTGTGAAGGAACCTGGGGCGGAGTAATACCAACTTTGGTCCTGAATCTCTAAGCGTGTTACGAATAAACCCAAAGTTACTGGAGAGTACAAAGTAGGCACTCAGCACGTGATTTTTTTTAAAGTGAGCCGGTGGTGTCTTATTTAAGTCAATCGGGTCATTTCTTCCACACTTAACCACCCGAAACTTCACCCCTATTCCCAGAAATACCATGGAAGAACTTGGTTAAGCTTCCAGCAGCCAGATCCTCTCAAATTAACCACAAATTAAGTAAATTTTTTAAGAAAAATTAAGTATGAAGCAATCCTAAGCTTGATTTTCAAGCTATTTGTTCAAGTAAGTTCTAATTTTCACTTCCTCTGTTTTCAAGCTTCATTTCAATCTTGTAGCTGCTGAAAATGGTTATTAAGTTGGCTTTCTTGATGCTTGATAAGAGAAAATAAGCAAGAAAAGCTTGGAAATTAAGCTTGTAAAAGAAGGGCCTTAGGTACGGTTGATTTTGGAATAAAAGGATCTATCGGTTCTCCATTTAATTCCAGTTTTTAATTGTTTATTTTGGGCTGTAATATGGTTGAAATTGCTGGAAAAATAATGGAAAAATGAACAAGAAATCCTTCTAATTAAATACGGTGAGTAAAGAAGAACAAAGGCTTTGTTAAGGGCCGATTGACTAAATCCATGAAAAGGGTTAAGTTAATCATTTAAACCATAGTGGGAATTATTAATTGTTGGCCTAAAGAATGGTTGTCTTATTGTTAAATGATTAATTATAGGTAATCACTCAAGCTACTATAGGAAGGCCCTAGAAGAGACTAGAACCGAGACAAAAGGCTAAGTGCTTGAAGCTTGCAAACTAAGTTATCTAAGATAAGGGTTATTTAATTTATATGCATATGTGTTAAATAAATTTGGCTATGATACTTGTATATCAAGTAGCCGAATTATCTATAAATTTAACAAGCATATGATTTGAGTATTGATGGCTATTTATGAAGCTTATATGATTGGGTTTGGTAGAAAACCAAACTATGAAGTGCATATGAAGTGTGTGTAAGTGCATGTTTGTAAACTTCCATGTATAGGCAACATGGACCTTGGTATGGTCTAATTTATGGAGAGTATGATGGTTTGAGAACCTAAGATACCTAAGGTTACCATGATGGGCCAAGGCTTAGGTGAACCTAAGAGGGGGAGGTATCCTCAACCACTCACAAAATGTTCGAATGCTAGCACTAACACATGCATTTAAATAAGTAAATAGTTCACTCATGTACATAAAATAAGGGATTTTGGCAAATATTAAGAAGCTTTCAAAGCAGTATTTGTATGGACAAGTTGAACTTGTCAATTGCAGGACAAATAGGTAAAGGAATTATGGGAACTAGCTACTTCCATAATTATTGGCCAATAATACGAGTTCTTAGCACTATGACTTGAGCTCAAGTGCACTATGCATATATCGACATCCTTATGGATAATATGCACGGTCTTATGTTGTTGATTTTCTTGCAAGTTATAACTCTTACTGAGAACTTTTGGTTCTCACATCCCTTACATATTTTGTGTGCAGATATTGGTGGACCTGGGGCTAATAACCAATAAAGAAACTGGTTGTTAGTATTTTGATACCTGGTGTGCAGAAGTTAATTACTATTGTACATTATTATTAAGTTTATTTCTTGCAGGTTCCTAATTACTGGAATACTAACTTATTGGTATTTGTTGTACAGAGGCAAAAAACAAAGAATACCTGAACACTGTAGTGATCCCCTTTTTGGCAGTGTAACTCAGGTGAGATTGGATCCCAAGATTCTCAGTGTGCAGCATATGTATAACACTTTTGTGTATGATATATATATATATGTGTATGGAAGTTATGCCTTTGGTAAATGCTATGGAACTAGTGGTCGTGTTCCCTAGTAGCTTGTATGAATTCACAATGCATAATAGTATGTTTTATATAAATGCATGTTTAAAGTGCTGGCCAGCTGCATCGATTATATATTATTTTTATGGTCATTGACTTACAGCTATAGTAAGGCGTAGTATAAAACAATATTGCATTAAGGATTTAATCAATTAGCAGGCCCACTAAAGAAAAATTTATACAGGCTTAACACTAAATGAGTGTAAGGTTCCTGGGGTTCTATATGACTAAGATGAGATTAAGGTTCAAGGCCTGTGACATTAATTGCCGGAGATGTAGAAGTGGGCACTTTGTTATAAGTCCGGTCACCATGTAATTTGTTGAACTCCCGAAATTGCCTCGAGATTTTCGTTGTTGGGATGTTTTGGATATCTCTATTTTGCAGACAGACCCCTGGGAGTGGAGAAATTATTGTGCTGTATATGCTCGTACAATGGGCCACTAAACAAATGATGCATTGAGTTGGTATGCAATCACTGTAGGGAACAACATATCGTGGAGATATTTGAAATATATCCAAGTTAAACATGCTCCTTTATATTATTCAAAATAAAAGGACTGCTACGATATAACATCCATCCTAATTCATGTGCTTCAGGAAGTCCATTGTAGTACTGAATTTTGTGCTTAGCAGAACAGTTGACAGGTATTTGCTTTCCTTTAATGTTTTTCTTGCCAGTTCTTATGCTTATGGCTATGGATTTGTTAATAGAATCTGTATGATTTGTATTTATTCTTATTTACTTAGAATAATTGTTATATGAACTCTTTCGATGCCTTAGTCATTCATCATTATGGGAGTACATGTTTTGAACTTCTGTTGGTATCTTTTTCTCATCATTTCTGTTATGTAGACAAATGAGTGGAAACCTTCTAAACTTATAGAGACTTCATTTGTTGGCAGATAAAATAGTCAGAAAAGTAATGTATTTTGCTCTCTCTCTCTCTCTCTCTCTCTGTTTTTTTTTTCCCTTTGTTGTTCTCTTTGTATTCTTGTAGATGATTCAAGTGGAACACCATCTTATGGTTACTGTTAATATAAAAGAAAAATCTAATACAGAATATTTCAGTCACCAGTGCAGTCTTGTTTTGATGGGTTTTTCTGTTATGTCAATTGTTTGACATGAATGGTTTGCTTCCTTTAATTAGTTATATAACCTATGGCTCTCTTCTGCTATGCGCAATTATAATGTCGATGAATGTTGGTCGATTTTTGCCATCGGCTTCAGTTTTCCCAACCATTCTTCAGTTTTAAAATTTGTGAGACATTGATCCTTCCCAGAGAATTATATGGTCTTCCTACGCACCAAAAGTGTAAATTTATCCAGTAGATGCTTTACATATAGATTTCTGGAGAACTTCATTGGCCGCCCTTATTCTTCAAGTCTGTTCCTTTGCATTATGGTTGTTTGCTTATTTTGAGTGAGGGGTTGAACGTATTTTTTGTCGAGCTTTCTAAGGTGTATGCCACCTACCAATATCTCTAATTTTGTTAGCTGTTTATACTGAAGTGATTAAGCACAGAAAGGTTGAATACGTCTAGAAGGATAAATTAAATTTTATGTGCTACATTCTTAGTCATGTCAATGAAGTGTTTTGAGATGAAAACCCTGTGTTTTCTTTATCATCAATATTAATTCATAGTATGGTGCTTCAAAGTGGGTGTAAATGAGCTGATTCAACTGTTATTGTGGTTCAATCAATCAGGTGGCTAAGATATTCAGGGAGGCGAATGTGGGAGGCAGACCTCGTAGCCATTTCCGAAGCTCCGGCTGAAGGTCCGACTTTGTTTTCGAGCTGCACTTGTTTTGTCATGAACCTAGTTTTTCTAGCACATGCTTGGTTGTATACCTCGGATATGTAATTTTCCCCTGAACTCAGAAGCAGATGAGAGGAATATTTACAAGGAATCATCCTAACTAAGGGCAGATTCTCAAACTTGAATGATGAATATGACCTACGCGAAAGACTAGTCAAATGAGTAAATTCTCAAACTCGGGTCTCAATTGTCCAATAGGTAGGCAGGTTATGGTTTCTTCAGAAGGCATTATCCTCCTCATCCAGGATGGACTGGTGGATGGGATGACATTTGTGAGGCTTCCTGAACCTCCCTCGAGTGTGAGCTTTGATGGTACCATCATGCGGATTCCATGCAGTGGTGAGATTAAGGTGCTCTGTATGGGAACTTGGTGGATTGATAAAGCAACAATTGGAGTTACCATTGGTTGTGAGCATGAACTAGAGGAAAGGGTGTCTGGTGGGGGGTGTATATTATTTTTACATGATACCTCTGGTTACTTCATATTTGCAATTGACCTTTGTGCTGAAATAACTCACCACCTTCAAGGTCCATTGACTTCATATGAGTTGGTAGGGATGGGTAATTGTTTGCTGTGTTACACACAAGGCAACAATGGAGTCAGATGTTTGGCCATGGACAGATGAGGCAATGACAGAATTGGACATTTGGCAGTTGAAAGATTTGAATCAAAATGAATGGTTTATTGTTAAGAGGATAAGTTTTGGCTGGGGGAATCCCCAACTTTTGCGCCAAAGCTTGGCTGCACCAGCATCAAGTGCTGATGTTCAAGGCTCTGAGTGCCTACTGTGAGCGGACGGGGCAATGGAAAACTGTTGAGGAAAACACAGCAGTAACACCACCCAGCATATATATTTGCATACAAGTTCCCTTTTCTCCTGGTAATCTTTAAGGTTATGGTGTTGGGTTCGTTCCTTTAGCAGACATACGTGGATCGCTCCAATATGTTCATGTTCTCTGATATTAGTTGTACCCCTGCGCCTTTCTCTAATTAACCAGAAATCATGTTTCTCATTTCTGCCAACTGAGTAGGGTTATGTTTTGAAGGCTAGCAAGTGTAACTTTCTGTCTGTTTGGAATTGTATGTTGGATATTTTATTGCCGAGATCAAAGAACCGTGCAGGTTTTAGCTAGATAAGGCTTTTATGATGTTGGGCATAGCTTGTCTCTCTGAGGATCCGTGTACTTGTGTTTGTGACTCTCTGTATGGCCCATGTACTGGACTCCAAAGTTGTGTCCGCAAACGCCAAATGACATGGTCTCCATCAAGTTTCGGCATGATTGTGGAGGACGCCGGCAGCGTCTTGCTCTTGTTGACGCTGATGTTACTGCTGGAGGGGGTGAGTGAGTGTTAGAACATATATGGGCTTTTCTCCAAGTGAAGTTAATGAATCAGATGGTTTATGTTTCTGAGTAGGATTATTGTTCCTTTCCCGGTACAAATGAGTGTGTCACATAGAAGTGATCTCTCTTTATTCAAGTGCCAAAAACTGGTAGGTCATTTCTTCCTAACTATTAAATATGCTTTGAGTAAATTGCATAAATGGTCCATAACCTTTAGTCATTGTTTCTTTTTAGTCACTAACCTATTGAATGTTCTATTTTGGTCCTAAACTTATTAAAATTGTTTCATTTCGATCTCTCACCAGATAAAATTTATCAACTCAAAATAATTGTCTGACATAAAATTTTAAAATTTTAATTTAAATATTTGATAACTGTCTTCTAGTAAATTTAAATAGTTTAATATTTTTTTTACAATAAATAGACAATTTAAATTAGTAGTTTTTTCTTTCTAAATGAAATAAATTCAATTTACAGAGAGAAAAAAAAAGTGATTTGAGTTTTTTATTAAGTAAAAAAAATTATTATATCTATTAAATTTATTATAAAATAATTACCGGATAGTTTAAATTATGATCTAAAAAGTTGTTATTAGACAAATACTTTGAGTTAACAAATTTCATCAAAATTGGACTGAAATAAAATGCTTTTAATATATTTAGGACTAAAATGAAATGTTTTAATAGATTTAGGATTAAAACAAAACATTTAATAGATTATGGACTAAAAAAAAATAATAACTAAATATTATGGACCATTCATAAAATTTACTTAATATGCTTTCTAGGATTCCCTTTTTTTTTTTCCTTCTCCTTCTTTCGCTGTTTTTGTTTCCTTTTATTGTTCATACTTCATTGGTCTTGGCCTATAGGCTACAACTACAATAGGTTCCGTGACATTTTCTTGGTGATCTTACTTAAGCTATGACATTTTCCCGTGAATATCGACAGCAGCGTAACACAAAGTCATAAATCTAGACATTTAGCGAGACCTCGAATCTGGAACGAAAGGATTCGAATCTAAAAATATTTCCCTTTTAATCCAATGAACAAATTTTTTGGGTCACTGAAGCTGAAAGGTTAGGCTTGAATAATTTTCATAGGCCTGAAAGACGGTAACAATTATAATTATAACTATATTGAAAAAGATGAGCGATTTTCACTGTTTATATACAGTGAAATCATTGTAGATAAACAATGTTATGTCTTTGTTTATTTTTCTTTTTGACTTTTTCTTTTATTCTTAATTCGAATCTAAAGATTTTTCCCTTTTAATCGAATGAACAATTTTCTTGAGTCACTAAAGTTGAAAGGTTAGGCTTGAATAATTTCTGAAATTATTAAGCACTGATTGCTAACGTTATTTTTCAGTCAATTTTCATTGCCCTGGAAGACGGTGACAATTATAATTATAACTATATTCTAAAAGATGAGAGATTTTTACTGTTTATATACAGTGAAATTATTGTAGATAAACAATGCTATGTCTTTATCTATTTTTTTTGCCTTTTTTTTAATGCAATTTAATCTTTTATTTTTTTGCAATGCGCTCTCTTATTTTGGGCTTATGTTGCCAATGGCTGATAGAAATGTAATTTATGGGGTCCGTGGACCCCCTTTTTCTAAAAAATATTAACAAAAGATACATAATTTGGTAATTAAAATTTTCTTAAAATTTTTTAATGGACCTCAATAATTTTTATAATGTCTATTAGAATAAAAGAATGTGTCTCTTTTACATCAATAAAAATAAAAAATGGGTTAGTCTCTTCTATTTACTGACAATTAGAAGTGTGGCAGAAGTTTTATATTGACTATGAAATATTCTTACATTTTCCTATATAGGCACTGACTTCTTTTTTCAACTCTTACTTTTCAAACATATGGAAAAATTATATGGTTAGTTGGGTATAAGATAAAGTCAATAAACTAAGTTGGAAGAAATGTATAAGTTTAAATGCTAATTTAATCATTATAATTTGCATACTTTTGGACTGGTTCTGGTTAATTTAGCTTTAGTCAATTATTTTATTTTATTTTATTTTTATCTTTATTAAGTTAGTGGTTAGACTGTTAATTGATTAACATACATTAAACATAATTTCGCATTTCAATCATTTTGTTTATCATTATTGATGTTGACACACAATTTTATCCGGGCACTGACTTTTGTTTAATTTTTAGATTAGGAAAATTAGTTTATGGGTCATTTTCATTTTTTGGGACTATTTGGTCATTTGTTAGGAGTTTGGGTCATTTTTGTCATTTTAGGGTTTTGCATAGTTAGTTGATCTGGTCACATTTAGGTTACATTGTTATTTTGGTCTACAAATCTTTAGAAATTTAAAGTGGTCATCTAGGGTAGAAATAGGAGTTAATTTAGTTTAGGTACTAATCTAGAGCCCTAAAGGTGTTGTAGGGTCAATTTAGGGACAAAGGAAAAGTTTAGGTGAAAACCGAGGGATTTTAGAAGATTCTAGTCAAAATTGGAGAGTTTGAGGCAAATCTGTCAAAGTTATGAAGATTTGGGCTAATTGGATAAATCTTGGAAGTTTTGGGCTTAATTGACAGATTGAGAAGTTTTGGGTTAAATTGAAATTCGCACAGAATTTGGGGCAAGATTAGCAGCTTGAGGGTTTTATTGGACTTAAACTGATACTTTGCCAGATTATATCCTAATCTCCTTAAATTGAATTTGGATTAGTTTTATACTGGAAAACTTAGCTAATCTCATCTAAGACTCCCTCGTATAAATATGGGTCACTATTGACATGAAAAGGGAGAGAAAATAAGAAACCCTAAGCTCCCATCGAGAAAAGGTAAAACTGCAGTCTCAATCCCTGGTTTCTCGCAGCCCCTCACAAAAGACCTTAGTTTTCTCCCCACAGCACTGTCATCCCTATCTCCCTCCTTTGGCTGCCCGACGCTTTGCCTTCCACCCCTGACGGTTCAACTTCCCAGCTCCGTGGCCACTATTCCCACCGTTGGCCGCTCTAGCCTACCCTCGCTGTCGCCCTTCATGCCGTGCCGCCGCACTAGCTGCCGAAGACACCCAGGAGGAGTATCGGCCCTTCCTCCTGCCATCGTTATAGCCTGCGCCATCAAAGCCCAGCCGCTGTGCTTTTCCTAGACGTCGCCGGAGAGGAGAGAATCAAGACCAGATCCGGTTCCCCATCGCAACCCGACCCGACCAGTTCTCCCCCAGATCTGACCCAGTCAACTCTCTCTTTGGTAGAACTCCTCTTCAGCCCTTTGACCTTTTATTTAATGGATTAAGTCACTAACATGTTTCTCCTTTTGCAGATAGGCCATTGACAACAAGCTTTTGACGTTGGTTATTTCACTTTGTTTATTTATCTTTCTTTCTTTATTTGTTTGTTTGGCCATGCATTAGATTTAACCATTAAATTCACTTAGGGTGTTTTTTTTATTCTTATTTATTTATCTATTTGTTATCTTTTATTTTCTTTTAATTTTTAGAATAGCTAGATTTTGCTTTTATTTTGATTTATATAATGCATCTAAAAAAAATTACACTTAGGAAATTTCATTTCACATGGGTTTGAGAAAACCCTAGGATGAATTTAGAACGATAGTAAATTTCAAGATCCATATCTGGCTGATTCGATAGGGTCCATGGTTTGGATGAACAATTATCTAAAATTTTCAATAAAAATATATTAAGTTTAACATCTATATTCGGGTAGTTCGATAGGATCTATGGTTTGGAAATATCAAAATTTCATAAAGCCAAATAAAAAAGTCAAATAGTAAAGTTTAGAAGTCTATATTCGGGGTGGTTTGGTTAGAATCCATGGTTTGGATATTAACTGAAATTATTTAAGATGAGCAAAATAAAATTAAAATCAAACTAAGGTACCAATTTTGGGCGCTAGAATAAAGTTATTTTAGCGTAACCGTACTCCCGAACCCCTCAAACTCTCTTAGACCATTTTTAGGTATCCAATCGACCTAGGTATAAACCGATTGATGGCGACTCCTGAAAACATGTTTCTACAATTGATGATTAAGTTTTGTAATATCAATTATTTATTTCGAGCTATATAGCTTAATAAAATAATTTGGTTCATAATTATTAAAACTTAAAGTAAATTTTTTTAGATAAATTTTTCATCGATATTAAAAATTAACATCAATTATTTATTTCGAGCTATATAGCTTAATAAAATAATTTGGTTCATAATTGTTAAAACTTAAAGTGAATTTTTTTAGATAAATTTTTCATCGATATTAAAAATTAAAGTTTGACTTAATAAGAGATGAAAATTTTTAATGAATTAATTTTTAATAACAAAAAAAAATATGCATTGTTTCAAAGAATGTACTGTGTTTTATTTCACAGTGTTATGTTTCAATTTTTTTCATTTTTCCTTTATTAAGTTAATGGATAAGCCTTTAATTCCTAAAATTTTTAAATTTGCTCTCTTGGTGACTATTTTTCGTTATTTTTTATGTATCAATCATTAAACTCCATTTTTTGTAATTGAAATCTCACTATCTGTCTTATTTTATTAACTGTTTTATACTATTTCTCTCTTCTTAAACAAAAACTTACTCTCCAAGGTTAATATCTTAATACTTAAAATTTTTTTGTTTGCTTTCTTAGTCTCAAAATTTTACCATAACTTTTTATCCTGATTTTTACTTTACTTTTTTTAATTTTTATGAAAATTTTTTCTTCGTCAATTATCTGAAATCATAAACCTCCTTTGGATCTAAAGTCAGACTTACAGTTCAAAACTCCAATCCCAGAAATTACCAGAAAAATAAAAAGAAGAGAAGAAAAGAAATAAAGCTTAATCAATTACAGAGACAAAGAGTTCAACTGTTAAAAGCCCCCACCAAGGAAAAGTTATCACGAGCAAAATTTCGCTTGACAACGTACGACGTTAGTTGGTTCTTCGTCAACTTGACGTGACAAGAGGATGACGAAGGATTAAAAAGGTAAAGTAAATATTGTCCTTAAGGTTGTTGCGGTGCATCAAAACAAAAGCCAACATTTGGGAAGCTCGAGCCTGTTCATGCATTATCAGCAGCAGTAAATTGAAACAAGTCAAGAAAAGAGGGACCCCCAGAGCCACTGGCAATCAATGCCTTTGTTTCTGCAGCACCTGCCCCCAACTCACCTCGTCCTTTCACATTTCATTCGCGGGTTTGTGTTGTTTATTTATACTCACTCTCTAGTTTGTAGCTGATCAAAATTCTAGCTCCTTCTCTCATCCATCTCTTTCAATTTTATAACCTTTTTCTACCATCTTTCTCTTTTTGCCACGGTGTTTGACAAGTCTACTTCTCTCCCCTTTGGGGTGTGAGGGTAGGAAAAACTTGTAAGCTTGAATTTTTACCTTGGTCGTGGGGAAGATAGGAAAATGGCCGACCAGGATATGAGCCCGGCCGTGGATGAAGTGGCTGGCCCGTTTCGCCATGTCCTTCTCATTTCTGCTGGTGCTAGCCATTCTGTTGCCCTACTTGGTAAGCTCTCTTTTTTCCCATCTTGTTTTCTTAAAGTTTCCTTTTCATTTTATGATTTGTTGATGGGATATGGGTAGTATTGTGATTTTCATTTCAAGTTATTTGAGTTGATTCTTTGCCAGGTTGTTTGAATCTTGAGAAGATGGTTTGGTTTTCACAAAACTGCATCATTTTGATTCTGTCATTATCAGTTGCATTCGTGAAAAGGACACTCTTTTGCTTGATCTATTGTGCGTTAAACTTGAGTTTCACACTTCTGGTCATTGCAATTTGTGGATGAGTATCTGTTTTTTCTGTGATGATGCTTGCGGGACATTGCTGCTGCATGCTGCAATGTGAGTCAAGAACGAGTGTACAGCTTACTTGTTTGCAAAAAACATAATACCTCAGGGTTTCTCTCTTTTCCTTCTGGGTCATAGCTGTGGCCAGTTTCATGTTTTGCCAACTTTAACATTTGAAATCCCTTAACCTTATATGTATGTATTTTAATATTTCAGCTGGAAATGTTATTTGTTCTTGGGGAAGAGGGGAAGACGGGCAGTTAGGCCATGGAGATGCTGATGATCGAATTTCTCCAACACAATCGGGCGCACTGGATGGCCTTGGGATCGTTTCTGTTGCTTGTGGTGCTGATCATACCATTGCGTATTCTTTGTCACCAGGAGAAGTCTTCAGCTGGGGATGGTCAGTTTCTCATCATCTTTTCTGTTTGAAATCGAGAACCCAAAGCCCAATCCGAATTTTTAAATATCCTGGTAGTTGACAGAAATATGGTATGATTGTTTCTTTTTCAGATTAAAGACCCGTAAAAGTTAACCAATAGTTCGAGCTTGAGTTATGAAGTATTGATGTTAAATAATTAGTATTTCCCACTTAAAGTTGATCTGTGTTTGTAATTGCAACTATTAATTGGGCTTCACTGTATCCTGATGCTAGAGTGCAGCACCTCTCTTTCTTTGGATCTCGTGAAACATTTTTGTACGGATTTATCTTTTGCTTCATAGTTATGTGCATTTTGCTCTCTTTTAGGGGTGATTTTGGAAGATTGGGGCATGGCAATTCTAGTGACCTTTTCACTCCTCAGCCAATAAAAGCACTACAAGGCCTGAGGATTAAACAAATTGCTTGTGGAGATAGCCATTGTTTAGCTGTGACAATGGAAGGCATGGTGCAGAGGTTGTTAGTTGGCTCTTTAAATCTTTCTTCACTTGCTTCCACTGTCTTATTTATGTTGGTATTAATTTGTCTTGTTCTTCTAAAATTGATCATTAACTTCAGTTTTTTCTGGAAGAGCTAACATTTCACTCTAAGATAATGATGAACGACTTTATCAATGTTAGCTGATGACAAGAGTTGAAGTGGGTGGAACACTAGGATTTCAAAGTAAAATCGCTAAGTAGACACTCTGACTTCCAATCAAAAGTATACCTGACTAAAACTGGAAAAATGGTTTATAGCCATAATGAGCCAACAATATATTCAATGAAAAACCAAATATCAATTCTCAAAATGTTCTGGTGTCAGGACAGTTTTTGAGTCCTATCCATCTGATTAGAAGCAACACTATGGGTTTTCATTTTGGCCAAAATTACAGTGATGGTAACATACATAGGTATTCTATTTTTTTAGAGGCATTTTTCAATTTTTTCATTTTTTGATTGGCAAGAGGCATTTTGTAAACAACTAATGATTTTAGAGCACAAATGTCTTGGAGTAGACAAATCTGGTGGAATACATTTTGGTATATTAATGTGAAGGAGATGGAACTTTGGCTCATCTACAAGTCAAATTGTGTTGCACCCTATTTTTCCAATTTTACCAAGTTGTAAGACAAGCTTCTGTCTTTGATAAGAAAGTTTAAGCCCTCTAAAGACCATTCCTTTTGCATTCAAGGGTTGTAGCAAAATTCAGATTTCCAGGGATGGCCTTCATTTTCTGTCACTGAAGACTATCTCCCTGATTTATAATGTTACTTTAATAATACAATATGTTTTGAAAGCTGGTAATACATATCATGACAAGTACTGGGAACTGGCTCGTCATTGCATTAGTTTTCCTCCCACTTCCAGTAACTCTTGTTGAATTCGACTGTTTCTGCTTGGGAGTCGAGGATCCCTATCAAGTTTCATCTACATATTGTGGGAAACACCAATAGCTTATCTAGAACCATTTAGTTTGAGTTTTAACAAATCATTATCTGCCTTGTAGTTGTGTTTTTGGTCATTGCTGAATGAGTTAATTTTCCATTTTTTGCCATTTTCATTGAGATTGTTTTTGGGAGTTTGCGCAATGAAATGTCTCTGTCAAATAATTTGAAATGCTCACTTTTGTTGAGGATAGCTTTTAATATTTTGACTTTGATTATTGAAGCTGGGGACGCAATCAAAATGGTCAGCTTGGCCTTGGACATACTTTGGATTGTCTTGTCCCTCAAAAGATTCAAGCTTTTCAGGTGTGTTTCTCTTGCTGTGGTGTAGTTAATAGAATATGTTCGATTTAATTTATTTATATCTAACGATAATATATATCTCCTGTTCTGATAGTTATTAAATGATTCAAGCCTTTACCTGTGAATCCAGTTATCTTGCTGTTCTCTGATTTAGTGAGATTTTCTTATTGGCTCCTGGTCAATTCCTATTCTATTCCACAGTTATTTAGGAAAGATCTTCTTGCTAAATTAGGAGTATGTTGATCGAATTATTTGATTAATTTGAACAAATGCTGAATGCTTCATCTGATTGAGATAGGCATATATGCTATGAGGATTTTTGTTGGATTTCTATGAGAAAATAAGAGAAACATGGAAGAATCCCTAATTGGTTTTTTGAATTCGAAAGAACATGATATCAGAAGGTGTTTTATATGTCAGCCAAGTTTGGTAAAGCCTAAACTTAGTGTTTTTCCTTGGATTACTAAAGTACTAAATGGTGGCAACGCGATGCCAAGAAGATTCTAAAACTTGAAAGAGGAAAAATTAATTGAAGAAGCTTACAGTTGAATATTTCATTGAAATACCTCTAAACTTAATTGATGGATTATTGAATTAGCTTTTGCATGCTAATGAATATGCCATCTTACTGTAGGGAATACCCATCAAAACGGTTGCTGCTGGTGCTGAGCATACTGCTGCTGTTACAGAGGATGGAGAACTCTATGGCTGGGGATGGGGATGCTACGGAAATTTAGGCTTAGGTGACAGAAATGATCGTGTGGTTCCTGAGAAAGTCTCTACTCTTGAGGTATATCAAGCATCTGTGATAATTTGTCCCTTTACGGCAAACATAAAAATGAACTTATCTTTGAAATGAATTCTCAAAGTACAAAAAACCTAATCAAGAAGCCCTTTCTAGTGTTGGTAACTCTTCTCCTCTTTTGTTTTCCCCTCTATTGCTATACTAAAAAAATTTCTTAAAAAAAACAAAATCCCACATACACAGTGAGCTCTTTGGCATCTTCTATTGCTAAAAAATTTCTTAAAAAAAAAAAATCCACATACTCTTGTTTGACATCTTCTTTGGGTGGACAGCCATCCATTAAAAGTATCGCCCTGGTTTGGTATCTAATTGTAAACTGTAAGATCTTTTTCAAGAGAGGCAGTTTGCTTTTGTTCATGAAATTGTTGTTGGCTTTCAAAGACCTTTGACTTCTAAAATATTGAAATTGCTGTCACCCTATTATTAATCTAAATGTTTCAAGAAAATAATTTCATATACATGCTTCTGTTAATTTATCATTTTTACAGGTTTTTTTTCGGAAATTTTTTTACTATTTTTTGGGTCATACTGGAAGACCGCAAAATGTCCAATTTAACATTTTCTTTTGCCTGACTTGTCTGATCTTGCTTAATTATCTTTATCTTCATTTCCTACCATCTCCATGCATGTTGAATTTGAGGTTGATCTTTTAAGTTGCAGGGGGAGAAGATGGTGATGGTTTCTTGTGGATGGCGGCATACCATATCAGTTTCCATTACTGGTGGACTATACACTTATGGTTGGAGCAAATATGGTCAACTGGGACATGGAGATTTTGAGGATCATCTTGTCCCTCATAAGCTAGAAGCTTTGAATGATAGTGTCATTTCTCAGGTTATCTCTTAGTGTCTTACTGCACAGTTCTATATTTTAGAATATTGATTCCATGAGGAACTCGCATAGACCAATGGATGTGCCAGTATGCAAGAATTATAAGTAGGAGGGTGAAGAGGCAAGGGTAGATCTGAACTTGGGTAGAAATAGTACTAGATGATCTTGCTCTTTTAGAGCTAACCGAGGAACTTGCTTCTGGTAAAGTAGAATGGTGATGCATGGATTCATGTTTTTAGTTGATTGATTGATTGATTGATTCTATAGGAAACTTCAAATCACCTATGTTAACCGGAATACTTGATATGTCAGTAATCCCTATGCATACTTCCAACTCGGGGACTTGAGGTCATTTATTTCCATATTTTCAGGTTTGAATGGTAACTTTGTCCTGGCTATCTCATAACCAAGCTTGTTTTAGTTCTCTCATACTTATTAGCAAGCACTTTTGGAAATGTGATATGTTAAAATCATGTTTCATTATGCCAACTAGTCTATTGTTTCAGCCATTAATTATCATTTTTTCCTGTCCATTCTTCTTTTTGCCCTTTCTTTCTCATTATTGCATAACTAGAGATTCAATAGTTTGACCAGGTTTCCATTGTGGTTTATTAAATCTAAATCAGAAAATTCTTCCTGCATGGAATTTCCTGATAATTTGCCAGGCATTTCTGCTATGCATGCATGCGATGCACGCACTTGTGCATTTGATCTTCCCAAGAACAATTGTGAAGATTCAACCCCTGCATTAGATAACTGAACACCTAGAGATCTAGCATTGCTTAGCACCAATGAATGGGCCTGCGTATTGTTTCTTGAACAGATCTAAATACTCGCACAAAAATGGATTAAGAGCACTTTCAACTGACTGAATCTTGATGAAAAATGTGTGTTGCCTTCATAGACCTTGGGATGTAATTTTGCAGATATCAGGTGGTTGGAGACACACAATGGCACTCACATCTGATGGAAGACTTTATGGTTGGGGTTGGAACAAGGTTGGCTTTTGGCAGTGTTATCTTAATATCTGCCTCTTGTCAACAGTGGTGTGAGCTGCACTTTGAGACAACAAATATAACCTCTTCTTTTTTTTTTTGCCGCGATATTTCTCCGTTTTCTCTGCAGTTTGGACAAGTTGGAGCTGGTGACAACACTGATCATTGCTCCCCTGTTGAAGTTAAATTTCCTCATGAGCAGGTGCATTCTTCTTACTGCAGCTATCCGCTATTGCTTGAGATAGCCAAGGAAATGATATTCATGCCTTCGTTTAACTTCTGAGAGGATTATTTCTGCTTGCATTTAGTTTCTAAGCTTGTTCTCTCAGGTCTTGTCTGTGTTTTGTTTAACATGTTGCAGAAGGTAGTTCAGGTTGCATGTGGATGGAGGCACACGCTTGCCATTACTGAGAGGCAAAATGTATTCTCATGGGGGAGAGGTACAAATGGACAGCTAGGGCATGGAGAATTGGTTGACAGGTATGCATTACTGTTTATTTCTGGCAGTGATTATTGGGAAATTGGTTGTCCCCAAAATTACAAGGGATGGTTATAGATGGTTCAATCCCATTTAAGCAAGTATTTAAGGATTGAAATGGTAGGAAGTCCTGCCTCATAGCATTTCTAAACCCAACCATGGTTTGAACTTAAAAGAGCTTTGGCTTATTTGGTAGTGAAAGAAAAGAGATTGGTAGAGAGTTAATCTCAACCAAAATAAGCAGGTATTCTAGATGAGGCCGTATTTCTCTGCTGTATTTGCATACATAGCCAGCAATCATGACCCCATTGTTTTTTTAGCCTCATAGAGTGTAAAAGTGTACAACTAGAATCACAGTCAGGTTTAGAGTGAAAATGTTGGGAACTGCATATGTAGTCACTTACAGCTCATTGCTGTTGGTATTTTGGTCAGCCCAGTCTCTGAACTAACTTTGAGAAAGGATGTTGATTTGTGATATTGTGATATAGTTTAACACTTTCAGTTTCTATTCTAAAAAGCAAACTTAACACTTGGTACTGATCAAGCATATACATAAAATTTATGTAAAAACGATTGTTGTATAGACTACCTTTTGCAGTATGGTGCATTTCATGTTATTATTGCTCAAATCCCAAGTCACATTCCAAGCCTCAATATGTTGACTCTTCATTGAAATTAAAATACACTGCCAGTTGATAATTGTGAAAGTTAATGACGTTTACTTGATCTAAAGGAATATTCCGAAGATCATAGAGGCTCTGAGTGCTGATGGTACCACTGGGCAGCAGATTGAGTCCTCGAAGATCGATCCATCATCAGGGGGTGCATAATCTTGTGATATGTTACTTTGTCAGCATACAGTTGGTCTGTTTGCACTTAATAATTCCTAACTTTAACCGTTCAAATTGCATGGGTAGGAAAATCATGGGTATCTCCAACGGAGAGATATGCAGTTGTTCCTGATGAAACTGTGAGTTCTTCTTAAACTACAACTTTGTATAATTATGGATCAGCTCCCTGCTGCAAGTTCTTTGGTATTGCTGGATGTTGCTTAATGAGATTGTACAGTTTCATGGCAAAACAACACTCATAATTTGTGGGCAAACATATACCTGCAATCAGAAAAATGAAATTTGCTATGCAACTGAACTTCTAAATATTCGATAAGTTGTCCTTCGATTAGGGAAAACTTGTTCAAGTTACTGCTTTTATGCGCAATATTCTTGGATGACACTAGCCTCATGATGGGACCACTATGGCAGGCATTTGAATACAATAGATTACTTCCATTATTTGTGATCTCAAGATGGTTAACAATGAGTTGATGACTGTGACATGAGGGTTGCTTTGTTGTGGTCCGATATTGCGTTCTAGAGGAAATTTTCAATATTCTCATTTTTCTCTCAAGTCAGAGCAAGCGATTTAGGTATAAACTGGAAAGCTAGAGACAGAAGCTTGAGATTTTCGACAACTTAAGTGATACTGGTTTTTGTTCGTGTGCAGGGACAAGCTCGAGGAAACGGCAGTGATGTGAGTGTTCCAGAGGGTGATATCAAACGGGTACGGACATGAAATGCTGGAACTGTTCTGCCTTTTGAGGTTACCTGACTACCTGAGTTCCTGCATTAGAGTGTTCTCCAAGTAATGCCACTTCTGGTAGAAATAGTGTAAGGGTTTATTACGTGTGAAGGGGTGCTTCAAGAAGTTCGGTGTATGGTACATTTGTTGTGGGAGTGATGAATTTTCTTGATGTTTTATTAATGGCTTGAAGCATGCATCCTAATTTTAGTTTCCTGGATTAATTAAACTAGGAAATGGCCTTTTCTCTCCCTGCTGGTTAACATGGAGGGAACTGAATTTGGAAGAGACTTCCATACCAAGTTAGGGAAGACGAGAGAACTAGGAACAAAAAGAAAGGTTCTCTTTAATTTTTTAATTAGGTTGAAAATCCTGCTATGTTTGCGAAATAGGCAGATAATGTTTGCTAAAGGTAAAAGGGGCAAATTACATAAATTTTGCTGGCTATTCCAGGCTTAAATGCCCAACAACCTCTCTGTACTTGTTCGACTCAGCCAAGTTAGCCCTTGTGCTCTAATTCAGTTTGTTTTAGCCCTCTAACTTGTCGACTCATATCGACTTGGTCCAACCCCTAACAGAAATCAACAATTCCTTCACATTTGCTAAATGTTGGGATTGAAATCCAATCCTTGGGAGGGGCAGGGCAGGGCAGGAATGGATTTGGAGAAAGGCAGAAGGCCAAAATTCAACGGACCCTCGTCCCTGCATGAGGGAATGGACCTTGTGCCCCTGAGAGAGCTGAGACTGGGAGGTGCTCCTGCTTTGAGCAGAAAATGCCGACGGGGAGTAGGAGAATTTGGCCCATGATAGCTCATGTTCCAGAAATTCATCTCCACAATGCCAAGGTCTGAGCTATGTGAATTTCAAATACTTAAGCAGTAGTTTATGCGTGCATGTTTAAGTTTTACAAGTCATAAGGGTGTATATTGAGCAACCAATAATAAGGCTGTACACCAATAGTCGATGTTAACAGGAGATGCAAGGTTTAATCGTTGCATACCCCCATGTACCAAAAAAAAAGGTTGTATATTGGTTCATATGAGCTTGCATGTTTGGTGATTTTGAAGGGTGCGTAACTAGCTTCAAGTGTTTTATTGGGTGTGAATTCAATCAACTTGTCTCAATTGTGTGTTAAAAGAAGGCTGCGTGATGGGTGCCCAAAATTATTGAATGTGGACAAAAACTTTTTAGGGTGAATTAAACCCATGTCTCCTAACCTTTATTATTATTCTAATGTTTACCATGACCTCAATTTTGTCTGTAAGTAGTCCACAACCTTGAGAAAAAGTTTCATTTGGTCATTTTTTTTTATGGAAGTCAATATATTAGATGAAAAGTGTCACGTTTGAAGGAGGAAACACTAGTTTTGACCCTTGAAAACTTTATTTTGTCATGAAAACCATGAAACTTTTTCCTCTAACAATCCAACCACTATTTTCATGTCAGCTACTCTTTGGTCCCTCTTCGGCAAGTTTGCAGCGAAAAATAAACTTTAGTACAACTTAAGGGTTTTAAGCATAAAAGTTAATAATAATGCAATTTTTTTTTTTTTTAAAAAACATACTAATGAGTGCGCTCTCTCTCACTCTTCTATTTTTTATTTTTATTTTTTATTTTTTATATTTCTCTTTCCCTTTTAGCATTCTAACAACGTGCATGGAAGCCGCACGTTGTGACGGTTTATATAATCATTGCATAAATTCATGGAAAGACATAGAGATTTGATATAACAAAAAAATATGCTTTCAAGTTCCAGCCCTTATAATTTTGGAACAAAATAATGTTCACACATTGTTAGGTGGAGGTTGGAGTAAAAAATGCTACTATAAAAAATATAAAAGAAATAAATCATGATTAGCAATATTGTGTTTTAGAAGACAATAAAAAAATGATAAAAAAAGTAGAGACCAAGGGAACAAATGGAGAGGTTTGGTGACCTACACATTACAGTGAATATTTTTTGCAATAAATTTTAATAATAATAGTGCGACACAAAACAGGTTACATGCTTTGAAACAATGCATATTTAATCTGTTAATTAAAAACAATTCAACAAAAATTTTCATTTCCTATTAACACAATCTAACTTTTAATATCGATGAAAAATTTATCTTGAAAAATTTATTCTCAAATTTAATAATTATGGACCAAATTGCTTTATTAAACTATAGAGTTTGAAATAAATAATTGATGCTACAAATCTTAATAATCAATAATGATAAAAATAATGATTAAACCTTCATTTTAGAAAATAACAATAAAGAAAGTCAATAAAAAAAGTTAGGATCAAGACAAAAAAAAATGGAAAAAATTTATTTATTAAGGATTTAAAAATTGACTTAATGAAAATAAAAAATGGTTTAACTAATAAATAAATAAATTATGGTCACCAATGTCTTATTTTAGAATTTAGTATATTAAAAACAACAAAAAGAAAAACTTGGGGGCCAAGAGAACAAATAGAAGATTTAATTAAATAGTTATAAAATTCAGGGATTAAAATGTAAAACGGAGATAACTTAGGTCCAAAAAAGAAAAAAAAATTAAAAAGTTAAGGAATGAAATTGCATTTTAACAGAAAAAAATGTGAGATAGATGAAAACTGGAAAAATTACAACCTAGGCCCTCATAAAGACAAGCACCTTATGAAATGAGATAAAACTAAAAAAAAGAGTAAATTGTATCCTAAAAAAAACAAAAAAAAAATGTCGAAAGCCAAAAAAAAAAAAAAACTACTGAACCATGGCATAAAACCAACTGGGCTCAACCAGCCCAAAACTAAGTTACTGTTCATCTAATAGTATTAATGATTAATGTTGATATTTAGAATATAGTTGTAATGCCAATATAACTCCAATTAAATAGACTGAAGAGATTGATTTCATTAAAAGCATAAAATATTGTAAGTGGAAAAAATCATCAAACATTTTGGCACCTTTGTACTATATGTGCTTGTGTGTACATGAGTAGTATGAATGTGAGTGCGTAGGCACGTATGTTTATAAAGGTTATACTTCCTTCGACCCAAATATTTTGCTTTGTTTGGTATTGCACATAGTTTTAGGTGATAGATGTTTTTGCACTCATTTTCCAGATTTGCCAACCGCTTCCTCTCTCTACTTGGTGGTCGAATTGCCCCAACCTCGATTTCATCCTCCATTGATAGCCTCAACCTTTGTTGGTCGTGCCGTCATCAATTTGCTAAGGTTGCTCCGTCCTCAACTCACCATCCTCGTTTGCTGTCTTTGGTTCGCCGTCCTTGTTCATACTATCCTGTCCTCTCTGCTCCAATCTAACCCCGATTGTCTCTTGTCCCTTCCGCAAAGAATTTGAGCTCTGTCTTCCTCTCAATTGCATTGATCGTCAGAGTCAATCGCCTCATCAGTCACGCCCATCACCTCATCTCGATTTCCTTGTTGCCTCTATCAATTGCCTCATTGCTGGAGTCAATCACCTCATCCTCCATCGATCATCTTGATCTCATTGTCTTGTCGCCAGAGTCGATTACGTTGTCCTTTGTTGATCTCCACACCACAGGGATCTCACCGGAATTGGGTTTTTGATTTCTTAAGGATGAATGATGATATGGTAAATTTTAAAGTAAAAGATATAATCGGTGTAGTATGGTAAATTTATTATAAAAGATTTGCTAAAAGAGAAAATGATGTAGTAGTTTTTGGACATCCTAAAAAAAATGGTACAAAAGTTTTGGGATGAAAAGAGTATATCTTAGATTGAAAACGATAGTATTGGCTTGTATGTAGCTTGAAATGTGTATCAAACTTAGTATTTTCTTTATATTTAAATTGAAAAGAACATAAATGAAAAGTCATAAATGAGCTTTAAATTAAGCATACTTGAGTCAAGGAGTTTACTTCAATCAAAGAAATAAGCTTAAATGAGCAGAGCCAAACCAAATAATTACATTGAGTTCCACTTGAATTGCGCATTGAGATTGAAATTTTATTTTTTTTAGCTTAGTTTGATAATAATTTTAATCAGCCATGAACAAGTTTAGATCAAGATGAGTTTGAATCAAGTATTTATTTTTCATGCCAATGCGTACCTCTATAAAGAAATGTAAATTTACTTTTCTAATTATTAGAAATGGTAAATTAAAATAACCGCCCAACTGATGGTGAACTTTTTATCTTGCCAATGTTCATGGCCAGGATATATGTAGGAAGGGTCAAGATGATACTTTACGCCTGGAAAATCGAATCTTTGTAGGATCACCTCCTTTCTCCTCGAAAATCACCAGAATGTTTCCAGATGACTTGAACCATGAACGCGGAACGTGGTACCTACAAAGATTGACGTCATCAAACTGCGTAAGTTCACTAGCTTCTACTCAAGCTATTGACAATTACTCTGTTCCAAAATGGCCTGACATCATCTATTTAATGTCATTTGTTAATTTATAACAAAGTGGCAGTACTATATTATAGATAAATCTTTATTTTTAAAAAAAAAATTATGCTTTTTTTTTTAATAAGCATTAAAATTGTAGCAAATTTGAACCAAAATGTAAGTTACGAAAATGTAAATCTTTGAGGAGGAGCAAGTACCAAATCAAAGGCAAAAGTTTTTTTAGTAAAACAAAGAAAATAAGATTTTTAGGGCCTATTTGGCATCAGTATTAGCATAAGATTGAGTTTTGAAAAAGTTATCGTATGATAGCTTAACTTTTGTGAATTTTATTTTATAAAAATGGGACCGTTGCTACTTACTGCAATTTGTAAATTATAAAAAACTAATCACAAATTTTTTTTTTCCCAAATGGGCCCTTAAAAGGAAACAGCTTTTGTTATGAAGTTGGCACTGATGTAATGCTGATCAGTTTTGGTTTGGACTTAACCAAAAACTGATAATTAGATATATGACTAACAAATATTATTAGACAATCAATTTATTACAATTCATTAAAAGCTTTAGTGGCCAATTCATTACAATTCATTTGTAAATTAACTAAGCTTTAGTGGCTAATTCATTAAAAGCTTTAAAAAGAATTATTGGATAGGTCCATTTTCACTCCTCCTATATGGATTATCACTCTTACGCACCGATATAATTATTGGATAGGTCAAAGACCATCTAAAGATACATTCCCTAATTTTGTCTTCAACCAGAGCTACTTATATTTTCATTTCTAATTCTATCCTGTAACGCGCACTGGTTCATCTACCGCAGCATTGAAGACTAACAGAGATTAACTTGCAAGTCATGTCTGTCATATTTAGGGTTTAATGAAAACTTTACGAGATTTAGGACTGAACCCTTAAAGATGACTATCTTTTTGGACTTCTCATGATTATCCCCGTAATCTTCAACAACAATTCATTTGATGCAGTCAAAATCAGAAAGGGGTTAGGTATTGATTCAATAGCCGGTAAAAAAGAAGTTCAGGAAAAAGGAAAAGGCAGAAAAAGACATAAATTAACTTGGACTTACCACCTCTGTGTTGGTTCCCCACATCCAGTGCGGCATTTACTTGGACTAAATTGTCCCCTGTAATCACAATTCCCAACACATTTCTCATGCACTGAGGCCTTGATAGGGTAGTATCTACCAATTTCTTCACCATTTATCCAAGCTAGACCTTTCCCCATGTGAAGCATATCCAACCCAACTGGCTCATCGCCAGACGGTGCATCTATAACCACCTACAGTATTTAAAGCAACCACATTGAGCTAGTGGAATAAGTATACCTAATCATTTCTTTCGGAAGAGAAGAAAATTGAAAGATGATGACTGTTAGAAGTATGTTATGAACATGATCAATTTTTGTCAATTTCTACCTTGTACCACGTTAGAGGCTGGTGTTTTGGCGGCTCAGAAGTTGATGTCCAATTTACGCCTGCATCTGACTTGTAAATGCCAAGCTGTTCCCCTTCCAAGCCAATCTGGGGACGAACAAGATGAGATTCACTTAAGAAATAAAGAAGGGAGAGAGAGAGAGAGAGAGAGATGAAAGATGTCATTTTCCAGAAGTGTTTTGGTTCAGGGGAAAATGTCTCATTCAGCTTTCATGTATTCGATTTCTAGCACATCTAAAACCTTACATGCAAGTGCAATTCACAAGTGCAAAATATGCTGGATCCTGGATGGGAAAGAATCCATTTACCTAGGCCAACCTTTTATCTTTCAAAAACTTAAGCCACATTGATAAGGTAATTCCAGAATTGTGTATTTCCTTCATTTGAGGTGTTGCTGGAAGCATAATGACGAATAAAATATTATTAGTTGTAGGGTTAGGTTATGACCTAAAAACTAAAATTTGATTTTTATTTTATGTTAAATATTTCCAATATCTACTAAAGCCTGTCAGATAAAGAAAACTATGGCCTTCATGCCAAAAAGAAACACACCTTATAGCTCCAGCTATGTGAAGAGATGTCTACTGTCCCATTGTTGAACCCCTTTATTTTAACACTTGAGAGTCCTGCTGGTATAAATTCATAAAATGGTCCTGCAGTCTAAAACAGAGAAGAGAAAACGAAATCAGAACAAGTGAAAAGAAACCATCAAACAAACTTAAGATAAACTTTTCATTTATAACACGTCACATTGACTGGAAAATATACATAGTTATGGCATTTGCCAAGCTGAGAGAGAGAAAGAAAAACAGATAAAGACAATCCAAGCAGGCCAGATATGTGGTCACATAAGCTGAAGGAAGAGAGCAAAAGGAGATAGAGGTGAAGTGGGACATAGTAACATAATCATTTAGTTTTCAGAAGCTCAAGGATCCAAATATTCCGCCACATGGAATATGTAATTTATAAACACAGATCTTCCCAGAAGACGCAAACATTTTCTACATCCAAATCTCTCTCTCTCAGCTACTGATATTTAAGTATGTCTGATATCAAATTTACCTGAAGTATAGGAAATGACAAGAAATAATGCTAATTAAACAATGGAGACTTACAGTTATATGGTACTAAATTCTTCTGTTTTGATACCTAAGCATAAGGGCTGTTCTATAATCTTAAAACAACTGCATGATTCCAACACAAACAACATCCTACGTATGCCTTCAAGAAGGAGCAGAAGGAAGATGGGCGAATCACCAATAGCCATTATGTTGAATTGTTTACAAATTTGTTAGTAATTAATGCAAGTTTACGTTAACAGAAACCCAAAAGATTTGTAGCGTTTGAATCAAGAATGTTAACTTTTTAGTTAAAGTACAAAAATTATTCATTATTTTGGTAGCATCAAGAAATGGGCACTTTTCCCCTTTCAGGAAAAATAAAAAGTTTATGATGGCCAAGAGATTACTTCTGCACTGTGCATATTCTTTGCACACTTAAGCGTATTAGTCTAATGCAAAGAAAATCCATTTAGTAGAGTAGAATGTGAAACTGCAGAATCTGAACTGATATTAAGCATGAATTCAGGGATGAATTACCAACCGGCAAACCAACAGTCATGCTTAAAAGGGCAATTTCATTCTTCCCTGCCTTGAGAGAAATAGGATTTGTAAAGTTGAAGGGGAAATAACTACCATTCCCCGCAGCACTACCTGTATAGAGCAAGTGAGAAGACACAAAACGTTAGAACAGAGCAGGCAAACTAGATCATAAGTCCACTGGAATTACAGATGGCAGATCATAGATATTCAATTTTATTGAAGCATCCATTGAATGAGCCTATTACATGGACCATGAGGACAAAATGATGACAAAAGATAAATGGTGCAAAAGGAACCTTTGCTTCGCATAAAATATCAAAGCATCTAACCCAAAACCTAACTGAAATTGGTGGAGAGGCATCATCACAAATATAATGAACAAACTCACTTGAGGAAGTGGGATAACAACAGTTAACACACCCCCTTTGGCTTTGATACCATGTTAAAGCACATATCCGAAGCCAATTGTTAATAAGTGGAGGAGCCTCAGCCCAATATAAGGCACTAAGAAACTCCCTGACTTAACAACATGTCATAACACCACTTAAACGAATTATTAAAAAAAATAATAATAATTGAGATAAACATAGACAAGTTGGAGGGTGCTTTTGCCACATTAGATCATACATCCATGTTTTAGCAATTCCTATTCACGAAACTAAATAGGTACTTCGCCGTTCAAAGAGAGGGGGGGGGGGGTGCGCGGAAGACGTATGTTTATGCTCTTGGACCGGAGCACAAACTCAAGGGAACTAAAAAGTTATACGTGAATATAAATCCAGAACCGAAGTTTATTATGGATAAACATCAGGTGCCCGGCAAAAACAAGCATCTAGGAAAGCCAGGAACAAAATATAGAGCGGGCATAAAAGGGATGCAACCAAGTATCTCGAAAATTAACATTTTGTTCCTAGAAACAAGAAACAGAAAATATCTTACTTAATGGAACATAACTGTTCCAAAATACTAAAGTGGTTTTTTGAAATCAATTACCATAAAAAAAGAATCATCTAGCAAACACAGAGCACACAGAAATTTCTAATGACAATCGAATCATAATCAAGCCAGCCAAATGAAGCACATGATTACCTAGGAAGTTGATGCAAAGGAGACGAGAATAGTTTAGAAGTTTGAGTTTGAAAATAAAACAAATTGAACTAAGCAAGACACTTCAAGGAAACAGAACAACCTACGAGTTCTTGGTTCACAAAAGCATGAAGAGCATGACCGTTAGACTCGATTAAAAGAACAGGTTGGCTTCCACTCTGCAAAAAATCTTCGTTTTCATCGACAACAAGACTGCCATTAAAAGTAAAATTAGTTGGAAACAGTCACTAAATAAAAACAAAACAGTTAACTAAAACAACCAAATTAAAAGTTAAAAGTATAAAAGATAATCCGATACTGCTTTCAACTGATGGCTGATATACTAAACAATGCAATTTTCTTTAGCTTCAAGACAAGAAAATTCAATGGTTAATCTAAAGAAAAGAAAAGACACATGCATAAAGAATTCTAGTAAGTAGACCATAATCACAGATACATAGTTATCATATTAGACCAACTTGTATGTCATTGGTCTATCTCATCACGTTGCAGACGTAGCCAGTTAAAAATAGTAAAAATTTAGAAACATAAAAATGCAAACCAGTTGTTCGATACATTTTGTATATGAAAACAGTAGATCCACGGCTATACAAAAACCAAATTTTCATATTGTGGTTAATCTAGATTTAGTTAAACAAATAACTATATGTACTTAAGACATTTCTCAGCATCCGAAGAGATTTCAGTCTCTCTTCTTAACATTTTTCCTGCTTTTATTTACCCATTGCTCATTAATTCATCCATAGAATTGATATGGAATTATAAAATCTAGAAGTTGTTTGCTCCAGACCAAGTTAGCAATGAAAGACAGACCTTGTTGTGTACCATAGATAGTCGGTGGTATCTCTTGTGGTATTAATGTGATCCACCAGAGCATTTGTAACAAAGTCTGCTTCCTTCCATAACCCTGCTTTCTCCACATAAACTTGCCATTTAAGGGTTTCTTGTTGCTGCAGTTTTTCAGGCACCATTTTGGTTTTGGAGGCCTGGATGGTTACCTATTGAAGACATGATTTAGAAGTGTTTAGTCTGTTGGTAATATGTTTTCATTAAAAAAAAGAAAAAGAAAAAGAAAAAGAAAAAGAAACAACAAGATGTAAAAAGTGGGCTCAAAAAGTCACCTTTGCTGTGTTAAATACCACATTCTTACAATCAGGCAGAATGCTCACTGACCACGCAGGAAGTTGATACGATACATTCCGAAAAACAACATTCACATCATTCTTGTCATCTGTATTAGCAAGGAAGGCAGCACATGTTCCTGAAGCATCAGTGTAGACATCGGCCTAGAATATTTTCAGTTAAAGCAAATGATTAAAGGAAAAAATAAGTATGCTAAATAAAATTGAAAAATCTGAAAGGTGAGATTAGAATAGAAAGTTTTATGCATCTGCTAAAACCCTTAAAAAAAAAAACAAATAATAAGGAATAACAAAAACATGAAGGGGAAAATAAATTGTGCAATTGTGTCAATATTTAGTATACAAAAACCTAAATCTCCTAAGACAATTGTCCTATAGATTCCCAAGGAAACCTAGAATTTCAGCAGAACATGTAAAGCCATTGAACTAGACATGGTTGTTCCTGGTTTAGATGCTTATTATATAATAAAATCACAAACTAAGAAACAACAGATAATTTATGCATTTGGATTTTCTCAAGTAATTTGGATCGAATATCTTAAGGAGGGGAAAATTTGTTCAGTATTAGGCATTAGAACTAGAAGGGCATGAAATTGATAAAGCAGCAAATGCACCTCCTGGGAAGGGCCCAATGACAAAGTAACTGGAGATATATTCAGCAAGGCATGCTCACACAACTTGATAGCTTTATGGAGTTCCTTCAGGTGCCCCCATTTTGGCTGCCTAGGTAGTCCTAAAAGCAAAATGGAAACCATAAAATTGATACCACATTCTAAATCAGCAAACAATCCACCTTATATTCAAGCTGCCAAAGAAAAAGGAAAGAACTAAACAAAAAAGTTCAAAAGCACTATTTGTTTACTGGTTACCATATTCATCAATTGGCGCATCATAGTCATAACTTGTTGTAATGAATGGTCCACCAGCTGTTCGACCAAAATTGGTTCCACCATGATACTGAAACAGGAAAGATCGGGAAAGGGAAAAAAAAAGTAGGATTAGCTTCTTTTTCTGTGCAGGAAATAGAAGACCCACAACAAGAACAATCTCTATTATTTCAATGAACTTAAATATCTGCTACTATACATAAATAACTAAGAGAAAAACAGGGAATAACAAATAAGCTACATCATAATTGGTATATAGAATGATTGAGGAGAACCATGTAATAATTTTGTAAACTGCCGCCTTTCTGGTAAAAACGAGCAACTCCATATGCAACATCTTCTGGTGGTCTGTGAGGATCTGCTTCTCCAAATAATTTGAACCTGTGACAAAAAAATTGATGCAAACAACCAAATTCGGTACTATTCATTTAGATCTATTTCAGAAAACTCAAGGAAACTCGTTGGTTCTTGATAAAAAAGACATGAAACTGGGTAATAAAACTCAAAGAACACCACTGTAATAGAACATAATTATCTAATTGATAATTTCGAGTTTATCATGATTATAGATGTGGCCCATGCCCATGGAGGGAGCCCATGGAGCAGCCAAAATTCATGGATCAACTATGTACTATAACTGTGTGTGTGCTTGTGATACTTCTGTGCACAAAAAAAAAATCTTATCCTTCTTTTCTCCTGTTTGCCTTTTAGCAGGCTTGCTTATTGTATCATCTCTAGGTAAGAGTATCAATGACAATCTAGGATCCTCTTCTCCTGCGAATGCAGGCTACAATGTTGAACTATGATACACTTTTCCATCTCTTTTTATGTTAATTTCTACATACTGCATATCGATGTAAAATAGACATAAACTGAGGTGATGCTCATTGACGGCATCAACAAGAGTTCAAAACACTGTCAAATAACAACAAAATGACCAAACACCTATGAGGTAGAGTATTAAGCAACTCCTCCTCCCTTAAGCAAGGTCTCAGGTTTCAGTCTTCTGAATGAAGAATTAGGCTTTGGGAGAGCTGCCCCCTAAACAGGGTCCCACTTGGCTCGACTCTAGATTAGTAGGGGCCCAATGTGGCTAACAGATGCCAAAGGGTCTTGGAGAAAAAAAAAAGAACAAAAAAAATGGAGTAGGAAAAAGAAGCCTTTGCTGATATCTAGAATATTTTGTCCATGTAATGTGAATATTGTCTACTTTGTGAAAGCACCATAAGAATGCATGTAATATTAAATAATTAACTTCTGATTTCTCTAGATGCTTACTCATTCTTTAAGCTTCAATGTCAGCTCATAAATAGACATAAACAAGTAGATCAGAACTGAGACAGCCGAAGTACCATTGAAAAATCTAATAAAACGCATAAAAATGTAAATGAAGTGTTGACAGATCATTACCATCCAGGCCAGTTCTCAGTCCACATTTTAGGCTTGTTTGGAGAGTTGGGAGTAAATTGATCACAATAAAAGGAGTTGCAGGTATTAATCTGTAGAAGAAAAAAGAGAAATGTAAGCAATTAGTCAATCAGGGTGCAATATCTATCCATTCTAAAAAGTAAAAGGAGTAGGGTTACTACCACTACTGATCATGAAGAGAGAAGACACCAACATAAATAGTCTTAAGCACTTTATCACATAATCCTCACTGCCAGTGTAGTGAATGAAATGCAGTTTATAAAGGCAAGGGAATACAGAAAAGTATATAATTGACCTTTTAAATAGGTAACATGGCAATATGAGTTCTGCTGACTGATAGGGTTTTTATGTTTGCGTATTTTCATTTCATTTTCAATGTCAAAACTACATGGTTGCCAAAAGGATAATGAGACTGGAGAACTGGAGAAAGAGAAAAGGGGTTTTTTTTTTTTGGGGGGGGGAGATGAATATGATCGATCTAGTTTTTATCAGCAAACAAATACATTAATTTATAAATAGGTCAATTTTTTGTTTACCGATAAAGGGGTGCAAAAATACCACCAGTGTGGTTGTATAATTGACTTATATTCCTCTTAAAGTATAGAAGTATTTGCTGTAGACATATGGAACTCACTACCAGATTGACATCCAAATAAAACAAGTGAACTCTGGGATAAAGATAACAGGTAGCAAAAAGGTTTTGTAGCTTCAAGTGAATATCGTATACATAACATTAGCTAGATTTTGAAATGAACAGAATGTATACATTTCTTGAGAAGTGTAGCCCTGTTTATGTGATGAGGAAATTATTAAGAGTATAAGTATATTGATTAAGATGCAACTTCTCTTTATTCATTAAATCTGTAAGTGAAGTGCTTGGTCAATAAAAATAACTAAAGAGCAATGGAAATACCCAGATTATCTATAACGCTGCAGGCATGATTTATTTACCTTGAGTTTTTGTTTAACTTAGTTGCAATGCAATAGGTTACATCTACAAGGTTGAAAACCACACATTCACGCCAAGAAAATATAGAAGAAATGGGAGTATCTCACCACAGGATCAGGAGCATCAGGCTGTTGGCACATTATCCAAGGTACCCCAATTTTCTGAGAAACGGCCATCCGAGCAGCCCACAGGGCATACGGCCTAGCCCCTTCTCCATACACAACTTCATAGTTTCCATATTCATTTTCAACCTATGGTCAGCCAATTGGAATTTCGAAAAAATAAATCCATAGAGATTTACTTATGAGCATATAAATAAACAAGTAAAATACTTTCCTGGATGAGTTAGGAACAAATTGTTACACCCTGTCTGCGACCTGTCTGCTTAAACAATTAGGTTATGTGGAGGCTTAATTGACTGATTAACAAGATTTATGGACTCAAGTCCCAAATATACTGGAAATTTTGCAAGTTAAGGACAGTTTTGAAAAGGCTAATAAGTCGCGAGTTGGATGGTAACAAGTGGCTGGATCGCAGGATCGCATAGAAATGGAAGATTGGGATTTAATTAACAGTGAGCAGGGACTGAATTGTTCAACAGGGAGAAATTTTATTTAGTAAAGCATTTGGGGCCATGTGAACAGAAATAGAGGTCAGGGGTCTGATTAGACTTAAATAGGAAAGTGATGGATTTACTTGGGAATTAACTCCCACTAAGTGCATGAAGAGTGCAGCTGTCGTTCCTTTGAATTAACAGCATTGTATTGGATCTGCTCTTTGCTCCTGCCTTTGCAAACATGGCATTACTAGGAGATTATGTATTTCTATCCAGAATTGAAGAACAATAGAGGCTTGGTTTGGCCCTAAGCAGAAACAGATTCGTGGTACAGGGATAAGCAGCCATGTTCTTTGTTATTCAAGCCAAGGCTGGTTTGATTGATGATTTCTGTCTTCAGGGAGTGGCAGAGAGTCGTTGCTTGATCATGGAAGTCATTGTAGCTTCAGGAAGATGTTGCTGGGTTGAAGATGGTAATAGCCTCGAGTTAGATGGGTAAGAGATTTATTACCTGTCAAGACATACCATTGTGAGTTTTAATAGGTGACTTCTGATTTCAGGAGATTTTAGAACACTAGGCAGAGATTGCAATCGGACTTAAGGGAGGATCGGGTTGCACAAGGATTAAGTGGATTTCTTCACAATTAAGTTAGTAAGGTACGGGTTCTGACTTGCTTTGCTTCCTAATTAAGTTGCACGTCAATTATTGAACTAGATCATGAATCTAGTACTGAAATCTCTGTATGAGCAATGCAAGTAACCTCGGATTCATGACTGGCAGTGGCTAGAATGTATGTTTCCTGAGAACTGAAGCAGGAACTGAGCTTCTTGGCTTCTGATTGAGCCCCTTGTCTACTGAATGAGCCTTTCTGGCTTCTGAACTAGCTACTCGGGTATATGTAGCGCGACTACCACACAAGTTTCGGATCCCTAACAAATGTAACCCATGACTGAAGTGCACTAACTGAAATTATTGACCGAGCTAGTTACCAACCACTGTAGTGTGCTACTGGTTAATTACCCTTACTGGGAATTTATATCTCATCCTGTTACTGTTTTCTAATCTTCAGGAGAGACACCCGGAAGCTGGTGACTAGCTAAGGAAGGCCTTTGCCAGCAGACCAGTATCTTAAGAGGTAATTGTTGTAGTCTAAGGTTTATGAATAGTCTAGTAATGAAGCTGACAGAATGGTTATGGCGCTTTGCTGGAACTAATGGTTCTTAGGATGTGCAATTTATACTTTTGACAAGAGTGTGTGGACTGGGTCTGGTGAAGCTACCTTTGCTACTGTTTACTAAGCAAGGTGGACTACTGATGGATGCCATCTAATGAGCCTCTGGCTACTGTATTTGTACTCTTGTAAAGTGTTCTAAACTGTAATGCCCCTAGACTGCTACTGTTATGTATTTCCTGTTACGAATAGAAGTGTTACTAGGACATAGGACACTATGTAACCAAACGAATTTTTATAGTTACTGCTTTTAATAACAAAAGCACCTGTTCCTAATTTACAACCTATTTTGAGTTTCTGCTGCTATTTTTTATCCTGCAGAATTGAATGGCATAGAACTCTAATCTAAAGATTCCAGCATGTTCCTTTAATGTATTATGACTTATTCACAAAGTTTCAGCCCAAACCAAGACTTATTACACAAAGCCGCCACTTAAATCAAACAATTTCCCCCACAGTCAAACTGTTTTCGCAGAATTTGGATTTAAATGCTTAACCTTCTGTCCCATGCATAGTTTTCCACCTTCAAGGTTGCAACATGTTTCTAATGCATATCGAGACCTGTTCACCATGTTCCCAAATCCCAGCCTTCCTAGCTTCCTAGAGTTGAAAGTCAACTCATAGGTAAAATCTGCACATTTTTGCTATTCGTGCATATATATAAACTGAACTGAGTTACAGACTCTAATTGTTTCCTGTTTTGGTTTCATTAAATCACTGTTTTACCGTCTAGCTTGGTTTTAATTTATATTGTCAACCCCTGGGACCTTTTCCTAATTTGTTGAGAAATTAGGGCGGCTGTAACACAAATAATGTACCAAAAGGAATGAACAAGAGCTGTATAATTGAGAACCAAAAGTTTGAGCACAATTGACGGCATTTATCACTTTCTTACATTAGAACTTTTCGAACCTTTTCTTATTTGGGAGTCTGACTCTTTTTCATGGGACACATTTTTAGTATATATAATGAGACATATAACATGTGCATCCTAGAAATATAAAATCTAGGAATATAGTGAAACTGTATAATTTGAAGATGAAAACTTAGTACTCATATAGAGGTGAGATGAGTGAATAAGTTCAAACAATTAACAGTAAATATAGTTTTCCTATTTCTTTGAAGTTAGTCAGAACATTCTATCTCTATGCATTTCATGTCCTTCATCACATCTCTGTTACAAGTTTGTCTAATCGTCGTCGCATTCATCATCCAACATCCTTTTTTTGATGAAAAGTTTTAGAATGAAATTTGAACTTGCCTGGGCTAGTATTATTGGACCTCCTTGAGATGCAAACAGCTTCTCTTGCTTCATCAGATTCACTATGACCGTCAAGAATTTCTCCATGTGGTGCTAGTAAAAGCAGCAAACCAATTCAATATAAAGCATTGGCACTAGTTTTCTATCATAAACTAACAACCCTAAAAACAAGATAATAGCAAGAAAATAACATTGAGCACTAGCAGTCACATTATAGATCTCTATTGTCCAAGAGAGCTCCATACCTTCCAGGGCTCATTATTGGTCCGAAACACCATACCCGGGACATAGTGCACCCACGCAGGTACCCCCCTGTATTGCACACAAATTAGCCCGTACCAAGAGTCTGCAGCAACTAAGTACTTTGGAGATATTAAATGGCAATCAGATGGACTTCTAATAGTTTCAATTTTTAAATTACTAAAAAGGATAACATCAGCAACATTCAGCATACCCATAATCCCACTCAGCTGCAACAAATGGTCCAATTCGTAGAATCATATACATCCCAGCTTGCTGGACAATCTTTACAAACTTGACCAGGTCGTATCGTCCACCAAAATAATACTAGGAATTCCCAAGTCAAAGACTAAGTAAATCTTAGTTGACCAGCGATATAAAAAGCTACTGACGAACTTTGAACTCTGAACTACCATTTTTTTGCATTTAAACAACTCACTTGTCCTTGAGAAGGCTCGTGCCCATTCCAGAAAACATAAGACTCGACAACATCAACCCCTCCTTCCTTTGCCGTTTGAACCAGACCTGGCCACATCTGTACACACCAGATTAAGCATAGGAAAGGGAAAACATTAACAACTAGATCCGACAACATAACGCATCTTTGACATTGTGCAGAGGGCACTATATGATAAGTGAACTACCAACAAAAGCTAAGTAACGCAGCTCCTCATCACATGAGAGATCGAATCAAATAACTCCATGGGCACCATGAAATAGAAAGAATGCTCGGGATAATAAATAAAACACAAAACTGAGTAAAACCTTGCATCACACAAAACTTTCCTCTTCAGTTGAACTCTTCGAACTTCCCACAAAGACAAAATGAGAATAGCAATCACACAAAAATCTAAGAAAAACTCCAAATGTGCATCATAGAACACAAAATCAAAAAGGAAGATAGTATCCCATTTACGCAACTTTTTTTTTTTTTAAATACAATTCCAAAAGCAACATTCAATCTGTCTTTGGTAACACCCAGTCACGCAAAACACTTCCCTTCAGCTCAATTCTTCCAAATTCCAATTAAACAGAAAACAAACAATACGCATTTCGAAAAAAAATTCACACAAAAACTCCGGATGTGCATCAGGACACAACACCTAATTAAGACAAGCTTCAGAAGCAACACTTCTCCTCCCATTATCATCTTCATTCCCCCATGAACAAACAAAGACATTGAAAACGGAGCGAGATCAAAAGACGCACCGCGGGAACGCTGCGAGGGTAGTGAATGGAGGCGGAGACAAGAAGCTTCCGCTGGCCGTCGATGATGAGGGAGCGGCCGTCGTACGTGACATTGGCAGCGGAAGAGAAATCGGGCAGCGAGACGAAGCACAAAACAAGAAACGTGGCGAACGGGAGAAGCATCTTCATTTTGCAGCTCCGAGGTTAAGAAGTTGAGGAGTGAGTGAGGGTGACGGAGACTCAGCTCAGCTCAGCTCAGTGTTTTATAGCTGGAGCAAGTCCATCAATTGATTTATGAAGGAGGTTAGGACAAGTTTTTGCCGCGTTCAATTCACCGTCATCGATAAGTATCATCAATTCACTTTTTGCCCCCAAACTTTATTAACCAGTACATGATACCCCTCTAATTACCATTATGTGCAGATAAATCCAGTTAAGGGTATAAGGGGGCCCGTCCGTTTCTTATGGTTTCTACTTTGCAAGCATTTTCATCGTCGCAACAATCCTAAAGAGCTGCAAGTTGCTGCAGATATGCCTGGTTGCCACTTGTCTTTTTTTCTTCACGTTCATTTCGAATGGCAACATGAGAATCGGATTGACCAACCCAGGAGGGATAGCCTTTGTCATGCGGATCCCCTACCTTCTGTCCCCATCGCTGAAAGAAATTAAACGGACTTGACTCCCGTTTAACGGAAGGACCAAAGTGTTCATAGTTGATAAGCTGGAGTGCTTTTCTGGGCCCTGAGTTGGTGAAAACAGTTGATCATTAGTGTAATATTCTATTTTTAGTCCAAGTGATGCTATTAATTGTAACAGCGAAATTCAAGTGAACTGCGACGTTTGCCATACTAATCTACGTATCTACACTTAAATTAAAAGGAACTTGAAATTTTTGGATTATAATCACTTTATTCGTATACTTACAAAACATTTTGAGGCTGTTCAATTTGAAAGCTCACCAAAACTTTGACGACAAAGCCGGTTTAGTCCTGAAACTATAATTCGGTGAGCAGAGGCTCCCGAACTCTGCAAGTCAAATTACATTGGCCCAGGACTGTGGAATCATCAGACAATGGGCTGCTGCCGTCGCCCGTCGGTGCACGGTTGACTTGGAGCCGAATCATGTCTTATGGATTAGTTAATTCCAACAGATTTCAATTTTCAGCACCAAAAGAAAGGATATTTTTTAGCCCACCTGAGTGGATATACATTAAAGTTAGATATATTCAAACAATAGCAATATTGACTTAGACACAATGTAGAACATTTTTTGTTTATCCATAAGCATTTTTTCCCGGAAATATATTATGAGTAATATTTAAATCTTAAAGAGTTGTCAACAATATTCATAGATGAGGCACCAAATTCCTGTAATTATGATCAGACAAATACTAGTGTCAAATAGTCATAATAATACTAAATTAGATCAAATACTAGTAACTTAGTTTTTTTAAAGAAAGATACATTCGCAGATTGACCACCCAATATGTGAAAAAGTTCAACCACCACAATGGGTGCGAGTGGGGCCAACAAAATTGACTGACAACAGAAATACCTATATGAGCAACAGAATGTACAGCTGAATTTAAGGTGTACGAAATATTAAAAAAAAAAAAAGAGATATAGGACAGAAAATGCAAAACTAAGTGCCAAATGTCATCCCACGAGGCTCCAAAATGGCATAACGAGGGTCTGCATAGGGGCTGCAACTCTTTAACCAACCTAGCAACATTAGATTTAATAATGACATGCTGACATCCTCTTGCCTTTGCCTCCAATTAACCATAAAGGTTGGTTAATGCCTCCACATGCGTTGACTAGTCACTCCATTTACCAAAAAAAAATAGAGAAAATATAAGTTGGAAAGGCCGATGGGTCATACCAAAAAAACCATTTCATTACAAAAAAAAAAAAAGGCAACACACCTACCGAGCCATACTAGATAAAAACCACTCGAAGATTGTAACATTGGGAGTCCAGCGTATTTAAACATTCAAGTAGTCCCTAACCTTAAACGCTGCATAAGGAGAGACCATTTATAAATAATAAACTGATTCCATATCCCAAATTTACAAATTGTCCTTATATAGTTGGAAAAGCATTGGCAATGGCTCTCTACAAAAAAAAAAAAAAAGTTGAGGTTGCATGGGGTGCCGGTGTATGCCAAAAGATTTTCCACTCCCTTTTTGTCTGCCAGGAGTAAGTGACATTTAAGCAAAGCAAAAGCAACATGGTAGCTTTTATAGAAAATTGATCAAAGGATGTCATGCCCCAAGTGAATAGATCACTTTTGCAAGAAGCTAAAAGAGGGATTTGGAGAATGCTGGTGATATAATCCGAGTGAAACAACGCTTCTAACATAGGCACACACCATGAGGAGCCGTCACCTGAATCTGCGAAACCTTCAGCCTCTAAACCCAACAAACACCTCCATAACCAATTAAGTGAAAAGGGTTACTAAAAGGAAGCCAATTATCTCTCCTGACATAAGTTCAAATAATAGAATTCTAGTATAAAAAAATCACATTACTGAACTAGATCAATCTATATATCGTGAATATCCAACCCCGTGGACGGTATCCTTCCCATGGAAAAAAAAAAATCAACAGATTTCCTATTTATCTACAAATAAATTCCAGTGAATTTCGTACGAATTGATGTATTTTCCATATAGGAAGACAACAATCCAATTTTATATTATGCCATCATGCCTTTTAGTATATACATCCAAATGAAAACAAAAAAAAAAAAATAGAAAGAGTTAATTATAAGCACGGTTTAGTGCCCAGAAATTTGACTATTAAAAAAAAGTGGCTAGAAATTTAATTAAAATAAGTTCTTAAATTTGAAAATCATGATTAAAATCTCCTAAATAAATTCTTAGATTTGAAAATCATGAATGGAGCAAACAGACTTTGGGAAAATATTTTGTTAACATATGTTACTTCCTCCTTCTAAAAATAATGCAACATATTTTATTTTATTCTGTTCAAAAACACTAAAATATTTCCATATTTAGTAAAAGAATTTATTACATTACTCTTCAAACCATCATTTCAATATCCACCTTATTTATTTATTTATTTATTTTGATGCATGTATAAAAAGTGAATGGTAAGACTAGAAATCACACAAATTTTTTCATGTTTGTTAGCTTTTACGTGAAATCCAAATATTTCTGCGGCGGGCACCGTAAATCATTTTCCGAATACCATTTCTAGTTTCTACGTGATGTCAATCTAAGAAAAAACTAAACTTTGAATGCAACATTGTATTTGTATTTAGATTGTTTATCGTTTGTTCATTAAGAGGACGAGAGAGAAAAGAATCGGAATCCTGTGATAGGAGGGACATCGGTCTAACCCAGTAAACAATAGTAGTACATAAGATCTGAGTGATTGTTTTCCTGACAAACTAATATAATAATGCTTTATTTTTCTATGTTGGTGACACTTATCCCCTCAACTTTGATTGAAACAATGCTTATCTCTTGAAATTTTAAAATCTACACTTGCCCCATTTACTTAATTTTTACACTATCTGGTATTCATTTTTAAAATTATTATTTTATATTATTTGACACTTGCCTTTTAGTAAATTCAATTTTTTTTGATAATTTATAATAATTGATGAATATTCAAATGGTCAATTTTTTCTTCCTAGAAATGCAGGTCAATTTGGTTTTATCTTCTAATAAATTTAAATTTTCTAATATTTTTAATAAAAAAATAGTTTAAAAAACCTTTTCCCTATTTATAAATATAAGATGGCCTTTTTCACATTAGCATTAAAAAAATAGAAGTGACCGTCAATTTTCAAACCAAAAGGGGTAAGTTATAATTTTCATTAAAGTTTAGGGAGGGTATAATTCACCCTTAGGTCACAGTTTTCTACTTAATCTACATAAGTCTACTCAACACATTGGCTTCTTATTGAAAAGAAGCTTTTTGTAAATATAAAGTAGGGCGAACGAATTATGTGATATGGTGATCATTATATTAGAACGGCTTCATGATCAAAACTACTTTACTAAACCTAACTTTTCCAAATATATAGGCTAATATGTAAATATTTTTTTTTACGTTGAAGAATAAGTAAATAATATATTCTCCATTCACTAACATCTACACATGGCCTGTCTTGTTTCTAGCACCGACAATTGTACGTGAGACTGAGAGACATACGCCAGGAACCCATGGGTGTCAGATTTATTTATATGCTGTATGAGTAATTTTTTCTTTTTTCTTTTGTAATCCGTATAACACTATTTTTTAAAAAAATATTAATGCGTAAAATGTTTGTAAATATTCATTTAATTATGTAAACAATTTATTTATTTATTGTATTCAGAAACATTGATCAGATATTATCAAAGTATGATAAATTATTTAAGAAAATTGAGAAAAATTTTGTTTATTTCTTAATTAAAATTACAAAGGACTTCAAGCCGCAATTTATAGTAATTAACACACAATGTGCCTTGATGGAAGTTGAATCTAGTTGAAGGCTAGGGATGTCCAGTCTCTTTGTCACTCTGCAACCTGCTGCAGGCTTCCTAAAGCCTAAATCACTTCAAGTTGCAATTTACAATATATATTTGGCGCACAATGCGCCTTGGTGGGAGTTGAATCTGACTAGAGGCTAGGGATATCCAAGATCTTTGTCATTCCGCTACCTGCCATGGGCGCGGACTAAATAATTTAATTAGGTGATTATGAGTTAGTGATTCAATGAAATTCATTAACCATGACACGATGCAAATGGAAGTTTCTAAACGATGAGATATTTTAGCCAAAAGATCTGGATCTGTCTTCCCCAATAATTGGTAAAGTCTGGTTTGGCAATGACCCTGACCTTACTACCAGTAGTAACCTATCTGGGAACAACTTTCTGGTCCTTCAATTCCCCAACGGTCGTCTATTGATCTTCGAGGGCCATCAAGTTATGAATAAATTGAGTCGTTATTTGTTCAAATTAACTCATTGTTATGACTATCTTCCCCAATAATTGGTAAAGTCTGGTCTGGCAATGACCCTGACCTTGCTACCAGCAGTAACCCATCTGGGAACAACTTTCTGGTCCTTCAATTCCCCAACAGTCGTCTATTGATTTTCGAGGGCTATCAAGTTATGAATAAATTGAGTCGTTATTTGTTCAAATTAACTCATTGTTATGACTATCTTCCTCAATAATTGGTAAAGTCTGGTTTGGCAATGACCCTGACCTTGCTACCAGCAGTAACCCATCTGGGAACAACTTTCTGGTCCTTCAATTCCCCAACAGTCGTCTATTGATCTTCGAGGGCTATCAAGTTATGAATAAATTGAGTCGTTATTTGTTCAAATTAACTCATTGTTATGACTATCTGAACCCCCAATAATTGGTAAAGTCTGGTCTGGCAATGACCCTGACCTTGCTACCAGCAGTAACCCATCTGGGAACAACTTTCTGGTCCTTCATTTCCCCAACAGTCGTCTATTGATCTTCGAGGACCATCAAGTTATGAATAAATTGAGTCGTTATTTGTTCAAATTAACTCATTGTTATGACTATCTTTACCATGATCAAGGGGATGAAGACAGCTTGTGCCTTATCTCCATTCATGGTCTTGACATGTTCATCGCCAGTTAATATACGGTCTTGGTTAGCGGTCAGAGATATATCCTTGCTCCAACTGTTACTGTTCCAAACCTTCTCAGGAACGAGTTTTTTTATGGATATGTTATAATTAAATTCATATCCGCAAGCATTTTTGAGCTGTGCGTCTCGTCATCTAGATAGCAAGCTTTTTTCATTTTCTGATGATATAGTTAATAATTAGTTTCTTACTAATCATTCTGTTTTCTTCCTTCCTTGCTTTTTTCTATTCCCTTTTGTCACACGGCAGCCTACAACCTAATAACGGGGACCAGCCAAGCGCAAAGGGCCCACATGTTGAGGAGCCATCTGATCTGGAGATTCTTGCTCTATGGTTGAATATATAGCTTATATTTTCTGTTCTTACTTGCACGCCACATTCGTCTCTGTGTGCCAACAACTTCCTTGCAAAGCAATGGATGATCTTTCTAGAATATTCCCTTTTTTGTTTGCTGATGTTGAGTTATTCGCTCAAAACATGTGTGACCAGAACAAAATTCTCGATCAGTGCTGCACTTCTTTTGTGCGTTTATTGTTGAGTAGATGGCAATCGATTCAAATCAAGAGCTTGATTTTATAGCTTCTGTCTGGAATTATGTTCATGTGTTTTGTTGTGATCTAGCACACTACTAAAAAAAACCATATATATTTTCCGGTTGCCTATAATATGTCGTCATATTTATGATCTGTATGATTAATATGTGCTTCTGAAGTTTGCCAATGTTGAAACTGATCCCTTGTCTGCCCCTAAGAACAATTTCAACCAAGAGGACGGGAGTCCCAACTGGGTTATTGATTGAGTCGAATATGGTTGAAGATTTCCAGCGTCTCCTTTCAACTAGCAGCTGTACAGCAAAATAGAGCAAAATGAGCTGTCATATGAAGGATCCTGGGCGGCCCAGTTGCATGTCCCCAGAGAAGCAGAAAACAAGACTCAGGATCTAAGGAAGATCATGAGGAATCGACCGTTCGATGGCAGAGCGAAGAAGCTGCACCTGCAACTATTAGGAAAGGAACTTGTGAAGGTTCGAGGAGAGAGGGAGATGAGAGTGAGGAAGAAACTCCATATATAGATTTAATTTGGTATTTGCATTTTGTGAGCAACCCTCCACTGTGTGCAACTAGTATTTCATTAATGTGGCTCCAAAACAGTCTCATGCATAAGTTCCTGCATTTGTTTCTGGTAATAGAGAAAATTGCTTGCCAGACAAAAAGTTTTGCCAAACAACGAAAACGAGTTAGTTTCATGTCCTGCTTGCTCGAGTGTACTATTTCAGGAGGAAGCTCACGGTAGAGGCAATGTAAATTAAGGATCAGAAGAGGAATGGTGGACGAGATCAGCAAAGCGGCACAATGCCTGGAAGCTGCACCGAGGCACCTTCTTCTTCCGCAGCTCTCCGAACGGGAAGCTGCAGCTATTTTTGTATTGAAACAATCATTTGGTTGTGTCTGAGGTGACTAGGCCTATGGCCCAAGTCGCCTTCCCAACCCAAGCCCATGTTTATAACCAATGGCTATTAATTCCAAATGAGATAAAAACGAGGACCTTAAGGAGAAGATAGGCAAATACCATTCATCTTAGGTCAATGAAACAATTTTTCCATTAAAAGTAATGTTTTTGATACGAATATGAAATATGGCACTGATATTTTCAAAATAGGAAAATAAATCGCTAAAGAATATATTAGGGGCAACTACCCACTGAAAGGTGTTAATACTTATTTTTTTACCCTTGATGTTGGTTTACGCTCAAACATATCTAATTCATTTCAAATTTTACTTGTTCAATATAAATTGAATTAATGTATGATTAAATTCTATTCCAAACTTTGATAAGTTAAAATAAATTTTGTGTGAACAATTAGTGTGAGGAAGATGGGTCTTGCTTATCTATGCATGACCAAATAAAAACCAACTCATTCTCCCACAATAAAGTGTTTTGAATATCCATATCGTTAACACATAATTAATTTTAATGGCCACTCCTTATTGTTAATATAGACTACATCGATCACAAAATTATTGCAACATATTATATTTTGGAGAATCTCAAATTTTTGTAATATTTTTCATATTTAATAAATTATTTTATAATATTTTTATTCAAGCAATTATTTCAATATTAGTATTTTCAAACAATCTAAATTTATGTACAAAAAATTTAGAATAAAAATAAAAATAACATATAATTTTTTTTTTTTTTTATCTCTGTCTCAAACTAAATGATTTAATAGATATACCAAAGAATATGAAAGGGATTAATTGTAATGATCACTTGCGTGCCATAACAGCATAAGATGACGACAGATGTTCACTAAATTTTTTTTTCCTAGTTTCTTCAAATGTTTCTAAAATGAAACCACACGAAGACGGTCACACGGATGAGACATCATGCGGAGCCGATAGAAGCTAACTGGCATCGCAACAAATTGAGCAGTCTTCAAACTCGCAAATGAAAAGGTTCATTTCACTTGGACTATCGTCTTGTCTAGAGTAATTTTATACAAAGTGATTTACTTTATAATTTTGGAATAGCAAGTCAGTGTGACACTCTCATTTTGTGGCAACATTCATGCCATAAACCTCATAATCTAATCTCCCACCCACACAGACAGTCGCGATTTGGCACCTATATATTTCCTCATTTCAATTATTCTTAGTGAGGACATATTTTTAATTCAACTAGAGCTATAGTCCACTAAATTGCCTACTTGTAGTGCCATAAGGGAGATGTATTTAATTTGTAATTAACTTTTATTAATTAGCCATTATCTCAATGTTTTTCCCTAGGGAAAGTATAATGGAAATGAATTGATAGTCAGAGTGATAACTATCACAAAAAGTCATTGCCAAGTAATATAGAGAGTTCCTGAACTTCATATTTAAAAGACAATGTTAGAAGACTCTTGTTGACACCCAATTTCGTCCGGCTTAAAAAGAAAAAAAAATTAATTAATTAATTAAATTAAAAATTAAAACTAAAAAAAAAATTATTAAAACTAAATTTTTTTTATTAATTAATTAATTAATTAAAATAAAAAGAAAAAGAAGAAAAAAATAAAAATAATAATAAAAAAAGGGGGGGAGGTGGCCGACAGACGCTCCCCCTTTATCTTAATTCTTATCTTCTATCCCTCTCTCTCGGCTTCTCTAGAGCCTTCTCCTTTCTATTTAGCAGAGAATTCATTCTCTCTCGCGAACTCTCTCTCTCTCCTTTGCTTTCTTCTCTCATTCTCCCTCTCTGTTTCTATCTTTCTCTCTCTCCCTCTCGCAACAACGCTCTCCCTCTCTCTCTCTCGACCTACAGCTGATCCTTTCTCTCATTCACGCTCTCCCTCTCTGTTTCTCTCTCCCTCTCTGACGCTCTCGGCTCCTTCTCCCTCTCTATTTCTCTCTCCTTCTCCCTCTCTGTTTCTCTCTTCTCTCCTTCTCCCTCTCTGTTTCTCTCTCACTCTCTCTCCCTCTCGCAACAACTCTCTCCCTCTCTCACCGCACCAGCTCTCCCTCCTGCCGTCGCTCATCCTCCAGCTCCCCTCGTTTGCGTCGCACCGTCGCCGGGCCGCCGCGTTCGCCCCCTACTGTGCCTCCAGTCGCCGCCTCCGGTCTCCCCTCGCCCCCGCTCCGTCACGCCCGTCGCACCCAGCTCAGCCTCCGTCGCGCCTCCCACCCCTCCGTCGGCCGTCGCACCCAGCTGTCGCCTTCGCCGTCGCCGTCGCAAAACATCTCGTCATCGTCGCAACGCCAGAAGGTTGAAGACGAAGACGACCGAAAAAAAAAACAAACGCGTTTACGCGTTTTCATTTTTGTTTTTTTTTACCAAGTCAGATTTTTTTTGGTAAAATTGCTTGTCTAGTCCTTAGTTCTCTTTTCTTTGTCTATTTAAGTCACTAACCTTATTTTCTTTGCAGATCAATCATCGACAGCATTGTTTTTATCTATAGTTTTGTTTATTTTTGTCCAATTGCTCGTCTTATTATTTTGGATCATGAATTTGTTGATGAGTTAATATAAAATTGTATGTTTAAATTAGATCAGATATTTACTTATATATTGATTTTAACTTTTCATTGTTAGCATAAGTTTAAAACACATGTTTACATAACATATTTGAAAGATCATCTTTACGAGATTCAATTTTGAACGGGTTTTAATAAAATTCTAAAAAAAACTGAATTTAGGACGATAGTAAATCACAAAATCCATGTCCAAATGATTCGGTTAGAATCCATGGCTTGGATATTAACTGAAATTATTTAAATTAAAATTTAATAATGAAATCCCGATGGCGAGCCGACTCGTAGTCCGGATCTGTTATGAAAGCCCATAATTTTGACATAATTTTAATTTTTGCTCATGAATTTATTGGATTTGTCTAATTGATACTTTAACTTAGTTTTAATTTTTGCAATTAAGTCATTAATTCACTTATTTTCTATTATACTTTTGTTTGTTCAGCTAATTAAAAGCATAAATTAACTTAGGAATTGACATTAAGCTTAATTATATGATTAAGTTAAATAGGTAATTTTAATAAATAATTTATCTTTGGATTTATTTGATTTATTCATCTGAACTTTGAGTTTGTTTTGATTTATAATTCGTGCATTGATTTCCTTTTATTGTCTTTTCGTTTGCTCAAATAATTAAATGTGTAAATTAACTGAGGAATTAATGTTAAGCATAATTATATGATCAGATTAGATAAACTTTTTTTTTATTAATCTAAAATTAGTTTGACATAATAAAAATCACACCTAGGAAATATTCAGTCTACCTCTGCCATTTAATAATTAATTAAATAGCTAATAATAAATTAAATTTAAATTAAATTCCATGACCAGATGATTCGGTTAGAATCTATGGCTTGGATATTAATTGAAATTATTTTAAAAATAATAATAATAAAATAAAATAAAAATTTAATAATGAAATCCGTTCGCGAATCCTCAACTCGATTAAAAGTCGATTCAGAATCTCGGTACAATTCTTCTCTTATTCTCCATTTTTTTATTTATTTTATTTATACAAGTCACTAACCTTTTTTTATTTCTACAGAACTAACAATAATCTTTATATGTTTATTATTATTATTATTTATTATTATTATTATTATTATTATTGTTATTATTATTATTATTCAATTCAGATTACTAACTATTTAATTTTTGCATAAACTAATTACTAACTCAACTAACATCACTAACCATTTAATTTTTGCTATACTAACAATTAATTGTGCTAACCACTAACTTTTATTATTATTGTTATCACTAACTTTAATATTTGCTATACTAACAATTAATTGTGCTAACCACTAACTTTTATTATTATTGTTATCACTAACTTTAATTTTTGCTATATTAACAATTAATTGTGCTAACCACTAACTTTTATTATTATTGTTATCACTAACTTTAATTTTTGCTATACTAACAATTAATTGTGCTAACCACTAACTTTCATTATTATTGTTATCACTAACCATTTAATATTTGTTATACTAACAACTAACTTTACTAACTTTATTAATAACTAACTTTAATTATTATTATTATTATTATTATAATGGAAGGTTATGCCTCCTATTTATTATTTAAAAAAAAAAAAAAAAGTGGACGGCCGAAAAGCCCCACTTTATTTATTTATATATCATCTTTTGATATTCTTTTGTTTACTTTATGTGTTTTCCCATTATCTATTTGCATGTGCTATTTAATTTATGCACCTTTTATTTTCTTAAATGGATGTTCAAAACAAACAAAAAAAAAAAAAGAGAAAACCTCCACTTTATTTATTGTTATTTAATTTTTCTTTATTTTATGGTTAAACTCATTTCATTTAAAGAAATTAGCCATAAAAAATATATATATAAAATAAATCTGAGCCATGTTGTTAAGTCAAATTTTTTTAGTTCATGGTATATTGGCTGGAAACTGTCTCGTGCCCGCTTTTGAGCTGCTTCACCTGGTGAAGAGGGTCTGGCTGAGTAACAACGCCCCGTACCATGATCAAAGATTTTTATTTTTAAACTCTTTGATTCCTTTAAATTAACTTCTTATTAAATAAAAAATTAATTATTTTTAATTCTTTTATAAATTGAGTAATTCTTTAAATAATAAATATCCTTCATTAAACAAGAAAAATTAAAAAAAAAAAAAGAAAGATAAAAATAAAAAAGATAAAGAAAAGAATAAGAAGATATAAAAAAAGAAAGATTTTTTTAAAAAAAAAATCATTAACAAATTTAATAAAAAAGACTTATAAGTTAAACTAATAATTGATTCCATAAAATAATAAACTAACAATTAATTAAAGTAATTTCCATATCCGGATGATCCAGCAGGATCTACGGTTTGGAAAATATCAAACTTTCAAAATAAATAAATTAAATAAAAAGATAAAAATCCATATTTTTACGATATGGATTAAAATTTTCACCAAATTCCGTGTCCAAATGACTCGGCAGAGTCCATGGTTCGGAATAAAAATCTTCCGTGTCCAAATGACTCGGCAGAGTCCATGGTTCGGAAGTATAAAATTCTATACAAATTAATTACCAAAAATCCACATCCGATTAATTCAGTTAAAAATTCTAGATTGAAAATTAACTGAAATTTATTTAAAAGCAAAGCGAAACAAAATTAAAATCAACTAAGGTGCCAATTTTTGGGCGTTTTAACAAAGTTGTTTTAACGTAACCGTACTCCCGAACCCCCGAACTCTCGCAGACCAATATTTAAGGTGACCAATCGACCTGAGCGAAAACCGATTGGTGGCGACTCCCGAAAACGACCCGACGTTGCCACAACTCTTATGGTATTTGTTTTTTGAGAGGGCCCTTACTTAAGTCAGTGTTTGCTGAATATGTAAAGGAGAAAAAGAAGAGCAAAAGCGTGATGTCGTTGTGTCTCGTGAAGAATTTTTTATAGCCGAGCAGTAAAAAATATGGGTATTACATAGTGGGAGATAAATTATACAAAAGATAGATAAGATTATGGAGGTGAATCTATAACTACTCCAGGTGTGATTATTTTGTCATTAGCAGGAGATATATTTTTAAAAGCAAACCCTAAGTTTAAGGTGTTTCTTGCTGAGAGGGAGGGGGAGTGGGGGAGCTACACATAATTATAATAGGCTAGATGGATCTTTGTTGGCTGAGGTGGAATGTGTAGGTCCCTGTAGGGCTCAAACTCATTTGCCATGCAGGTTGAACCCTGTTTTGGTCCACTATATCTAGTAATCACTGTTAGTAAACTAGAGTGATGCCACTTTATGGGCTTTAACTTTGGCTCAATATAGTATTACACGTAAAGATAAAAAAGACAAATCTCTTACCCATATTTGTGAAGTAGGAAGGTTAGCCACCATTTTTTTTTAAAGTTAAATTCATAATCAACCTTATCCTTTTTATGAATTAGCCCACCACCATTATGTTGTCCATGTTAGATGAAGATGTGGCACACATGCTGTTGACATGGCAAGCCTAGGTGGACAATGATGTGGCTAATTTGTCCTAACTTGCCCCTGAACTTTTTATCTGACACTATAAATCCCTCTTAGACTTTGTTTATCCTCTCTTCCACCATCATCTTCCTCATTTCCCTTTTCCTCTCCCCTTAGGTCCCGCCACACTACTTGGCCTAGATTTTTTTTCAGGCAATGAGAGGCCCCCGCTAAGTCCTCCCTTCCCATGCTCCTCACCACACCCATCAAGATAGGGATTGCCCCAACCCACACCTCCACCATGCAATTGCTATGGAACTACACTGGCTCAAAACAAGATGTGATGCATTAGGTCCTAAGCATCAACATTTTGCTCTCCCTTCTCCTAAACAATTCCTTCTCGGTGATACCTACTAGGTAATTACTTTAATTCAACCTTCAAATTCTCTTTCAAAAACCTTGCAAAAGAGATTTCAAATTTTAATAAGTTCTTGGGCTGCCTTTAGTCGATGTTCCAACAAAAGCTAGCAACTCCTTGATTCCGATGATTCCTAATTTGTCTTTGGTCATGAAGACCTTAGTTTCAGAGTACTTGATGGAGATGCTCACTAGCTGGCATATCAAAGTTTTTTTTTATCTTCCTTCTTTTGGTCTCTATAAGGTTAGTGCCAATCCCCTTTGATTTTATATTGCAACATTTATGTTTTTTTAATTATTGGAAGTAAAGTTTTCTGATACATTTTCTAGGTTTTGGTGGTTGGTTCTGTTTTAGAGTGAAGACAACTTATTGAAAGGTATCAAGGTTGAGAAAAATGTGAATTGGTTTCATCTTACTTAAGAAAATGGGTGGTGAGAGGAGGCAGAAGAGTGTTCAAGGTACAAGAATGTGGGGAGGTGAAGCTTTGAGGGTTTAGTTGAGCCTCATTGGTCGGTCAAGCTCATATGTCAGACTGGAGCCTGGATTTAGATCAAAAGTGGTGGAGTAGGCTGCTGTGTTAAGGTTACCCTTGGACTTGCCATGTTGGGCTAGGGCAATCCAATTAGGGAGATGGTTCTTATGCTTCATTTTTCAATTTAGGGAGTGGTGTGCATAAAATTGTATAATTCATGGATGAACCGTATAATTTATTATTTTAATTAGTCATGTCATCATCACATTTTATGAAATATTCTGGCTTTTAGTTTTCTAATTGTCTAATTTATCCTCGTCTCAAACATTAGTGAAAAATATTCCTAAAAAATAAACTTAGATGACAATTTTAATTACAATAAAAAAAATTAATAATAATACTAGTTGATGATTTGCGCTATAGTGTAAATATGGGTGGGTGATTTATCTCTTTGCCCACACGCAAAACATGTTCTCTTTAGTTCCGGAGGAATTTGCTATAAAAAGATTATATATGATTTAAGAGGAGTGAATTACGCACCTAAAAGTTAGGAATAGAATATTGCCTCATTCTAAGGTTGAGACATCCTGCTAGATATTTAAAAGGGGATTTAGATTGCCCTGAAGAGATAAAACAAAAAAAAAAAACATTTTGAAAAGTAGTCTTTCCTTGTCTACCAGGGTCAAAGTTACTAACGAAGTTAATTGGGTTACAGTTTAGTATAGAAGATTTAGTCGGAATAGAAATAAGTATCCATGCGAAGCGGCAATGAGGAAGAAGCTTCCTCGTTTCTTCCGAATCCTTATCCCCAAGCCGAAAGCATTTGCGTGTGGGCTCGACGGCTAGCTAGTGACTACCTTCAAACTTCTGGTCAGCTATCATCCAACAACTTAAAAAAATTATGAAATCAACTTTCCTTTCCGCCCCTTTTCAATTAATAATTTTTGTCCATTCACTCACCAGTTTTGTCACTTTCTGACCATGGCTTTCAATTTTTTTCTTACCTTTTTTTACTTCCGCAGATCTAGTTGTGTGCACGAACTCGAAGGTAATGGAAGCGAGCTACCCTTCATATATACATCACGGCCCACGTCAATTGACTGACAAACCCCGGCCCGCATCGCCCCCACCATGTCTCTCACTCACTCCGTCAATGTTGATTTTAGGAAAAACGTTTTATAGAGTGTTAAATACTTTCTTCCTATTATTTTGGATAAAATATTTAGATTTGGTACAAATGTTGAGAGAAATATATGTTACTTTCACTTTTATTATTTATTTTTTACACATAAATTAAAAAACTAAAAAAAAAATAAATATTAACATGATAGTTTAAAAGGTAATATGATAAAGTAATTTACTAAATATAAAAATATTACAAATTTTATAATGATTCAAAATAAAATATATTACATCTCTTTTAGAATAGAAGATGTGCTAATAAATACACGATTAATTATAAAATGTAAATGGATATAAAAATAATTTTTTTATCAGTTACATGTGATTGAGAGCGTAACGGTTTGGACTTAAAATCTAATAAAAATCATAAATTATAACAATTGGAATAAGCCTTCGATGGACAAGGCAATCTCTCTTTTTTTTTTTCTTCCCCTTTTTTTTCCTACAATTCGGTCTTTGGCTCTTAGTTGGTTTGGTAAGGCCTCGTCCGAACGTGGTAACGAAAACCCCATTTGCGGTGGCGGATGACGTGCATGCCGCTATGTAGGTTCGGCTTCCCAGCTGACGTGTGATTCAAAATCCTTGAAAATTTTCTCTGTAATTCCAATGCTTGCCCTTCAAGCGAAAACGGAATATTCCTCCCCCTCTTAGGCACATTATATATAAATATAAATATGAATTAATTTATTCGGCGGCGAATCCATGTTATACACATCGTACATGGACCCCTTTTTAAAGAAAATATTGATAAAGAGATGCATAACTTAATAATTAAATATTTTTAAATTTTTTAATTGACTTCCATAATTTTTATAATATTTATTGGAATAAAATAATAGACATTTATTGCTTTAAAAAAGACAAGAGAAAATGGGTCAGCCCCCTTTTCATATATTAACAATTTTCTAATCAAAAAAGTTTATACTAGCCCCTAAATTTTTATAATTTTTTCCACCCAGACCTTAAAACATTTTTTTTACCTCTCTTTCATATTTAGAAATGTGGAAAAATCAAGGAGCTAATTGAACATAGAATAAAACTAAATAATAAAAGGGACTTTTTTTTTAACATTTCATACAACATGTATATCTCGCTTATCTTCTCTGTAATTCATATATAATTTTATAATTGCTATTATAGTTACTCGACCAATGACAAAACAAAATAGATGCTAAATTTGAGCATTTTTTAGATTTCATTCCAAGAAAATCTATTTTATATATGAGTTCAAATTACATATGCAAATCTATAAGTTTATGGACCCCTCTTTGTAAAATTTTTGGATCCGCCACTAAATTTATTTTGAAAAATATACATCGGATCAAGATCGAATAAAACCTAAGGTTTAATTTGGTGGTTGATGTTGCTATTTTTCGGTTTACTCTTTGTGTATCTAGAAATTTTGTTTCTTTTTTTTTTTTTCACGTTTTCGAATTTTAAAATTTATTTTCAAAATATAAAATAGAAAGCATGAAATTAAATGTTACTAAACGACCGTAAATAATTCACTCCAATGTTTCAAATCACAACACTTACTAAACCGTTATTCCATTTTCCTAATAAGTTTATAATTTTTTTTTTGCATTCAAGTTTTGCCCTTTTAAGTTGTTTCTATGAGATGTTCACTATACTCCCAAAAAGATTAATCTCAATTGTTTTCTCTCGTTGTTTTTATTTCTATGACATATATTGTGAATTATAATGCAATTATTTTTTGATATTACTAAGAAGAAATATGATGTTTTGAGCACAACAAAAAAATGTTTTTATCAACTCTCGAACTATTTTTATGTTTGCTGGCTTCGCATGCACTCGAAAGCTGGATTTTTTTAATCTGATTTTGGAAACTATGGACCTCTGTATATCCATTTATTAAAACTGAAAATACCAACGCGTGTAAGCTCACCAAACCCAAAAGGAAAGTAAAAAAAAAAAGAGATAAAAGAAAGCAACCTTCCCTAATTCATGAAGGCCTCGTTTGGGAATAATTTTTATCATCAGTATTAAAGTTTTGAACAAATTGTTTAATGGTTGAGATGAAAATAATTGAAGCTAAAAACTAAAAGCTATAATTGGATAACCTTTTCAAAACTCTAACGCTAATCGCTGACATTAATGACACAAAGCCGAAGAAATGTACAGCTTTTGTGGTTTTTCTGGTCCGAATATTTCTATTGGTTAGTAAACGGAAAGGTTAGCCTGGGAACATAATCAAGGCTTTGACAAAGGCCCAAAAACAGTCGACAAGGCCATGACGTAAGCAGTGACACATCCCTTCAGTCACAGAGCCAAGCCAGGCTTGCGAAGGACGAGAAAGAGCCACTCACAGCCTGCCACGTGAAAATTCATCCGGCTGCGGTCAGCGAGAAAAGAAAATGGCAGCTGCAGTAACTTTCGTTCGTTTCCTTTAGACCTAATGACCCCTAGGGCCCTCTAACTTGTATGACTCAAACGAGTTAGTCCTTTAACCCAAACTCGGCCTATGTTGATCCTCCAACTTTGTAATTCGTTACGAGTTAGTTCAGTCCTCCCATCAGCAATAACGCTGTCACCTTTTTCTGAACGTTTAGCAACATGGAGCCCTAAAATAACAATAAAGAAAACAATATGGGCTAGGAAGTATTTTACCCTTCCAAAAACAAACAAAACATTGGTAGGCTTTATTTAAAAAAAAAAAAAACACATAGCTGTCGATATTTATCCTGGTTCTCGTTAAAATTTTATCTAACTACCATCTATTCTCAGTGTTGGATATTTGACAGCAAGAATCGATTAATAGTATTCAATTCAAGGAGAATTAGATGTGCAAATCTTCCCCAATGACTAAAAACCAATTGTAAGATAAACTTATTCACTACAAATCTTACAAAACAAATCTTGGATTCCGTCTCTCTAGCTCATCATCATTCCTAAAATTGACCAAGCTCCTCCGGTTACTCCCTCACAAAGCGGAAGAAGAAAAGAAGAGTGAGAAATTTATTGTTATTGGAAAAGATTTAGTACTTATTTGAAAGTAAGGGTAATTGATACACTTGGGTAAGCTACTTTTGCAAAGTCCAGTAACTTCAAAATTGAAAAGGAAAAATCCCAGAATGATCAAAAGGAAAAGTTTAATAACTATCCACAGTGATTGAGCTCGAAACTGAAAAGGAAAAGTCCAATAACTATCTGTAGTGATTGAGCTCAAAACTTGCAATTGAACTAAAACGAAAATGATGGATTCTTTTACCAAAGCTATATTTATGTCTTACTCAAGCCCTATGTTCATCTATTTTTCATTTGTTGATCCTGAAACCAACAAGATCTGTTGATCTTTTCGTTGAACAGTTAGTGGGTGTGAAGAAAAGATCACTTGGCAACTTGACGCACACTGCCACCGAGGCCAGAGATCAACCGCAAGGAAGATTGACTGTTATGTGGCTGCAAAAGGACCCAAGAAGGAAGCCACAACCAGAAATTAAAGGGATAGGAAAAAGAAATCGAGAAGGATGAAGCAGCGAAGAAGAAGAAGAAGAAACAAAGGAAGAAGACGAACAAACCCGATAAAATTTAGAGGAAAAAAAGAAACACGAAGATAGAAAGATTGGAAGACTCAATTTTCAGTTTTGGTTGCCAATATATCAAATAATCCGTAGCAGCTTCATTGTTGAATCAGGAATTGTTTGGGTTAATTAATGATTCACAAAGAATTTTAAAACTCTTTTATTGTTTGGGAAAAATATTTTTCAATACTTGTTATTTTACTTTTTATGTATTTCAATCCTAAACTTTTGCAAAACGTTTAGAAAAAAGTTGACGACGTTATGGATGATGAGGTGGATGGACTGACCATGACGAGTTGTATAATTAGAGGACTAACATATATTAAGTTGCAAAGTTAAAGGACCAACATTGAATGAGTTCAAGTTAAGGGATTAACTCGTTCGAGTTAGTCACGTTAAGGGGCCCTAAAGGTGATTAGGCCTTTCCTTTAATACGAAAATACGACCGACGACAATAAAAGTTTACTTAATTTATCGGATTTCGTCACCCACATGCTGAATTAGCCTCCCCCCACCAAAAATAAAAAACCCGAAGGTCCCGACCGCAGCTATAAAAGGCCGCTGTTCCACTTGTTATCTTCGTTTTTTCCAGAACAACAAAACCAAAAACTACTCTTTCACACAGAGAAGAGGAATAAGAAGCAGACGACATCGCGCCGGAATATCAGAGCAGAATTCGATGAAGGGAGGTGGAGCAGCGCTGGAGTTGCCGCCAGGGTTCAGATTCCACCCGACCGACGACGAGTTGGTCAACCATTATTTGTGCCGGAAGTGCGCCGCCCAGCCGATTGCCGTCCCCATTATCGCCGAAATTGATCTTTACAAGTTCGATCCATGGCAGCTTCCAGGTACGTATAATTCGGGGGTTAAGTTTGATTCTGTGACTTCCGTAGTTCAATTTGGTAGACCAAATTTGAACTAAATCAGAAGTTGAGGATGAGTATGATTCGAGTTAAGAAGTTGAAGACGTGTATAATTTAGTATTCACTCTTTTTGGTATAATACTGTCTCAGTTTTTTTTTTTTTTGGCAAGAAATATTTTCTCAGAGTTGAACCAATTCATTTCAATTTTTGAATTAAGTGTCTTTCTGAAGACTGGAATTTTTAAAATAATCTCAAAATATTTAAGGTGGTGTTTTATTAAGAAAAACTATATTTTTAAAATATTTTACAAACCATTTGAAAATAAAAAATTTTAGGTCATGTTAGGATAAAATTAAAGTATCGCATTGAAATTGTAATTACCTCGCCATAGAATAAGTTATCCAATTAACTGGTTTTTTCCCTTTCCTTTATTTTTTTTTGGGTAGAAATGGCGCTTTATGGAGAAAAGGAGTGGTATTTTTTCTCTCCAAGAGACCGAAAATATCCAAACGGGTCTAGGCCGAACCGGGCGGCGGGTAGTGGGTACTGGAAGGCAACCGGAGCAGACAAGCCCATTGGGAAGCCCAAACCACTGGGCATTAAAAAAGCACTGGTTTTTTACGCTGGAAAAGCACCAAGAGGCATCAAGACCAACTGGATTATGCACGAATACCGGCTCGCAAATGTGGATAGGTCGGCTGGCAAAAAAAGCAATTCTAGGGTATTCTTTCTCTCATCTCTATCAATGTTTATTTTAAATTAACCGTACAAAATTGTCAAATAGAGTTTCACTTTGTAACACAATGTATTTATCTCGTATTGGTGGGGTACAAGGAACTTTGTTATCAGAAATCACATCGAAATTTTGATAGCATTAATCAGGAATGTATAATAATCCAAAAAATATCCAACTTTTGTTTGGTAATGATTTGAAGTTGGTGCTTTTTACAGCTGGACGATTGGGTGTTATGCCGAATATACAACAAAAAGGGCACCATAGAGAGGCTTAATCCGGCAGAGCACAAGCCAGTGATGAAGTTCCCGGAACCGGTTGATCAGAAACCGGACGTCAATGCTCTAATGTCGGCGGCGCCAAAGCCGTCGACCATGACGAATGACACGTGGCCCATGGACGAGTCGGATTCAGGTGCAAGGTTTCACACGGATTCGAGTTGCTCCGAGCACGTGCTGTCACCGGAAGTCACGTGTGACGGCCGGGAGGTGTCCAGCGACGCTCCGTGGAACAGTAACGATTACCGTCAGTTTAGTTACATGGATGGGCTATTGGATGAGTACACCAGTTTTGGGAGCCAAGTTCTTAACCAAATGGATCAGTTTGATGCCTTCTTTTACCTTCAGAAGCCATATTGATTCTTTAGATATTTTTCAAGGAAGAAAAAAGATACAAAAGAAAAACGGATTGGTATTTTGGTTACTGTTTATTTAACCTAATCGATGAAACGACGCCGGTTTGACGGATTTGTGATCGGTGGGGCAGATGATATTTTACGCACGTGGGGGAGATGTTAGGCGTTACATTAGGGTTTCAAACATTCAATAAGTCAAAGATTTGACTTGTTGACTAAATGGCATGAGGATTGAGGGGGGAAGGATCTGGTGGAGTGGGTGTAGTGGAGAGTGGTGGGATCTTCGACTGGGTCACGGGCCTCACGGCTTGATCATGGATCATGGTAGATGGTCAGGCATCATGGTATAGCTTTTCTGATCTCATGTGAATATGGAAAATTCTTGTAACTTCATTTCCCAGATTTGTTAGGATTTATCATTCATGAAGGGTTCTTTCTTCTCTCTTTCATCTTTCCATTTATTGAAAATCCTCTTGCATAGTTACCAAAAGGACAAAAAAAAAAGGGTCCTCTTACATTTGTGTAAAGTGCAAATGTATTGAATTTATCTTGCTTCTGAAATGAATGGCTGAAGCACATTATCTTCTTCTTTCAAACTTTTGGTATTTTGACTCCTCATTTGGGCAATGACAAAATTCAAACTCTTAAGTTTGAACTTTAATTACGTGAAAAATAAAAAAAGAAAAGAAAAGAAAATTTTCACCTACCAAATCTTGTAAAATAATAATAGCAATAATAATAATAATAATAATAATAATAAATAAAAGAAAAAACTTTCATCTGATGTCAATCCATAAATCCTTACGGTATAATTGAATATCGAAGATTATATCTGCAAAAATTCGTGGTTCATGATTTCAATAAAAAAAGATTAAAATGTGGAAAATTCAATAATTGAACCTAATCCATGACAATAGCAGCCATGTACTTATTGTTATGACTGGGAAATAAGTTTAGTGGAGTTGAATTTCTACCGTTGGTTGCAATGGTAGGCGTAGAAAATTCTTAGCAGCATTTAGCCGAAGTTTTTTTTTTTAAAATGAAATTATAAATATAAGTTCATTGGAACATCCGATAACACTTAAAATATGATAAGAGTCCATAAACACGTTAATTAACTAAACTTTATTCATTCAACATGTACAATTTGAGAATAAAATATGTGTATTGGTCACCAATAAATAACAATTCCTTGTTGCGGCTGCAGCTGCTGTTTGAACCTTGACCGTCACCAGAAAGCAGATTTGGGCCTAGGAAGTTGGTCACAGTTTGCATGAGACCAACCAATAGCTTGCTTCTCATTGTCATAAATCACAAGTCTGTCTTGCATCGATATGTCTGGCAGGAGTCATGGTCAGCAAGTTTGGGCTTATTCCTTCAAGACCGCCTCAGGAAGGACATCTATTTGATGCTAAATGTTGCCACAGGTTAGCTGTGGGTTCGAGTCAAGGTGCAAAGTGATGATAAGTTAAGGTCTTATTGTCTCACCTCCAATGACATCCAAATGTAGCCCTACTTGTGTACCATTCAGGATTCCCAAACAGACATTCCCTTTGTTCTGCAAAATACACCACTTAGTGATGAAGATGAGACTGGAACGAGAACAGGAACAAATTTTCTAGGTCAATGGAGCTTCATTACCGATATTATGAGGTATGATTCTGGGGGAATTTCAAAAAATGTTTTTTGTTTTCCTGCTTGAGCCGAAGCTCAAAGCTATGGTCTTAAAGTATTTCCCGACATCACGTACATTTCTGAAACTCCAACAAATCGGGAGCGTCTGGTCATTTGGCTCTTCCTTCAATGGCCTTCCACCTAGTTCTCGCCTCACCTGTAAACAACATGAATATGGCATTTCTTCACATTACAATGGCAAATTTGGGTGACACGTGAGATAAACAACATGCAGAGCGAAAACTATAGGCTAGTTAGTATGTAGGAAGGAAGAATGCAAGGAGCTTTGTGTAACTTCCAACAACTCAGATTGATACAATGTGCTTTAATGGATTCTCTGGTGACTGGAACGAAAAGCAATTAGATTGATACTATAATGACTTGGAGAACACAACTTAATTCTTCATCAACCACTCTGGTACATACATGAAAAAAACCATGTTAATATGGTCTGTTCTACCATGGAAACTAAAAGATAAACGTAGCATCAGAACCTACCAAGGATTCTAAAGCCTGACATGCCTTCGAATTAAGATAAGTATAAGAGCTCCCAGTATCGAAGACAACAACGAGATTTTTGTACCCGGTACTTCTCCCACCAAATAGAAGTTCCGAGATCCCGGGCGAGTAGTATTGGCTGAGGTCAGAAAAGCGTGACAAAAAATAGGGAAATATTATTAGAAAGCACCTAAACAACAGTAGTGTTTAACAGATGAAAAAGTCACCAGAGGGATAAAGGATGTGGTTACGGATAATCCTTTGACATGGATGTCCAAACAATTTGTGAAGAATCGTAGAGACCATCGCCGAAGAAGACATATCCTCCACCCCGTCCACTTAAGCAGTGACCAACAACATTCTTCACAAGACCTTGACTATGGAGCTGTGAAAGAGTGCTGGTTTTTCCCTTCCGAAGGCCAAGTATCCCATCTAAGGGATGATGAGATGCAACCTGGAAGCTGATCATATCCACATGTGTCACGGAAGGCACATGGAGGATGTTATGGAGAAGAAACTTCGATAGGTCATAAGATCTATTTGCATGATCTGGTCTTAGATAGGAAGAGAGTGCCTTGCTTCCCTCTCAAGAATAAAAGAATCATTTGTCAGTATCTTACAGAAAAGAAAAAAAAAGTGACAGAAAGTTGCTATTTTATATACAGCAAGAAGGTATAGAACAAATCGGTGTAAATAAGTCCAAATGTTTTTGCAAGTAAAATAAGAAGTTCCAAGAGTGCTTGCTGACGAACAACTAAGAATTTGAAAGATCACCAGTATAAGATGGCAAAAGGAAGGCTACCAGTACCAACCCGAGGGCGCTAAACGTGGACTAAGACATGTTCCAGTTTTATTATTGAAAGTGAAGACATCCCTGACAAGGACACCAAGAGAAGAACCACCATCCGCATATGCAACCTCACAGTCACATTGCCGAGGATTTTTGGATTTGTGGCCTCCGGGTGGGTGAAGTGATTCACAGAGGGGATCCTTGCTAGGCACAAGGTCATTGCTTGGCCGATAAAGCGTTTGTGGTGCCTGCATAGATAAGGATATAAAAATTTACATCTTACTCTGAGTTGTTGCAAGCACAAACAACTGCAAGTCCATAATTTGATGAACATATCATCTTTCAAGCAACTAAGGTTGTATGTGAATTTGGAGCCTAAAACTAGGCTCCGCTGGATAATAATGTTGAATTTTGAGAATGTGCAAGAGACAATGTGGGCGAAGCAGTGACAGCCAATATTACCGGATCAGAGAACATATTTTCCTAGTAAACACCAAGATGAAAGCCTTTCCGTCAAACAATAACCATGTCTGAAACTGAAGCCACCAAACAAAATCATGAAAACCAATTACCAACTCAAGCTAAGTTGATAATCAAGAAGAAACGCCATTGCAATGTACCTCAACACATTGGATGCAGGGAGCATCACACTGAAGCTAAGCGAGGTCACTTCCAGAGTCAAGATCAATAAAGTAGGGCTTGGAGGCCTGACCTATAATGCCTACAACAAAACCGAAAAGAACATCAAAACTAATCATATGTTTCTAAAATAAGCATTAGTGGATCAAGGTACCGTGGTTCTACACTGATCAAGTGATCAAGCAACTTATCAGATATCAATTGGTAAAGCATAAGAATTGCGATATCAGATAAATCCATCCAGAATGTCACTACAAGCCCAGAAAAAGTAAAGAACACTCCTAAACAAAGTAGTGCACTTCTTCTCCAGACATATATGCAGGTGGACAAGCATTCCCATCAACTGGTAGCACCATAGCAGAACTGAAAATAATCTAAATTAATCAAATGTTTCTGTGAGAAGCAACAAAATAAAGGTACCTTTTAGTTCTATACTGAGCTAGGACTAAGAAACTTATCTAAAAAATCAATTGGTAAACGCTTAAGAATCAAATCAAATTAATGACAAAAACTTAAATTTGGTATATGAATATGGATCTGATAACGGGCATTGCCTGGTTTCTCGGATTCTGAGAGAAAATTCATTTGGCTGCTGAAGTGCCTATTCGGGTTCCTGATTCTTTTCCTCCAGATTGGGAAGAGATTTGGGCGATGAAGAAGAACAAGTGGAGAAGTGTACATCTTTGAGGAAGAAATCAACTTCGAGCGAACGAAGGAGAGGATTTGGCTGCAGTGAGAATGAAGCATTTCTAGGAACTTCTTTTATAAGAAGAAGAGCGCCAAGTAGAATCCAGTAGAATAATTGAACAACAAGTACCTTTGTTTTTCCCAATTCTTTTTACCTCGAATTTTAATGAGATAACACGGCGTTGGTTGAGAAGTCTGACATATTTTTTTCTCTTCTAAATTAGTAGTGACCAGTTTTTCTTTTCCTAAAACGGAATCATGTTTTCCTATAAAAATTCTGTTGCAGGGTATGACATTTGACAAAAGAAGAAAAAATTAAAAAATAAAGAGCGGTTAGATTAATCATAAATAACTTATTTATTTTTTATATTTTTTTGTTTGAATTTCATTTTAAAGCTAGTACTATATAATTAAACAATTCATTGAACATTTTTTTCCATAATCTAATTAAATTTTTATTGGTTTTTCAGTTACTCAACCTAAAAAAGAATTAATAAAAATTCAATTGCACTATAAAAATATGAAAAAATAGTAAAAAAAAAACAATTTTTGTGTCTTGGTCCAAATAGATCATTATTTTTTTCATTTAAATATACCACTCATTTTTTAAATTGGCCAAATTGGCTACTCTCTATTAAAGTTAATAGTCAATTAAATGCTAAATTATTACTTCTGATATGTGACAATAATGAATCATTTCCAGAGTACATTTTTTTTTTAATTTTTGCATGATAATTTTTACATCGTTATTCATTTTATTACGAGATCCTAACAGATTCAACAAGCTATAGATCCTAAATTTTTCCCTAATTTATAACAAAACATACTCATTTCATTGGAATATTATCATGTAGGACCTATTTTTACAAAATATACCTTACACATAAATATTCTAGTGACGTAATAGAGAGTGACCAATTTGGCCCATTTAGAAACATGAGGAATGTATTTGAGCTAAAAAAACAATCAAGCATATTCATACCAAAACACAAATAGTGGTTTTTATGATTTTTTCATAAAAAATATTATTTAATGAATTATTATACCTATACAATATTAACTTTTAAATCACATTGACTTCAAACAAAAAAAAATGTAAAAATATTTTGGATTAATCTAATTTAAGTTAAAACAATTTTACTCAAAATATGTACTTCTTTCAGACCCAAAACAACCTAGAATTGGTTTCGTAATGATATCAGTCACCATCCATAAATACTAAAATTTAGGATATTCTAAAACTATTGGACAACCAATAAATTAAGAGGGTAAAATTGGCAAATATGACACTAGTTTTATGTTATGAGAATAAATCAGCAATTAATATATTTTTTGAGACAAAAATGCCCTCGATGTTTTTTCCTCTGGCAAATAATCGACTGCAGTTAGTGGTATATCCTAACATAGGAATTCACCAAATCACAATACAAATTCTGTTCGGCCATCCTTGATAGCGAAAGCCCCATCATTTCTTACTCTATCATCATTAATTAAATAAGACCTAAATTATTTTAAGATGTTAGAGTTTGAATGATACTTTAATTTTAAATTTGTCAAATCAATCAAAATAAGATTGGAATCAAATTGAATATGTTTGAAAGTTAAACTACATCAAAGGTAAAAATTTTCTTATTGTTAACACGCTTCAGTTGGTAATTTGCCTGTAACTAATTACATTAATAAGTTAATTTATCTATTTAAAAAATATTAGTAGCATATTTGCCTCAAGAAATACTTTAGTAGGCAAATTGTTCCCTTAACCTAAGATAAATGGTATATTTATCTGTTTATCAACCAAAAACTTTCTAAATTTCTGAGTAATTTATTTCCAAACACATGCATGAAAAAGCTTATGTTACTTTTCCATTTATAAACAAAAAAACACGCGCACACACATTCACACAAAACACAAAGATAAAGTTAAAAAGTGCTGGGGGTATTCCTCTAATTGATTCTGTCTAACGCAGTAATACTAGAACTCTGCTTAGAGAAATACATGGATTTGTTATCGAAATAAACAATTGAAAAATGAAACAAAAAACGAAGAAAATGAAAAAGATGCTACATCTAGATGATTTTACCTGGGACGTAAACTACAGGATTGTAAAACAATTCTCTAAACTAAAACATGTAAACCGTTGTTACAGAACGGTACAAAAGCATATGCTATTGCTACGCGCTTCTTCTGCACTGTCATGAATTGCTCTACACGTTTTCTGCCAACAAAGATTATTGAACCAGTCTTTGGAAATGTCTCACAAGTGCAGGGAAATAAATCACTGCAAACAAGCTTTTGTTCAGCCTAGCTGAAAAGGAAAACGAAAATCTATGTTAGATTTGACTGTCATGTATGAGTAAGCATTCATGAAAGACTAGTTGTTGCAGGCATTGTCCCCACATCCTTTGAATGCAATGGCAACGCTATCTCTTCAAGGGCAAGCACTCCTGGACCTAGTGATCCTCCCCTCGCTTGACCTTAGTGGTTGCAGCCGCTGCTCTGGTGATAGTGTTACCCCATCTCTGCCATGTAGAGGATCTGCAATAGACGCATCAGGATCTTTTTCAGGGTTTTCCTCCTTATCCAGTTGTTGATCTATATCAGATTGTCCCTTATCAGGCAACAACACAACCATAGGATTATTCTGTGATGCATTTGCTTTAGCTCCTTTGTCTCTGCATTGTTGCCTATCTAGGTCAGAGAGGCTCTCCTTGCCTTGTGGTTCACTTTCTTCTGGTTGGTCCTTATCATGGGAACATAACACATTTGTACACGCATCAGTTGATACTTTTATTTTACGAGGCCTCCCTCGGGTCTCCCTTTTTCCATGTTGTAGCTTCCCTGATGTCTTTCTGCCTGTCTTCCCTTTACAAGGTCTACCTCGCTTTTGAGGATGTTGCTGTTGCATTTTTTTGTTCAGACTCTCCTCAAGATTTGACTTGTGTTTAGGAGGCCTCCCTCGCTGTCTTTGCTTGGTTTGGGGGGCTGCTGGTTCTTGAATCTCTTTATGTGGAACATTATTAATCTTGAATTGAATGTTTTGCTCAACCTGGTTCTCTGGAGGCGAAAATCCAGTAAATTGGGTAGTGCCAACCTCAATTGATTCAGATGTATTTATGCCATGAGGTTGCAGTTGCCTTAGCTGCCCTTGACCTTGCCCTTGCTGCAGAGGGAGAGACAGTTGTTCTACTGCAATCTCATTTCGTTTTTGCTCCATGCACTGAAATGATTTCTTCCCTCTCCTGGTTTTTGACTTCTGTTTTGATTCAGTATTCTCAAGATGCTCATCATCTTGAACTTTAGCTGGTGTAGATTCTTCTACGACATTTGCACTCACCCCAAAGTTGGATGGTATTCTGGCTTGTGATCGTAATAGCCTCTGCTTCTGCAGCCCCTTTATTTGTTTGTTTTGGCTTGGTTCTTCAAAGGATTTTTCACCAAGGAGCTCAGAGCAAGCCTGCGTGAAGCAGAAAATAACATGTTTACAATGAAAAGCACCTAGTTGTTATTAGGTGAAGTTGTTATACCTGAGGCTCAGGCTCTTCTCCCTCATTCAGGGGAGCAGCCTGTTGCTGCTTTACACATGACATTTCTGCTGTAGTTTGGCCCTGCTCTAAGGTTCCTTCAACAGCAGGCTTGAAACCATGATAGAAGTCCCATGAAATTGGTAGGTATGGTGAGGCTCTTGTTGTTGAGACCTGAAGTTGCTGCACATACTCAACAGGGGGATCGACGGTAGCATCTTCAGATAACTTACGTTGTTCTAGAGGCATTCGCATCATTACATGCTGTTCTTGCTGCTCTTTGCGTAGCTTCTTCATTTTTGTTTTAATATCCTTCTTCGCTCGCTTCTTGGCAGGAAACAAATCTGCTAAACATGAACTATTCTCCACTGCAGAATCAGATGCCCTTTTGCCTTGAGAATATGATACTGCAAGCGGCTTTTTCCCCTGTCCTTGATGCAGTTGTTTTGACACGATCCTACTTGCTGGGTCCTTGGCCTCTCCAGATCTTTTCTTCTGCATCCTTTTCTTTGCATTGTGTTCCAAGCTTCTAGGATGATCTGCTTGTTGACACATTGCAGGAGAGTTTTCCAGAAAAGCAGCCGCCTCTTGACCAACTTCAGATGCGGACATGTTCCAGCCCTGTGGTTGGGATTGGCTTTGCAGCTGGCGTTCCTCCAGTAGTTTTACTTGATCAGACCATTGGATAGATGTTTCCTTTAGCAGTTCAGGGTTAACCTGCTTAACATTGTAGAACACCAACAATATTAGTCTGTTTGTTGTACATCCTATATATGTGTATTTCTTAGCATCCTTCTCAAAACTGCTGCTTAAGTGGAAATAAGCCACAAAGAAATCTCAACAAGTACGCATTTTGATTGTCTAAAACAGGCTCATACTTATTTTGGACATACATTTGTCTAATAATTGTAGCATTTATAACTGCTAATAGTGCTTTTGTAGCCAGTACAGTTTCTGCTATGGAAATTTATAATTGTAACATTTAAAGTTCCATGTGTGCAGTCCTAAAGTTCAGCAGTTTATAGCTTCAGTTCTTAGCCATGTAAGAAGTCACTTCTACCCTAAATTCCCAGCTACCATCAAGTTCGAAAAAAAAAGTAGCATCCGATGAATTTATTGTGAGTTGTTGGTAGTGTTTTTGGCCAGAAGTAAAAAGCCAGTCTCAAAGAACATACCATAGTGTTCTTTCGTCTTTTTAATAACTTCACCGGTGTCCCTTCTGAGTCAGGATGCCTCTTAGAAAGACAAAGTTGACTCAGAGGCTTTTCCTGAAGTTGTGATGAATCTACATCAACGCCAAGAGACATGGTTTTCATTCCAGATTTCCTGCTCCCCCGCCTACAATAACTCCTTTTCTGAATCTGTTTGTCCTGAGGTTCGCAATCGCAAAGGTGAACACATTTCCTTCCTTGAAAAGGAGTTGTTGTTGGTAGCAAATTATTTGCAGATAAGCCCCTGTGCTGGCTTCCAGCGACAGATTCTGAGTTGAACTTTGATGCCTCCATTACACTGAAGGAGTTTAATATCTTAGCCAGCTGCTCGTTAATCCCACTGACCTTCAGCATCAATTGAAGGCCTTGTTCCTATCAGGAAATAGGTCAAACTTCAATTAATAGAATCATTGAAAGGAGCATCACATCTATCAAGAGTGGAGTTTTTACCTGTGAGAAAAGTAACGAGCATGACTGACTGGATCTGAGATCTGTAAGGGCAGAGCCAATCATTGTGGAATCATCATCCTTCATGGACGCAGCAAGGTTTTCACAGATGGCGCTGTTACATCGAACAAGGAAAAGATGTAAACAGAACAAGAATGCCTGAAAGGAAAATTGGTACCTGCAGAGTACTTACTTGAGCTCGCTGATCCTGCAAAACATATCTTTTTGCTGTTCTTGGAGTCTCTTGTGATCTTCAAGTCGATTTCCATATCCAATGTCATCAACTTGCTGTTCATCAGATGCTTGGATTTCTTTTTCTCCCAGAGGCAGCATTTCAGCTGCTTCATATGTAGGTTCCAACTGCTCCTGCCTGGCCAAAATCACTTCCTCTGGGTTCTCTAAACATCGAGTTTGCTGCCTGATGAATTCATTTTCAAGCTGGCACTTGTCATATGTGTATCCATCAGCCACCCTCTTTCCAGCATCAGTTTGTTCCATGATCATGTCAGTCTGCTCTCTAATCTCTTTATTGCACTCTTCAGTCAAAACAGGTCGTCCCTCTAATTGATCATCAATCGCTTCTATTGGTTGTTCTTCTCCTTGGCTTTCTTTATGAGCTTCTCCAGAACCTTTTGCATAAAAAGATTGCTTCTGGCCCTCAATCTCTGCCAGCTGTAGTGCACTTTTTGGATCTTGCGGTTCTATAATTTCAGTGTGAGCAATAGGACCTATAATCATGTAACGCCTTTCCGAAGTACACAAAATCTCTTCTTTCTCAGCAAGCCGCTTCAGATGATTCTTTAAAAAGGTGGCATGAGCCACCGGCAATTCATCATAGTGTTCTACAATGAAACTTGATATTGCCTCCTCAGTTGAACCCTCTTCCTCATTCAAATTGTCCAACGCACCAAGGATCATCTGAAGATATTTAAAACATATCAGAACAGGCAAAAATCATTCATATACAGAAACAAAATGAGTGAGGTTGAGGAAAAAGTGTGAATACAGCGGCATAAGTGGGATGATCTGGTAATGAGCGCATCATCAGCCCCTGGATTTTTTCTCCAATCAAGTCTTTGTACTGAAGCATTGATGGGTCTGAGCATGCAAGCTCCATCATCAAGGCCTTCAGATTTTCCATTTTCCTTTTCTGTTAGATTCCAGAAATGTAGTCAACAAACTGACAACACAGCAGCATAAACAAAATGTCTTTGAATCAACCGAAGGTAACCAAAACCATCTGAATCAGAACAACACTGTAAACCTAATCAAGTCAAGTGTGTTCCAACATAGCATAAACCTCCAGTTAGGTAATCCATTCTTTTCTGTTCCAACAGAGAAGTGTAAAATTCCTTCTTTTTTTTTTTTTTGACAATACCAAAAAAAGAAAAGTGCCATCAGCCCCCTACTAGCAGAACGAATGCAATTAAGTTGAGAACTAAATCCAGGAACAAACTTGATTTGGGTCATCTTCCATTGATTTTGCTCTCCTTCTCCTTATTTTCACCTGCAAATTAAGGAACATAAAAAAAAATAAGAAACAATAGCAAAAAAGAAGAAAGGAGATTAATCAAGAAGAGAAGTATCAAAAGAAACACAGAAGCGCCGGGCTTGGAAGATTACCATTCAGCAATGGAGGAATCGGGGAAGGTAATAATAATAATAAATCAAAGTCGAGAGGAAAGAGAAAGGAAGACGGAGAATTTTAGATTCATGAAGAAGCGTTAAGCGTTTGTGTTGCTCGGCTGACGGACGTGCCGGTGCTTTTTCCAAAAACTCAGACTCGAAGTCGGCGGTGGAGATGGACAGATGCGGGCCGGACAGGGATGCTAGTGTTGTCGGCGATGGGGAGAAGAAGCTCAATCTGGCTGGGCCACCGCCGGCGAGCTAGATCGAAGAACTGAACAACAGAGGAAGGAGCTGGTTCGCGAATCACGAATTCTAGCTGGCTGCGTGTTTCTAATTCTGGTTAATGTTAAAACTTTTAAAAAGGATAAAATACGCAAAAGTTCCTAGTTAATTTTATAATTTACAAATAAGTATCTGACTTTAATATTTTAACAATTTTTATTATATTACATACTGCTAACAAAAAATTTAAAAATATCTGTCACCCCTCCCCGCCCCACTATGGCTACGTCCCTGGTTAGGGGTGTAAACGAATAGAACGTTCGGTGAACTGTTCAATAAGAATTCGTTTTTTTTTGTTTATTTAGTTAAACGAACGAACACGAACATATTTTTTTGTTCGATTAGTTAAATGAAAAAAAACGAATAAGGTCATATTCGTTCATTTACATTCATGAACTATTCGGTTATTGTTTGTTTATGTTCATTTATTTATTTGTTCATTTACATTGATTTATTTGTTTATTTATATATTAGTTGTACATTTATTATTATATACTCCTTCCGTCCCATAAATTTTGATACATTTGACTTTTTGTTGTATTTTGACTCAATTTTATTCATATTATTGTTTGTTAAAAAAAATAAAAAAATATATATTTAGAAACTACATATCTTGAATTATCATTTATATACAAAGATTTTGTATTTATATATTAAAATGTTGAAAATAAAAAATCATAGATTAATTGCCAAAAATAAATAGAGCAAAACTTTTGGGACGGAGGGAGTATGTTTTATAGATCATGCATTTTTATTTGTGTCTACCTACTCCATTCATATGATTATACTCCAATCTTTTTCAAATTAATATATTTTTTTTGTATCCCCAAACATAATCAGTCATTTTCCTCATTGTGTGAACCTATTGTAGCATCAAGCTTAGCCCCATTAGCATAACCCATAATCTCTCTCACCATCATCTATTGCCCTATTGGCCATTGCTAAACTTGCTTAAATTTAAATTGGTGGTAGTCATCAGATTTAATTGTTCATGTTCGTGTTCATTTAAAGGTAAACAAATGAACATGAATATGATTTGTTCGTGTTCATTCAATTCGTTTACGGCTCTATCCCTGGTTGGGTGAGTGAAAGAGTAACAACTCCCACTTGTAGCTTGTTGTGCTTCCACGAATAGCTAGGACATTGTTTGGCCCGCTCTATTCTCCTTTTGTTTTCCTTTTTGTTATTTATTTATTTTCTGAAAATTTTTCTTTTTTAATTTAGTAGGTGCGTTTTTCGAATAAATAATTATTTCTGTTCCAGCTGAATAACCAGAGGAGTATTGGGTATTATTTAGGAGTGAAAAAAGTTGTTTGAATTGTGCAAAAAAGGAACAAGAAAATGAAAAACGTTGGCTATTTCCGCCGCTGTGTCTAATCACGAAGGCCGGCGAGGCTTCTTCCATTACGTGTCGCGGTGATAACTTACGGCGGCCATGCCACGGTGGATCAGGGTTTTTAGGTTGGTGAATGGATGAATGCGATAGTGCCTCGTACTCTAAATTTACTTGTGAAATTAAAATATTTGAAGCATGTAAGTTTCTGTTTATAGATTTCTGATACTCAAACAAATAACACAGTTAGTCAAATAAAATAAGCTTTTCCATTCAAGAATATGCTTGCATTAGTTGGTAGATTCAGACTTTTGTCATTTTATGATTATGATTGGTGTAAGATTTTTAGATAATTTATTAATAGTAATATTAGCATTTCAAATTGGCAAAGTCAAAAGTCATTTTATATGATAGTAATTTTTTTAAAATTTTAACACTAACCACTAACATTCTATACTGTTGGTTTTTTGGAGAAAAATGCAGGAGAGCAACATTGGTTTTTAGAAGCTAAAACAAATGCTGGAATAGCTTACATTTTTATTTACTTCATCAAACTTAAATACATAAGAAGATAAGATTACTTTCCTAATCTTTTGCAACTAACTAGCTGAAAAACAGCTTACATAACTCAACTAACAACATAATGTACCTAAGCAATCATAACAAATAGATTTAGTGAATCTTTTAGCAACTGTTTGTGCAATAAGGAAGAGTCCTCCTTCTGCACGTTTCTGTCCAGCTTTGCTTTCATGCTCCAAGGACATCTGATTAACACTTCTCCTTGTCCTTGGAGCTCACAATTCCTAGTCTTTCCCTTAGATCTTCAAACCGAGCTTTAGGTAATGCTTTGGTGAAAATGTCTGCCTCTTGATCTTGTGTATTGCAGTGAAGGAGCCTTACTTCTCCTTCCTTTTGAACTTCCCTCAAGAAATACAGCTTCAGTTTGAAATGTTTAGTCTTCCCATGAAACACAGGATCTTTGGACATAGATATTGCAGCTTGGTTATCTACAAAAATTGTAGTTCCTTCATGGAGGTCCTTCATTAGCTTTCTCAGCCAAAGGGCTTGATTAGTCGTGGCACAGGCAGCCACGTATTCTGCTTCAGCTGTGGATTGAGCCACCACTTGCTTCCTTGAGCACTAGGAGAATACATGACACGATCCCCGTGCCCCTGCCCGGGATACCCTGTGAGCGTTTGTCTCACGGTGGATTGTAATTGGCTAGCTGGTTATGTGTGTGGATTAAATCCAATGCTACTAGTTGATTAACCTAGAAATGCAATATGTATGCACTTATGCTTTGACTTGGTTTATTAAAACCATAAAACATTTAATCATTTAGACATTTAGCCGGCTAAGTAAAATTCTATATAATAAATACAAAATGCCAAAGCATATCAAAATCAACCTTTGAGTGATTAACTACACATACACCGCTCGTGAAAGCATTTATACATAAGTAATTAATGCTCTCACCCAGAGAACAATCCCCTGAGTCAATGACTCTTTATAACATAAATACTGGAGGCAAAATAAAGTACTATATCAAAATACAAGACTTTGCTGAGATCTTTTACCCTAGCTCCCACTTTGGACTCCTGTCCCAGTGGCGAGTCTCACAAGTCCTCTGCCAAGTGCTACTAGGCTCTGCAGCCAAAGGAAGAAGCAAGTTAGTACCACAGCCTGACCAACAGACCAACTAAACACTTAAGCAAGCTAGAAACTTAAAGTTTCTCAACTACCGTACCTTTACAGACAAAAAGGTACTACCGTGATAATCCTCAGCGATTATCCGGTCCTGCTACTCTAGACTCTGCATAACAAACAGGGAGTGAGAATTCAACATTCTCAGTAAGGGTCTTCGATGTACCTGCAAGAAAAAGCTAGGACTCTGGCTGCGAGCTCACACAGCATGAGGGTACTAGTCATATATATATACTAGGTCGGTAGACCTCTCCTCAAGTAGTCCTCTGTATCAGGCCAAGCGTAATCACTTAGCAACCTGACACATATACAGGCCAAGCGCAATCACTTAGCAACCTGACATATAGGCCAAGCGCTATCACTTAGCAACCTATCATATGGCTCAAGGGCGAACCTTAGCAAGCCTCATTCAAACATAGAACCTCTCACCTAGTTGTTATGCAGGGGAATTTATGACGGGACTTGTAGACTAGGCCACAGGGCCTCTTTGATGTAAACTAGATGAACAAGGTTTCGCCTCGTGGCCTCGTGGCTCCGGCACGGCTAGGCCGACGAGGGTTCTAAACCTCTCACCTGAGCTATTGATAGCTAATTAAGTTCAATTGCAACATTTGTTTCCTTACTTGTTGCCTAAGCAACTTACTTACCTCAAACAGTTCAAGAAAACTCATACTTCCGGTGGGACTTTCGGAAGTCTCGGAGTACCATCGGGATCCTCGGACCCTTAGGCACGTTCCGAACCTTCCGTAGTCTCGGTCGGGTCAACACAGCAAAAAGTCAAACCCCCCATTTTCTTGTGTTGGCGCCGCGTCGCCAAAGGCAAGAGGGAATTGGCGACGCGTCACCAACGAACAAACGTTCTGTGACATAAAATTGAATTGGCGACGCGTCGCCAATTTTCGGGCCAATTGGCGCCGCGTCGCCAATTCTGCAGAAATGCAGAATTTGGCCGTTTGCTGCTACGAACTTTGGCAACCAAATACATATAGCAAACATGCATCAAAAGTTACCAAATTTCATACACATGAAGTACATGTTGCAAGGAACAAAACCAACTATCAAAGCCAAACTATGATGCATTAGAAACATCAAACCAATGCTTCGAATTTAGCTAGTCCATCATAATTCCCAAAAACGTTTCTTCACACCATACCCAAAAATTACTCAACTTTCTCAATCCATTTCAATCCAAAAGCAATCCAACAACTTAAAAACACTTTCTCCCTTACCTTAACACCAAGAACAAGCAAGAATTCGAACCCTTCCTCTTCCAAACAAGCTTCCAAAGTTCTACACAAAACCATACCAAAACAAAGCTCTAAAACATCAAAAAAATACATCTTTCAACCAAAACTCAAGCTTCCAATCAACCAAATAACACAAATTCAATCAAGAACATAAATCATACCTCGTTCAAAAACAGGGGATGGAGAAAAACGCCCTTTCAAGCTTCAAAAACAAGGATTTAAGCTTGAAAATGCATCCTCCAAGCTTATACACCCTTAATTGCACCTTTTGGCACCAAAAGCTTTTGATTCCAAGCTTAATTTGAGAGAGAAATGGAGTGGAGAAGCTGGAAAACGGGTTATGCAGCTCCAAACCCTTCTTCCCTCTTCTTAAACCCCACTTAACCCCTCAAACCACCAAGGTTTCAAGTTAAGTGCAATTAGGTCCCCCATCTTTGTAACTTAACAGTTCTTGATTAAATTCTTGTCTATTTGTTGAGTTTGAGTTAAGGTTAAAAGTTACGTTCTAAAAATTCATTTTAAAACACTCGGGACTCGTCCCGGCCACTCAGGGTGCAAAATTACCATTTTGCCCCTGAACTTAGTTCAGAGCTTTATTCTTGTCGGAACTTAGTGAACTTTGGCAAACTTCTTAATTCTTGCTAGGCAAACTTAAATTAAACTTCTAAACTAAATTCTAAAGTCCTTACCTCCCTCTAGAAGGGCCGTAACATTCTCCCCTCCTTCTGGAATTTGGTCCCCCAAATTCCGCTGCAACTCTGGAAAAACACCAGGATATCTTTTCAGCATATCCTGCTCCGTCTCCCAGGTAGCTTCCTCCTCACTATGGTTAGACCAAAGGATCTTAACCATCGGAATCCACTTAGTCCGCAGTTTCTTGACTTGCCTATCCAAAATCTGAACTGGTTTCTCTTCATAAGTCAAATCCTCCTGAATGGGTATCACTGAAGGATTTACTACCTGTCCGGCTCAACTGTGCACTTCCTGAGTAAATTGACATGAAACACATTATGCACTTGAGAAAGGTTAGGCGGTAAAGCCAACCGATAAGCAACTTTCCCAACTTTCTCTAACACTTCATAAGGTCCAATGAACCTTGGAGCTAACTTGCCCCTCTGTCCAAAACGACTAACTCTTCTCATGGGCGACACCTTCAGAAGTACTTTGTCACCAACCTCAAAACTCAATTCTCTTCTTCTTCTGTTTGCATACTTAGTCTGTCTGTCATTAGCTGTCTTGATTCTCTGCTGAATCAACTTAATCTTAGCTGTAGTGTCAGCTATGATCTCAGGTCCAATAACCACGCTGTCCGTTGGATCTGCCCAACAATGAGGTGTCATACACCGTCTCCCATACAAAGCTTCATAGGGCGCCATTCCAATAACAGATTGATGACTGTTATTATAGGCAAACTCGATCAGTGGTAAGTGCTGATCCCAATCACCTCTGAAATCAATGACACACATGCGTAGCATGTCCTCTAAAGTCTGAATCACCCTCTCTGATTGTCCGTCAGTCTGTGGATGAAAAGCAGTACTGAGGCTAACTTTGCTGCCCAATGCTTCCTGAAAAGCATTCCAAAACCGTGATGTAAATCGTGGATCTCTGTCTGATATGATCTGATCCGGTATCCCATGGAGTCTCACAATCTCCCTGAGATATAACTGAGCCAACCTCTCCAATGTGTAGGTGACTCTGATCGGTATAAAGTGTGCCGACTTCGTCAATCTGTCAACCACTACCCAAATAGCATCATGCTGACTCCGGGTGGTCGGTAACCCCACTAGGAAATCCATAGTAACGGATCCCCACTTCCTCACTGGTAGAGATAAACTCTGAAGTGTGCCTGCTGGTTTCTGGTGTTCAGCTTTCACCACCTGACATGTCAAACACTTTGCCACATGTCCTCGTACATCTCTCTTCAGTCCTGGCCACCAAAAATGTGTCTTCAGATCTTGATACATCTTACTAACACCAGGGTGAATACTCAATGTGCTGCTATGTGCCTCCTGTAGGACTTGCTGCCTAAGTCCCTCAACATTCGACACATAGAGTCGATCACCATAATGCAGTATTCCATCTTTGTACTTGAACTCTTTCTTCAAGGCACCAGTCTTAGCTTCACCTGAAATCTTCTTCAACAATGGATCTTTCAACTGAGCTTCTCTGACTCTGGCTAACCAAGCCGTCTGAATCTCCAAAACGTAGACTAAGGATTTTTCTCGACTTTGCCATAATTCATGCAAAGCTAAGAAACAATCCTTCAATGCTCCTTCTGAAGAATCTGTAGCCTGATCCTTGGACAAGATCACTCCTGTGTACTTCCGACTCAAAGCATCTGCTACCACGTTCCTTTTACCAGCACAATACTCGATCGAACAATCATAGTCTTTAATGTACTCAATCCATCGCCGCTGTCTCATGTTCAGATCCTTCTGAGTAAACAAATACTTCAAACTCTTGTGATCAGTGAAGATTCTGAACGATCTTCCCATCAAATAATGTCTCCATAATTTCAGTGCAAAGATCACTGCTGCAAGCTCAAGATCATGAACAGGGTAGTTCAACTCATTAGGCCTCAGCTGTCTCGAACCATAAGCAATCACCTGACTGTCCTGATGTAGAACACAACCCAAACCTGAACCTGACGCATCAGTATAAACTGTAAAGGCTCTGTCCGGGTCTGGTAACACAAGTATGGGTGCACTGGTCAACTTTTCCTTCAGCTTCATGTAGGCTTCTTCACACTTCGGTGTCCACTCAAACCTCTGAGCTTTCCTGGTCAATGCTGTCAACGGCGTAGCTATCACAGAGAATTTCTCTATGAAGCATCTGTAGTAACCTGCTAAACCCAAGAAACTCCTGACCTCTGTAACTGTAGTCGGTCTCTTCCAATCAACCACTGCTTGAACCTTTTCAGGATCAACTGACAAACCTTGAGCACTGATAATATGCCCCAAAAACTGAATCCTCTCGGACCAAAACTCACACTTAGAAAATTTTGCATAGTACTGATTATCCTTCAGCACTTGCAAAACCGTTCTAAGGTGCTCCTCATGCTCCGCTGTAGATTGTGAATAGATCAGAATATCATCGATGAAGACCTCAACAAACTGATCCAGAAATGGCTTAAAGATCTGATTCATAGCTTCCATAAACACTGCTGGAGCATTAGTCACACCGAAAGGCATAACCGTATACTCATAATGTCCGTACCTTGTCCTGAAGGCAGTCTTCGGAATGTCTTCCTCCTTAACTCTGATCTGAAAGTACCCAGACCGAAGATCAATCCTGGAAAACACTCTCGCTCCTCTGAGTCTGTCAAACAAATCATCAATTCTAGGAAGTGGATACTTATTCTTAACTGTCACTGCATTCAACTTCCTGTAATCGATGCACAACCTGAAAGTCCCATCTTTCTTCTTCACAAATAACACTGGAGCTCCCCACGGTGATACACTCGGTCTTATGAAACCTTTCCCTAGCAGTTCCTCCAACTGCTTCTTCAACTCATCCATCTCAGGAGCCGACATCCTATAAGGTGGTACTGAAATAGGCTCAACCCCTGGTTGCAGATGGATAGCAAACTCAGTATCCCTCCTAGGTGGTAACCCAGGTAACTCCACTGGAAACACCTCAGGAAACTGATTAGCTACAGGAATGCTCCCCAATTCTTCCTCTATAGCTACTCCATTCAACGAATAATACTCCTCTTCACCCACTACAGGGATGGTATCTACAAGTCTAAGGTGTAAACTCTTAGCACTAGATGCCAACCCTCCTGTGCAAGTCACTCTAGCTCCCTGAGCATCAATGATGTCAACTGAGTGATTCGCACAGTTAATTTGTGCCTTGTGCTTACTCAACCAATCCATTCCCAGCACCAGGTCATATGATTTCAACTCAATCACCCACAACTCACAACAAAAATCATGATCACCTAACTGCAAAGGATACCTAGTAACCACTTCATTGGTCACAATAAAACCTCTCCCTGCAGTCCTGATGAGTCTCAACTCACCCGCGATTTCACGCTGTAAACTATGCTTATCTACCAAGGCAGAAGATATCACTGAAAGAGTAGCTCCCGTATCGAAAAGCACTCTAACACTACTGCTCAGAAAAGTAAAATTACCTCGTACAGCTGGCGGTTCTCTAGCCACCTGGTTCGTCAAAGCGAAGACTCTCGGGTTCACTGCTGCAGCAACTACTCCAGGCCGGTTCCCAATAGCAAGCGGTACTGGAGGTAAAGCCCGAGGCGGACCTGTAACTGATCGAACCCTTGGGCAGTCCCTGGCCCAATGCCCTCTCTGACCACAGACATTACAAATATCTGTGCCCAGTGTACATGGTCTTCCACCATGGAACCGTCTGCACCTAGGACACACACCTGTCCTCCTCCTCTTAGATGGATCCTGGTTCCCTACCATTGGTCGCTTTCCAGCACTTTTCCCCAAGTTAGATGGCCCAGCTTCTACCTTTTTCACAGGTGCTCTGGAATCCTCGAATTCCCTTTCCAATGCCAATGCCTTCTGAACCATCTGGCGATAACTCCTGATGTCAACTGTTGCCATATACCTCCTGAAAATAGGCTTCAGGCCCTGGGAAAACTTCTTGGCTTTCAGCTCATCATTACCCAACATATATGGAGCATACCGGATAAGTGAGTTGTATCGCTGCTCATACTCTCGTACTGACATCTCCCCCTGTGTCAGATTCTCAAACTGGATCCTCCTCTGATCCTGTGCAGCTTCACTAATATATTCCTGTCTAAACTTCTTCTCGAAGTCTGACCACTTGAGCACCTTTTTCTTGTGCTCTGGGCGAGTGCCATTACTCTCCCTCAGCAGCTCCATCACATCATCCCACCAAAGACTGGCTCTCCCTCTCAGAAAGAAAGGTACTAGAACCATCCTCTGCTCTGTCTCATAGCCACCACAAGTAAAGAGTCGGTTCATAACAGACAACCAATCCTCTGCTCTGTCAGGATCTCCCGTCCCATCAAAGCTAGGTGGATCAACTGTCTTGAACTTTTCCAGCAACCTCATCTGATGTGGAGTGTCTCCCCTCCTTGGAGCCTCCATCATCTATGGTTCCTCAACCTCCTCAAGAACTTGATTTCTGGGTTCCTGAGCTCTAGGCACTTGCTGTTGCTCAGCATGCCTTTCCTGTTCCTGTTGTGGCTCAACTTCCTCCTGGACAACACCTCTGTCCCCATAATCTCTGAACATCTCTGTTACAAGAGTGTTCATACCCTGTGCCACCTGAGCCATAGTCTCAGTCAAACTCTGTAGCACTCTGGATATCTCATCCAACCTCGCCACAACAGGGTCACTAGAACCTTCACCAGGTTCCCTAGTCCCCCTCGAAATTCCAGACCTCGTATCAACCATAATAACCTGCAACCACAGCCAGACAACATTTCCCCAGATGTTGGTCAGTACTAACTTCCTAGCACTTGGACTTTACTACTAGATCTCAGTCTAAGCCTCCAATATCTATGAAATAAAACCCTTAGCTCTGATACCAAAAACACTGACACGATCCCCGTGCCCCTGCCCGGGATACCCTGTGAGCGTTTGTCTCACGGTGGATTGTCATTGGCTAGCTGGTTATGTGTGTGGATTAAATCCAATGCTACTAGTTGATTAACCTAGAAATGCAATATGTATGCACTTATGCTTTGACTTGGTTTATTAAAACCATAAAACATTTAATCATTTAGACATTTAGCCGGCTAAGTAAAATTCTATATAATAAATACAAAATGCCAAAGCATATCAAAATCAACCTTTGAGTGATTAACTACACATACACCGCTCGTGAAAGCATTTATACATAAGTAATTAATGCTCTCACCCAGAGAACAATCCCCTGAGTCAATGACTCTTTATAACATAAATACTGGAGGCAAAATAAAGTACTATATCAAAATACAAGACTTTGCTGAGATCTTTTACCCTAGCTCCCACTTTGGACTCCTGTCCCAGTGGCGAGTCTCACAAGTCCTCTGCCAAGTGCTACTAGGCTCTGCAGCCAAAGGAAGAAGCAAGTTAGTACCACAGCCTGACCAACAGACCAACTAAACACTTAAGCAAGCTAGAAACTTAAAGTTTCTCAACTACCGTACCTTTACAGACAAAAAGGTACTACCGTGATAATCCTCAGCGATTATCCGGTCCTGCTACTCTAGACTCTGCATAACAAACAGGGAGTGAGAATTCAACATTCTCAGTAAGGGTCTTCGATGTACCTGCAAGAAAAAGCTAGGACTCTGGTTGCGAGCTCACACAGCATGAGGGTACTAGTCATATATATATACTAGGTCGGTAGACCTCTCCTCAAGTAGTCCCCTGTATCAGGCCAAGCGTAATCACTTAGCAACCTGACACATATACAGGCCAAGCGCAATCACTTAGCAACCTGACATATAGGCCAAGCGCTATCACTTAGCAACCTATCATATGGCTCAAGGGCGAACCTTAGCAAGCCTCATTCAAACATAGAACCTCTCACCTAGTTGTTATGCAGGGGAATTTATGACGGGACTTGTAGACTAGGCCACAGGGCCTCTTTGATGTAAACTAGATGAACAAGGTTTCGCCTCGTGGCCTCGTGGCTCCGGCACGGCTAGGCCGACGAGGGTTCTAAACCTCTCACCTGAGCTATTGATAGCTAATTAAGTTCAATTGCAACATTTGTTTCCTTACTTGTTGCCTAAGCAACTTACTTACCTCAAACAGTTCAAGAAAACTCATACTTCCGGTGGGACTTTCGGAAGTCTCGGAGTACCATCGGGATCCTTGGACCCTTAGGCACGTTCCGAACCTTCCGTAGTCTCGGTCGGGTCAACGCAGCAAAAAGTCAAACCCCCCATTTTCTTGTGTTGGCGCCGCGTCGCCAAAGGCAAGAGGGAATTGGCGACGCGTCGCCAACGAACAAACGTTCTGTGACATAAAATTGAATTGGCGACGCGTCGCCAATTTTCGGGCCAATTGGCGCCGCGTCGCCAATTCTGCAGAAATGCAGAATTTGGCCGTTTGCTGCTACGAACTTTGGCAACCAAATACATATAGCAAACATGCATCAAAAGTTACCAAATTTCATACACATGAAGTACATGTTGCAAGGAACAAAACCAACTATCAAAGCCAAACTATGATGCATTAGAAACATCAAACCAATGCTTCGAATTTAGCTAGTCCATCATAATTCCCAAAAACGTTTCTTCACACCATACCCAAAAATTACTCAACTTTCTCAATCCATTTCAATCCAAAAGCAATCCAACAACTTAAAAACACTTTCTCCCTTACCTTAACACCAAGAACAAGCAAGAATTCGAACCCTTCCTCTTCCAAACAAGCTTCCAAAGTTCTACACAAAACCATACCAAAACAAAGCTCTAAAACATCAAAAAAATACATCTTTCAACCAAAACTCAAGCTTCCAATCAACCAAATAACACAAATTCAATCAAGAACATAAATCATACCTCGTTCAAAAACAGGGAATGGAGAAAAACGCCCTTTCAAGCTTCAAAAACAAGGATTTAAGCTTGAAAATGCATCCTCCAAGCTTATACACCCTTAATTGCACCTTTTGGCACCAAAAGCTTTTGATTCCAAGCTTAATTTGAGAGAGAAATGGAGTGGAGAAGCTGGAAAACGGGTTATGCAGCTCCAAACCCTTCTTCCCTCTTCTTAAACCCCACTTAACCCCTCAAACCACCAAGGTTTCAAGTTAAGTGCAATTAGGTCCCCCATCTTTGTAACTTAACAGTTCTTGATTAAATTCTTGTCTATTTGTTGAGTTTGAGTTAAGGTTAAAAGTTACGTTCTAAAAATTCATTTTAAAACACTCGGGACTCGTCCCGGCCACTCAGGGTGCAAAATTACCATTTTGCCCCTGAACTTAGTTCAGAGCTTTATTCTTGTCGGAACTTAGTGAACTTTGGCAAACTTCTTAATTCTTGCTAGGCAAACTTAAATTAAACTTCTAAACTAAATTCTAAAGTCCTTACCTCCCTCTAGAAGGGCCGTAACAATACAGCTGTTCCAAGCTTAAAGCTGTAACCAGTAGTACTCCTCATATCATCAATGCACCCAGCCCAATCACTATCTGAATAACCTTGTAAAGCATAATCCTTAACTCTTCCAAACATTAAACCATAATCTATTGTGCCTTTGATGTATTTAACTATTCTTTTTGCTGCTTGAAAGTGTGTGGAACTTGCACAATGCAAATACCTGGACAAAATACTCACAGCTTGCATAATGTCAGGTCTTGTTGCTGTTAAATACATAAGACAGCCAATGAGGCTTCTGTACACAGCCTCGTTTGCCTTCTCAGAGCCATCTTCCTTGCTGAACTTTTCCTTTGGATGCATTGGCGTGGAGACAGGCTTGCATTCACCCATTTTAAACTTCTTCAGTATCTCCAGGGCATATTTGAGCTGGTTCATGAAAATTCCTTGCTGTTTCTGTTTTATTTCCATACCCAAGAAATACTTCATCTCTCCAAGGTCTGTCATTTCAAACACCTCAGTCATGCTGTCCTTGAACCACCTTATTATCTCCTTGCTGCTTCCTGTCACTAAGAGGTCATCAACATACAGAGAGACAATAAGCATTTGAGTGTCAGCATTCCTTACATATAAGGTGAATTCACCGAGGCTTCGTTTGAAACCTAAGTTAATTAGATAGGAATCTATCCTGCTGTACCAGGCCCTAGGAGCTTGCTTCAAACCATACAAAGCCTTCTTCAGTAAATATACTTTGTCCTCTTCTCCTTGGACAAAAAAACCTTCTGGTTGTTCAACATAAATCTCTTCCTTCAGATAGCCATTTAGGAAGGCTGACTTGACATCCATTTGATGTATTATCCACCCCTTTTGTGCAGACAAAGCCACCAGCAACCTTACTGTATCAAGCCTTGCCACAGGAACAAATGTTTCTGAGAAATCCACTCTAAATATCTGTGCATAGCCCTTCACCACTAGTCTAGCTTTATGTTTGTTCACAGAACCATCAGGATTTTGTTTGGTTCTGTAAACCCATTTGACTCCTATTGCTTTCTTGTGTAATGGTCTGTCCACTAGCTCTCAAGTTTGATTCTTTTCAATCATCCTTAACTCCTCCTTCATTGCCTCTACCCATTTAGAATCATGAGCAGCAGCTTCATACCCTTCTGGTTCAAGTACAGCTACATTGCAGCTGTCATAGATCTCAGCTAATGTCTTGGTTCCTCTCACAGGAGGATCATCAACATCCTCAGTCTCCTCCTCGAATGAAAGCTCTTTTGCGTCTTCCTTTTCTTTGTTCCAGCTCCACTTTTCATGTTCAAAGAATTCTACATTTCTGCTGACAGTGAGCTTGCTGCATTGTGGGAGGAAGATTCTGTAGGCCTTTGAGGTTTGACTATAGCCCACAAAAATCCCAGCTTCTGCCTTCTTGTCCAGCTTGTCTCTCTTTACCTGAGGTACATAAGAGAAACATAGACGGTAAAAAATTTTCAAGTATTGAACCCTTGGCCTGAAGCCATACCAAGCTTCAAATGGAGTTTTTCCTTCTACTGCTTTGGTGGGCAATCTGTTTAGCAGGAACACAGCAGTGTTTGCTGCTTCTGCCCAGAATTTCTTTGGCAAGTCTTTGTCATGAAGTAGGCATCTGGTCATTTCCATGATTGTTCTATTTTTTCTTTCAACTACTCCGTTCTGTTGAGGGGTGTAAGGAGCAGTTTTCTGATGTTCTATGCCAGCTTCATGACAGAATTGGTTGAACCTTGCTGAGGTGTATTCTCCCCCATTGTCTGACCTTATAGTCAGTAATTCTGTGCCACTTTGATTCTCAATCCAAGCCTTAAATTTCCAGAAAATGTTAGCAACATCTGATTTTTGTTTCAGAAAGTAGATCCAACACATCCTTGTATAGTCATCAATGAAAGTCATATAGTACTTACTTCCATTTAGGGATGGAATTTTAAAAGGGCCACCTACATCAGTGTGTACCAACTGAAACTTCCTGGTTGCTCTCCATGTTTTGCTTTGTGGGAAAGGTAGCCTACTTTGTTTCCCGAGATGACATGCTGCACACAAGGGTAAGTTTTCCTTGAGTGCAGGTAGGCCTTCAACCATTTCTTTCTTCTTCAGATGCTGTAGAGCACTATGATGGAAATGTCCTAACCTCCTATGCCATAGCATGGTGTCACTTCTTGTCACCATTACTGCCGCTTGATCTTCCTTTACCAAATCCAGTGCAAAGCTCTTGTTCTGCATTCTGACTTTGAAATAATCCTTGTCTGCCCCATCTTTTATTACGCAGCAACCACCTTCGAAATGTACCTTGAAGCCTTTTTCAAGCAGCTGGGCAACACTTAACAGGTTTTGATCTATGTTAGGAACATAGAGTACATCAGAAATTAACTTCAAACCTGTGTGTCCTTTGATGGCTATTGTTCCTTTGCCTTTTGCTTCTAAGTAATCACCATTTCCAATCCTTATTCTGGATGACACTGATATGTCCAGCTCCTTAAACAACTTTATGTCATGCGTCATATGGTTTGTGCAGCCATTATCTATTAACCAACTTTCTGTTGTGCTTGCAAAGGAGCTCACTGTGAATAGTTGCTCTTCCACACCATCAGCCTGCTTTGCCTCTCCTGTTTGCTGTTGCTCCTTGCAGATTCGTTCTATGTGTCCTAATTGACCACACTTATTGCATTTGTGGTCTGGCCTCCACCAACATCTCCCAAGTGGATGATTGAGTTTCTTGCAGTGGGGACATGAATTTTTCTGAACTGGGTTGGTTCCACTTTTGGCAGCTGAACTTGCTTTTGATCCTTCCTTTTTTCTTTTATCTGCCTTGCCTTTTGTGTTTGGTGTCATGGCCTGAAGAGCACCTTCCACAGAACCTTCTTGTCTCATAAGTCTCCTTTGTTCTTGAGCTTGCAAGGCACTTAAGAGTTCTGTTATAGTGATGCTGGTCAGATCCTTAGAGTTTTCCAGTGAAGACAGTGTGGCTTTGAATTTTTCTGGAAGGGTGACCAGAACCTTTTGCAAAATCCTGGCATCCTCAAGCTTTGAGCCCAGTAGCCTTACTTGATTTGCTATGTTTAGAAGCCTGTCAAAGTATTCTTTGACAGGTTCCGTCTCATTCATCCTTTGCATTTCAAATTCTTGCAGCAGGTTCAATGCCTGCATGCCTTTGATCTTCTCACTGCCTTCATATTCTTATTTCAGGTAGTCCCATATCTCCTTGCCAGATTGAAGTGTCATTATCCTGTTGAAGATTGAAGATGACACGGCTGAGAACAATGTGGCCTTTGCTTTGGACTTCCTTTGCTTCCTCTCTTTGTGGTTCTTTATTTGAGCCATGGTTGGGTTTTCTGGCAGTGGGAGTACCTCATAATCTTCTTCAATGGCTTCCCACAAGTCATTGGCCTTAAGGAAGGCCTGCATTCTGATGGACCAAGCTTGAAATTTTGAACCATTGAAGACTGGAAGTGCAAGAACGTTGAAGGGTGTTTCATCATCCATTTGGACTGGTTTGATTGTTGGTGTTTTGTGCTCAGGTCCCCTTGAGAAAATGGGCTCTGATACCAATTTGTTGGTTTTTTGGAGAAAAATGCAGGAGAGCAACGTTGGTTTTTAGAAGCTAAAACAAATGCTGTAATAGCTTACATTTTCATTTACTTCATCAAACTTAAATATATAAGAAGATAAGATTACTTTCCTAATCTTTTGCAACTAACTAGCTGAAAAACAGCTTACATAACTCAACTAACAACATAATGTACCTAAGCAATCATAACAAATAGATTTAGTGAATCTTCTAGCAACTGTTTGTGCAACAAGGAAGAGTCCTCCTTCTGCACGTTTCTGTCCAGTTTTGCTTTCATGCTCCAAGGACATCTGATTAACATATACAATGTATATACTTGATTATTCCATGAAAATCTCTAGATATTACCTTTTCCAGTTATCAACGATATTCCTACTTATTTGAGTCTTCCATTTTCTCAAGATTTATCCTATTGATCCTTAATTTAATTTCTTATGGATAAAGTCTACAATCATCTAGCAAACTAGAGATAGAATCTTTTTTTAAGTCCTGATGATCGTCTCGCTTTTATAAAGTCGACTTTGTCTTCAATCCCCATTTATGTAAAGTCTTTATTCAAGGTTTCGGTGATTTTGTTGGATAATCTTTTCAAGCAATTGATTTGATTTTGGTGATTAGAAACCCATGACAAGCATGGTCTTCAGTCTTCACATGAGGCACCAAGGTATTATGCATCTTCCAACGGCCTTAGTGAGCTTGGGATTAAAGACCTTAAACTTTTTAATTAGGTTTTACTTGCAAAAGTATTTTGGTGAATCTTTACGGACAACAACAATACCTTAGTTTATCGGGTTTTACGTGCCAAGTATGGGAACTTTCACTCAATTTAGACAATAAAAGCCTCTGGGAATGAATCCCCGATTTGTCAAAGTCTTATGCAGATAGAGCTCTACATCAAGATCACATTCAATTGTCTATGGGTGGATGGCTCTACCATTTGAATTTGGGAGAACGCACAACTTCCTGCTATCTCTCTGACTTGCTTTAATGCTTTTGCAAGGATAATCCTCAGGGGCTTTGTTGGATCACTCATTACTCCAAAATCTATTTCTTTCGCAGATTGTTAATCTTATTTTAAACATTACCCTCCATCCACTTGGGGTGTTCAGGATTCTATCTTTCGGCTTGTTAATGCATTGGGATCATTCACAGTTAAGCAAGGATATAATTTAGAGCTTTGGAGAAAGTCGACTACCTTGTTAAATCTAGCAAACAGTTCTTTAAATTACTCCATCTGCATCCAGAGTTTTTCGCCATTCTCAAATCTATCTGGGATTCCCAAGTTTCCTAGAAGTTTAAGTTTTTTTTTTTCTTTTTAAGAAAGTACTCATCTAAAGCTTTGCCAATGGCAGCAACCCTTACTAACCATGACAATCTAATATATCCATTCTGCCCTTGTTGCCAAAACTCTTCAGAAATGATGTTTCATTTCTTTTGGGAATATTTGGACTCTCTGGATATTTAGGCCAACATCTACTCTCATCCTTTGACTACAATATATGCATCTTTTTGAAGAGTGGCTTGCTTCCTTTTTGAGTAATCAATAGTACTACTTGCAAGACTAGTTTTGTTTTCTAATTTTTACATTTTGGATCATCTAGATTCATCCTGATGAGTATAAATTTTGGAATGCTACTTTCCATGTCCCATTATTAATTGCTCGAAAGGGTGAACTTTATATTCAACTTTCTATCCCTAGGGAATTCCAACAGAAGTTATCAAACTTTCCTTTTAACCCTCCTCCCACTTTATGTCGTACTTGGGATCATGGTCAAAATCAACATTCTTACTTGAGGTCGGGCATCTCTTGTCACTGATGGTGCATGGCGAAGCTCTGCTAGGCTGGGTGTAGTGACTTGAGTTTGGCTAGGTATTAACGCCTCTCTTGAACTTTGCCGAGGCATCTTTCTCTTTCATTGCGAATCTGCTTTGGAAGCTGAACTTTGCAAGATCCATGGAGACTTATCATTTGCACCCACTCAATAACTCTCAGTGGTAACTATGCTAACTGACTGCTCACAGGTGCTTTAGGCATTATCTAGTGTTTTATTCCTCAGTTTGAATATCCTTCTCATTAGCATTATTTGTTGATCATGGTTCTCAGGCAAAAAGTTCTTGTTGGCCACCAACTTGCTACATCTATACTCTCATAGTCTCTTCTTGTATTTTTTTTGTTTTGTTTGCCGAAAACAAATAATAAGATAAATGGAACTTTTAATTGTATAGATCAACTAAGATAATGATAAGTCAATCCCGCACAAGATTAATTGGGTGCATTAACCCATTTTGAGTCCTAATCGGGTCAGACACGCAAGTTTGAGTGACTAGCACTAGGTATAATGGCCATTGAATTCACACTAATTATAGTTTGATCCACTGCCTAATTTATCTTTTTTAGGAGTCATTTTTCCTTTTCTAAAACCTGGTTGCTCGAAACTAGCCCAAACAAAAAAACATGTTAGAGCAAATTCAATAACTTCTATATACTTTCAGCAAAACAACGAAATAAAAACCAAAATGAGATGAGAAAGTTCTTAGAGTGAAAAAGTAATCCTCTTTTCACTGAAAAAAAAAAAAAAAGAAAACATACTCAATATTCTCTGAAAATAATGAAATCCTCAAAATAAAGAATTTGTTGGAGTTGCTTTTAATGCACCTAATTAATCCAACCCTAACTGTTAAGGCTGTAAGTTTTGGGTTCCAGGTCGGGACTCAAAATTTGCGGACAAATTATCCATCTGATATGTACAACCCGACCCGACCCAGTTATTTACATAAACCTGAACCGACCCTAACCCAAGGAAAAAAAAACCAAGTTGGGTCGAGTTTTTCAACAGATTGCAATTTTTTCAAGACTCTTTAACCTAAAAACAACTTCATAACACATATTATAGTTATAACTTAATCAAACACATTACATTTGCAAACACATCACGCATGAGAAAATTTTCAAACCAATTTCGTTCAACCTCCATCACTTGTCAACAAGCTAAAATTCAATCAGTTAATCATATTCAACGCAACTTAATATTCATCAATCATCAAACAAAACATTGAACATGAATTTAAAATTGCTCTAGACGAATTTTTTCCCTAAACCTAATTTTCAATTAAAAATTTGATACTTACATTTAGTGAGTCTGTTTCTTAATGTGAGCAGCTACAACCCGCAGGCAGGAGAGGTCCGGCGTGACCGCGTTTGGTTAGTGGAGGACATTGAGGAGTGAGGTCCGTCTCGAAGTCAAAAGCTGAGGGCGACAATGAGTGAGGTGGATGGGAGTCAGGGGACAAGGGATAGGTAGATAGCAGGGGCAAAGGAGAGCTACAGGCCTACGGCGAGGGGAGGGCTGACTCGGCAGCAGGGATAGAACTGCGAGGCTGCCGAGTAGAAGCAACAGCCACCATGAACAGAGTAGGCGAAGCTGAGGGCCGTGAGGTGACTGGTGACTAGAGACTGCAGTGGAGAGGAGAGGGTTACCGGGTTAGACTTAGGGTTAGCTAGGCTAAAAATTTACTATGGATAACATGAACATATGTCTAATTAGACATATTTATTATTTTACAATTTTACCCTCAAATTTATCCTTCCCTAAACTCTCTCTCTCGATTCCGGTGATCAACCTACTATATCTAACTTGAAATCCAGCGTAAAGAAGCTGAGAAGGCTGGGCAACTCCGCCAACGAACAGTGAGAAACAAACAGCCGATGCGACCAAGCAACGAAGGCAGAGGATGCCGAGGAACCACGAACGGCGAGGCTGAGGAACACCAAACGCCGAGGAATCGTGAGAAACGAACAGCGACGGTGGCGCGATGCAGCAGCGACGGCATGATGTGAAGCGACGGCACGATGCGGCAGTGACAGCGGCGCGATTGGTAGCAACGGTGCAATGTTGTAGTGATGACACGATGTGGTAGTGACGGTGCGATGTGAGGCGAAAAGTGGCAATCCTAGCGAAGGTTTTGCGGACGACGCTTGGACGATGTGATTCGAGCAAACAATCGGCGGATGACGAAGAGAACAAATTGGGATTACAAATCGCCAGTTAAGAAAAAAAAGATTGGAGCGCGAGATTAGACACCAGCCAAAAGAAAAGGCAGATCTAAACAGCTTGCGAGATCTAGCCAGTGGCGAGGGAAAACGGAACTGAAGGAGAGAAAAGAGAGTTCGGAGCGGCGGCGATAGGACAAGTGAGAGATCACGAGATCGTACTGGCGGTGAGGGAGAACGCGATCGAAAAAGAGATCGGAGCTCCGAAATCTGAGCCTATTCCAGCCGAGGATCTCCGAACCGTTTTTAATTTTTTTTTATATGCTTTTACAGGATATTTTAAATAGTTATTTAGATATGTTTAACTATTTATTTAGATACTTTTAAATTTCTATTTAGACATTTTATTTATTATTTCGTATACAATTTTTTATCATGTAAATAAATTGTTTGCATATTGACATTTTGTAATTTTTCTTTAGACACTTTTAAAGATTCATTCAAATAATTTTTTTTTTTGTTTCAAATAGTTATTTTTTAAAGAGAGTAAATTTTTTACGTATTGGTTCAGACACTTCTAAATATTTCTTTAGACATTCTTTGGTATCCATTCAGACACTTTTCATTGTTTCAAACATTTTTCTTATTTTATGATACTAATAAATTATTTGTAAATTATTTCAGAGACTTTAAAATATTGCATTAGACATTTTTACATGTTTTTTTAGATACGTTTGCTCATTACTTTAGACACTTTTACAATGATGTATATTCTCACAGTGGGTAGTGATTCAAATGGAGTACGATGACGGTGAGATCCTGACATATGGCAGTTTGGTAGCGGCATCGGCGTTGGCACTAGAGGAGACAACAGTAACAAGTTAGGGTTTTTGTAGAGAAGAATATTTTAACGAAGGGTATTTTTGTCAATTTTTTTTGATGATTTATGCATTATATATAGAAGATTAAGAGTTAAGTTAGTATGTCTAATTAAGCATAGGTGCATAATAAAATAACTACTATGAATTAATTAGGGAAGCAAATATCTACATATCACTTAGCAGGCCTAGGAGCAAAATGCCAAAATTCAGGTTCAGGTGGATTCGAGTCAAAACTGAACTAATCTGTTTTTTTGCCTTTCTAAAACCTGTTCGGTTTTGGGTTGACCTGATTATCATTAATTCCTCTCTTTAAGCTGACCCTAACCCGAAAAATTGGGTCAAGTTTTAGGTTTGGGCAAAATTCTTTCACCCCTATTAACTGTCACACCATATATTTATGTGCCCTAAAAATTTATTGCGAAATTATGATATAATGTAACAACATAAAAATTAGGGAAATTACAGATATCCCTTCTAGTTACATTTTATCTCATTATTCTAAAAACCTACACTTTACTTCATACTTTTTTGTTATACTATATGACAACAAACAAATTTTTGAAATTTTAATTTAAAATATTTGATAACTTTGTTTTAGTAATTTCAAGATGATTGATATTTTTTTTTACAGTTAACAAACATTTTAAAAATAATGTTTGTATATAAAAAGAGGAAAAATTATAATTTATAATATATGTTAACTATAAAAAAAATATTCGAGATATTGAAAATTTTAGAAGATTGTTATCATACAGTTTAAATTAGTGTTTCAAAAATTACTATCAAATAGTGTAAAGGAAAAAATACAAAAAAAAACTCATTGTAGTTATGGGTCTGTACCGATTTGGTCACTATAGTTTTGAATGATTCCAACTGCATCACTAAAGTCATAGTTTAAACCCAAATTGGCTACTAATATTATAGTTTTGTACCAAATATGCTACCAGCCATTAGAAACCTAATGATGAATGTAGAAAGTTGTTGTTTTTAAAATATTAAGCTACTTATGTAACTTTTAACAAACTTTAGAAATTGTACATAATTTACCATTTTCACTTTTTTGTGTAACAACCACCTCTACCATTCATAGATTTGCCACTGGTTCCTTTGGAAATGGTATTCAAATCAGTCACAGCATTCCGACTTTACAAATAATCTAAACCTCAATCAAATGAAACTTACTCATCCAATATCAATGTGTTTCTAATAATCTAATTTCTGGTATTGCAGTTTTTTTATTTGCAAATGGTGATGTTCAATGCCACCTCCTCCACATCATCTCTGTCACCGATGGTGGATTTGAGGATGGTTGATGCAGTAGTTAGCATACAAAATAAATAAAAATGATAAATTGCACAATGTTTCAAAATTTTGTTAAAAGTTGTGTTAGTATCCCAAGCTTTTAAAACTTTATGCATTTACAATTAGGTTTTAAATGGCTGAAGATGTATTCGGTACTAAACTATAACATTGATAACCAAATTGAGCCCAAAGTATGGCTTTAGTGATGTAATTATAACCACTCAAAATTATAGTAACCAAATCAGTCCAGACCCATAACTCTAAAGGAGTTTCTGTAATTTCCCTAAAAATTACTCTAAGTTAAAGATGGTTAAAAGTAGAGTTAGATTTAGGTCGTTGTTTCCCATTTTAATTCTACGGTTACCCAGTCATAAAATTTTAACAATAAGAAGTAGAAAGAAGTGAAAATTTTATTTGCATGTCGCACTTCTTGTCGTTTAAGCAACGCACACATATAGTCGAAAAACGGAGCCAAGCTCATATTTGAAAATTAAAACCAGTCTCTCTTATTTCAAAGATAAGAGGGACTAACATCAAATATAAGTTCCTCAATGTACTCGGATTCGTATGTAAATAGTAATGTTATAGTGACTTCATTTGAGCTTTCTGATTATTTTGGGTGCGTTTTCCTGTAGTTAATTAGTTACATGGAGATTCATGTTGAATGACAAAGCAGCTTCCTCCTCAAGTACTAAACTGCAGCAGACCAATTTGGAAATCTCCATCTCTATTTCCAACCAAGAAGAGCGAGGATTATGTTGAACATGTTGCCCTTGAATAGAGCCCTCAACACTTTCTCCTTTTCCGGTGTGTATGGCGGATACCTCGCCGTTGAATCTCCGTCGAAGCTTTTGTACAGAACTGCCTTCTTATGACTGAAAGCATCAAAAGAGAACTTGCCATGGTATGAGCCGAACCCACTCTCCCCGACCCCCCCGAATGGCAAGCTGGAGATTGTCACCTGCTTCATTTGTTTTCATTGATCACGTATTGGTCGGCTAAATGTGACTTCTGATCAATGTTTTTGAATGATATGAATGTTTGACGTTATGGAATCACCTGTATGACCGCGTCATTGATGGTTATTCCTCCGGATGACACATTCTGCACGAAGTTCTTCCTCAAATTCTCGTCGTTGCTGAAGAGATATGCAGCGAGAGGCTTCGGCTTCTCGTTTATCAGATCAAAGCTGTTTTCCAACCTCTCAACCTGCCCTAACCAGAGAACCATGTAACGAAGGAAAGATGGTTGATATTGAAAAGCTAAATAATTGTTCATGAAATATCATTTGAAAAGGAGGGAAAGAAAAAGTTCACAGTGATGATGGGAAGCAATGGCCCAAATATCTCCTCTTGCATGATCATCGAGTCATTTGGAACATCCAACAGTATGGTTGGAGCAATCCGTCTGATAAATAGCCAAGAAATGTCAGCAGAGGTACCTTCACTACCATGTTGCTAGAGATAGCTAGGAAAATTATAATGTGACAGACAACAGACATGGCAACACGATTTGAACTGTTGAAAGCGTAAAATCAGTACTGAGTTTCAAACTTGAATGGCCCTAAAGATATTAGGAGCCCTAAAGATATTAGTCCGAACAAGCATAGAGAAAACTCACAGTTGGCCTTCATCCCTCTGCCCTCCAACAACCACTTTATCAGATACTTTATCCTCATCCAGAAGATTTACCAAACGCCTGAAGTGAAATGTACTCACAACACGAGACATGTCCTTCGATTCCATTGGATACTCCCCAAAGCATTCTTCCAACCCTTCTTTCAGAGCATCTATCTGTTAAGCAGGCACATTCCAGGTAAATGCTTCTCTAAACATTGCTTTATTTTTTTATTTAAATGATTATCCAAGATCAAACTGAAGTCTTATCTTACTAGTGTTCGAGCAAAATCTTTGGTTGTTATGATATAATCAATACCAATGCAGGCCTGTCCACTGTTGCATGCCCACTTTCCTGCTATTATTCTCCTCGTAGCAACCTTAGTATATTGCAAGAATCAGTGAAACTGAAATCAACATGGCGAAGGTGGGCATAAAAAGAAGAATTATTTATTTACCTGTAAATTGACATTAGAATCAACAACAGCTGGGCATTTTCCTCCCAGTTCCAGAACCACCGGAGTCAGGTTCTTAGCTGCTGCAGTCATCACAATGCGCCCAACCCTTGTCCCACCTAATCACCATTAGTCTCATTTTACACCTTGTGGAATTTGATCCCATACCATTTTCATTAGATAATAGGCCGTCTTTTTACTCGACATTGTAGTTATGTCTGTAGAGGCAAACCTGTAAAAAAGATTTTATCCCACTTTTGCTCAAGCAATGCGGACGTTTCGGCAACAGCACCTTCAACAACCCTTACGGAGGAGCTGTCCAAGTATTCCTCTAGGAGTTTAGCCAGAATCTTTGATGTGGCTGGAGCAATCTCTGATGGCTTAAGTACCACGGCATTCCCAGCTGAAATGGCCCCAATCAATGGATCAACAGAGAGCACTGCACAGCAGCAGAGCTAAAGTCACTTAATGAACAAATAGAGTATTAACCCTTGTAAAATGCATATAAAAATAAAACGCACAGAAGGGGTAATTCCAGGTTGAGATGACCAAGACAACTCCTAAAGGTTCAGATATAATTTCTGCAGAGGACGGATATGTCAACATTGTAGTCTTGGCCTGGGAAAAACAATTAGAAGTCACATGTCAATCCCAAATTATCAGAAAACGTAATAGTTATTATGAAAAGGAGCTGTACTTAAATTACTTTTTCTGGCACCATCCACTGTTTCAGTTCTTTAAGAGCCTTCTTGCAGGCAGAACCTATCATGGCAATCTGCATTACAGACAAGGTATGAGCCAAACTAACAACACAGACATATCATACAGAAAAGAGATTGGCATCAAAGAGGAGTATATGTAGTTTGTTTCTCCCATGCACACAGTTTCCCCGCCACCTGATTTTAGCAATTAGATCCATCAATTTGGTGCCCACAAATTCTATCAATGTGTGCAAGCAGTATGATGTTAAAAACCTGCTCTTTCAGAGTTTGGACCAAATTTTCATACCGTGACAAGACCAAAAACAATTGCCGTATCACATTACATTGTCCAAACTGCATAAACTAGATAGATGAAGTTTCAAAGACAACACAATAACTCAACAAAAGTACGAATAAACATTTGTGTGCATGCACACACAAACCTCTGAAACATAAGCCTCAAGAGGGTGTTTGCCAAGGTCCTGATGTAGTGCCTCAAGAATCTCCTTCTCCTTATCCTGAAGCATTCTTGCAATGCTTTCCAACTGAGCTACTCTCCACTCATAGCTTTTCGTCTTGCCTGACTTAAAGTTACCCTTCAGCTCCCTCACCAGCAAGCCAGCTTCCTCCACACCAAAGGTTTGCTTCTTTTCTTCCATGGCAACAGAAGGCTTCACACAGCAGCTTCACGAATCAAATCAAAACAGCCCCATAAATTTTATTAGAAAGCAAGCCAAGGGGTACTCTTATATGAAGTCATTCTTGACCACCCCGCGAGACTAAGAAGTATCCAAAACCATAAGAAGCAGGAAAATTCGAGGGAGTGAAGAGCTTACTAGTATGAATAAGGGCTGCGGCAGGATAGCCTGATGAAGACTCTGTGAGGGACCTTATGGGTGTGAAGTTGAGATAAATCAACAGCAAGGCCGCCACGGAAGCTGCTTGTTCATGGTGAAATTCAAAGATAAGTGAGGTATCACAAATTACCAAACCTAGTCGTTTCACAGTTATATTCGCATAGAAAGAGTGTGAGTTCGAAATTCAACAAAATTGAGGGAGGTTTTTAGGGAAAAAAGGACCACCTCAGCAAAGAACCAAAATTTCTTAACCATTCAAAGCTGAAAGAATCTGAAGTCTGAGCTTTCAACTTGAACCTCAAAAAATCAGAAGGGGTGGCAAGTGGGACCGAAGGAAAACAGTATAAATTCACTCAAAAAACAAAAGATAAGAATTACCTGCAGAAGCTATGATCTTTGCAGTGCCTAATAGTGAAACATCTCATTGCAGGTGATTTGTTCTTCAACCATGGAAGGTTAAAGAGGGTCTTACCAAGTAAATAGAAATGAAGTCCAAACCTTAAGATAAAATGCAAACAAAAAAGCGAGATTGGGAACTTAGGAAGAACAATGGGGAGCCAAGCTCATTTCTCGGCCACTGAAATTTGAAAAGACTGTAGTCCTGGATAGTATATTGGTTGTTTTGGTGTCACTAGTGGCATTGTTCCAAAAAACAAATAAAAAAGCTGACACGTAAGGAATGGGAAGTGGTCCACGTGGACAAAATGTGTCAACGGACCCAGCAGCCAATTCCTAGAATCCTAGTGCCGCATTCTGCTGGGCAACGTGCTTCCGGAACAGGACAGTTGGCGCAATCCGGCTTGTGGCTTTGTTTGGCCGGACTAGGTATGAGGAAGACGGCATTCCCAGCAGCAATGGCACCAATTATTGGTTCCATGGAGAGCACTGGAAGGATAGGCCAAAAGTCTATACCAGTAAAGAAAAACGTTACAGTATTAATACAAATTTGAAACATAAATGTCACTCACAAAAGGGAAAATTCCAGGTTGAGATGATCAAGACAGGTCCTAGGGGTTTGGTTAATATTCCCCCTGATGATGGAGTCTTGACCTAAAATGTTACACTTCTGGGTAAATAATCACGACTATATTGTAAAAATAAACACTAAGAAATGCTTTTGAAAAATTCAGTCTAACACAACAGTGTTAATTAATCGAGGATTTGCAGATAATAGCAGATATGAGACGGATTTTGCAAAAAGGAAAAAGAAAAAAAAAGAAAAAGTTGGGCGTTGAGTTAGGCATTTTGGAGGCATTTCAGGAACATATCCTTCAGCATCCCGTGTCCATCTCAGACAGCCGGCCAAACTTTTAGGGAAGAAAATTGACTTCAACTGGCTTTGATGTTTGGCTTTACAGGAATAACAAATGTGTTTTCGATTTCCCATGACTTTTCATTCAGGAATTGTTGGATAAGAAGGAATTTCCATGCGATCTTACTGAAAAGTGGAATCCCCAATCAACCCATGAAACTTGATCATGAGTTCACTCAGAGATTTGCCCATCAAAAGAAGCTATATACCGCTCCTAGTGCAGCGCATTGCATCCATTGTTTACCCTTATTTACAAAAATATCACTGAACAATTTTTTTTACAAGAGTATCATCGTGTCCAAACCAATATCTTCTATCAAATGAATAAAATTTTATAGAACAGTAATTTTGTCTAAATAGAACAACTTTTTCTATTGAATAGAACAATATTTCTTACAAAATCCACAACTGCATATTTATGTGAATAAAATATCATTTCTTACCGAAAGAAACAACATTATTTATAAAAAAATATTTTTTTTTTATAAAGTGAATAACATGCTACAGGACACTAAATTTATGTGAACGAAACAATATTTCTCATTAAATGGAATAACATTATTTAAGGAGAGGTTTACATGAATGGTATATAATATAATAATAGAACATATTTACATGGATGGTAAATAACATAATACCTTCTTCTTCCCACATTTACTGCAACGTTTGACTTTGCACAATTGTTTAGGCGAGTGACAATTTTCACATGTGGGACCATTCTACCATTCTCTCTTGAATCGTTTAAGCCGTTACAGAAGAGTCTTTTCTCATCTCAACAGTTTGCCCGCATGATCACCGATGTTATTGATTTGTTGACCGCCAGTAGTGCCCCGCTGTTGAGCAATCCTTGAAATCCAATTCGACAGAACTGTCATCAAATCGCTACTAGTAAGACTGTCACAATTCGACAGAATTGTCCACGATAGAAATCCAACAAACTCTCTTAACATCTCATTAAAGAAAACCTCCTCTAAGCCTTCTCCATAGAGCAAGTCTATGAAGTAGCCAGAGCATGATACGACTAACATGTTGATAACGATGATGCCAATTGATCCCCACCCTAGTTTCCCTCTCATTCTCTCGCCATCCTCTCCAATTATTCCACCTATGGAAGTATCAATGGGGCAAGTCATCGAAGTGGTTTGACGAAATGCACGATGGCAGCAGGAGCATAAAGAAGAAATGGCAAAAAGAGAGAGAAACAGAGAAATTTGATTGGTGGCAAAAAAGTAAATAATTGAAAAGTATAGATGTAGAACCTACTCTAGATTTATAATATCTAGGGGTGAAAAATGAACAAATAACTCGAACTCAGTTCAAGTTCAGCTCGGTTTAAAACTCGTTCGTGACTTAATTGAAAAGTTATTAAGCCAAATCTAAACAAAATTTAAACCTCAATATACAATTCAAACAAAACTCGATTTTGATTACTACTCGGCTCGACTCAATCTGATTTATTTATTTTTTTAAGTTAAGCAAACAACTCGAGCTCAATTGGATAAGAACTCATTTACAGCTTGTTCATATAATTTTCAATCCAAATATAAACAAAATATCAAGCTTGATAAAATGTTCAAGCCTAATAAAATATTCAAGCCGAACAATAAAAAAGATGAATTTTACGAAAAACCAAAGATTATGGGATCAATGATCGGTTACAAGTTAAGAAGGTGTTAGGCACTTAACTTGCTTGAAAGAAACTTAAAACAAGCGAAAACCAACCGTTTGTAATAAAATAAAATAAAAAGGCATGCATGTATTAAATGGGAAACAAGAGAAAAATAGTGGATTTTAATTATTAGGATTGAACTTGGGTTAAACTCCCAAGTTTCCTATGTACCCAAGTGTGTGGTGGGATCAAATCTTACTACTCGGTTCGGTTCAACTCATTTTCAGCCCTAATAATATCTTTGGCCTCAAAAGTTTAGTTCCCACCACCAATGGAAACAGGTAAAAAAAAAATACCTGTGGCCAGCCTGGGCTGAAAGCCCACAAGGCCTGCCTGCTCTGCGTCCAAAATGGACAGGGCATGACTAGTTCCAGTTCTGACCAGAGCCAGACCCCGCTCAATGTACATCTCTAGATCTGAGCTGATGCCTCTCAGTTCCAAAAAAATGTTTAGTACAAGTATAATGCAATCCGAATCCTCCACTTGTTACATCATGTAAGGTAGAAATGCAAAAGAATCACTCCCTCACCTCCATTCCCAACCGCAGATGAAAAATCTTTCAAAGTAGAGTAATATTTTGAACCAAGAGAAAAGCAAAGTAGTAGCAACCTTTCCGTTCCAGCTCTTCCCACTTCCTTTGGGCGACCGATTGCCTACTATCTTATCAGCATTTGTAGAGGTTTTACATCTTGAAAATACTCATATATACTGAAATTAAATCAAGAAATTTGTAATGGCCTGCTATCCATCAATATATATAGATATACACCACGTTATCGTCACCGTCATGGACAATCTTGAAGTAATCACCTTCTACATGTTCATCTGCTGCTACGTCTGGACAAGCAGATGCATGAGCATAAAATCGATCCAGTAACACTTCAAATTATGTAAATTTGAACAAAACCAAAGGATGAAACATTACCAAACATGAGATGTACCACAAGACTATGTCGTATGAGCACCATGAGTTCTTGATGCCCATATACCGAACACAAGAAACCAGAAGACAAACAGAATTGCCCAGTAGCGTGCAGGACCATACTTGATCCTAGTCAGCACTATCTGCAAGAACCGAAAGAGCAAATGCATAATGTTGCAGTGAGAGAACAGCAATTAAGATTTTCCGGATGGCACCGGTCAAAGAATGAGCAGTTAGAGCAAAGATGGTATGGTAACTCATGCTTCTCAACATTCAAGCTGAAAGGAGGGAGGCTAGATAAGAATCTGATAAATCCAATCTCTACTCTTCACAATGAATATGCCAACAGAGTCAGCCAACTGCAAATAAAAAAGGCAACAAAGAATTTTGGAGAGAGGCTACTTACAAATCGAAAAACAACCACAACCGTTAAAGCACAAATGCCTCCCAAGAGAATATGTAGACCACTTTTAGCAGTTCTCTACAAAATAAGCAATGATATATTAGATAACCCACAAAGGAAACCTTCTTATTACTGAAGTATTATGTTATGTGCAACTATAGCACAATATAAGAGAATTATTAATCCATAAATAGATTTAGTATAATAGGACGATACTGAACCTGCACGAAGCTTAAGGCAAACAAAAACAAAGCCCTGATTCTTGGTCGCCAAGAAGAATATAAGGGCCTTACTGACTTGCTCACAATCAATCACCATTCAGACGCAACTGGTCACACTGGGTTTTTGTGTGTGCGCAAGTGTATATGTACTCATGTGCATTGTTCTGGGTGCGTGTGGAATCATATATACATGAATGTGTACACAAACAGACACACACTTTATACAGTAATTTGTCATGCAAAAGAAGCAAAATTTTGCATGAACTTTTGGAGACAAAACAGGGGGAAAATGCACTGAACTTGCTTTGTAAATCATAACAATGCACTTCACAACTCACCTTCCCAACTCGTGGAGCAATGAGCCATGCAAGAGTCACGGTAAGCAGCCCAGTGGCAAGCAGAATCCCGGTACCTTCCACAGCCCATTTGGTTGCAGGATTTTCTGTTGGGGCTACTTCAGCGAGAGTATTGGGAGGTTGCTCTGAAATAACTTGGGAAGGTAGAGTATAACCAGGGTGATGATGATTACTAGTGTTACTTTGCGTGCCAAACCACAATGAAATTTCACTCAGTTGTTGCCTGCGAATAGCAGCCACAGCATCAGGATCTACACCAGAACTCACATGAACCTGTGCGGGATTTGGTTCCCCTCTAGCTGTCCTTTCTCTTAATGCTTCATAATCTTTCAATGCCACAACAACCCTCTTGAAATCGGCGGCTTTAATATTTTTAGCAACATCTCCACAGATCTCACAGACAGTTGATCCATGGTTAACAAACCATTTGAGTGCACAAGCATAATGCACAAGGGCAAGATCATTTTTGCAAGAACAACCAAGTTCTACTAAGATATCCTGATGGTAATGTGAGCCCACTTCTAAATCCAAATCGCAAATAAAAACCTCTCCCTCTGGGCTTATGAACTGCACAAACCCACATTCTCCGTTGACATTCTTACTAATAGATCCATCACTTTCCCCATGGTTCACTAATTCATCATTATTATGCTTCTCTTCAGCATTACTTCTACGTGCCTCTTGCAAGGGAGGATTGATCCCTAAAAATGCCAATGCAGCATCTCCCCTTTTGTCAGATTCAGTACACTGGCACACACGGCAAGTTGCCAGACCAGCCTCCTTATCAAGACTGCACCTTGAGTAAGCCCCAGAATCTCCAGTGCCACCAGGTACACAAACTTCATTATTGACTCCGTCTCCATGTAGTGCTTGCGACATATTCTCCTTGCTCATTATGGATCAATCTAAGAAGGAAATGGACACCTCAACACAGAGTTCCGGTTTGACTCGATTGCATTGGCTTGGCTGACTTCGTGAGGCCAACTTCCAGCTTTTCAGAATACTTGCAACATGGTGAGGGCAATGCAATTTCCACACAGGAAGAAATGGATTTACAAGCAGAACTGCTTCATAAAATGAACTGTATCCACTGCCTCAGGCATATACCAAGTCCCTTCCAGAATTCAAAGACGGGCTTCACATCAAGTGCAAGAGGGCACAACATTTCAACTTCTTTCTCTGCATAGCTCCTGTTTTGAGAATGTGCAATCAAAACACGTGTAAGTGAACCTCCAAACAAAGAATTTCAGGTCCATGGATTCATGAAGATCATCATTCCTAGTGATTCATAGGTATTAATGCCAAACGCACTGTTGAAAAGAAAATGGTTAAAAGCCATAACACCTGCATAGGATCTCTACATCAAAAGGATTTACTGGGTAAAAATGCTTTTCTCGCTACCAACTACAAATTTCAAACCTCATTAGACTCAAAATTTTTGTTTCCACAAATAAGGCTGCAGTACCCTACAGATTTGTTAACTATAGATTCTCCCTTAACATATGATACTACCACAAATGTCTAGACCAAACTGAACAACAATCAAGCAAAACGAAACAACTAAAGAACTGAGAAAAAAAATATTAAAAGGACGGGAAATGAACTAAACATTCGAGCATTCCCCAAAACGACCCATCCCACCAGAACAAGGCAGAAATGTGAACTAGCGAGAAACATTAGCCAGCGAAATGAAATTACATGGGAAAAAGATCACCAGAAGAATCCCGGAAAGGTTGGAAGTTTGAAGAGGAAAAGACTGAATAAAGAAAAACCCACCTGGAGAGGGGATCGATGAGCAGAAAGAGTCGAGAAGAAGAGTGGTGGAGCAGCTGATTCCGATTTTGATTGCTAGACTATTCGAGTGGATGTGCGATGTCACAAGAGAGAGGCGACGTGGGACGCTTTATTGTCGGCCAAAGTCCCTAAACTTAATCAACTTAGAGGACTTTATCCTCCAACTAAAACTCGCTCGCCTGTAGCCTTTGAAGTTTGAACTTTAAATCATGCCTGGTTGGTCATCCCATGACGGAAACACTAATGCCATCGAAGTCTCAGCATCCATGATTTCTAAAATTTAAACCGTACATGTTTGTTTAATTTTACTGTTTTTGTCCATAACTCTGTAATGTCAACAATATAATGACCCTATTTACCAAAAAAAAATACTATTGACAATTAGAATAAATAATTAATTTTTTTATTTTCTGGGAAAAACCTAGTTTATATTTGTTATAATTTATAACTATCGGCTTAAATTTTCAGTTAAAATGAAAACAAAAATGCACATAAAAAATTTGGTTACTACATTAATCCTTGTCTATTTACAATTCCATTTGTATTTTACATTTCTGCATAAACGAAATCCATGAATCTTTCATAAAAAAAAAGAAAGAAAGAAAGAAAGAAAGAAACATATTTTTATTTTCTGGGAAAAACCTAGTTTATATTTGTTATAATTTATAACTATCGGCTTAAATTTTCAGTTAAAATGAAAACAAAAATGCACATAAAAAATTTGGTTACTACATTAATCCTTGTCTATTTACAATTCTATTTGTATTTTACATTTCTACATAAACGAAATCCATGAATCTTTCATAAAAAAGAAAGAAAGAAAGAAAGAAAGAAAGAAACATACACGAAATAAATGAAAATTAAAAATAAAATTTTCATGTAAGCCATTATTTTATCTTTTGTGAGTAAAGGAACAATGAGGAAAAGACATTTTAGTTATAAAATTTTTCATATTTTTATATTTAAGTCTTAAAACTTTTCAAATTTTTAAATTAGTCTTGAAACTTATTTGTTTGTATTAATCATTAGTCATAAATTTTGATTGAAGACGGCTACAAAACAGAAAAACAATTTATAATGAGAAAAACATTGATAATTTAAATACTATATTAACTGCAAAAAATTGTTGCAGAATTTAAATTTACCGTGTTTTGTCTATTTCTGTTGGTCAACAACGACAAAAAAAAAATTAAGTCTGAAATGAGAAAAAGGAAAAGTTTTAGAACCTAACATCACCACTATCCACAGACGCAGATTTTTTAAAAAACACTGTACTTTTTTGGTCGATTTTCTTGATCTGGCTTTTTTGTTTTGTTGTGCAAGAGTTGTTCTGGTGTAGAGCATTTTCGGCTTCACTAGCTTTTGGTTTAACTTTTTGCAGCGAAAACTAAATTCAAGTGCTGACGCAGGAAAAACAGCCAAGAAAGTGACAGAAGTGGCAAAAAATGGCAGCGATCACAAGCGCCTTGATTGCAATGGCCGCTGTGGTTCTGAGTTGGCTCACCATCTAGATGCCTTGCAAGTCCTACCTCGAGAAAGGCCGCGAAGCCATCGACCGATTTCTGAACCCGGACTACGAGCCTGAACCCGCTCAACCCCAATTCCCAGGCCACCACAGGCGGCGATTCCTCCTCTTCGACCAAGGTCGTTGATTGATCTCTCCAACGTTGGAATGTTTGATTTTCTTTTTTTTTTTTTTTTCTGTCCCTGAAGGTGAAGGATGATTTGCGTTTGATTAAACCAAAAAAAAAAAAAACCTTTAAGTGCTAGTTTGTCATAATGTAAACAGCAGGTGGTCATTTGACAAAGCACCGAAAGAAAAGGGTGTTTTGGGCCATTTTGTTTTTCACTGATAAGTGAGAACCTTTTCTACTTTGCACGACAACGTTGCCGTGATACTACTAATCGCAGGCATATGGTATCAGAATTTAAAGGTAAAGTAATTTACTACCTCAAGTAAAGTACCACTTGTTTTTGAATGACTGTCGCTAATGCTTATGCTTCCACTGTGAGGGTAAAAGCTATGGTTTCTTAGAAACAAGTCTCAACTTCACACGACCTCGGTTGGGCAGCTTCACCCCACGTTGGCCTCGAAGCATTCGGAACAAATGCAACTTCTTTGGTGCTTTGCTCTTATGGCCATGGCGACTGCTGCCCAACCTTTTGACGCGGGTTGTGCCATTCTTTGATTTTTTCGAATGCTTCAAGTGCCTTGTGAACCCTTTCATGAGAGCACTGAAATGCCCTTGATGCTTGTGTGGAAACTTAGTGACTTCCTTTTCGCTCAGTTCATCAATTGCCTCCCTTTCATGAACATCACGTTTTCTTTTATGGTGAAAGATATTCTGCAAATATTTCCACGTAGATGCACTCCGTCCACCCTTAAAATGATCCTCATGGTGATGGTGATGGTGATGGTGGTGGTGATGGTGAAATATGAGCCCTAACTTGTTCTTCAACCTCTTTAGCCTTCCTGTCTTTCCCACTTTGCTTGAGCAACGGACTGGTCTGCCATTTCTGGTGGAACTTGCATTGCTATAATCGCTGCTAGAGCTATAACTCTCCACTGAATCACATTCCGAATCCACATGGTCAAACCTTCTAGATGCAGCTTGCTCCTCACTCAGAGGTGAATAACTTCCACTGTCACTGCTGCCTATGCTAGATTCTGAACTTGTCCAGCTAGAAGTATCGTCAGATTCTCCCGGGTAAGATACATTCTCATCCTGAGACTTCTTCCCCCTTGTGTACGATTTATGATAACTTGTAGTCTGACACGAAGTATTTTGGGTAGGCCGAGGAACTCTAAAGGGGCTGACTTTTCCGATCTTCATTCTTGATTCTATCTCTTGATTATGGACTGAAGGGGCACGGTTCATATCATATTTGCTATCAGTGCTGATTGGAACCCTTAACCCATTAACATACTGCTGATTCTGACTTGCTCTGTGATACTTCTGCCTTGCTTCTAGACTCGAACACTTGATTCTCTCGGCCTTGGCGTTCATTGTATGACTCATTTCTCGATTCAGCCCAATATTCCTCTTCAATAATTGATCTGTACTCTGACAAGTCTGCTTCTGCAGAATCCCTCTCTCTGGGTACAGAACAGAATCTGATATATCAGCTTGACCTTGGAGCATTTTATTCAGGCTCTCATTCACTTTAGCTCTTTCAGTAACTGGGTGAGTCAGCATGTCATCCTCATTGCAAATACGTTCTGTGAAATTGCTTGCTTTACTCCTCTTTAGAGACTCTGGTCTTTCTGTCTGAATTTTAGAATTAGTTTTGCTGCAGTATCTGAAAGAACCATGGGATGGTTCCCTCACCTTGGCTTCATGAAAGAGCTCAGGATAAAATCCCAAATATGACATGTAAGATTCAATCTGTTTAGCTGCATGATCAAAATCTCTTGACGACTCAGTCTGATCAGCAAGTTGAGGTGAAGTATCAGATTCAGCAAACTGGGAAGCTAGATGCCATGAGGAGCGAGCAGAAGAATTATTCTCGACCAACTTGTCCCTAATTGTAGAACGCAAACCACTCCAGTTTCTATTCGACATTACAGCTGCATCACTTCTCATCATCCCAAAGTTTCCGTCTTTCTCTGCTTCTTTTGTTAAATCCCCAACTCTGCTTTGATGCTTCGTGCTGCTTTGCTTGCATATCTGGCATTGCTCTTTCCCAGTCACAAGATTATTGGAGGATATGCTTAGTTGAGATGGGCCAGTGACAGACTTCTGAGGGGCAGCAGCTTTTGATTGACTTGATGACTCTGAATGTGCTAATGACCCAACACTTTCTGATGCGGAGGAGCAAGGGGTGTTATAGGCACTTGGTTCTGGTGCAGCTATTATCTGTTGGACCGAGTTATTTACAACAATAGAACATCAGAGAGAGCTACTTCCTTTTCCTGATACTTGCACTTGTTGAAAGGACAAATGAACAAAGCAAACCTTTTTGTATCTTTGCAACACTCGCCCTGTAGCACCATCCAGCAGATCCTTTAGTAAAGCCCTTGCTCTTGGGCTCAACTACTCATGAAAAGGTAAGGAAAAACAAAATGGTATTAGTGGAGTGTACATGATGTGATTTGAAATGATGGTCCTCACAAAAACTTGTTCCACATAAAAGGACAGAACATTGTGACACTGCACCCGCATAACACACAAGAAAGTTGAACAGTGAAGAAACTTTCCCTCAACATTCGACAACACCCATTGCCCGTATGTAATTGGAAACACATTTCTCAATTTTGAAATAAGCAATCATTCGTGAAAGGTAATTACTGATCTAGAAGTAGATTCACTTGCAACTCAAGACTTCTGTGGAAAGAACATGTCAACAAAGGAATCCCCCTAGGATGAACATCTAGAGACGCTTGACTAACAAATTGAGCCGAAGTCAGTGCTGTTGCGTTCAAGTAACTACATACCCATATGGAAAATCATGGCTCACAGCTTTGCTAAATCAAGAAAGTTATGGAATCATATACATACATCAACCCAAACGTCAGGAGGACTTACAATTTCATTTCTTGCATGTTTTGCCTTTTGACCATCTCCTTTGGCCTGAACCAGCCCATACAATTTCCTTAGAGCATTGAGGTCCAATTGCACCTCATTCAGTTCCGTCTCCATCTCTTTCATCATCGAATGACTGAAACAAACAAAAATCCCAACAATTACGTCCCAAATTTCAACCAGCAACTGCAACAAAGCTTAGAACATTTTTGCGCTACTAGTAATCAATTTCTGCAATAACGCTTCCTAAATCGAAATTAATTAAATCTTCAAAAAACACATCTAGAAACCCATATCCGTAACTGTTTCTCAACTTCTGTCACACCGCTACAATCTCACCTCAAGCATATATAACGATATAGAAAAGAAAAGAATTAAACCGAACGCCAGAACGAAAGAAAAAAGCATAGAAGTAATTAAGTGCATCTAATTTCAAGTCAAAACAGGAATTAATCTGAAGAAAACTGGTCTGCATAATTCTCAAAATGGAGAAGAGAAACGATATGTACCGGAAATTATAAAACAGAATTCTGATACAAATGGTTAGATTTTGCGATCAAGCAAGCAACAACTTTCACTGGTCTTGATGCATGTGAAACGGGGGACAGTTCCGATCAAATAGAGGATGAGAGGACAGCGACGACGGGTCATGACTCATGAGGAAGAGGGTGACGCCGGTGGTCTTTCAGCGGGAAAATGAACCGATCCCCACTTAGGTATGATCAAACCTACACTTATGTCCCTCATACATACACTTGCCCCTGAACCGTTAGCTCTGCGTTTCCGGGCAATTGAAAAGACGGAAAAGCCCTTGGAAATAGGCGCCAGTTTTCTCTCCCCGTTTAGTCGACATTGAAATAAAACGTCATGGCTTAGAAGAAAATGATGAAATCCAAATGTGATCCCTTAACTTTTAGGTTTGTCCTAAATTGGTCTCTTAACTCTAAAATTGCCTATTAAAGTCCCCAAACTCATCTAACATGTCCTATTTTAATGCCTACCATCAATTCAGGTATTATTTCGGATGGAATTTGCTTATGTGGCACCCATACTACCACGTACACTGCCACACATGGCTTTCTCTTTAACTAAAATAGATGACTATATTGTACAGAAATGAAATTCAACCTCAAACTAATACAAACAATAATCTTGTGAACTTAAATAAAAATTGGCCATTACTGTTGAACAATCTCTCTCTCTCTCTCTCTCTCTCAAATCTCTCATCTCTCTGTAAACAACCATTTTTTTATGTTTAATATCACTGGTCATCTCTAAACTATGCCCATTTTGCTTAATTGTCCTAAAACTATTAATTGTTGTATCAATCATCCTCAAACTATTTAATTGTTGCATCTTGTCCTGTAGTTATACCAACCATTAAAATGTAACGGAAATGGAGAAAAAAGCACTGCTAGTCCTAAAACTTAGAAAAATTTTCTATCTAAGTTTTAAAACTTTATAATTTTTTAGTTCAATAATAAAATTATGAAAATGTGTATACTCTCATTAATTTCATCTTTCCTGGCATTCCTCTCGCCATTATCCCCCAATGCTATGTGTATACTCTTTTTAATCTTCTCCCCCTTTTCTTTGTCGTGCTTTTCATGATTGTTATTTGATAGAAAAGACATAAGTTTTTTTTATATTGTTTTCTCAACGTATATCAGAAGTCTTATTGAAGCATATGATGTTTAATCAATAATATCTAAAAGCCCCTTGAATAAAATCAATGGCAAGGGCAAAAAAAAAAAAGAAAAATATTTTTTATTGATCAATGAATTACTCTTTAATGCATAATGAAACAAACTGCCGAAAATTATTTATCTCTTCGTCAGAAAAATAAGTTTCCTTGCACCAGACAGATGTTTGTTTTCATTGAAGTTTACAAGAAAATATTTGCAGATACATATCCACTCATATACACATGTATGTGCATGTAAATATGGCATGCTCCAGGGTTTGTATTTAAATTATAATATCCTCCTAGAATTTAGGTGACGGTGTATAGAAGTTTATGTATTCTACTTTTTCTCCTTATGTGATCTCAATATCTTTTCTATCACTAATATTTTTGTGTCGATACCTCCATTTTTTAAACACCCCTTTACTTTTTCTTTACTTTTTTCGAGTTACTGTTATTTATCACATGGTTTTAAATTTTAATTTTGGGGAAAAGAAAATTTTTTGTCTGGTTAAATATTTCTCAAGATCACCAACTGTGTCAAGAGCTTAGGCTTCTTGATATCTGGAATGGCATTATGCTTTCTTTTTCCTCGCTGTCTTTTCATTTTATTTATTTATTTTTGTATTTTTTTTATCTACAAGGCAAATTGTGTTCCGTATTTTTTTTTTTATTTACAGGAAAATTGTGTTCAACACTGGTCCAACAGGTAATCAATTACGCATTTATTTACTGGGATCCGGCTTAACAAAGTTTAAAAAGTAATTACAACAAAACAAGAGAGAAATTAAAGATAGTATACACGTTTTCATAGTTTTATGATTGAATTAGAAAATTGTAAAGTTTTAGGACTCAGATAAAAAAAAATTAAGTTTTAAGGTTGACTGTGCATTCCCCCATTTTCGTCACTTTTTAACAGCTAGTATAATGACATGACAACAAATATAATAATTAAATAATTTTGAGAATGGTTTATACAACAATTGATAGTTTCGAGACAATTAAACAAAATGGTCATAGTTTAGATAGACGACCAGTGACATTAACCCTTTTGTTATTTAAGGAACCAAAAGTGGGTACATTGCGCGATTAGACCCTAACATTTAATTATTATTCCAGTTTTAGCCTCAACTTCCAACTTGCACATTTTGACCCTTTAACTTTATTTAAATGTTTCATTTTGAACCTTTGGGTGATAGGACTCATTAGTTTAGACAGAAAACACCACATCAACATAGAATTGTAAGGGAAAACTCTACCTTTAACCCCTAAAAACTTTTCCCTTAAATAAATAAAATTTTAAGACATTGAAATCTAACATTTTAGATCTCTCATCCATTTTCAGGTGCTGCTGCAACTGGTAATCGGCCACTGTCTACACCACCGTTCAAGGTGCCATCGCTCCACCACGACCTCCATTGCCGTCTCAAGGTCCATCATTTGATCTCGTGAATGATTCTCGTTCGACCTTCATTGTTCGATCTCATGAACGATTCTCATTCAACCGTCGCTCATTTGATCTCATGAACAATTCTTATTCGAAGCACCGTTAGACCTCCACATCTCCCACCAAATCGAGTGCCTTAGGGATTGGTGGTGGAGATTTGGGACCATTCATTGTGGCGATAATAAGTGCATATTGTAACAGTCAAAGGTGTTGACTTTTTAGTAATTTTGACCGTCAATTTATATCATTCTGAGCCATCTTTCTTAGTATTTCTTGCTTTATTCCCTCATTGTGCAGGTTGGAAAATATCTTAGATGAATTGGAATGAAGCAGGATTGAACGAAATTAAAGTTGGTCGTGCACGAGTCAAAGTAAGAAAAAGCCTATGCCAACGAGTTTCCAATTGTGAAGATGTGTCGCCAAAGTTATTGTTCGTCTACTTGATTTTGCATCCTCAATGACACGTTGCTAAAGGTGTTGGCACACCACTGCTGTTCAGCACCTTGGTGACGCGATGCCACCATTTCCTCTATTCTAGCAACGCGGCGTTAAAGCTCCTGAACTTTGTGGTCCCCTACCTTATATTTGAAGTCTAGCTTACTATTGGTTATGGGATTTTATCTAATAAGTTTTGTGGCAGATTTTGGGTTATAACAACTTCCCCAAAAAGTGCTAGTTTTTCATCTGATTCACCACACTTTTTTTTTCTTCCTCTCCTAGAGCCACCATTGGGAGACTTGTGCTTGGAGCTTGCTTGAAGGTGCCAAAGGGATTTTTTGGAGGCTAAGGAGACTTGAGCTTCTAGGGGTTTTTATTAGTTCCTTCTCTCTTTTTTTTTTCTTGTATTTTCCTTTTTGTTGGGATTGAACCCAAGCAACATGTTTATGATTAGTTTGAATATGGAGTAGATTTTCTTGTATCTCTCTAGGATGAAACTATTAATACTTGTTATCTAATGTTTATTTGAGATTTTTTTTTAATGGGAATTGATTCTCTTGTAATTCTCTTGTGTTGCCTATTTTTTGTGCTTAATATTTGTGTATTGATTGATCACTTCACACAACTCACAGTCTCACTTTATTATTGAGAAAGAAAGAATAGAGTAGAAATGAAGAATAGAGCATGGTGGGTTTGGTTGATTAAAGGTAATCAATGAACCTATTAGGTGTTTGAAATGAGGTTAGGTCTTAATCCACCTTTGATTAATGTTTGATTGAAGGTTAACTCCTTACACCATATAGGAAGTCAGTACCCATAATGCCTTAATTGACTTAGGTAATAAGTTAAGGAGTGACACCCAATTCATTTTAACTTTAGTCAATTAACTACAAAATGACTTATTTTTATTTTTACATCTTTTTTACTTAAAACTAGTTTTAATTAAAAATCAATATTATGTAGCTGCAATAATCAATTGAAAATATAATTTTTATAATCTTACTAAATTTTTATGAATTTTTCTAGTTTCAAGCGTTTAAAAAAATTCATAAAAATTTAACAACATTCTAAAAATTTAATTTCAAATTGATTATTGCATCTACATAACATTGACTTTCAAATGAAATTTGTTTCAGGTAAAAAAGATACAAAAGTAAAAAAAAAAAAGGTTAGTTGACTTTAGATAAAATGAATTGGCCCTGAAATCCTAGGGAGATAGTCTTTTTATTCAAGTTAACTCATTCATATTTAGAATTAGTTAGTTCTAGTTTTCATTTTTGCTTTTTGGCATTCTTTTCTCTAATTGTAATAATTGTTGCCCTTTGTTATTTTAATATTCACCTAGCTCGGACTTGAATTTAGCTTAGTTCTTATTTAACTTAACTTTGTTAGTGGGTAGTTAGGACTTGACTCTAAGTAAAATCTTTTCTATATCTTGAGACAACACCCATATTCACCACTTGCACACAACAATGCCATACACTTGCCGGTGAATATGGGTTATAATTTTAAAACTCTTTTGTTCACAATAGGCGAGAATTGGGATTGATGAGAATCGCAACAAAAATCTTGACAAGAAAATGCGATGATGGGGGAGAGGATGCACGAATTAGGTGAAGCTAAGAAGGAGGGAAGGGAGAGCGACGGTGGTGGGGAGAGGGAGGGAAAGGAGAACTATAGCGATTGGGAGAAGGAGGCCAAGAGGGAGGGAAGGTAAGGTGAAGAGGGAAGGCATCTTTGGGAGAGGCCAAGGAAGGAGGCTGCTATGGGTAGGAGAGTTTTTTATTAAATTTCAATGTTTTAAGGATTATCTATTAAAGATAAAAGTTTTTAGGGGTAAAAGTTAGCATTTTTTCATATAATGCTATGCTGATGTGACATTTTCTGTCAGAATTAATAAGCTCCATCACCCAAAGGTCCAACATAAAACATTTAAACAATGTTAGAGAGTCAAAACGTGCAAGTTGGAGGTTGAGGTTAAATCTGCAATAATAATTAAAATTTAGGATCTAATCGTGCAATTTACCCACCAAAAGCACTTTCCAAGTTCGTGAAAAGTGAAATGTCGATCATGAAGAAATGCTGGCAAATTCTGGGTTTCCACTTTCCACAGAACAAAATTGCAGGATCCATAAGAAACGAAACATGGTAATTTTGAACCCAAGTTTCAATCTACTCCAAAATTGCAGGAACGGCCGTTGGGTGGGTTGACGGGGAAACCGAGTCCTGCAGCTAGTCTGCCCGTGTCTAAGTTGGAATCTACAAAGTTGAAGATGACCGGCTTGTTCTTTCACCATGAAGCAGCTGGGTCTGGGTGGCAAACGAATAGCAATGTGAAGAAGAACATCTGCCGCCTCGGAAACCCATCCCCACCGGAAACCCATCCCGGTCGGAAACCCATCTCCGCCGGAAACCCATCTCGTCCACAATCATCCTCGTTGCCCCCCCTACCGATGCATATCTACAACCCATCTCCCGCCTCCTCCTTTTCGTAGCTCAGCGACGACTTATCCGCCACCCTTGGCGATGCTGCGCAGCCTCAGACATCATCTTTATTTGATTCGATGGAGGAAGAGGGGACTGCAATTTTTTATTCATTTACTTTCCGATCTGGATGCCCGTTTTAGATTTTAATTTATGAATTATCATGTGACATCAATTTGATTTTTGGATTGGATGATTTATTTGCTTAAATTTTCTCTTGAAGAAGGTCATTACCAGGAACATAGAGATGATAATTGAAGGGCATCCGCTGTAAAAGATGATTTTGGGAAAATTTTACAATTTAAGTCCTTAAAGTTATTTGTTTGTGTCAATTTTAATTTAAATTTTTTTATTCTTCTACTATAGTCATCCACGGCCCACGGGGCAATTTGGACCCACTATGATGGTAGTAATTGCCACGTATGCAAGTTTTGTCTAAAATAATGCTTCAACTGACAATAGGGATCAAATGCAAGCTAGATGATTTAGGGGACTTCAATAGATATTTTTAGAGAGTTAAGGGTTTAGGACAAACAAAAAAATTAGGGAACTAAATTTGTATTCACCTAGAAGAAAAAAATCCCAAACTCTCTCTCACTCTCTTTCTCTCTTTGTGGTAAGCTAGGTTTGACTTTGCTGCAAAATTCTTCATCGCCACTGTCAGAACCAAAGCGCAGCCCAGTTTATCGACACCAAAAAATGATACAGATACAGAAATTTGAATTCATTATATATTCATCCAGTTAGGTTTTGTGCGTTGGTATGTGAAGAAACTTGTGTTTTTTGGTTGGAAGTTACGTATCATTATGTTTTGTTTATTTTCTCTCTAGAAATGAGCCAGTTTGATATCTTGTTTGACATTTTGTATTTGGCCTGTGGGAAGACCCTCCGGAACAGGTCATGAGCCAAGGGTGAGTTGAGAAGCCGGATGTTGATGTTGAAGGTGGGTGGAGCTCAGAATTAAGTCATGATGAGGTTGCAACTGGGACATGGGAAAGAGCGCAAGGGACAACGTTTGACTGTAAAGAGTGCAATCACAAGGAAAGAGAGCAATTTGAGTTCCAATCAGACATAAGGGAGGGAGAAATAGAAAGGTAGAAAGAGGGCTCAATTAAAGACCCGAATGATGCAAACATACCTGAGGAAGAGGAGCAACCAGAGGAACGGAAAGACATGAATGGGGAAGGGGTGCAAACTGAGCGTCTATCAAGCATAAATGAGGGTGCAAACAATTGTGGTGAGCCACAGACACATGGGGAGGAGCTTGATGAGAATCTGCTTAAAGGCAGAGGCAAAAGGAGAGACAGAGGAGCACAAGGAGGCGAGGGAGGAAGAGAGAGGGGCACAGAGTCAGTGGGGTACGCTGGTTAAAAAAACGGAGCATAGTAAATGAGGATGATGTGAGGAAGAGGGAGCCAGATATCGGTTACCTTAATCTTCTTAACTGGCGACAGTGATTCTAGCAATGAGAGACCAATCTACAGGCTGGACCACCTTCAATGGCGCCACGTAGTTATTTCTAGTCCGACTTCTTCTTCGAAGAAGAGAGGTATTGTGAGATCAATGAAAGACGTTAGGAGGTCGCTCTAATTACAATAGACCCATGGGCAATTTCAGGTTTCCATATTTCATCGTTCACTAATCACTAGGTCTCACCATCATAACGTTTCTGCCAAGAAGCTGTTTAAGCTAACAATTTGGGGTGTAACTTGGGGCGGGGGTGATGTAATTTTCCCGTTTCTTTATTAATATAATATCAGCATGGAGTCAAAATCATAAAAAGCGCGGGAGCGTATATATACCTGAGTGCCTCCGTGTGTGTGGGAGCGTATATATACTTGCGTGCCTCCGCGTGGGCGCGCGCGCGCGCGTGTGTAGACATAATCTATAAAGACTATAACTACTCGAATCAATTATTTTCAGACTACCCTCAGCAAAAGAAAATGATACACCCTGACACGCTCAAGGTTTCAAACAACCTTCAAAAAGGTAAGCAGAAGCACCACTTCTCTCCTGCCACTGGATCTCATAAAAACAGCTCCAGCTTATCTCTGTTCGACTTTTCCTGAATTCATCAAGAAAATAGAGCCACTTCAAACTCACGTTAAAAGCAAATATACATACGCACTACGTGTATATCACAGGCATGAGCCAATATGAAGATTCAAGCTTAACGGGGTCATTGAGACTGAATTTCCCTGTTGCTGCTGCCCAGGTGACCAAAAGAATTGATTCCCAGTGCATTTTTCTCCAATAATTCAACCAATAGGTTCACAAATTCGAGCGTTTTAAGTAGAGCACCACGCCTATGCCTGTCAGAACAACTGCACCGGCCAATATACTCGAGTGAAAAGATGTCCATCCAGGTCTCTTGGAAGTGACTCTACTCAAATCCGGTTTTCCCTGCTGGTCCTGAGAAGATTCCGAGAAGTCCAAATGCAATCTTAACACCTGAGAGAGGGAGAATATACGTATTATTAATCAAAACTTCTTTTAGATTGAAATCGTTACAGCTTTTCATTATATGACATGGGCATTATAGTTTGCTTTTCATTATATGACATGGGCATTATAGTTTTCTTTACTTAAACGAGGAAGCTGACTTCTACGTGCACACCAAATAAACTCGCTTAAACAGAAACCTACAAAGCAAAGAATCAAACCTTCCACACGTATATTCAGCTTTGAACAAATGATACAGATTTTGAAATAAGAAAAAATGTTTAGGAAATGTAAAAGGCCAAGGTTTGTCAGTAAAAGGTTCAATCAGGGGTAGAATAGTAGGATTCCAGAACTCAAAAAAGGTAGTTATCTGTTCCCTCGATCTCAAGTCCCTATTAAGATCAAAGTTTGTAGAGTGAATAGATTATGAGATGACAATGATCATGAACCCGAAAGATATCCCTGTAGACAAGTAGGCTACAATATGATTGTCTAGTTGTACAGCCACCGTACAAAGACCCCAAGACAACCACAAAACCTACTGAATCCGCAAACCTTCTTCCATCACTTCCTTCCCATTCCATTTCCAGTTTATTCTTTATTTTCATCTAGGCAATGTCACACAACCATTAGTGCTCTGAGGCTGCATTCTTAATAACTATTGGCCTTGTGTCATACTTTTCTCTAGGCAACATTTCATTAACGTGTCTTAGAAAAAGCACCAAATCAAATATCCAAAATCTAAAGCATAAAATCTAAAATTTGCCAATTTAGCAGCCTGAAGTTGCTTCGTCATCATCATTATTAATTGAAACTATCCCATCTACATTGCGCTCAGGGACCCTCATTCAGAATGCCTATTAGCTTTAGAACACTACTGAGACTATTCAATCAAATCAAAAACCAAGCCTAAATCACAAAGGGGGTTACATCAACCAATACAATGTCAACTTTACTAAATCCACACACTAGAATCAGGATACTAAAAATAACTAGTAGCCAAAAGGTCAAGAAATCATCTAGAAGGTCAAAGCAGCATAAAAATGCATACCTTGAGTCCCCTTGATCTAGAATGGCCAACGGCACCAATCAGATCAGGATCAGATGCAAGCAGAACCTTATCACCTTCATCATCCTCATACTTCAAACAGCTCAACACACAAGCACAATAATAATTATGAAAAACAAAGGCAGGAAAAACCCGACAGAAAACTAAATAAGTTAACACCTAAAAGTCTCACCAGCAGTTGAGGACGTTCATCATTCCCAGCACCAATTCTTTGCATGACAGAAGATACAAGCTCCTCTAAATTCTCTGTACCTGATTAAGATATAGACAAAAATTACTTTTTGCCCCTTCATCCTTTTCAACCCATACAGCAATGCCAATAGGTTGTAGCATTTGAAAAACATGCATGCATAATCAAAAGCAAATATTCATGCACCACCTTTTTCACACCAATTACATGGTTCCTCACCAAACCTTGCTCCACCCCACAAAAGTAGTAAGATGAAAATACAAATATCTTAAGCATACTAAACCTGTATATCTCTAATTGCATAACTTATAATTCATTAAACTACAAATGTTACTTGATTTTCTCATTAAACACAGCATATGGCAATACTTACTACATGTGAATCGATGTACACGACCCTTAAGATCCTCAAATTTGAAAGAAAATGAATTTCCTAATCCAAGAGAAGGGTAAGAAGATAATAGCTTTCCAGGTTCTGCCCCATCTGATGTCATCATTGCTGACATTTCACTGAAAAAAAAAGATCTTTTGGGCATCAATTAAAGCACACAGTGGTTGCACAGAGCAGTACTCCAATCTATATACTAGTATACCTTTGGGTATCATAGTCATCTGGTGGTTCTAAAGCAAGGGCAGAATCCCAGAATTTTTGCATTATTGTATTTGCCATGTCATTAACAGCTTCAGAGCCATTCTCAACCTTCAAACGTGAACAAAAATAATTACTTCAGAAGAATCATAAGGTAGAACCTAAAAAACAAATCAAACTTCTGGGAAATCATCTGTTTCTTTTCATAGCATTTGACTTTGATGCAATAAATTCTCCCACGCTTTTCAAAGCAATATAGTTTTTCTTTTTTTGGTACATTTCAAATCAATTCATGCAACCAAGTAAATGATACGTTTGTGCCTAAACAGAATTTAACAGGATAAGCAAGAAACACTTGTATAACATTAAGACCCATAGGAGTATTTCAGACTAAACGCACTCGAAAAAAGGTTTCCATGATTTCACTGCCAACTGAAGTTACCTTGTCTAATGGTGACAAGTCAATTCAATTCCCACACAGATTATAAGATAAGCAGGCATGATTCATTAATGAAGAGTGTATGTTTACAATTAAAACAACATTGACTATACCATGGAGATTGCTGCATGAGTGATCTGCAACACATCCACACAAGCGGCAACTGATCCATCTGCAAAAGAAGTCATGTATATGTTCATTCTTCTGCATTGCTATGTGAAGCAACAGCGAAGTACGCACCTTTGTCAACAACCGGAAGGTGCAGGAATTTCCCATCATGCATTATATGCAAGGCATCAAGGATAGTGGCTTCCAGTGTTGCACATTCAGGATTTGGTGTCATAACCTAGATAACGAAGATAAAACAAGTCTTTTACACAAGAAGCCAGACATCCATCTGTGATGTAACAAGAATCATATCATACATCAAAATGCATTTTGTTTCTATAAAACATCCATCAGCACAAAGTCTGTATCTGTTGCAATGAACGAAAATAAAGAATGTACTTCAATCTAGACATCAACTTACCTACAAATAAATAATAATACCTAGTAAATCTAAATACTCTCAAATGGAAGCTCTAAATTACAATTAAGTCAAATATTCTAATTGGTTTAACAGTCAACGTAGGAACTCTAACCCACTTTCAACCACAGAAAAGGAATAGCAAAAACAATAACGAATGCTGGAAAATCCTAGCAAGCAACAAAACTATTGTAAACCAGCTCTAACTATGAAATATTTAAGAAGAGCCCCTGGATGCAACTATAAGAAAAAAGAAATATGGATCCAACTTTGAAAAGGAAACGAACTATGGCCTACGAAAGAAATCCTAAAGGGCAAACAGTTCAATAGAAAAGAAATTTTAATTAGTCTGAGACTTGAGATTCAAAAACCTTTTGCTTCATCTCATGCACAATGCAGGTCATTAGAAAGCCTAAAATCAACATGAATTCGGTGTGAAACAATTTCAATGACAAATTCTAAGCCAGAAAAAATGAACAAGACACCACCAAACTAGTAAATCTTTTCTTCCCTTGCAGCAATCTATGACAAGGCAATAAATTATAATTACACCTTACAATCTCATATACAACTAGGCCAACTTTACAAAAAGACAATACTCAAATACTTGTAAGTTTATATTTGCACAGTACCTTTTCCACAAGAGTTAACTCAGGAGAAAGATTTTGTGCTACTACTCGCATTAGTATATCCTTTGAACTGCAGTAAAACAGCAAACAATTTAGAATGCTTATGAAAAGTTTTTGCACGTGTCACAGCATTCTTATTAAATTTTTTGAAGAGAAAGGACAGTACGTTAGAATTCCCTGTATTTTGTTAGCTGTAGTAATAATAACTGAATTAATCCTCAACTCCCGCATCTTCTTTGCAGCAACAGAAATAGGATCTGATGGCGACACAATTGCAACCCTGAATGAAAACCAAGTTACAAAGTTGTCAATTAAAATGAACATCAAAATATCTGACAAATTCCCATAATAATATATGGTTCAAATTCAAGTACTTTGAAGTTTCAGAGATGATGGTTGATAAGGCAGGCTTGAACATCCGCTCCCTCAGAGTTTCTATGAAAGCATAAGGAGCTGAAACATAAAACAAGCCATATATTTAGAACTAACATATAAGTCTCATATTTAATAAAATATCATATTTTTTGAACTATCCGAAGACCTAGATAAATGGTACTGCTAAATCCACTCACATCTCTCCCCCTAACTAAATTACTCCTCTGTCCCATTTTAGTTGCTCTTCTAACATTTCATGATGTTGGAGAGAACTTTCCTCTTTAGTGCTTTTACATAAAAGACAAATGGAGAGTAGTGGTAACTTTTTACTTTCTACTGTAACTGGGTCAAATAATTTGGGACTTCCAAGAAAGAGTTGAAGGTGAAAGAAAAAGAGACGGAGAGAGACAAGCATATATACGTAACAAAAAAATCATGTCCTTCCGAAAAAACACTTGCCAAAAACAGAAACTCCTATAATATGGCAAAGAAAACAGGACTCTTGTGCATGCTTATTGTTGCATCACAAGTTTCTGGATGGGGAAATTTTGGTTTCAAAGGAACTGGTCACCCAACCTGAAAAATTACTTCCCCTTTGGCGTTCTACCCCTTCCACTGCAGCAGCTATGGCACTACCTTGCTCTGCAGCTTTCTCCATTCTCGAAATAGCATCATACAGGCATTTTGTGATGTCCAACAGAGCAATTACTTCACCATTCTCCACAACAGGAAGATGCCTAAATTTTCCTGCCACAGGGAAACATTTAACTGAGTTCTTCAATACCAATATTTCACTTGATACTAGGACCCATTTTTTTTTGTTTCAAGTTACAAAACAACCAAATCTTAGGACTATAGTGGCATTTCAAGTCAAAGAGTAACAATGTGATATGATAAAGCATGGCATTGGCACACATACACTGGATTCCTTACAAATGCAACTACCTAACAAGTTTTCTTGACTGAATGCCAGCAGAAGTAAAAGAAAGTTCAAAAGTTTTCTTGTCCAATTTATTTTACTTGATTTGTATAAGAAACACGAACACAAGCACGGGTGTGCACACACATACACACAAAACCTGGTGGCTAATAATCATGTGATCCAATGTGATCAATGTCAAGAAATTATGTAATGGCTGCCACCTGATCTCATATTGTTCCCCTCTTCCGCTGGTTTCAAATGGAATATTTGAAGTTACAGGCAGAAGATAATTAAAGCTTTTTTTGTTCCAATGTACAACAAGTGATATAAAAGGATTTCAGCTTAACAGTATTCTTTGTGTTTTACTCAGATATTATTCCATGATTGAATGAATTTGAGTTTACATGCAAAAACTACCACTTTGAGGCACAAATAAATAATGAATCCGTTTTCCTCAAGGGAGATATATCATGGGAACTCTCTACCCAAAAAAATTCCACTTCCTTGATTTAAAGTTCTTTAGCAAGACAACTATTAATATACATAGAAAGAAATCTTTGTGAAGAAAAGCTGACCCTGAACCATTTTTTGAAGAGCTTCAATGGCCAAAGTATCTGAAGTGACAAAGATTGGGTTCCTTGTCATGATCTTAGACAATACTGTCTGCTCAGGTCTCAGCCCTTCCGCTATAACTCTAGTGGCAATGTCCTGAAGGTGATATGCCAAAAGCTTGAGACACAAGAAGAAAAGTTCATATCACTTGAACCAAAAATGAAGATATATATAGAAGCCCTCAAGACACCTTGTCTGTGACAATCCCAGAGAGCAAGGCATTCGCATCAGTCAAAAGAACAGCATCAACACGTCGAGATGCCATCCGTCTACAAGCATCAGACACAGTGGTGCCCTCTGGAATCGTCAGGGCTTTTGACAGTCTCAGCTTCTTCACTGTCCTCTCACCACTAACTGCCCTGGCAAAAACAAGGAAACAAATCCCCATATCAGCGGCCAAAGCCACTTCACTTAAACTTAATGGAAGGGGCCATCTCACTGCTTAGTGCATTTATCAAGCTACTTTAAGATTCAATCCGCTCAGACGAATACCAGATATCAGTATTGCTACAAAAGCAATTACAACAAACCAATTATGTACCAACAGTACGCTACGAACCAAAATTGTTATCCCAGGATCGCCTATACCTTCAAATATCACATTAACAGGACCGCACAATTTGATTTCTTCCTATAAACCGAAACAAAAGGAGCAAAAAGCAAATAAATAAGAGTGCAAGACGCACGAAGGAGACGTAGGCTTCGAATGGCTGCCGTTGGCGCTGCCGCCATCGGAGTGGGTGGACTTGCGTGCGGTCGATGGCCCCTTTTTCTGGCTATTTCTCCTGGGTCCAGGAGGCGGCACCGTCAGGCTGGTCATCTTTGAATTTAATTCGAAGTCTCGGACTGAAAACCTTCGGGGCTAATTTCCAGAAGGAATTCAGGCGAGAGAGAGGGAGGGTGAGGTGAGGAGCTAGGTTTTCAAATCTCTCTCTCGCTCTCTCTCTCTTTCCCTTTTCCTGTTTTTTCTATGATTTTCTGAGGTCAGAGTCAGACTTCAGAGAGATTGTGATTTTAAGGTTTTAACTTTTGTCAAGGATAAAACAAAACTAGAATTGCTAGTGTTCGCAAATTTTCAATTCGATTCAACGGTCTGTTGTTGTCTGTTGTTGTCTGTTGTTGTTCTCGTGCCTTCTGATTTTTCAGAGGCCTAAATACCGTTTTTCTCCTCAAGCTTTTTCTACCTCGTACATTTAACCCCTTAAACTATAACTCATCACCTTCGGTTACTATTATAGTATTATTCATTCATTTGTCACTGGATTAATTGACCCTTGTATTTGGGTCTCATTGATTTCCCAATTGTGAAGGTCATCCCTTGACTCGTGCTCTGCTGAGATTTCTACATACTGCAGATTTTTGTACTTTCTCAACTACATACTTATTATCGTGCTATAGTGAATTTTTTATTGGTCAGTGACCGAAATTTTCCCATTTTCTTAATAGCCGCATCTCCAAGGTTTGGGTGATTTGCATTTCTTTGAATGCTTTGTTCTTTACCTCTCCCTGTCTGCCTCTTCAATGTAAGTAGTCATTTTGGTGGTCAATAGTATTGATTTGGCGTCTCGGGCTATTTCATTTCCTTGGATGATTTCAGCTCAACATGTGGGAGTTTTGACTGTCAGCTTGGCAGTAATGAGTGCAAGGATGGGGAGCTCATTGTGACAGTGCAAAAGGGCAATGAACTGAGGCAAAAGGCGTTGTTGAAGGAGCCGGAGCTTGTGGGGTTCAAATGGAGGTTCATGAACTCTTCGATTGTTTTCATTTTTCTTTTTGGTGCAAGAATTGTGAATTGAAATCCTGGAATTTGCTTGTCTTTTATTCCTCAATAGAGAAGTAAATGAGAGAAAATCAAGTCAGATTTCACTCCATCTTCATATAAGAAGTATCTCTGTTTTCTTTTTCTTTTCTCTTTTTCATCTAGGAAATAACTCCGTTCACCTTTGTGTACCATATACGAAATGTCATAGAATTAGATTTTGATTTCAATATCGTTCTGTTTATTTGAATTTACTTAATTGAAATAGAATGTTATGTTTGAGGAATCGAAATTGGCTTGAACTGTTGGAGGTGATAAACTATTGGTAAAATTGTGTTATGGTTAAACCATTAATTGTTAGGAAAAGGTTGTAAAGTCTTTAGGGTTTTAAATTATTTCATTTGTTTTTTATTTTCATACTCACAATCATCTTTATAAGTGGGGAATGAGAGATGACTATTTTTTTGAAACCTGAAAAGCTGCAGCATTTAGAAGAAAATTAAAGAAGGTGGTTTCAAATCCTCATCTTGGTGGATGTCCATAAACATTGAACTAACTGATTTGAGGGCATGGGATAAATTGTTCCACCAAACATATCAAGCAAATTGAGTGAAAAAAGAAAACACTAACTAGGGAAAAGAACATTGTTAGTCCTAAAACTTTACTTTTCTCTATTTTAGTGCTAAAATTAAAACTTTATAATTATCACTACTAAAAAAATACCTTTTTTGAATGGTTTCATGTTGAAAGATTAGATTTTCCAATGCAAGACTATTAAAAAACTGTGCATTAGCAAATCATGCTTTGGAAAAAAATTTACGATTGCTAAGAGTTGGCTATTGAAAATTTCCAACAATTAACCACTACAGAATGAGCTGTTGAAAATTTCCAACAACCTAACTACATCAAATTATTTTTAACAGTTAAATGGTTTCCAATGGCCTAAATCGGTGGGAATATATTAATGTCTCAAGTCATTGAAAATTTTCAATACTCAGGCTATTGGAAATTTTTTTCAAAAAAAAACCAATACCAAAAATTATATTTTATATTTATTAAAATTACATTTTATATTTTATATTACAAAAAATATATTATTAAAATTATATGTTATACTCATTAAAAATTATATTTACTAAGATTATATTAGTACAAAAAAATTATATTACTCAAGCATAATTTATATTTTACTACAATTGACTGAAATTTACTAAAAATTCAAAAATTAAACACAAAACATAGTAAAAATTCAGCAAACATTCAAAATCAGACACAAAATTTACAAAATCAAAACTAGATCAACAATCAACAATCGAGCACAACAAAAAGCATCAGATCGGGCACAACGAAAATTAGATATACAAAAATCACAAACTCAAACAAATTCAAATCAAAATAAAAAAATGAGATTTACATAATTCAAAACCAGATCTGCATTTTATACAAAAATGGCGTCTAGACAATTCAAAACCATATCAAGGGAACTAGGAAACGAAGGCGGACTGATGGGACCGAGGAGACGAGGAGACCGAAGCAGCGAAACAGCGAACGACAGTGAAACGGCGAGGAATCGCGAAAAATGGTGGAACGGCGGAATGGAGAACGACGTACTACAGAATCGCAAGGCCGAGGATGCGAAACGGCAAACGACGGAGCGGCGGAACGAGGAACGGCTAACGATGGAGCGACGGATTGAGGAACGGGTAACGATGGAGTGGCAGAACGAGGAACGGCGAAACGGCGAACGACGGAACAACAAAACGGTGAGGTGAATGAAGGATGAGAAGAGAAGAAAAGAGGATGCGAAGACAAGAGAAGAGAGAGAAGAGACAAGACCAAGAAGAGGCAGACGAAATAGGGAAGCGAATGAGAGGGTTAGCTGAGTATATACAGTTAGAGTTGGGCTTGGCTGGATTAGCATGACGAAATCATATATATATACAAATATATATAAAAATATAATTCATTTATATGTATAAATATAATAATTATTATTATTAATAAATATAAATCACATCGTTACTTAACCAGATCAACAATTAAACACCAAATGATATATTATAATATATATTATGAATGATATATATTCATACGTATTAGTATATATATTATGATATATTTGTACATATAAATATGTTCACAAATATGTATTATTATTATTATTATTTATAAAATATTTTTAAAATACAACTTTACTTTCTAAAATTGTAATATATATATATATACATATATATATATATATATATATATATAATATTATTATTATTATTTCTAACAAAATATTTTCAAAATACTACTTTACTTTCTAAAATTATAAAATTTATTGGTTAAATATCACCATTTTTCAATGGCCTTTGTGTTGGAAATTTTCACATTAGAAATTTCCAACAACCTTAAGATGAAAATTTCCAACGGTCTTCATATTGGAAATTGAAATTATGATATTTTTTAATGGTTCAACACGTTGAAAATTTTCAATGACCAAACCGTTGGAAAATATGGTCTTCTAAATTTCCAATGGTTAGATCATTAGAAATTTTGTCTTCTCTTTTTCCAACAGCTCATCAAGTTGGAAATTTCCAATGGCTTATTTATTGGAAATATTTTTTAGTTGTATACATAAACAATTATTCTTAAAACTTTGCAATTTTCCAACGAGTAATAAAACTTTGCAACTATATAAACAACTAATCCTAAAACTATTCATTTTTCTAACATCAACTTTTTTAAAATTCTAGTGTAAATAATTTGGAAACTATCTTTTAATATATTCAAACTGTGCAATATTTTTTTGAAAAAAAAAATTGATTTTATTTACATACATATGTCATTGGTTAAACCCGTAACTTCATCTCTCCCATCTCTACTCAGATGCATCCTCATCTATCATCCCTTGCCTGTCCACCATCTGATTAAGTTTCGCCAATCTTGAATCCAGTTATTTCTGTCAATCAATCATCACCCAAGCTTTGTTTCCACTACAATTCCTTGCTTGCCAAGAAAGAATGAAGACAGACAAAAACATCAATGGGCACCGAGAAAAAATTGCTTTGGAATAGGTTTTGCTAGGTTATGTCGCTGGTGCAGAGGCGATCATGTTGTTCCTCACAATCCCCGGTCTCAATAGGATCCGAAAAAGGCCTATCTTCGTGACCCGAAATCAAACTCCACTGTTAATGAGGCTATGGGAGGCGGATCAGGAAAAAGGGATAGCCGATGGGAAGAAAGGGATGAGTAGGCAGAGCTTCATGGGTGATAACCACGACAGCCTAGTGGAGTTATGGCATAACAGAAAGCTTCAGACTAAAATGGGCTGGATGGCATAGGATGCAAATAAATAAAAGATCAGTAGTGTTCTCCATTTATCATCTTGACTCATTTTTTACCCAGGAATAATGGAGGCTCATTAATCTAGTTTAATTTGAATCGAACTCCCCCTAAAATCTTTTCACTCGTTAATGGGAATTTTCAATGAAGGCATAAATGGCAAGAAAATCACCAATGTTTCTCCTTTGGCTCAATTGTGCAACTAAACATTTATTTTGGTCAAACCAATCACTAGCATTAAACAGTTATTGGCTCAATTAGCCCTTGCTTCCATTAAGTTTATAGGAGATACCATCAATTATGCAATTGTTGTGATGTTTAAGTCACAAATACAAACTTCAAATGACCTTGTAAGCATTAAGATGGAGAAATAACACTATCAATCCTAAAACTTGACATACTTTTTAGGTAAAATTCACCGAGAGTCACCTAGCTTATTTTTTTGTCCTATCCAGGTACCTTACCTTTATTTTGTTCTAGTGAGATACCTTTCCTCCTATTACGCATCATGTTCAACTATTTTCTGTTAAATTGATTGTTAAATTGGATAGAAAATGATGATGTGACATTAAATAATACTAAAATAAACTTAAAATGATAACTTCAGTCCTCAAACTATTTCGATTACTAATTCAGACCCTTAAAATTTCACTTAAGCCAATTCTACCTCCTAAACCTTTTAATCTTCCATCTTTACTACAACCACCTCACAAGCTGCCCACCCAGTCGCTGCTGCCGACCACCCTCCAGCCACCAGCCTAGCTACCAACCACCCTTAAGTCGCCAACCTCACAACCGGCCCCCGCCAACACCTTAATTCAACCTGCCTAATCGCTCTCCCGTCCTGTTCACCACCACCTGCCAAACTCCTCCCCCCATCACTCTCCAATTTCCGATTTCAAACATATGAAATCAAGCGTCGAATCAAACTTGAGCCACAATCAAACCCAAGAAATTAAGCATCGAATCAAACCCATAATTTCAACCTCAAAAAATCAAACGTCGAATTGAACCCAAAAACTCCGAGCGTGGAAAATTGGGAATTGGGAGAGGATCTACATGAGTGATGTCTGAGATCATTACCAGGCTCCGGTGCCTGGCTTAGGAAAAACAAAACTGACGAGGGATTTGGGGAAGGAGAGAATGAAGGATTTGGAGTCGATGTCCAATTCGGGGGAGATGGTCGGCGTCCAATCGAGTTGGTCTCAGGGAGAAGAGAGTCGGTTCTTAGGAGGGCAGCCGACGATGGGGTTAGTGGCTGAGGGCAGTCGGCGGCTATTGGGGTAAAAGGTGGTCAGTGATGGTTGGGGTGGAGGCGGTCGGCAACGGCAGGTAGGAAAAGAGCTTTTGAGGGCTAAAGTTTTGGGGTATAATTAATTTGGTGGAAGTTTAAGGGCTACAATTAGTAATTGAAAAAAAATTGAGCACTGAAGTTATCATTTTAAATTTATTTTGGTATTATTTAATGTCATGTCATCAATTTCCGTTAAACTTAATCTTGAAATTAATGGAAAGTACCTAAATAGGGTACGTAATAAAAGGTAAGGTATCTTTCTAGGACAAAATAAAGGTAAGGTACCCGAATAGGACAAAAAAAATAAGCTAGGTGACCTCCAATGAATGTTACCCCATACTTTTCTATCAATCCTAATTGGTATGGAGTTAACAATGGGCCTTACTTGGCACCAATATTACTAACGTTGAGGCTAACCTAGCATATGTAGGGTTCTTCACTAACTGGGTGTTGGTGAAAGATGAGGTTATTTTCATCAACTTTAATGTATTATTTACATCATTCTTATATATAAAAATTATTTGTCAAATTATCAATTTATTGAAACTTTGCACTTTAAGAAATTTAAAAAGTAATTTTAAGATATTTTTCTATAAAGAGTAAGTATTTTTATTAAATTTTAAAAAAATGAAATTAATAAAAAATATTTAATTTTCATAGAAAATAATTTAAAATTACTTTTACACCTCTTTAAGTATTGAGTTTCAATAAATAATTTTTTTTTTCAGACAATCACTTTATATAAAAAATAATACACAACAATGTATTAAAATTAATGCAAAATTAACTAGTCTAAGACCTTTTTTACTTGGACTTTATAATGTCAATGGGCAACCAGTTCTTGCTATTCATGAGCTTTGTTGGACATGACCGAGTTCTGTAGTCGAGTTTGTTGACATGTAGGGGGATTTGGTTAGAGAATGATGATCCAACTTTCAATTGGATCCAACCTAAAAACGAGTGAAATGTGGTCGTCATTAACTACATTAATTTCCAACATAAGTTTAATGTTGACATGGGTTTTGTATTTACCATAATAGTTTACATAATTGACAGTATCTCTTGAAGAATTAACAATAGTGGCGTAATTAAGCCAACTTCTTGATATCAATTGTCGATTTAGCCAACTTGAATATTTAGTGGCATAATTGAGCAAGAGAACAAAAATTAATGGTGTTCTTTTATATTTTTGCCAAAATATAAAACATAACAATAAACATGATTTTGCAACATTACATTTTAAATAGGATAAACTCCATCTGTCGTTCATAAACTAGATTCAATATTGCTTAATCATCCTAAAACTATCAAATGTTGCTTAATTGTCCTTAAATAATATTCAATATTGCTTAATCGTCCAACCATTTATCACAGTAGTTAAGGATAGACAAAAAAATGACATGAATGCTGATGTGGCATGAAAAAATGATGTGGTTGCTAATGTGATATAAAAAATGATGTGGTTACTGATGTAACATCACTTTTTCATCCATCATTAATTGCCTAATAAGCATTAGGACAAAAAAGTAACAATTAAATAGTCTGAGGCCAATTAGTGCAACATTTGTCAATTTTGAGATGATTAAATAACATAGAATATAGTTTAGGGATGATAGATGTTTACCCTTTTAAATATATAGGATCCTATATAAGCATAAAAACACTAATGGTTTTTATGTGTGCCTTTTCCTTCTCCCTTTTCCTTTAATGTAGCATTCTCTATATATTTACTTACAGTAAGATTAATGAACAATTAGTCAATTTAAAGTTTTGTTGAGAAGTCAATTAGGTCTTAACCTAATTGACATGAATACTACTATTTTATACACAGATCAAAGTTTGAGCTTTGGCTTGTGTAAGAGATTTTTTCAGTTTGCACCAAATATAAATATTAGGTTGGATGGGGGTATGGTATATGACACATTATATTATGCAATATCATATGTACCCTTATCTTATAAATATGTAAGCACAAAAAACAAAATTGTTGACCATATTCTACTTACATTTTGTACCTACCAAAAACCAGACTAAACTTATGTTTTCATTGTGTTTGGAATCAAATGGACTCTACGTTGAGTTAATTATTTTTATCCTTGAATTTTTGTTTCTATTATATTTATATGTTTGAATTTTGAAAATATATATTTTAAATTAATTTTTTTTACACTATCTAGAAAAAAATTCTAAAATTTTAATTTAAAGCATACTATAACCATCTTTTAGCAATTTCAGTCAGTTTACTGTTTTTTTTTAACAATTAGTTGGCATTTAGAAAATGATGTTTCCATTTATATAGAGAAAAAACTAATGAATTTAAGTGTTTTAACTATGAAAAAAAAAACATATTGAAGTTATTGGAATGTGGCTACCATATAATTTAATTAGAATATAAGTTTTTCCTGGACAATGTGAAAAAAGAGGGAGGATGTATATTTTCAAACCTGAAAGAGTAACTGCAATATCACCTAAAGTTAATGTGGTAACTGTAAATAACCCTTTTTATTTGCATTAAAGAGTTGAGACTTGAGATCAAATTAAATGATGATTTTTGTCATCTATGCTTTAAAACAGGGGTTGAAACCGAAAGTTTTGTCTTTGTTGGGTTGCTTACTATATAACATAATTGCTTGCTCTAGCGAAAGCTTTTGAACTCCAACTTGAGTTGGGAGCTTTTCTTTATTGTTTCATAAAACCAATTAGAGCGATGCTCTTTTAATATAGGATTCTCAAAAGGAAAATGAGCATGTGATATATATGTTACAGACTCATTTGGGGAACTCAGAAAAGAAAATTACTAAGATTCCTAAGGTTTAGTACCTTTCTTCTGGGATACCTATAATTTACACCCTCAACTTTCCAAAAACATGCAATCACACCCTTGATACTTTAACTTTACTTGGTCAACTATAAAAAAACCACATTACATGATAAATTATGAAAGAGGTCCAAAATCTTCATTTTTTTTCATAAATTTCATATGAGAAAAAGTCAAAATTAAGTCATAAACTTCTTGATTTTTAACACATAACTCTTATGTTTCAAAATCTATCACCTAATACATCCGACTAAGCCTCCACATTATTTAGATTCAATCACTGCCTCTTCTCAAAGAGCTACTGCTTAGAGTTGCATTATGGCCTAAGAGCTAATGGCCCTTAATCCGTTGCCATAAGGTCAACCGTCACTCGCTTTGGTATGGCTAGTTGAGGTTTTTGCTGCATCACAACCCTTTGGGTTCTTCTCCTCCTAGCTTCAAGGGCTTTACTTCATAGGGGAAACATGGGCTTTTTTTAGCCTTATAATACAGCTAATTGTTGTCATCTTTCTGACATTGATTGATTTTTATCTTATGAATTAGATTGGATAGATTCACATATAGGGTTCTTGAACAATTCTAAAAACCCTAGAAAATTTCCAACTCTAATTTGTTGTGATCAAAGAGAAATTGGTTCCCTAAATCATATGCCTATTGCTCTCCATAAAAAGACCTTACAAATTCTAGCCACAAAATGACAACGTTCATAAACCATTAGCAACATGGAACTTTGTGTGCTAGGATAGGGAATAATTGGTAGATGCAAATACTTCAGGTCCTATTGCTTTAGACTAAAAAGTTTAGTTTAAGATATGTAAATCGAGAATACCATGTTAAGGTTATTTTTTTTTTGTAAATTCATAAGGTTTAACTGCTTGACAGTTGACAATGTTAATATTTTTTGAGGGGTTAGTATAGGTATCCAATTAAAAAAAATGTAGGTATCCCAAAAAGAATAGTGCAAGTTTAGGTTAAGACAAACCTCAAAATGGCCTACGTAATTTTTGTAACCTAGAAATATTTGATTCTTTTCATACTTAGAAGCATGTTATAAGTACAGAAAATAAAATGAGTATTAGTAAAAAAGATAGGAGGTCAATTATTTGTTTCTCATAATCTTAAAGGTTCTGAGCTGCATTAGTGTTTGTAGTTTTTCTACAAACAAATGTTAGTTTTGAACTTGAACCAGTTGTATGGGGGACATCTCCTTTGGTCATTTTGCTAGAAGAGTAGGTATGAGGGACAACTTGAAGAACCAAATTCATATGAAATTTAGTCGGAACCCTAAATTGAGAAATTAGAAATGTTTAATTGAAAAATTGTGTTAAAATGTCCAAGTCTTAGTACGACAGTTAGCCAAACACCAGTTGAAATCGAGATCGTTGAGTGAGGGACAAAGAACAACTCTCTCTCAAGCAATATTTAATCAAAAGAAAACAAACCATACCATTTTTCATTGATTGGGATAGTTCTAGCAAGTTAGAATTAGATTCATGAACAGGATTAAAAATTAAAAATTTTATATTACTTCCTTCGTCATGCAAGATGAAATGTTCTTTTGGATACAAAAGTTAAGTTGTGGGTAGTTTATAATATTTTTTTTAATTTTGTCCAAAAAATTAAAATGTAAGAAAAGATTCCATTTTACCTTTCAGATATTAAGAGTTTAAATGATGATTAATTGACTTGCATGTAATGAGAATTTGAATAAATTTTTTTTTTAAAAAATTACTTGTTAGGTTTTGTGTGGTGAGAGTTTATATGAGGATAATAAAGTAAATTAAATATTAGAAGAGTTTCTAAGGTGCTAATGTTTTGATCTTTTTGAGCAATTAAACAAAATGCACTTCATTTTCTAGATTGAAGGAGTATATATTTTATCTATGGCAAATTATACCAGTCATCCCTAAATTATATTTTATGTCACTTAATCATCTTCAAACTATCAAATCTTGTATCAATCCTTCTCAAACTATTTAGTTGTTGTTGTATCATCTAGTTGTCCATCACAATCTTTAAGTATGGATGGAAAAATGAAGTGGCTTTGAAAGCTTGCATGATTGTTGATGTGGTATCACTTTTCTATTTATCCTTAACGGTTTGATGGACGGTAGGATAAGACAACAACAATTAAAAAATTTGAGGATGATTGATGCAACATTTGATAGTTTTAGGACAATTAAGCAACATAGAATATAGTTTAAGGACATTGGGTGAAGTTTACCCTTTTATCTAACATTTCATGAAATTAGTGACAACATCCAATATAAAATATTACTAGTAGATTCTATAGGCTATACAAAGCATAAGACTTTTTAGGCACGTGATTGGTTTGACATAAACAGAAAAATCAAAAAATGTGTGTGTTTTTTATAATAAAAAAAAGTTTGGTTAAGGGACAAATCAAATCTCTTCATTATATATTTTGATAAAATAGCTCAAATATCTATCAAATTGCTAAGTTACATATATCAATTAATTGAATTTCATTCTGCTTTGATGGAATAATTATGGTCAATCTTGAAACAATTCATTGCATTAATATTTATCAAATCTAATATCAAATGGCGATTCATTTTAACTTAGTGGCCCTTTTAACTTAGTGGTAGGGTGATGCCATGGTAAGGCATAAGTCATCAGTTCAAATCCAATATGGGCCTTTTTATTTTCTTTTTTTCCCCCCCTAAACCTTCAGTACAATGGTAGTGTTCATATTGCAAGGAAGAATAAGTGCTTCGTCTTGTTTTTATTTGTAATAAAAAAATAAACCAAATAAGTATAACAATTTACTTAGAAACTATAGAATTTTATTTTACTAATATCTATGTTATCATTCTAATGAGCTAGATTCGAGTTAATTAGAAAATCATCTAATTTAAAAAAAAAACATCATAGACGTGATTTTTTCTCATATAAATCTATTAATTACGAAGAGAATAAAGACTCATATATTTATAGATGACCATTACAAATAAATAGTCAAGAAGAGATTTTTTATAATAACAAGATAGATAGATAGATGCAAATTTTTTTATAAGTCAGGTGGGCTACCTATTTATAATTATCTATGAGAAAATGATATTATGGCTAATGAGAAATTTTCAGATAGAAAATTTTATAAGATTGATTTTTTCCTTAGAAATAATAATATCGAATGAAAAAGTTCAATTTTAGTAAAATAGGAACTACAAAACTTTTGTTCTTGTTACTTTACTTTAAAAACTAGAAATTGTTAATTAAATAAAATAAAAGGATAATAAAGATTCTTTTTTAACCCTCAAACTTTTACTAAAATGAAATTAAACGAGTTTTTATTCATCAATTTGAAAGCCTCCTACAAAATCAATATTGCATTGGATTGACCCATTCATTCAATCTCAATGGTTGAATATGAATAAAACATTAGTTATTATTATTTTGAGCAAACCGCTATAGTGAAATTGGTAGATACACTGCAATTAAGATTTGACCCATTGAATCGTGACTATATTCACTATTCTAATAGTAAAATTGGATTTTGATAGAGATGAAATCGAATCAGTATCTATTTTTTTTACATATTTATTTGGACCCCACAAGCAAGAATCTATCGATATTTTCAATTAATCCTCATCTTCCTATATCTTTCATAAAAATTGAAATTAGATTATGTCTTTATGTATCAAATATTTCCATATCAATGCATATGATAATTTTGTTCTGCCAATATGATAAAAAATGGATGCCAAAAAGCAATTTTGTTTCATTTTAAGTATCCTATTATTTAACTGAATATTTCTTGTATTAAACTGAAAAATAGAAATTTCTTTTTCTTTTTTATCTATAGAAGGAACGTTAAAGTCCATATAAAATTCAAAGAATTTGAAGTGTATTTCATCCTTCGGCTCGTGAAATGAAAGGATAGCATCTAACATTTCATTTTACATTCATCTGAAGGACAATAAAATAAAAGTAAAAGAAAGAAGACAATAAAAGAAAGAAAATAAGGAAATTTAAATATATGATACCATAGTAGTTTAATACCCATAGAAATTAGAAAAAACACATAATTTTTTTTTCTCAATCTCACTAACAAGATAAAAGAATAAGATTAATTGATTTGGGGGGGGAGTGGGGGAAGAAGGGTAAATCTGTAAATTGGCCAATAATGATATAAGAAATTGCTTCTTCCTTGAATTGAAATGCTCATTCAATAAAAAAAATTCATCTAGAAAAAAATTTGTTTTTTGAAACTATTTTAATAGAAAGTTAAAGAGGCAGCGCACGAGAAATTAAGTCATACATAAATAATTAAATCCTCGAACACCCCAAAAATGTTATAACCATAATACAAGGATAAGGTGCTCGGAAATGGTTAAAGCTATTGAATAGAAGGATTTTTATGACTATAGCCCTTAGTAAATTTATCAAAGATGAAAATTATTTATTTGATATTATGGATGACTAGTAATGTAGGGACCATCTCATTTTTGTATGTTAATCCGGCTTATTGTTCTTTCCTTGTGCCTTTTTTGCTTTAGGGGTTTGGTTTACATGTACAACCTTTGTAACTTTATGGTATACTCATGGATTGGCTAGTTTATATTTGGGATGATGCAATTTTTTAACCACCGCAATTTTGACTCCTGCCGAAAGGGCATTTAGGGCATCCTAAATAAAACATATGACTTTTGTGCCATTGCTTCTTATGCACTCGAAAATGCAATAAAACAACAATGAATGATCAAATAACAATAATAATCTTTCTCAATCCCGAAATTTGATGTCCCCAATAATAAGCATCTTTATGCCACTAAGATGCGCGGGACTTCAACCTGGGATAGCTGGGAACAGAAATTCAGGAAATCTTGGGACTGCTCTGCAGGCGAGAAAAAGGTGCATGGTTCAACGAATGTCCTTGGCGACTAAGCCCCATCCCTCAACTTGCTCAATACCAACAAGATCTACAACATAGAAGTACGAAACAAAACAAATGTACCATGATGTCTATGCACATGCCAACATGCTGGCACATTGCGAAACCAAGACCAAAGCTTGCTCACTAAGCAAAAACACCGCCAAACCAAAAAGGAAGCTTTAATATTTTACTCTTTAATATTTTACTCTTATCCATTTGTAATAATAAACTCCTGTTCAACCAGGATAGAGTGAGAAGCTCCCACTTTTCTTTCTAAAAATTTTAGGAAATTCTAAAATTTGACGTTGAAATCTTCATTTCTATTAAACAAAAATCCTTTAATATTTTGGTTGATTGGGGGAAAAATTGAATATGTTATTCATATTATCAAAATTGGGCACCATAGTCAGCAATTGATTGATTTAGTAGGAGAAGAAATCTGTTGGTTTATCTCGATTCCATTAGTGGGAGGCAACAATAATTTCAATCAAGTGGTAGGGATCTTGTTTTTTGTTTAAAAAATGAAAAATCACCTTAAATTTTTTGAACTGGTTTATGGCATTATCTTTTTCTGGTTTATGTCATTATCTTTTTCTTTGACCTGATGTTTGTATCTCTTATTTCTGTTTCAGCTTTTAACGAAATCTTTTTATTGCGGATGAAAAAAAAACAAACACAAAAAGGAAGCTTTTGTCTGGGGAAACCGCTAGCATCTGATTACCACATGGCTTTGGCTGGCCGCTGGCTCAATATATAATTTACCCACATGACAGAGATCATTATGAGCCATCAGCTATGCAAAGTATCAGGGTGTCTTTTTATCACAGATTCAGGTTCACTGAAAGTGGTCAACGGACTTATAAAACCTTCACAAGAATCGCAGCAGCCTTGAGCTAGTTTAAAGAAAGATTCTGCCTTTTAAGAAAACTATGTCAGCCCCTCGAGATGGTGTCTCCGTGCAAGAAATGTTTGCAGAGTTCTTTGAACGCTGGCTGGAAGAGCAAAATCAGAATCTCCAGAGCCTTGTGTCTGCGGCCAAAGAATATGAGAACAAAACAGGAAACCTTCTGAAGGATACGAGTATTGATGTGGAGGAGCAGGCCTTGCGCTCTCTGGTTAACAGAGTGTTGCAACATTATGAGAGCTATTATCAAGTGAAGGAAGCGCGGGTAAAGGAAGATGTGCTGGCTATGTCGTCACCTTCATGGAGGAGCAACCTTGAGGATGCTTTCCTGTGGATTGGTGGATGGCGGCCATCCATGGCGTTCCACTTGCTCTACTCCAAGTCCGGGCTGCAGGTACAGTCCCATTTACAAGAGCTGATGCAGGGTCTGGGCATAAGTAATTTGGGGGGGGCTCTCAGGGACCCAGATGACCAAGATTGATGAGCTGCACAGGATAACAATTCGCAAGGAGAGAGACATCAGTGAGAAGTTTGCGAAACATCAAGAGTCAGTGGCTGACATATCCATGGTTGAGCTCTCAAATTTGGTAAGTGAGGCCATGAGAAACGAGGGGACAACCAGCCTTCAGGAAGACCAAGTAGAGCCAACTCTCCAGTCTAAAGAGGCTGTACTTCAAGAAATCATCCGAAAGGCTGATGATCTTCGGCTGGAAACACTGAAAGCTATCGTTGGCATACTGACTCCAATCCAGGCTGCCCACTACTTGATTGCTGCTGCGGAGCTGCACCTTCGGCTTCACGAATGGGGCAAGAAGAGGGATGAAGATAAGCACCAGGCTGGTAATAGTACTAGGACAAATCAGCCTTTGTAAGTGCATTAAGTTTAAAGTCATTTCTATATGTTTTCTTCAATGCTTAAATGCTGCTATAATGTCGAATTCTAGCTCTGATCTAGCTTAGTATATATCTCGCAAAATAGAAAGGGACAAATAGCGTTTGCAAGGAAAGATTTTGGGCGATCGAGTCTAAGCACTCGACCAAAAATCAAAAACTATTAGATTAATGTGTTAAGGTAGCTAAGATGCCTCTATTTGCCTTCTCCTCCATAACATCAGATTCAATCACTTCTTCTACGATTTTTAATTTCCAAAAGATCGCAGAAAAATCGAAGTTTAGCAGCATCTTGAAAACCAACCACCAAGCAGAAGTAGGGGGAAATCCAAATGTGGTATCCTAACTTTTAGGTTTGTCCTAAATTGGTTCTTTAACTCTAAAGTACCTATTGAAGTCATTTAGCCTATCTAGCATATTCTATTCTGGTTTCTACCATCAGTTTAGACATTATTATTGATAAGACTTGCCTATGTGGCACCTTCTTCATGATACAACCGAAGTTATCAAAGGGAAAAAATTGATCTTGCTTGCACAAATTCGATCGGAGGCTATTGCCGCTCTTGTGGCTGTTGCTGCCGGGACCCACAAGTGCCTCTATCATAAGAGGAAGCTAAGGAAGATTCAAAAAATAGAGGAAAACCGTAGTTGTAATGAATTGTAGAAATCCATGGGAGATTCAAACACTAGAGAGAGTAAAGGGGAAGGGGGGGAGAGAGAGATAAAAGTGATGTGATTGTTACTTGCCAATTGGAGAAGAGAGAAAAAAGGAAGGAGATTGTGATTGGATGTTAGTAGAACCAGAGAGGGAAGGACATTAGTAGAACCAGAGGGGGAAGGAGAAGGACGATCAAGCTCTCATTACAATTGGGGAAGAAGATGGAGTTTGTATTATTTGCATTTCAAGACCCCAAGATTATCATTTGTGTCAATTTGGGTCTGAATTTTTATTTCTGTACAATATGGTCATCCATTTTAGTTAAAGAGGAAATCACTTGGTAGTGTAGGTGCCATGTAGACAAGTTTCATATGAAATAACGTCTAAATTGATGGTAGAGACCAAAATAAAACATGTTAGATGAGTTAGAAGACTTTAATAGACACTTTTAAAATTAAAAGACAAATGTAAAAGTTATGGGACAAAATTTAGATTTCAACCAATAGAAATATGACAGCTCAACATGGAAATAAAAAAAATAAAAAGAAAAAGAAAAAGAGCAATGTTATACAGGGTGTACCCAAGTTTTTTATAAAAGAAAGACAAAAGTAAATACTCCCTTTCATACAATATTCTTTAAAATATTTGATTTTTTTGAATAGTTTAAATAAAATTTATTTATATTATTGTTTATTATAAAAACTTTTAAATAATATATTTAAAAACTATAAGTCATTACTTATATATAAATATTTTTCATTTATATACTAAAATGATGAAAATAAAAAATTATAAATTAATTGTTGAATAATGAATGTTACAAAGAATTTGAGACAAAGGTAGTATTATCTTAAATTATAATCCTCGCAAGGAAATCTAAGCAGTTTTAAGAAGAGACGAGAATACATTTATCTTTAAAATTTAAGCAGAATTATGTGTATTCTACCATTTTAAGGGGGCTTACCCTTTTTAATCTGCAACTGGCTATAGATGATACATTTCTCTTTTGTGCCAAGATCTTTATGGTACTTTAAGTTATCTAACATTATTAATTCTTTTGAGTCGTTATCAATTTATGATATATAGGGTTAATTATGTTAATTCGCTATAGTTTGGCCTTGAGTACACATATCCCTTCAAATTTTAGAACTTGTAGGTACTTGTCTTTGAAAATGACCATTATATATGATAATAATTACTCCCTCTGTCCCATAATTTTTGCTCAATTTTTCTTTTTAGGTAGTCCCAAAACTTTGTACTATTTCTTTTTTTGGTAACTTTTTCAAATTCCATTTACCATTATACCCATGTTAAACACATTCCTCTCTCCTTCACAGACCCCACTTTCTGTCTTTGTCTTTCTCTCCCCCTTTAGTGAGGTTTCGCTGCCATCAACCAGATGTGTTAGCGGCCGACACAAACAAGGACAACATTCAACAAGATGGATTACGAGGGACCAATGCGAGGAAGAGGTGAATAGAGGAAGGGATGTGAATTGAGGACGAAGGTAAGTAGGTTAATGTGAATTGAGATTGGAGGCGGTGAGGTGATGTGAATTGAGGTCAGAAGTGGAAAGGAGACACGAATTAAGGTCAGAGGCGGAGACGTGAGGCAAATCGAGGTCAGAGGCGTAGAAGCAATGCAAATCGAGGTCAGAGGCAGAGAGGTGACACAAATCTAGGCCGGAACGGAAGGACGGATGAGAATTCGGACCAAAATGGATGAAAGGTGACACAATTGAGGGCAGACAGACGATGGGCAGACGGATGCGATGTATGGACGACAGACGGACAACGGGAATTTAGAACGAGCAAACAGATGAAAGACGCGAAAAGAAGAGAGATAATGGAAGGGCAAAAGAGTAAATTGGTGGACTTTTCTTAAAGTACGTGCAATTGTAAATGGAGCAAAGATTCTGGGACGGAGGAAGTACATTTTACACTATAAAGTTAGGTAATGCTAATGTACGGTCTGTTAAGAGATTTAAAAAATTCTAATGAGCAATTGACTATCAAACTTATTGAGTTGAGCTTGTACTTCAATTGTGAAAGATGAAATATTAGATTGGAGCAAATTGCATAAATGGTCCCTAATATTTAGTCATTATTTCATTTTAGTCCTTAACCTATTAAATGTTCTGTTTTGGTCCTAAACCTATTAAAATTATTTCATTTTGGTCTTTCACCAGATAAAATTTATTAACTTAAAATAATTGTCTGACAAAAATTTTTGAAACTCTAATTTAAATATTCGATAACCATCTTATAGTAAATTTAAACAGTTTAATATTTTTTTTTACAATAAATAGATAATTTAAATTAATAGTTTTTTTCTGATTGGAATAGGTTCAATCTACAAAGAGAAAAAAATGATTTAAATTTTTTATTAACTATAAAAAATATTATACAAATTAAATTTAATATAAGACAGTTATCAAATAGTTTAAATTATGATGTAAAAATTTGTTATTAGACAAATACTTTGAGTTAACAAATTTTATTAAATTGAGACAAAAATGAAACGTTTTCAATATATTTAGGACTAAAATGAAACGTTTTGATAGGTTTAGAATTAAAACATAATATTTAATAGGTTAGGGACAAAAAAAATAATAATGACTAAACGTTAGGGACCATTTATAAAATTTACTCTATTAGACTAGTACTGTTTATTTTTTGGCCAACTGCGTGGGAATTGTCCGTCGACTGTGTTTGACAATTGGTATTTAGTATGTGTATAATTTTTATTCATAGCAATTTTCTTAATAAAACGTTAACATGAAAGTTTTGGTGCAGAGCACGTGTGCGAGCCAAATTTTGCTATTGGTTTTTAAATAGGAATAACGAAATTGGATCCCAAATTACTTGAATTGTCTGACAAAGTAAACGGTTTAAATTGAATCTGAACCTAATAACTCAAACCAAATGACCTAAATCTGAAATATTCTGAATCCAACATAACTTGAAGTCGAATGACCCAATTGTAAAATAGCCTACACCTAAAATGATCTAGGGCCAATTCGGTATAAATTAATTAGATTAATAAGTCAACTTTTTTGTAAACGTCAAAAGTGTGAGTGGGGTATGGATGAGTTTCACCTTTGTCTTTTAAAAAAATTACTAAAATGCAACACATTAATTTGTTTTCCGACAATTCATTCCAAAATAAAGATACTATAGAAAGAAAAAATAGAGGATAAAGAGAGATAAAGATTCGTACCTGAGTGAGAGGAGGAAGTGCAGAGAAGAAAAGAAGACCAGCAAAAGAGAGAGAAAAAATTGTTCTGCGAAAAATGTCTTCTCATCAACTTCTGGGTGTGGTGTTTTTTTTTTTGCTGCGTACAAGAGTTGTATGTATTAAATTAATTAAGATTATCAGTAAGTAAATCGGCAATAAAACAGGGTATATGCTATGCAATAACGAAGGTATGTGGTCGGAAAAATATGAAGAACTTACTAAAGGGCGGTTGAAGACAGCCGACGGCGGAGGGTGATTTGGAGAAGATGCTGAAGGTGGCAGATAGAGGTAGCTGGTGTTGAATGCAGTTGGGAAAAAATTCAAGACACTAAGGCCTAAGAGGAACTAGATCTGACGGTCAGCTCGGACGGAGGCACACGGAACACGGTGGGAGGTGCTTAGGCCATGGCAAACAGCGAGGAGAACTGTCAAACTGTGTTTGTCCGAATGTGATCAGCAAAACCCATCTGAGAGGAAAACAAATTAAAGCGTGGTATTTTAGTAATTTTCTTAAAAGACCAAGGTAAAACTCATCCCTACCCCACTTACACGCTTTTGACATTTGTGAAAAAGTTAACTCATTAATTTAATTAATTTATACCAAACTGACCCCTAATGTTTAAAAAACCAACATAAAATATGCATATTAAGAAAGATGTTTAAAAGCCTTAATTGAAATTAAAAGTACAATATGATGATAATGTGCTAATGCCACAAGTAAAGCGACAAACTAGAGCATAACAAAAAGTCATTTAAAATAATGACTTTTTGTTATATTTAATAGATTTTATAATTTAAAAGAGGTACTAAGGATGTGCATTGATTGGAAGAAAATCTCCACTATTAGATACCAAAATTTGGTTAAATCAATAAATGAATTAATTGACTATTTAGAAAATGACACCAAAAATGAAATTCTTTGATTTATGTTTTGACCATAATAAAATTGATAAATCAAATTTTCTAGATGAAAAAAACTGAATTATTTCAATTACTTTGATTTGAACGGAATAGAAATCACTCATTTAACCTAAGCAAACCCAATAAATTAACTCAAATCTAGATTAGAACATGAATAACACGATCCAATGTCACCCAAGATCAAAACAGGTATATTTTTATATTACCCAAAACCTAACCCAACATTACCCAAATCCAAATGTCCACTCAACTTGACTCAATCTAAAACTAAATAACTTGACTTAGACATGAATTACAATAACTTAATAAATTCAACCTCAAGTAAGATGGCCTAAAACTAACTCGACTTAAACTCTAGTTTTAAACAGTTGGCTATGACGCAAAGGGATTTGTTTCTTTTTGTGGTGAGAGACTGGACCATGAGACCAAATACAATGAAGTTGTAGCTTCAAAGTTTATGGCAGTTTGTTTGAGGTTATTATTATATATTAAAAATATTTAATTTTATATGAAACAATTCTATTAGATAGTAGAAATTATATTTGAATTATATATTTATTGAAATTATATAATTTAAAAATCCTGAAAACTACATTTAAAATTTTTTTCTAAAGGAATGTATTTTTTTTAAAGATTTTAGGATTTTTAAGTTACCTAAATAAAATGTTATTTGAGTGATTATTTAATATATATAATGTTTTTTTGTAGAGAAACTGGTATATGTAATAGTTAATCTTTAAAAAATATTGATTTGAGATATTTAAGGAAAAGGAAAACAATACATTTTTTGAAGATGGAGAATAAGTTAAACCTTATTAATGAACAATGACTCATCTAATAAAAATAATTCAGAGTCATAGAAAACATAAAAAAATAATAAACGATTATAAACACAAAAAATATAAGAGAGATCTGCCAATAAAAATTGTCTCGCCGCTCGCTTGTATCCATGTACAGTGAACTTAGAGCAAAACAATAACCTGTGTCGTGATCATTTATTGCGAATATCTACCTCTCAAAATAATAATGCTAGAAAGGGAAGTTTGCTAGAATGACAGCCAAGCATATATTGGTTTGTGTTTTTATTTTCCATTTTCCATGGCAACCTAAACCGACAAAAATGGTGCGATTTGAAGTGCTTCTGTCCCAAATCTGCAAAACAAAAGAAGCCCCTCGTCGTTATCTTGTCTCCCTTAAATTAAACCTGCTGATCTTTCCGGTGCTAGGAGGAGTTTTTTCCCTCAGAGGTGTAGCTGTAAATCTTATCTTTCTAGATGAGGGTGGTTTCAGACTTATTTACTTATATGGGTGGCTGTGCTAACTAGGCGTTTTCTCGGCGTATGACGTGTCCATATTGTGAATTAGATAAACAGGTAAAACACAAAGTTGGACACCAAAGTTTGAGTACCTTTTCATCTGGGCCACTATTGTTTTTTTTTAACTTCAGTTTTCAATTTTAATAAAATTTAAATTAAATCACTTTGCATTATTTTACTTGTCAAGAATTAAAGTACCAAAGAAACGCTAAAAGTCATTTAAAAGCACCTTTTTCATATGGGCCACTATTATTTTTCTTTTGAACTTCAATATTAAACTTTAATAAAATTTAAATTAAATCACTTTGCATTATTTTACTTGTCAAGAATTAAAGTACCAAAGAAACACTAAAAGAAATTTAAGGGCAAAAGGCTCTAGAGACAAAAAGGGTATTTATTTGAAGTAGAAAGCTATGCTGACATTGCCAAAAGGCATGGGAGGGTTAGGCATTAAGGACTTAAGATTGTTTAACTAAGCCTTATTAGATAAAACCTTATGGAGGATATTTACGAGTAACCTAGATAGTTTGGTTTTCAGGGTTCTTTGGACAAAATACAGTTCTCATCATTCAATTTGAAAGGTGGAAGCCAGAAAATTGACTTCATTTATCTGGAAGTGTTTAATCTATGGTAGGGAGGTCTTTAAAGATCCTTTTGGCTGGGGAATAAGAGATGGTACTTTGATTAGAGTATGGGGAGATTATTGGATCTTGGGTATTAATTCTTCATAAATGATTCCCCTAAATAATTGGTACAATAATTTAAGATTAGTGGAGTGACTCTTCCTGATGGTTCTAGTTGGAATGTTCAACTTCTTCAAACTCTGTTTTCTGACAAGAATTGTTAATCAGATTTTAAATTTGTTGTATCCAGCCTAACATAAAGGTCGTGATAAGGTCTATCATTCATGGCTCACATTTATTTGATTTTGATGATAACAAAACATATTTGTTTTATATGTTTCAAAGCTTTACCTAAAGATTCATACATTGGTCTTTTATTGATAAAGTTTTTATCTTTGGAAGGAAAATTATTTCATAAGTATATTTGAAGTATTTATGTTGATTCAAGCATTGCTTGTGAAGGAAGAAATCATTTTGGAGAAAAATTCATTGAAGTTTGGAAGTTTAGAAATGAAAAAAACCTGGAACTGTGTTTTCAACAGAGTGAAATGTTTTCAACCGGGTGAAACTAGAGTCAGTTTTCAAACCCGAGAGAATCTTATCTCTGGACAAGAAAATCATTCGAGTGAAATGTTTTCAACTGGGTGAAACTGGAGTCAGTTTTCGAACCCGAGAGAATTTTATTTCTGGACAAGAAAATCATTCGAGTGAAATGTTTTCAACCGGGTGAAACTGGAGTCAGTTTTCGAACCCGAGAGAATTTTATTTCTGGACAATAAAATCAATTGAATGAAAAATTTTCAACTGGGTGAAACTTGGATTCCAGACCTGCGCGCAAGTTTCCGTTTTGAAAAATCTTTGAAAAATAATTATAAATTTATGCCACGTCAGATTCCACATGTATAAAGTGCTGACAACTCATTAATTACAAATATAACCATTGGAGGTCAAACCTTGAATTTCGTTATCAGACAGAATTTTTAACCGAATGAAAATATTTCCCCCGGGTGAAACTGGGCGACAGACGCAAAAACCTGTCAAATTTGACAGCAACGGTCACCTGCTTTCTTGGAGACATTTCTGACTTTTCCAACGGTTCTTCAACGTCTCTTTGGCTTCCAAATGAGCATAAATACATGGAGAAACACCTTAGAGACAACACTTGGCCATTATAAGTGAATATTCATCATCAAATACTCATCAAAGTGTTCATCATTTGAGAAAAGAGCCAAGAGTTGTGCTTTCACTTGTATATCTAGTTTGAGTGCTATTGTGTGAGCTTGTGAGTTTGTAAACATTTTAAATCTTAGAATCTCTTGAGTGTAGAATGGTTTCTAGTGAGTCTTGAAGAAAACTAGGGAGTGATTTCTAGTGAGCCTTGGAGAAAACTAGAGATTGGTTGGGTGTGAACCTTGAAGAAAACACCATTGTAATCTTGATCAAGAGATAGTGGAGGAAATCTCAAGTGGGCAAGCTTGAGGAGAGGACGTAGACTCCGGTTGGTGGAGTTGAACCTCTATAAATCTCGGTGCACTTTTTTCTTTATCCTCATTTATTTATTTGCTTTATTTGTGCTTAGCATTACTTGGTTCGTTCTTGATATTTTGTTGAGTGAATTTAGTTGTAAAATTTGATTTTGCTAAAGTTTTTAATACAACCAATTCACCCCCCTCTTGTTTGCACTTGGGCCAACAACCCCTAATCTCTAAGTTCCAAAAGAGAAGATTTGATCTATCAGATTTTGTCTTTCAAGGCCTACCTTTCAGGTCATAATTTTTTCTTTGCAAATAAACTTTGTCAAAGTTGGGGAAGTAATAGACTTATAGCTTTGATCAAAAACCCAATTATCTTTAAGGTGGATGGGGCTTGAAGGCAATCTTTTAGGTCTAGGAGTTGTTGCATGGCTCTAGATGGGTTTGGATCCCCTCCAGAATATTTGAAATCCAAAATTTGGCAGAATTGTTTGTCGGCTTTAGAGGCAGAGCTTGAGGCAATTTAGGGAGTTTGTTAAAACAGTTTCTTATTTTAATTTGACTTATATCACTATTTTGTCTAATTGCTCTCAAATGCTTTAGATTCTTTGCCATCATTAACAACAATACTCGACTTTGGAAAGTTTAGCTTCACGGATTATTGTAGAATAAAGAAGTTCGATCGCGGTTCATTGGTGATAGTTCCATGGTAGAGTGTTTCCCTGTGCACAATCTAGCAATAGCTTGTCTCCCATAATCCTTTTCTTTTCTTTGTTTCTAAGTACAAAAAAAAAAAAAAAGTCATTTAATTTGTCTCTTTGAATAACAATAACTAATACTTATATATCCTCTTTTCAGTTTCTCATTTTGGTCATTATATGAAGTTCATATTTACATTACTATGCTCATTTGGCATTTAAACGCATTCTAGAATTAATTAAATTGAAGGTTTTGAATTATTTGTGTCTATAATTATCAATCTTTTTGAATTGATGCATTCTAAATGTATTTCTAATATCATTTAAACATGTCATAAAGTTCTAATTATAGTAGATAGTAATGAGCAACATTCTAGAAGAATATCTAATACATGTTTTTCATCTGTAAATTTACAAAAAGAAAAGCAAGGAAGACTTATTTGAGATGGAAGGTGTATATAAGAAAAGACATATGCTTTTTAATTAAAATGATAGAAATATAGTGGTAATAATTTTTAATTTTTTTCTTTTTTATTTTAAACGAATGATGAGCTTCTCTCTTTACATTTGTGCCTATATTCTTTATTGCTATTTATTTGCTAAATTTGTGACTCTATTTATTTGTTCTAACTCTTTTGCTCATGATGAAGTCATAAACTATTTATTATTTAATCTATATACCAATTGAGTTACATGTAAGTTTATTTATATGAATTTTGGATTGGCTTTTGATTTAAGAAAAAAATGGAAAAATTAGGAGATATTCGTTGCAACTTAAACTTGAGTGTTCCTGCTGTATTTTATGGTTTAGATGTAAAACAATGTAAAGTACTCTAATTCTAAAATGTTATAAAAATCAAATAAAGAAATTGAAAGGTAAAACAATAGTAACCTAGATAAAAATTCACTTAAACTTTAGTGTTCAATTTTTGGTTTTACCTTTTTATCTGACTGACAACATGGACACATTTGCTGGTGAGATGATGCTCAGTTGGCAAAAATACACCAGGTAAGTAAATAAATTTGAAACTACCCCTGTTTGAAAAATAAGATCAATAACTACACCTATTTGGGGGAAAAACTCGGGCTAGAAGTTTGTCGCTCTCTTTAGAATCTTCCAAACTGGATTAGTTAGTAAGAGTAAGATAATGAATCAAGCTTCAGCCTAATTTTTTTTCAATTACAAGTACCCAAGCAAGTACCATTCCATATGATTTTTATCTTTTTATTTTGTAGCATAATTATTTGGATACAAGCCAAAGGCCGGAAGCCTAACATGAAATTTGTTTTCATTTGACTCAATTTAATTTTAAGGGTAAATTACAAAAGCCCCAGTTTGATCTAATTTATACTTTACCATTTTGTTTTCAAAAACCTATAATTTACCTATATATCCTTCCAACAATAATTTTTTAAACCTTAAATTAAATTGTCTGATAATCGTGTACCAGTAATTTTAAAATTTTTGATATTTTTTAATAAATAGTTAATCTTAAAAAAAACTGATATGCATTTACAAGAAGAAAATATATTTACAGAAAGGAAAATTTGATAATTTAAAATGTGTATTAACTATAAAAAATATTAGAGAGACTAAAATTACTAAAAAATGACTATTGTATAGTTTAAATTATAATTTCAGAAGTTATTATCAGACAGTATAAAAAGAAATCATGCGAAAAGTGTAGGTTTTTAAAAATAAAAGTGGCAAATTGTAAGGTAGGGTAAACTTCAGCGGAGTAATTGTAACTTTCCCTAATTCCAAATGGGCCATTTTATTTTTACATTTTTACTTGAATCAAATTTCATTTGAAAGTCAATATTATTTATGTGTAATAATTAATTAAACATTTTTTATAAATTTTTATTTTTAATGCATATAAAAATTCATAAAAATTTAATAATATCATGAATTTTTTTTCAATAGATTGTTATACTTACATAATATTAGCTTTTGAATCAAATTGGTTTCTACCAAAAAGAATATAAAAGTAAAAATAAATTATTTTAGATTTAATTGACTTGGGTTAAAATAAATTGGGTCTAAGTTTATGAGTTGTGATTGGGTACTTGCATGATTAATTTATTCTTTATTATTTTGCAATTAAATAATATATATTTTTATTTTTATTAATTTTTATCTAAAATCAAGGTCTTGAAAAATCAGTACTTTATTCCTTTGAGTATTTTGAAAAAAATTTCCTAGAATATAGTTAATTTTGTATATTTTTTTCCATACTCAACCTAATAAAATAAAAATTATTAAAAAATATTTATTTTTAGAAAAACTATTATGAAAATGCTTTTGGGGCTTATTAAAATATAGAGTATATATAATGCTAAAATATAGAGTATATATATTGAGTGAATAATCACTAAAATGAAATTAATGCATTAGATAATTCATTTTTTAATCTGAAATGAACAATAAGTGTATAGTTTCACATTTTATTCATAAGTGTAAAAATGTAATAACATTTATCTATCACCATTGTAGATTTGATAAAGCAAATTTGAAGCTTTGGATCATTAATTAATCTATAAATTGATTCGGTTAGAGTAAAGGTTCAAATGCTATTTGGAAATGCTTTAACGGGTCCTTATTTGTACTCATTTTATCTCTGTTTAACTCTGATTTGTAATATGATTATGTGTGACAGAAAAAATTATCAAAAAATTAACAACAAAAATTTAAAACATGACTATCATATCATGGTAAACTATATATTTTGATACCTTGCTACTTTTCATGAATGTATTTTAAATAATGAGTTAGGAACTTGGGATGAAACTATAGCTAATATTATTATGCATGCTACGGGTTGTTAGGTTCATTACCTAAGTGCTTGGCTCAGGCCAAGGAAATACAGAGAAACATTATAAAAGATGGTGAATGCAAAGCACAGTGGTATATGTGCTAAGTTGGGGACTTTCGGGTCCTATTTGCACAAAGAAAGTGGCCATGGGAAGATTGCAAGAAAATAAAGCAGGAGGACTAAATTGCACACTTAAACTAGTGGTGCTAATGAAACTACAACTTTAGAGTGGGAGTTTCTGGCCATGCAAAATTATATGGTGACTAGTGCAATACTAGGCCAACTTTAGTGGATTTTAATGATGGCTAGTCAAATAATGTCCCCTACTAAGGTATTAAGGCATCATTATCTTAGTTTGCATAACTAGTACTTGTACAAGTACTTGACCGGTTATTACATGGGTTTAATGGACATATTGGACACTTTTGATGTGTGCTTGGCAATGTGAGCCATGAGGTGGCACAAGTGCCGAGATGTGCATGTGTTTTAGTGGTGAAATTGTAGCCATGATGAAGTAATGGCTCAAATGAGCCATGCACGAATGGTGCGGCCGAGAGCTAGCGTTGTTGCCACTTTTAAACACATATGGCTTAAGGCCGGGCATGCATGGTTCCACTTAAACCATTTTATTTTCATTTCGGGTTTCCTTCTCCAAGGCCGAGAGCTTGCTTGTTGTGTTCTTGGCTGTGTTCTTGAGTTCTCCCAAAATTAGTTTCGGATTCAAGCATCCAAGGAGGCAATTGAAGCTAGAGAGGAAGGAATCAAACTTGGGATTCTTGTTTCAGCACTTAGCAACTCAAGATTAAGCCTTGTTTTGAAGAAACAAAGAATGGCCGAGACGTTTCAAGCTTGGGATTAAGGTAATCCTTTGTGTTTTCCTTGAATACATGGTATATATTCCATGAACAAGGAGTGTTAATGCCTAATTAGTGTTATGTTAGGCCAATTGTGGAAGAAAACATTTCGGGCTCAAGCTAAATCAAGGCTATTCAAGCTTAATTTGAGGTAGGGTTCACTAAACTACTTGATTGCTTGGTAGTATACCATGATTCAATTGTTTAAAGTAGCTAAGTAATGGTTAAATTTGCTAAATGACCTTAGTTACTTGATGGGCTATTGAGATTGATTCGGTTATGGTTGTTAATTAGCTAATTGACTATGGACATGTGCTAGAAATCCTAGTGAATGTGGCCATTTTGCTAGGCATTTCGGAGCTCTAGTGGAAGTGGATTTTATGGTGAAGTTTTGTGTGCAAAGGTGCACAATGACACATGTTATGGTACTTGGCCGAATGGTCATTATGGTGTGTGTGTGTGTGTGTTCATTGTGTGCTTGAGTGATTCTTTGTGCTTGCTAACCAATTACTTGTTATTGTAGCTTATATGTCTCGGGTACACTAATATGTGAATATATATGTTGTGTTTTTTTTTGTCTTTGTGTCTTATTTTGCAGGGTATATTGAGCAAATGGAGGTTAAGCCTTGAGTAGTATACTCGGCTTAACTAAATAAACTCTATAATGAGTTGGTTTTGGTAGTGAACTCTACTGAGTATTTGTACTCATTGCCCATACATTTGTTTTTCAGGAAAGGATATTCGGCCTGAGTTATAGTTGCTTGAGTTGTGCTAGTGTGTTTGTGCTAACTTGCTTGTGTAACCAGGTATGTGCCAATGTGTGCTTGGCTTGATAATTTTGTACATTACAAGTCTTATTTTGAAGTTGGCCAAAACTTATGTCTTGAGTTGTGCAGGATTGTGTAGAGTGGGACTTGTCTAGGTGGGCAGCTATGGATATGTGGACACTTGCTCTGATCATAGTCTTCACCTTTATGACTATGAATATGGCCATAGGTCTTGTACTGCAGTGTGTCTTGCTTTATGGTATACTGAAGGTTTTGTTTGAGCATTAGATAGTTTGGGTTGTAACATAACTTGGTAATGAAAACTTGGAATCATGGCATGTAGCCATGTATGTGTACTAGGTAGACTACTTTTGTATGTACATATTTAGGTAGTCTTGGTTGCCTAGTTTTTGTGGTATATGGAGTACCTTAGTAGGCCAAGTTATGTTTGCACTATGGTTTGGTTTTGGACATATATATATATATATATATATATATATATATATATATATATATATATATATATATATATATATATATATATATATATATGATGGATATTATAGATCAATGGATGGTATGTTTATGTGAATGGAAATTGTGTTTATCTTATGAACCTCCTTTGTACCTATTATGGCCGAATGTACATGGGCATATAAACTTGAGTTTTCAAACTAAATGGTTATCTTGGGCTTCTTGGTTGCCATTCTAAGTAGCACACTTGAATGCATACATTCTAAACACTTGAATTGCATCGAGTGTTTGCCTTGCTTGTTATGCAAGTTAGTGGTTTTGGGGCTTACTTCTGTTGCAAGTAACCAATTGGATTTACTCATAAGCCTCCTGGGCCATCTCCCAAGCTAAACACCTTAAGAAAATAAGACTTAAGGTTAAGAAACTTTAGTTGGCCGAATTGAAAGGTTGGTAATTAAACTACAGATTGGTGAGAGTAACACTTAGTAAATGAGCCAGGGCCTGTGTGAGGTGTGACATGGGTTCTCTCTTTTTTTTTTTTAAATGTTAACATAAAAAAACATGCTTTGACCTTTCTGCTTCGTGAATACTTTAAAATCCTATTTGGGAATAATTGAAACTGAGTTAAGGACTTGAAAATGAGAATAATATCATCCACCTTTTAGGCACTTCAATAATATAAGCGAAAAACGTTTAAATTACAAGGACGCCGCTGAAATGACACATTCTCTTTCCATTCTCTTGTTTTTCTTTTTCTTTTTTTTGAAAAATACATTAGTTTTTATTTTGTGTGACATAAAAATACATTACTCAATGGGTATATAACACTCATGAAAAGAATCCATTTTAGAGTACAAATATATATCAAGGATTTCTTTTTCAAGATAATTATGTAATTCTTACGTACATTAGTTGCAAGGATTTTGCATTCACATTTTCAGGAATGGAGGACTACCTAAAGAGTGTGAAAGTCAAGGGGCTTGTTCCTAACTTGGAGATCATATACTTACCTAAGGAAGACATTTGGTTCAATAGCAATTACTAGACTTGGTGAATGAACTCATTCTTGACTTCATTAACAAACATAATTAGTCCGTGACAGAGCGCTTGATTTATTACTAGATATCTCAAATTGTTGAAAGGTTTCAACCATGCCTACATGTACTGTGGCCTCCTTGGATAACGATAGATTTACCATTATGATAAGATATGGTACATCAATTTAGCTTCATTAATGCATGCTGGTATTAGTAATGAAATGTGGAGAATGAGTTCATGAGCTAATGGTTATTCTCGTGTTATCTTTGTTGTTCTTCATGGATATTGATAGTAGTAATAATAAATAAATAAATATGAAACTTGAAGTTTTATACTAGATTTAACTCAACATTACATTTATTCATTTAATTTTTTATAATGGGGCACATCTAATAACAATTGTTGTCAATATATCTCTACAACTTAGACCTCTAAGTCATAGAAAAAGCCCCTTGTTGTCAGGACTATCTGTATTACTCATTGGAAACAACTTGGCAGTTGGACTTTACAATCACATGTACCTCATCTTCATCTTCATATAGAGCAACATTATGATGAGGAAGGAGTTGATGACAATAGCTCTCAATATGAGCTTGTCCTTCTAAGATGGCACCAACAATCATTGGAGTTCACGATTGACTCAAAACGGCTAAGTAACATTATTGTAGAGGTGTTGAGGCGTGCGCAGGGACGGAGCTGCCTTGGGGCAGGGAAGGGCTGTTGCCCCCTACTAGATTTTTGAAAAATTTTATTAGTAGTACATAATAGAATAAAAATTGTAACAATATTATAAATTATAAAATTAATTAGGGATTTTTGCAGATTTTATCCTTTTTAAAAAATTTTAATTGGAACCAGAATTAGAAACACGGAGTTCGTGAGTTGTGAACGAACCAGGCCCAGCCCCTCCTAGCTCCGATACTCCATCCCTTTGTTCTTTAATAGCAATGAAGATTCTCTTTGATCTAGCTCGCCGGCAGATGGCCGTGACTCAGCCAGCTTGAGCTTCTTCTTCTTATTGCCGACATTCCTTCTATCCATCTTTATCTCCGACTTCGAGTTTGAGTTTTTAGAGAAAGGCCTGCACGTCCCGCAGTCGAGTTATGAAAAATATTGGACATTTTCTCAATTTTCCTTTATTTTCCTTTAATTATTTGTTTCTTTATCAATTGTTCACTCGAATTTGTAAATAAAGTGTACTAAATCAGTCAATAATGAAGCTAAGATGAAAGATCCTAATTTTTATGTTTTCGTTCCTGGTTTATAGCTTCTCCTATTCTTGAAATTGAATCTTCATACTACTTTGCTTGAGAAATGAGAATTATAGTAATGGAACATTGCGTATTGTGCTTAACATTTATGTGATTGACTTGTTTGCATATGTTATTGGAGAACATGTGAAGAAACATAGACAAAAGTTAGTATTAATTACAAACAAATTTATCATTATAATTTTTTTTTTTGCATAATTTTAGGTTGATTTAAATTTAATTGCCTTGTGATTCCCAAGTCATCATGATAAAAATTTTCTTTTCATTGTTGTTATTGTCCGATTTTTCATAACAAGTAGAATAATCGGTTTGAGAATATTTGTTGTTGTTCTTAAGTAAATTAATTGAAGGATATAGAAATTTCTCCTATTTTATAATTATTTAAGTGTTAGATTTTTATTTTTATAGCAATGGCTAGTAAGCTGCTCACACTCACGCTTTTTGTCCCTCCTCCCTTGCCGTGAATCCTGGCTATTTCCCTATGCATGTGTTGAGGTAGCCGAAAGAAAACATGGTAGAGGCACTGAAGTGAGTTGACTAGATCAAAGCAGAAACAATGCAAGCAAGAAGAGCTTTTCAAATCCTCGCTTCTGGACGGGATTTGTTGCTACTAGAGATGTGAATAGAAACAGAAAAAAAGTTGCAGAGGCCTAAAATTTTCGATTGAATTACAAAACCGTAAATAAAGAGAAAGTAAGGGTGTAGAGCCTATATTGAATGTAGGTTATCCTCAACCCTTGTACATGTTATCCTAATTTACTAGAAATTGGACAAGGATATTTCTTTAGTTGCAAAATAGTATGTTTGTTTTCTTCCACGTCTCTTTTTATCTTTGCCTTTCGTACCCATTATACTAGGACTCAAACTAATAATAATAATGATGATGATGATAATAATAATAATAAAATAGGTAATAAATAAATGAATAAATAAGATAGAGCTAAATACAAGCCTCTCTAAACCTAGTTAAAAATTATATTGCGTTTCAAAATCCTCATATATACCTATTTTTAGATTTTATATTGAATGTCTATCAGTAAATTTAAACTATCTATTATTTTCTAACACTTAAGAAATAATTTAAATTACGAGTGTTTTTTTATTTGTATAAGCAAGACAATATTTTCATTTACTATTGTTAAAAGAATACGGGATACGATATATTTTGAAACTTTCGGACAATTATAATTTTTATTACAGTTATAGTTTAAGACAAGTCTAATCAACCCAAAAATCAATAATATCCTAAGTACACTTGAATCTATTAATAGAGTCAAATATTTTACACTGTATTACATTACTTGAACAAATTTAAAAATGTACGGATTGCATAATACATGTAAGTATTAATAGTTAATTCCTCACATATTTGGTAAAAATATATAATAAAAAATTTATAAAAGTTTTCTCATTATAAAAATTCTAATAATTTTTTTCTCATACTAAAAATGTCCTAGTAGTCCATATTTTTAAATTCAGCTGGATTTTGGACATATAATCCTGTTTTCAAATCTTAATAGTAAAAACCTTGATACTTATTTCAAAATTGTCATAAACTTTTTACTTATGATTATCAGAAAAATTTGTCTTAAACTTTTATATCTTTATGGCAGCTGTCGCTTGTGAAGTTGGCTTCGAAGGTACAGCGTTGAAGTATTTATTTGATTTTGTTTGAAGTTGGCTTCGAACGTACAACGTTGAAGTATTTGGAGCACCCAAAAAAAAAAAAAGTAGTATTTGATTAGGAGAAGGAAACGGGAAAAGGGCGTTGGAGACTTGGAGTGATACAATAAAGCAAGCAATAGTATTTATTTGATTTTATTTTTTTGGCCAAGCAGCCAAGCAGGCAAAGTATTTATTTGGTTCACATTAAAGCGACACCGAGATGAGGGCGTGAAGAAACTGTGACTGTCCGGAGACACTCGCTCTTCTGGGATTCTAGAGAGAGAAACTCCTCGGTCTCCGGAGAGAGCCAGATAGAGCGAGAGGGAAAGGAGAGAGGGGCTGTAAAAAATCAATCTTGATCAGATAAAGAAAAGGAAAAGATTTTGGTTTCTGGGAAGTGTGAAGAAGGAGATGGATGGGAGGGAAGAGTACGATATAGAGGAAAGTGTGTCTGCGTTTGATACAAAAGTGAGTGATTTGGTGTTGGAGAGGGTTGGATCAGATTTGTCTGATGAGAAAGAGTTTGGTTTAATGGCTAGAGAGCCATTGTTGGTCAAGAAGAAGACGAACACCACTTCCCAACTGGCCATTGTTGGTGCCAATGTCTCCCCAATAGAAAGCCTGGACTACGAGTAAGCAAAGCTTTCTGCTTTAACTGTTCCTTGAACGTAGCTACTGATCGGTTTTAGCAGGGTGCAATAGAACTCTAGTAGGCTGTTTGTTAATTCATTGTCATTTACTCGTGTAACATTTGGCTAAGTTACAGGGGAAGAGAATTTTTGCTGTTCTTGTATCTGACGTACTTGATCAGGTAGAGAGTGAAAGGGAACATCCTGATCCCACTATTTTGCAGCTGATCTCATATTAAATTTTTATGTGCTTAGGATCTTCTCGTGCCTTATTTGTATTTTTTTTTCTTTTATTTGGATTCGTTCTAAGAGTTTTTCTAAAAGAATTTTTAAGCTGCATCAATTAGTCTATGAGAATGCATATACTTTTGAGTTATGATCGAAGGTAGCTTCTTGGTCTTCTTGAAGATCATATGGTTATTTCACCGTTGGCTTCACTGTATTAGAGTTTGAGCTATGTTAAATTGTTGGGAAAAGAAAAGGGGTGAGGTTCTGTGCTATGGCATGCTTTAGCAAGGACCATGAGTTCTGCAGTGTATTATAAGCTATTGGCTATATGCTCTTCGGATGGCCCTTAGAAGCTGAAGGTTTGTTGATGAGGATGATGTATTCTTGTTTCATCCTTTTAGTTTGCTGAGAAAAAAATATACAAAGTAGTGATGTCTACTAAGAAAATAAACAAACATGGGAAACTGGAGATCCTCTTGTAGCACCATTGGAATTCCATACATGCATATTTTTGAAGCTAGCAATTCAGCTTTTTCTGAAAGTTAACACTGGCACATTCACGTGGCTTTCTTTTTTGGTTCTCAGGATGATTGAGAATGATCTTTTTAAGCAGGACTGGCGATCTAGGAGTAAGGTAGAGATCTTCCAGTATATTTTCCTCAAATGGGCACTTGCACTCCTTATTGGTTTAAGCACTGGGCTTGTTGGATTTTTCAACAATATTGCTGTTGAGAACATAGCTGGATTCAAACTTTTGCTCACCAACAATTTTATGCTGCAGGACAAGTAAGTCTGATTATGACTTCAACTTTCATGAATAATGCCAAACTTATTCAGGAGCTGTTTGACAAACAGAATTTGATTCTCCATATCTGTTGTTCACTGTTTCTGGGATGTATGTTCTCAAATGATGTAGCGGCCATGCATTTAAAAATTTTGGTTGCTTGTATGGTCCATTTCTGTTGCCTGGGCATTTAAAATTGTCGGATTTTTTTCATTTCTGATTTTAGATAACTGAGACCTTTTGATTATGATAATAGTTAAACTACAGGAAATTCTGCAATAGATTTCTGCAGATCTATGTTGCATTTTATGTCTGGATTTTTATGATTTGATGGTCCATGCAACTCACCCAATGCTCCAAAGATCTTGCTACATGGTTCTGTAGAGATTACTCTGTAAATGCTTTCCTTTTTTTTTTCTTTTTGCAGCTACATGTCCAGAATCATTTTTTCCCTTAGATTATATCAGATTTGAAGCACCTTTATTTTTGTCTCCAATCTAGCAATATTTCAGTTAGATTGCATTAAAATGCTATTGAGCATGTTAGGTGTCAATGCATTCTTTCATGATCTGCAATTCATGAATGGTGCAAAGCTCACAAGAGAAGCAAACGAATTAAAAAGCAATAATTTCCTTAAGTTGTTAATTCTATAAGTGTTCTGTTTTTGCTTTGTAACTTTTCATTCTATGAGAGTTTAAAGACTTAAGAGCAGCTATAATTAATTCTTCTTTGACTATAGATATTTTCAGGCATTTGCGTCGTATGCTGGTTGCAACATGGTTCTGGCTATTGCTGCTGCAGTTCTTTGTGCTTATGTTGCTCCTGCAGCTGCAGGCTCAGGCATACCAGAGGTTAAGGCATACCTCAACGGCATAGATGCTCATTCTATTCTGGCTCCTAGCACCCTCTTTGTGAAGGTGGGCTACAACTTTAATAATATTGACAGCACAAATATATTGTGGTATCTGCAATCTCTATATATTTATATCACTTGATGTAGATTAGTGAAAACAGCATCATGTTAGGCTCAGCAGCAACAGTTTAATAAGCTAATCTTGATGGTTAATTGATTAAATAATGCAGATTTTTGGATCCATATTTGGAGTTGCTGCTGGATTTGTTGTGGGGAAGGAAGGTCCTATGGTACATACCGGTGCATGCATTGCTAATATACTTGGGCAGGGTGGTTCTCGCAAGTATCATTTGACTTGGAGGTGGCTAAGATACTTCAAAAATGACCGTGATCGTCGTGATCTTATCACTTGTGGTGCCGCTGCTGGTGTTGCTGCTGCTTTCCGTGCCCCTGTTGGTGGAGTGCTGTTTGCCCTTGAAGAAGCAGCTTCTTGGTAGCTCTCTCACTCCTGTCTCAGTTTCCCGTTCTACTGTTTGCTTCTTTTTAGACTGAATATCCAAATGCTTTAACTCCACATGGCATTCTAAGAGAGAGTCTAATAATTTCCAGTTTAGCTTGTTAAACACCAGTAAGTAGAAAGAGTCCTGTGCATTGCCATGAAGACGCGGCTGTAGATTTTCTCCCACAATCAAATGCTCCAAGTATTTTTCTTCCACTTTCCTTTGTTTTACAGTTTGAAAAATTTGTGCCTTTTTCTATATAACCAGGTGGCGAAGTGCTTTGCTATGGAGGGCATTTTTTACAACAGCTGTTGTGGCAGTTGTGCTTAGAGGGCTAATACAATTTTGTCAGAGTGGGAGATGCGGCCTATTTGGGAGAGGGGGGTTAATCATGTTTGATGTCAACTCACATAACCCAACCTTCACTAACGATGACCTGCTTGTGATCGTGTTGCTTGGGATTACTGGTGGTGTCTTGGGAAGCATTTACAATTTTCTCATTGACAAGGTCCTCCGTATTTACAGCGTCATCAATGAGTATGTCCTGCTATTATCCTATTTCAAGATTCTTGTGAGACAACATGCAGATGAACATAGGATTTTGTATTTGTTTGTGAGATTTCATAGATCTTACTGCATTTATTTGACTTAGTCTCATCTTCTGTATTTCTTTTTTATCATTTTTTTATTCATGAAAATGCTTTTGAAGAACGAAACCACATTTATGAGGTAAATGTGTTTCCAGACAAACATTGACCTGTTTGAATTTGCGCATGCTTTTTCTCTAGGTCAAAAGTGTTTTGCAGACAGCTGATATTTCACCATCATATCTGCATTTTCCCACTGAACAACACAGAGGGCATGTTATCATGAAACTACTATTTTTCAGATATAAAGAGCATTTTTTTTTTTTGTTGTTGCTAAGTGTCGACAATTAACTTGCAGGAGAGGTCCACTGTATAAAATCTTGCTTGTTATCATAATTTGTCTCTTGACCTCATGCTGCTCATTTGGCCTACCATGGCTTGCTCAGTGTACCCCTTGCCCTCCTAGCCTAAAAGACTGCCCAACCATTGGTCGCTCTGGGAAATACAAGAATTTTCGGTGTCCCCCAAACCATTACAATGATCTTGCTTCCCTCTTGTTCAACACTAATGATGATGCTATTCGCAATCTATTAAGCGGTGGAACCGAGAAGCCATTTCACCTGCACACCCTCCTGGTTTTTTTCACTTCAGTTTCCTGTCTTGGTGTTGTGACTTATGGCATTGCTGTTCCTTCCGGGCTCTTCATCCCAGTCATACTTGCCGGAGCATCATATGGGAGACTTGTTGGTACCATCCTTGACCCCTTCACAAATCTTGATGCTGGTCGGCTTGCCCTACTTGGAGCTGCTGCATTTCTTGGTGGTACGATGAGAATGACAGTTTCAATCTGTGTCATACTTCTTGAACTCACAAATGACCTACTGATGTTGCCACTGGTCATGCTCGTTCTGCTAATTTCAAAAACTGTGGCCGATAGTTTCAACAAAGGTGTGTATGATCAAATTGTGAAAATGAAGGGGTTGCCTTATATGGAGGCACACGCAGAACCATACATGAGGAGCCTCGTTGCAAGTGATGTTGTAACTGGCCCGCTGGTCACATTCTCAGGGATCGAAAAAGTGGGTAATATAGTGCATGCTTTGAGATCAACGAGGCATAATGGGTTTCCAGTAATTGATGAGCCGCCATTCTCAGATGCCCCTGAATTATGTGGACTCGTTTTGAGGTCTCATCTTATTGTGCTGCTCAAAGGGAAGAAGTTTACCAGTCAAAGATCAACGACAGGAGCGGAAATCATGCAGAGGTTCAAGGCTCATGATTTTGCAAAGGCAGGGTTGGGCAAGGGCGTGAAACTAGAAGATTTGCACATCAGTGAGGGCGAGATGGACATGTACGTGGATCTCCATCCAATTACCAACACATCTCCATACACAGTGGTGGAAACCATGTCTCTAGCTAAAGCAGCTATTCTCTTTCGGGAACTAGGACTCAGGCATTTGTGCGTGGTGCCCAAGAAACCAGGGGTAAGTCTCTAAATCTCTTGAAACTGCAGCTAGACTAGAACGGGTTTTTCTGGTGATGACTGATATAACAATCTTGTGTGCTTTTGCAGCGGCCGCCCATTGTTGGGATTCTTACGAGGCATGATTTCATGCGGGAACACGTCTTAGGGCTCTACCCGCATTTGAAATCTCATACATAGGGCGCGAGCAGGCTACCAGCATTCCGACGTTGATTCAGAGGCCTTTGCAAATTTAAAGTTACACTCTGAGGTTTCAGCTTAGCGTCGTTGGTTCTCGTTCAGGTGACAATGTACATAAAGTCTTGCCTTGAAGATTATGGGTAGTGGCAGATGTGTGCCATCACAAATCTTCTTTTGCTTTAGGCTTTGATATCTCAATAGTCCGTCATTTGGACCATTCTTCTTTTTTACTTTATTACATTTTCCTTTACATAGGTAAAATTTGTTAATTTCGAAAATTTTATTTAATGTACTTGATTATTATAGCATGAAAGAAAACTTTAGCTCAAACGAGTAGATTGTCCCATCCTAATAGGTTGCCTCGCCAGTTCTTTTTGTTTATTTATTTATGTATTTGTTGCAGTTGTATTGTTATGTTACAGCATATTTAACCTTTTTAACAGAAATACAATATACATCTGTTAAAAAGTAAAAATGAGGTGGCTTAATATTAAATGGATCAAAAAACATATTTCATAAGGTTGACATGAGCTTTTTAATCAAATTCTATACAATTTATAAGTGAAGTTTTGATTAGAATTTGAATAAATAATTGACTGTCAAAATATAAAACTAGGTAGTATTTTCACATTACTTCTCTGCTAACTATAATTAAAAACTTGGACGAAAGCGAACCATGTTGGAATTGTTTTTACTTCATTCTTTGCAACTCTTAGATCTTTCCTTGTTTCCACTTTATTATGAGCAAAGCGCTATTGATTTGGAATTTTAAGTTCAAAGATTCAAAGTTCTCTCTCTCTCTCTCTCTCTCTCTCTCCATTTTGATTGCTTTTTTATTGAGCTATATGTCCTTTGCAGGAAAATATTTTATTTGAGCCCACAATTTTTATTTTCTATATTTTTGTTTCTCCATATTAACAAAATAAAGATCACAATATACTCAATATGACACATATTTTTTTTTTTTTCACAATCTATTATTTTGGATCATCTCATGTCTTTGCATCATTTTCACATTTGACAAATCACTTTATCATATTACCACTAAAACTATAGTTTTAATTTATCTTTTTTTTTTATTTTCTTAATTTGCGTGTAAAACAGAAAGACAAAAATGAAAAGAAGAAAAAAAAATTATCCATCTTTCTCAATCTCCAGCAAAAAACCTAAATGTTTTAAAAAATCATTTTTAAATATATAGTGCATTTGTCCAAGATTACATAAAACATTTTTTAAAAAAAAATTGTATAAATCTTCTACTATTTAAAAGGTAGTATTCTATCTTATTGATAGTCACTTGAATATAATTTTTTTTGAAACATAATTAATATTTTTACAAAGTATATGTGAGTGAAATGTTTGCATTGAATTCAAATAAAACACCTTTAAGATGTATGAAAATCACTTTTAATTATTTTCTTATAAAAGCATGTAATTTTTATATTTTTACTACTCCATCAAACGGGAAATATTTTGTCAAAATGTGCATCAATATTTTTCCCACTAAGTAATAGACTAGTTGATTGAATGGGACAACTCACTATGAGTCCTAGAACTTGTCAAATTTTTTCTATTTCAGCATTAAACTTATCAAATTTTCTATTAAAATCCTATAAATTTTCTTCCATCGAATCTAATTTGTTAGTCCTAAATTAGATGACCTCCACTTGGCTAATGGCAATCCCAACATGGCACTTAACTTCCATTTACTTTATAGTTACACATGTCATGGCACGTGTAAGACCTTCAAGGACTTACGTGTAGAAAATAATAATTTTATGAAATTTTGTCACATTTGTACACTTAAGTCCATCATTGTAGGTCCTACATGTGCCACATCACGTGTAAATATAGAGTAAATGGGAGTTAAGTGCCATGTAGGAATTGCAGTTAGCCATCTGGTAGGACATTCAATTTAGGAGTGAAAGATTAGTAGGAAAGTTATAGGACTTCAGTAGAAACTCGATAAGTTTTAGGATTGAAATATAAAAGTTTTAGAAGTTTTAGGACTTGATAAAGGCCTTCCGACGCGAATTTTTAATCAAACTTTCCGGGAGAGTAACCGGAGTCGGGAAACAGAGACGCAATAACATGGCATGATTTGAAGTTTGAACCAAAACCAAACAATCATTTTCAGATTTCGAGATTTCAAATCACTCTACGGAGGTCGACGCTGAAATCCTAACAACGGTAGGATTTGCAAATCCGATCCGCTTGTTGTTCTTATATCTCCACAGCCAGTAAGCAATCTCGCCCGTCGTAGGCCTTGATCTCCATTTTCTGTTTTGATCGGAGAGGGAAATGGAGGCGATCGATGAGTTGTCGGAGCTTTCAGAGGCGATGCGGCAGGCTGCGGCCGTTCTCGCCGACGAGGACGTCGACGATAGTTCGTCTTCTTCCAGGCGACCTTCCACTTTCTTGAACGTCGTAGCCCTCGGCAATGTCGTGAGTCCTCCATTTGTTTTGTTATACAAGGGGAGCGCTGAAACTAGATGGATTTTGCTTAGGAAACATGGGAAATAGGCAATATGCGTTATGAATCACATTTTGATGTATGGGAATTCTTTGTTTTGGACTGAATTGTTATTGTATGGCGTGATTGATTGGTTTGAAATGGACCAATTCGTGTGGAAATTTGGAATTTTAGGATTCAGCGAAGTTGTGGAAAACATTTGGTTGGCAATGGTTTAAGGTCATTTAATTCGTTCTTGAAGGTGGATAATGTTGTAAGCTTCGACTGAGTGATGCTCATATTTGTGCATGGTTCATATGAGGTTTGACTAATCTGAGTAGTGAGCGAAGAAAATCAAATTCAAGTATATCAGAGAGTAATTAAAATATCTAGGGTGTGCAGATGTGCTCCTTGAAACAATCTGTTGTGCAAGTGTTTTCTTTTGTATGGCTGGTGCAAATCCCATATGAAGTTGTTTGCATCTTCCTGATAAGACTTAAGAGGGAGAAAAGAGATAAAGATTGGAAATTGTGCCCTACTGCTCTTTCTATCCTCCATATGAGTTCCATCTGCTTTATGGTTTTTTAGCAGCTCTTGAACTTTTTCATATGTGTCATCTAATGTCTTTCTTTCTATTGCCAATGCACTGATCAGGGTGCTGGCAAATCTGCTGCCTTGAACAGTCTAATTGGTCATCCAGTACTGGTAAGTTTTGAGCACTTGCTGTTGCATGCTGTTGAAGTCTTTTACTTTTACCTGTGGCCTTCAGTTAAAAAGGCTTCTATTTGCAGCCAACGGGTGAAAATGGTGCTACACGAGCTCCTATATGCATTGATCTGCACACTGATAATTCATTAAGCAGCAAGTCCATTATCTTGCAAATCGACAATAAATCTCAACAAGTGTCTGCAAGTAAGCCCTCTTTCATTAGGCTGTGTCTTATTCCTATACCTGTATTATAGTACTGCATATCATGCATGCATTATGCTATCTCTTGTGCTAGATGCTGCAGATTGCTCTAATTGTCCTTCTTCTTCCATATTGGTGCATCATAGGTGCTCTTCGACATTCTCTACAAGATCGGTTAAGCAAAGGCTCATCAAGCAAGAGCCGTGATCAAATATATCTCAAGCTTCGTACTAGCACTGGTATGTACTTAATGTGATTATATATATGGGCAAATACAAGTGCCTTCTTTTCTGGGTTATGATATTTGAGCAGTCCACCAATCTCTGCAGCTCTTATTTTATTTTATTTTTTTCAATTTAAGTGATGATTTTGCTTTCATCCTTTTGAACATTCGTTGCTTTTGGTGTTCAACAGTATTGCCTAATATCAGGGACAATGTTATGGTTGACTACTCTTTCATTTATGATAAATAAGGAGTGGTTGGCTAGCATAGTAATCTTAAACTGCTCAACATATAAATGTTTTAGTTTTAGGCCTTTGTGCTCCTGGACTGATAGTGATCTTTGATGAACTTTACGACTTATGTTTTGCTTGATTTAATTCTCTTATCATCAACCCTGAGTTTTCTGCTATAGATATTATGTGCCTGTTGTTGCTTTATCTGATTTGAAATAAACTTGACAAGGTTCGTTAATAACTATAGTTTGTGAGATGTTAACAGGTTACCAATGCCATGATAACACTTTTGCATTGTGCATGGCTTCTTGCTTGTTGTTTAGCATGAAGGGTGGCCCGTAGAAGCAAATTATTGACTGGATGATCAGTAGGCTAGAATTTCTGGTAGTGAGTCAAGTAGTTTGCAGGGTGATGCCATTTCTTCTTTTGTAAAGATCTACCGTTAGTCAAATGTGTTTGAATTGCTTTTTACATGCAAAGGCTGCTTGAAAGCCTGAAACCCTGGTCATTTTGATGCTAGCATAAATGAAGCACTTCCCACTCCATATTATGTACCAACACATTGTAATTTGCGTGACAAATCAATTGGAAAGTTGAAGTCCTCAAACTGCAGCAGATTTAGTACTTTAGATCAACCTATTCCATTTGTTGTTTATTTTATAGCTCTGCCAAAATCTAACAATATCAATTCATTTTATGATGTGAATCCTGTGATAGAAATTCTTTATTTTCTTTTCAGCATGAATAAAAGCAAATCACTATATGTTATAATTTTATACATTTAGATGAAAAAAAATTATGTACGTGAAAGGGGGTGCCAACCCATTTCCAAAAATTATACATTAATAACTCATAAATTCTATGAATTCTGTCTCTACTGAGGAGTTTGCCGTCCCACTAAAATCCTAAGAATATTGCCTTTCCTTAAAATTGATAAAGATCTCTGTTCGTCCTAAAAAGAATTGTTTGGTGGTTATTATTATGATAAAAGATTCTTTTTATCTTTTATTCATTTTGATACTGATTGTCGACTCCTTTTCTCTTTTCAATCTTCCCAGCTCCACCTTTGAAGTTGATTGATTTACCTGGACTGGAGCAAAGAATTGTGGATGATTCATTGGTAAGTTGCTCCATAAGAAATTTTGGTCAAACTTCTGTACTACCATTGCAATTTTGTACCCTTGTCAGGTAAACAGTCATTTAGTTTACCTGACACCTTGTGTTTTTATTTTTGTTACACAGCTTCGTGAGTATGTTGAACATAATGATGCTATCTTGCTAGTTACAATTCCTGCTGCTCAAGCACCAGAAATTTCATCTTCTAAAGCACTTAGGATTGCAAAGGAATATGATTCAGAAGGTTTGGCTATTGTTGTCTCACTTCTTCGATTGATGTGTTTTCTTTTCTTCCTTAAAAAATTCCTTTGATTTTTATTTTTGTCAGCACATTCTTGATAATTGTTATCCATTATTAAACAAATATAGGTACCAGAACTGTTGGTGTTATAAGTAAAATCGATCAGGCAGCTGGAGATTCAAAAGCACTTTCAGCTGTTCAGGCTCTTCTATTAAATCAGGGACCACCAAAAACCTCCGATATTCCTTGGGTTGCTTTAATTGGTCAATCTGTTTCCATAGCATCTGCTCCATTATCTGAAAATTCATTAGAAACAGCTTGGCGAGCAGAGAGTGAAAGCCTAAAATCTATTCTGACTGGAGCCCCTCAAAGCAGGCTTGGTAGAATTGCTCTGTTAGAAGTCCTTGCCGGTCAAATTCGTAACCGAATGAAACTGAGGCTTCCGAATCTACTTTCTGGGTATTTGATCTTCTCCATTCTCTGATCAATTCACTGACTGAAGCTTCTCATTATATTTCTGGTTTCAAGGTTTTACATATTTTTTTTGTTTCTTGCTGCACTCAACACGTTAGTCATGATTGTTGGATGATAGTAAATTGATCTATTGTATCAAATCTTCACAGTAACCAACTTATAGTTTTGGGAAGAATATTTTAGTTGTCATGGGCCATTTTGCTCCATAATCTTCTGAATTAGGTTTGGACGTTAGTTTTTAGTTTAACTAGGCTTATGCTGACATATCTGATACTGGAATCAATAGTGTTTTGTGCGATGTAGTTGGAACTGGCTGCATGTATCTTGTTTTCTTGCTATTTGATGGTTAACCGTTTATCATCACCTTAACACAGTTAATCCTATGTGTGCTGTTAGCACTTTTATCTTCTTTTGTTTGTCTCATACAATGAAGTTTGCTTTTGAGGATCCCTTGGTCTATGCAGAATCTGTTATATATGCCTAAATAATCAAAGTTGTCCTTTTCTTGGTTATCCTCTGTTGGTGCTATTTTGAAATTTATATTAATAAAAGTGGTTATAGTTCCATCTTTTCTGGAATAGCCGCACAGACATCTCAGCATCCTTGTTTTTAATTGTAATAATAAGAATTCAACTATAATCTGGCTGTATTTTAGCTCTATATTCTTTTACTTTTCTTTTTTCTTATCTTGATTAGTAACCTATCAGGTTGGCTGGATGTCGTTTTGTTCCTCTTTGCATCTTTAGGCTAATTTGTATCTGAATCTGAACAGAAAATTCTAGATGCATTTTAATTTCTGTAGAGTTTTTTTGGTAGCTTGTGTTCTGACTTATAATATCAGTGCTTGCATCTTTATGAGTTTTGGTAACTTTTTCTTTTCTCATACTGCAGCCTCCAAAGCAAGTCACAAATAGTTCAGGATGAACTAGTGAGGCTTGGGGAACAGATGATTAACAGCCCCGAAGGGACAAAAGCTGTGGCTTTGGAACTATGTCGTGAATTCGAAGAGAAGTTTCTTCTACATATTATTGGTGGTGAAGTAAGTTGCTGTTTTAGTCATGAATTTGATTTTTGATCAGTAATTTTCTAAATCATACACATTGGTCAGATCTACTGAAACCCCAGGGTTGTTTTTTTTACTAAAACTTATTTGTACAGGCGTGGAATCTGGTGCTAATTTAAATTTCAGAAGTTAAAGGACAAATATGTGGCCTATATTTGTCTGTGAGTGGGTCAAGCTGTAAGGATTTTTAGAGTTTCTATAAAGTGGTGGTTTATGTTTAGTTCAGTGCCTTCCCTAGAAGTTTGTGGGAGTAGGTCAAATAGTTGAGGTAAAAAGTTAACTGTTACACGTAAAAGCATTTAAAATTAGCAAATGTGCTATGCTGTTAATAAGGGTCTTAAACACATCCATTGTCCACTTTATTTATTTGGTTGGTTGAGCTCGTATTCCATGTTTCTGTATAGCATAAAGAAGCTATTCATAAAGAGCTGTAAAACTATCTGTTCTTGTGATAATATTTCTCAATTTTTTCTTGTTTGTAAAGATCCTTTCCTATTACACACACACACACACACTTGTTTTCTGACAGTAAACTTCATTCTGCTTTCCCTCATTCATTCTGATCTTATTCTATAGGGAAGTGGTTGGAAAATTGTTGCCAGTTTCGAGGGCAACTTCCCAAACAGGATTAAGCAGCTACCCATAGATAGGCATTTTGATATAAATAATGTGAAAAGGGTACGTTATTATCTGACAAAGTCAAGCCAGTCCTCTTCCTCTCTCTGTCTGAGTACATACACACACACACATATATACATACATACATATGTGTGCATGTGTGTGTGTGTGTGTGTGTGTCTCCTCCATCTTTTCCCTTAATAGTATTTTTGTGCATGATCTGCTGTACTTTATTTTTCCTCCACATTTTCATCAGATAGTGTTGGAAGCAGATGGTTATCAACCTTATCTGATATCTCCTGAAAAAGGGTTAAGATCATTGATAAAAGGTGTCCTAGAGATGGCAAAAGAACCATCACGTTTGTGCGTTGACGAGGTATGCTATGATTCTCCTTTACTGTGTCTCGTCTTGATGAATGGTTGTGGGGCAATCATATAGTGTCACCATTCCAAAGTATATCTCCTGGGTTTCTTTATATCATTATCAGTAAAAGCTTATAATTTTTCTGAACTGATCAAAACCAGATAAAGAAAAATCTGTCCTCTGTTTTTAGATTCAAACACTTGCCCGGGTGTGGCCATGAGAAAATCTCTTCTCGGCTATAAAAGCTTTAAAACATTATGTCTTGTGTCAAAAAGTTCTTTGATGTTATTCGATCATGCCCTCCTCTTTTTGTTTGAAGGACAGGTTCATCTTCGATTCACTGATTCTGTTAGATCCATCTTACTTTGTTTTTGTTTTACTTTTCCATTTTGTTAATTTTACTTGTGTGCATGTCAAATAACAAGGTTCATCGAGTATTGATGGACATAGTTTCAGCCGCTGCAAATGCTACACCTGGACTTGGGAGATATCCCAATTTTAAGAGAGAGGTAATCATATTTAGCTGCAGTTAGGTCATCTATGCTGGGGAAAGTTTTGGTGTGCAATTGGATGTTAATGAAAGCAATGATTTTAACTAGGTTGTTGCAATTGCAAGTTCTGCTCTTGAAGGATTCAAGAATGAAGCAAAAAAAATGGTAGTTGCATTGGTAGACATGGAGCGTGCATTTGTGCCACCTCAGCACTTCATCCGTTTGGTGCAAAGGAGGTATGTCACTTTTTTAGTAATTTGTTACCATAGAAATGTTTCTTGCTGACCTTGGGTCCCTTTGGTTTAAGTCTGTGGAATGAATATAGCAAAATATCCTAATGGTTGAAAAAGTTTGTAAGGTTACTAATTCAACTATTCAGTTATTGTGGCATAGGTCTCTGGGAATTTTATGTGTAAGAACTAGGAAATGCTTTTGAGGTTTTTAACATGTTACCATGTAAATTATTCTGTCCCATACAAAGTGGGGCTCGCTCTTTGAACATGCACCATACACTGATTCTAGCCAATGGTCATTAGTTTCTAAATGTGCATTTAGAGATAATGAAGATTGAAATAGAAAATATCATTTTCAAATAAAAATGATGATTGAGATAATGTACATGTAACAAGAGATTTAAGCTACCATCTGTTAAAGAGTCCAGTTTTATGTCTAAGTGATATAACTGAGTACTGAGATCTGGGCCAACAATTTTCTTCCATGGAGACCTGCATCTTTGCCATAATTAGTTTGTTTTGTTTTCATTGAAGTGTTTGGGTAGAGCAAAGTTGTTGTGTACAATGAGGGAGATACTGTTGAATATTCCTGTTTATTCGATATGCTAACTTGCCATTAAAGAATCCCTTATGTTGGCCTGCTGATACCAGAGTTTGATATTGTTAATTAACTGAACACAACATGTGGTTTATGTCCCAACAGACTTTATTAACATGTGAAGGAGGTAGGAACAGTGTGGGATGTGCTTGTAGGCCAGGAAAATAAATGAACTTATATCCATTGCCATCTCTTTAGTTTAATACCACGAGGTCAAGTTGGGTGTTGAGCAGCTTTATGTTGCGTGAAGGCCTTCCCATTCATTGTAAGTTGGTTTAAGTTGGATGTGGGCTTGGAATTTCCGTTGCCCCATTTGGTAGCCAAGTTTGTTTTAGTTGCCCCTATGATAGACTCATTCTCAGTAGTGTCATTAAGCATGCACATGATAAGGATTTGTAGTGGTGTAATCCCATGTGGGGAACTCAGGGTGTTGTGCTAAGGCCTCTTTGCTCCTTGCTAATTGGTTTTGAGTTTGATTTTCTTTAATTTGAATGTATTTTTTTAATTAAATTTTCATTTGCATTTATTTACTTCAATCCAAAATGCACTTTATTTACCTTTAATTTTGAGTACTTTCCTAAGTTGTTGTTAATGTAATGCACTTTCTAGAATGGAGAGGCAACGTCGGGAGGAAGAGCAGAAGAGTAAGTCTTCCAAGAAGGCAGCTGAGGCGGAGCAGTCCATTTTAAATAGGGTGGGGAATACATCTCTTCAGTAGCCTTAAATTACAATAATTTCTGAATAAGTTAAGTGTAATAATGAAATACATAGATGGTGTTCTAAAACAAAACATTAAGTCTGATTGGATTTTGAATCCCTGAGTTGTAAAAATGTTTTTATAATCACCATGGTTATCGTTATTATTGTTTGGGGATGGATGGATGGGTAGATAGATAGATAGGAATAGCTTTTTAACCTTTTCAAGACGAAAATAGCTGAATGCTCTTAGGTTTTGAAAAATTGGGAACTCCTTTATGAAGGTACAGTTTGTAGATTTTATGAAGTTTTCTTTTGTGCCTGATCTTTGTAAATTGGTGGGCCCCTTAGTGGTTTCTTATTTTGTACTAATTAGAGAACCATGACACAAATTTCTGGGCTAGTTTGGTGGGAGAAGAACGTGAGACCTTTTGATGGCAAAGAGAATATGTTATCATTCTGAAAAGAAAGATGAAGGATTCTTTTAAACTTTCTGTGATGAAAAAACTCCCTTATAAAGACAAGAGTTTTAGAGTTCATGGAGTTATGTTTTGTATATCCTTTGTAAATGGGTGGGCTCCCCGTTGGTGATTTATTTTTAAATTGATAGGTGCTTTTGTTATATAAAAAATTTGTTTCACTGCACTGCAAAGTGAGGATAAAATAAGCCTGTTTACACTCTGGATGCTTATGTGTTATTCTTACTAATTGCATTTTACATACTTCCCAGGCAACTAGTCCTCAAACTGGTGGACAACAATCTGAAGGAAGCTTAAAATCAATCAAAGAAAAATTTAGCAAGCAAGATAAAGATGCACAAGAGGGATCAGCTTTAAAGACTGCTGGGGCTGATGGTGAAATTACTGCAGGTTAGTAGTGTATAAAACTTAATCTAGTGCACTCAAGCAAACCTCATCTTTTAACTAACAGAGTTGGCTACGTGGATTTATATCTTCTGTTGGCCCCACCTGAGTATATACCCTGCAAAGGTATATTTGGTAAGCTTTGTCACTACGTGAACCTATCTCTCGAAAGTGTTGCGGCATATTGACATTTGACTTAAGATATATTCCAACTTCTGAATAAGAAGCTGACCTGCATGGGATATATTCGCCAATTATTGATGAGCTCCAAGTTGCTATCAGTTGCATTCATTTAGGTTAATCCTTATTTGTTCTTTTAGGCAATCTCTTCTTTCCCCACTGGAAAAACCTGTTGCTGCCTCCACTCTTTTCTCCCCTTTTCTTATAGTAAAGTAAAATTTATTTTGCTTGCTACATAATTCTCAGCATTTCACATTTCCTACCAGTTTTTTGCTAGAATAATAATGTAAAAACTAAGCTCAATGCATAATCTTGATAATGTTTATATCAAGCTAATCTTGTTGCATCCCCATACTTTTCTTTCTTTTCCAGCCTGTCCAGTTCATTGTTAGTTCTTTTTCATTCCCTTTTGGAATTAAGTTGGGGAACTATTCGATGATTTTTAAAATGAAAATGAAAGCACACACAAGTTTCTTAAGTCTTGATTCTCCTCTCTATCTACCTTAGTCCACACTGTTCAGCCCAAGTGGCTGACCATGGCAGTTTAGTCATCAATATGTATGATATGTAGGCACGTGTGTATATATCTGTTCATTTTAAACAAACTAAATTCTTCTTTTATTGAATTCAATCATCCTGCTTCAGTACTTAATACCTTGGTAAACCTGTTTCTGGAGTTTGGAATCCAAGAAAAGTACTTAAGGGTTGGAGTTGCTAATTTTTCAAAGAAATTGAATCTTTTTCATGGCGGAGATGCTCAGTTCTGGTTTCAAAAGCACTTCAGTGGCTTCATCTACCATCATTTCAGTGTAGTATGAATCTTAGATGGGGCAAGACCTCGATTGTTGCTCTAGCACATTTTCCACTGCTTGGCATTCATAGTGGTTACAAGGGATGCTGTGGAAATGTTCCTCTCTACCATCCTTCACCTCTCTTAATACATTTGAGAGAGGGATTTTGGGTTGGGGGGGGTGGGGGGGTCGTGTACTCTAGTTTGTTTTCTCCTTTTTAGTATTTGTGTAGGTTGATCCTGTTCTGCTTGTGTGCATTTTTAGTTTATGTATATTTTTCTTTATGAAGCACATAATGCCTATAATATTTGCCATCTGGTTCATCTGTTTTCAACTCACAGGCATTTTGTTGAAGAAGAGTGGTAAATCAAATGGTTGGAGCAGGCGGTGGTTTGTTTTAAATGAGAAAACTGGAAAGGTTAGTGATCTAACTCCAGCTTCCGTTGTTTTCCTTTTGTACTCTTCCTTCAAACATTTAAAAAGAAAGAAGAAACAAAGTTTTATTCCCTGAACCCAAAAGAAAAAAGAGAGGGGGGGGGGGGGGGGGAAGAGAAAAATCTGTTGCTGCTGACTTTGTAATTAAAGAAAATTAGTTCTACAGTCATAACATCTGTTTATGGTTAAATTTTGGTGCAGCTTGGTTACACCAAAAAACAAGAGGAAAGGCACTTTCGTGGCGTAATTACATTGGAGGTATTCTGAGGACTTACTCCCCTCACAAGACATTCTATTTGATTTTTGCTTCTTTTTTCCCTTTTTGGGCATGGGACTCTCTGCTAGGGATGTCTTGTGCCCTATCCTTGTTGGATTCAGGCATTTTAATTCATTCTGTTTAACCCTTTCATTCATACTTGTTATACATTTATGCCAACGAACACATACTTCACAAGCAATACATTTATGCCATGGAAATGCTCCAATTTGATTAATTCTCCATAAAATATTAAAAAGTTACAGGCAAATGATTTGCGTGGGATAAGGTAATCATGAAATTTTGACCAATAGACCTTGCTGCTCGTACTGTTTGTTGACCATAATTCATGAACCCACTTACAATGGGGAACATATCATGAATCTACTTGCTTCTTTGCACCTAAAGTTTTATACCATTTATTGCTAACGGAAAGATATTATGAAATAATATGGAACCTCTCTCTATTGTCATGCTAGTAGCATTCCAGTTCTCTATGTAAATTATTGGAATTCGTCTCCCGTCCTCTTCATGTTTAATAGGTTTGTATTCAGTTAGATAATTGCCTGTTATGCCCATAGTGAGTAGTAATCCTTCTTTATCTGGAATGCGTTCTAATAGTCCTTTCCTATCAGGAGTGCGTGATTGAGGAGATATTTGAAGATGAGGAGAGCTCATCAAAAAGTTCCAAGGACAAAAAGGCAAGTGGACCAGATTCAGGGAAAGGGCAAAGTCTTGGTTTCAAGATAACTAGCAAAGTCCCTTATAAGACTGTTTTGAAAGGTAATCCCTGACTAGTTGATTTTAATTTTATTACCCAAAAGCTAACTTAGCTTTTGAATGTTGCAGCTCATAGTGCTGTTTTGTTGAAGGCTGAAAGTATGGCAGATAAAATTGGGTGGCTCAATAAGTTGAAGAATCTTGCTGAATTTAGAGGAGGTCAAACTAAGGCTGAAACCGGTCTTTCCATGAGACAAAGTCTATCTGATGGTTCCCTTGTGAGTGGCTGGACAATCCTGATTTAGTCTTTTTCCCTCTGCTAGATTTTTGCTTAGGCAATTACTGAAAGAAGTTTTATTTCTGAGTCGTTTAACATATGATCTTTGTGAGTAGAGAGAGAGAGAGAGAGAGAGAGAGAGAGAGGCTTAAAATACATTTATATTTGACAAGAAAAGACTAGTGACTACCATATCACGTGACTTCCAGTCCTAGTTTGTACTTGCGGATTTCTTGGCTTTAAGTAGCTAGTGAGTGGGTTAGGTGTAGTCATGTAGGTAGACTAGGTAGCCAATTCACTCTTGTACCCTTTGCCCTCTTGTATGATTCTGAAGTAAAAAGAAAAAACAAAAGAAAATAAGTTCCATTTCTTTCTCAACGAATTGAACTCTTAAGTTCTAATTCTTTGATCATTGCAACAGTATGCCTGGCTTTTCTCATCTTATCAATTTGTGCCTATGAAGTATAAGGTCATAAATACCTTAGATAATCTTAAGGATCACTGGCATGCTTTTCTTTATTTATTTATTTATTTTTTTTGCTTTTCCTTTTAATAAAACTGCTATCATAATTTAAGAGGCTCCTAGGTTGCTGAGAATTGAATCTATGCCACTGTCGTGCATCAGAAAGGAGCTATGCTCTGTGACTTTTAACTCATTGCCCATAACTGATGCTGGGGCAACCTTGTTATTGCAGCAGTGTTAAGTCAAACATTTCCTCATTTAAACTCCATAAAATAATGATACAAACTCAGAAAAATTCATTAATTTTGTGGACTTATCTTTTTAGTAAACAGTATCTTGGGCCTGGTCATCGTGACCCCCTTTGTGAGGGGGGCACCCCTTCTTAAGAAACATTACTTATTTTTTTAGCTTGCTTGTGTGTGTTTGATTAACAGGATACAATGGCAAGAAAGCCAGCTGACCCAGAAGAAGAACTCCGATGGATGTCCCAAGAAGTACGTGGGTATGTTGAGGCTGTTCTCAACAGCCTTGCTGCAAATGTTCCGAAGGTTAGATCTATTCTGCTCAGCATCTCTCTGTGTCTCTCTGTATCCATGTCTGCATGTTTTGTTGACAATAATTCTAAATGTCCTGTTTCAAGAGCAGGCAGTGGTTCTTTGCCAAGTAGAGAAAGCCAAGGAAGACATGCTCAATCAATTGTATAGCTCCATAAGGTTAGCAGTGCTTGTGCAACTTCCTCTATAATGCTCCACATTTCCTATGTGATGTTTGATTTCCTAAATTTCATCCGCCATGCTATCTTCTTTGTCATATATGCAGAACGTTATTACTATGCTCCATGTGGGAGTTAACCTCACTGTCACCATATTTCATGAAAATCAGAAAATCTGAAGTCATAATGTGCAAACAGAAAAAAAAAAAAAAAAAGCTATGCTTTTTGGTTAAGATGTAGGATAATTAAAGTGGAAGATGGTCAGGAGAAAATGTTGTTTCAAGAAAGAAAGATCGGGTAAAATCCACCGGGAGTACCTTAGCTTATTTTTTTGGTCCTAATTGGGTACCCTACCTTCAAGTTGTCCTAGCGAGATACCTTATCTCTTATTGCGTGTCCTATCTAAGTATTTTCCATTAATTTCGGAGTTATGTCTGACGGAAAATGCTGATGTGGCATAAAAAATATTAAAATAAATAATAAAATAACACTTGTGGTCCTTATATTTTTGAAAAAATTACAAAAAACCCCCAAAACTACTAAAATGCTTTTAAATCCTGTTGCTCCCCTGTCGCCTCGTTTTCTAGCATCGATCTCATCGAATCTAGACAAATCAGATCAAATCTTGCGGCCGCACATCTCCTTTGGGCGCAGGTTTGTTCGTTTTCCCTAACCCTTCGATCGAGGTTCAAGTGAACTCGGGATCATCGAATTTGTGAGCGGAGATCGTCCTAGCTGGCGGAGATAGACTGAATCATCGGCAATTGTCTGAATCATTTGAACATCCGACAAATAGATCTCAGGTAAGAAGAAAAGTTGAAATTGTTGGGCTCCTATGGCGAGGCTTCAAGGAGACGAGACCGAGGAGGGATCTGAGGAAGGAGAGGAAGATGGATTCGGAGAGGCGTCCAATTCGGGGGGAGATGACTCAATTGATGCAGAGGAGGAGTGAGTTGGTCTTGGGGACAAGAGAGTTGAAACACCTGGAGAAGGAGCTGGCAGCCGATGAGAGTCTTGATGTCGGAGATTCGATGAGATTGATACCGGAAAACGGGGCGCCCCGGGGGGGGGGGGGAGTAGGGAGATATGGGGGCGGTGATCTCTTCCTCCGATATTTTGGGTGTTTTTTGTAATTTTTTCAAAAATATAAGGACCATAAGTGTTATTTTATTATTTATTTTAATGTTTTTTATGCCACATCAGCATTTTCCATTAGACATAACTCCGAAATTAACGGAAAGTACTTACATAGGACATGCGATAAGGTACCTTACTAGGACAACTTGAAGATAGGGTACCCAATTAGAACAAAAAAATAAGCTAAGTTACCCCGGTGGATTTTACCCAAGAAAAATCTATGACTAAGCTACAGATCTTTACCTATCCAAGGCCAGGGACGCAGTTATCTTAGTTCTGGTTTCTTAATACACTTTATTGGTTGTTTTCCATGGTCTTATGTGAGATAGAGTTAATGGCATTGTGATCTACCGATAGATTCATTTTAGACTGACTGTACATTTGCATGTGAGGCAGCGCCCAAAGCAGTTCAAGGATAGAAGAGCTCATCCAAGAGGACCAGAACTCAAAGCGTAGGAGGGAACGTTGCCAGAAACAATCTTCCCTTCTTTCCAAACTCACAAGGATGCTGAGTGTTCATGACAATAGAGCTGCTGCTGCGTCCAGCTACTCTAATGGTGACGTTGCTGGTAATGGTTGCAGTAGAAATTCCATGCCTCATTATTATGTTTCCTTATTAACAGAGGCAATGCTTTTTGGTCTTCTTCTTGACATTATCTTAAACTAAACAGAAAGTGGCTCACAAGCAGCTGGAGCTGCCGCTGGTGATGAATGGAGGTCTGCTTTTGACGCTGCTGCCAATGGATCACCTCGGTACTATGGGGTGAATGGTCACAGCAGACGTTACAGTGATCCACCTCAGAATGGTGATGTGAGTTCAGGCTCTGGCTCAAGCAGCCGTCGAACACCAACTCGATTGCCTCCTGCACCACCACAGTCTGGTTCATCTTACAGATACTAAGTATTTATGTCGAAGCAGGCGTGTCATTCTTTGATTGTTGAGAAAGTTTGAAGCTTGGCTCCATGTTTCTCAAACTAGGTTTAGGTATGTAGATATATGCAGGATCGTATCTAGATATATGCAGGATTGTTTGCAACGCCGGGGTTTTGGATTATTAATTAACGGTGGAGATAATCTTTATCAACCACCAACCTTAAAAGCTACCATTTTTTTCTTAAGACTCTAATGCTAATCAATCACTACTAGTGTTGATAAACTGATCCATATCGGTTTCACGTGATATGATCCTGAGATATGGTTTTGGGGTAGATGGAGTTGGGAGATGTGATCGAGGGATCACTATTTTTTTTTTCTCCTTTTCCGCTTTCTCATCGGGCGTTGTAATCTGTATTTGATTGTTTGTATTAAATATATTGAGCAATGCGTTCTTTTAACCACAGGTTCCGAGTTCTCGAGCAAGAAAATATTGATGTAATATTATAGCTATAAATTTATGATGGTAGCCCGAAAGTTCCAACAAAAAATTTTATGGTTCAAAAGCCAATTCGGCTAAACACTTTGTATTGGCACCAAGAAGACCAAATGCGCTTAAACATCACTCTCTCCCGAAAAGTTGGATCACAAATTTGCTTCCATAGCAGTTCTGTGGGGAAGACAATTATCAGTCCTAAAACTTGTCGAAGCTTATTTCACTTCCAAAACTCATCAATTTTCTATTAAAATCGTGTAACTTTCCGAGTCCTGAACTGGATGTCCTGCGTGCATTTACTCTATTTACACGTGATATGCCACATGTTGATGTAGGCCCTACGATGATGGGCTTAAGTGTTCATCTTATAATTTTCATGAAACTTTTCCACGGACATAAAATCACGACCCTCCATTCTGCAATTAAAAAAACTTTAATTTCTTCCACAGGTTATTCCCAGCCATGAAATAACCAGGTTGATGACGGTAAACCCTGCCAAAATTCTGGACCTTGGACGACCAAGTCAACACACGCGCATAATATACCAGTTGCTCTAATTGACCTGTTCTTCTCTTCCACATTTTCTCCTCTCCTAGCATTTCTTTCATGACTAGCAGGTCGGGCAAGCCAGTTTGGATGATCGGAATACAGAAAGCTCTAACCAGTCGTGATACGTTCCAGATGGAGCGTTCCAGCACACAATTACAACAGTTTGCCCTTGCCTCTATCAGGAGGCTGATGCAAAAGAACAGGGGCAGTAGCAAAGTGCTGGAATTTTGGGGGGGAACAGGGCATGGCAGCCATCCCTTACAGAAGCAGCAGTTCGAATCCTAGTAATAGTGGAGGAAATTGACAGAATGACCAGAACAGTCTTCAGAAACAAGATTTTTGATACAATCCAGGCAGGAATTAAAATAAACAAAGGGGTCTTGCATGTCAGCGCCTCTCCCTTAGCATTACTAGACACTGATTTCTGTTCGAAACCTTAGCAGCAGTGCAGAGTCTCCTGTAGCTTCCCCAGGAAATCTGGGAATTTCGTTGTGAGAACCTTTGCAGCAGTCCATGGCACACCGTTTTCTTCTGGAGGGTGAATGATCAGATTCTTGATGTAGCGCAAGAAGCCTGACATTGTATTCCCATATGCCTGACGAAGTCGTGCATTCTCCCTATCCACATCTTCGTCCGTATTTTGTGGGAATACACTATTGTAATTTGGATGAAATAATCGATCATCCAACGCATGTTGTATATCCCACCGTCTCCTACCACCCTCACCAAGAATCGTGGCAGCTTTTAACCGGTACCGGTTCCTTCTCTGTACATCCAATGCAACCACGTGATTCTGGAAAAACCTCTCAGTTGCAGCAGTCCCATGACTGCAAAAAGAACTTGGTTACTTATACCTAAAAGAGGGTCATATGCTAACCCGGGTGGCCAGGTTGAGATTTATGAAACTAAATATGTCTCAGTGAATAAGAGAAACATAAGTACCAAATTTTGCAAGGATAAACAAGCAGAGGTCAGTTAATGCATCAAAAGTAAGCTTTTCAGCCTAAGTAGTCAACAAAACAAAACATGCTTCAAACTTTGCATAAGGGATATCTAAATTGGAGTCTTGGGCTGAGACTAGTTACTTATACCTAAAAGAGGATTCCTACAAAGTTTGAACCAAGTTAGAAGGGTAGAACTCAAAATCACCCTCAAAGTCCAAGTCCTGCTTAGACTTTCAGCAGAAGAAAGAACTGCTTCAAACTTTATGTTGCAGGCCTCAAAATATGGATTTATGAGTTTGAACAACTTTCATATGGCTGCGAAAAGAAGACTGCAAAGTTTGGTTCAATTTGCATTAGTATATTTTAAAATGACCCCCCAAGTAGAAGCTTCAGGTTACGGAAGCAGACAGAGACATCTAGTTTATATGTTCTGAGTTAAACCTGATTTTACAGTGAGAAGCTACTATTTAACAAGCTCAAACCATTGCGCATGGTTATTAGAGAGGGGCATTATTGCAATTGCAGCAAGGCGATTAGTTGGAATGAACTCGTACAGAAATTGAAGCTGAAAGTTCATAAAACTAGAAAATCCTGCATATGCACATAAACACTTGTTCATTTGCACTGTTTATTGGTTAAACCAAGAGAATGTCGATTAAACTTAATGTTTGTCTTTTGTGCAGCTTGGAAGGCAAGGCCAAAGAATCTTGAGTTATGGGAGGCATGGAAGGAAAGTAACTAGTTCCTTAAGCCAACCATAGTAGAGTCCAAAACCTTTAGTTTGAAGATGCTTTTGTAACAAGACACTGCAAAGTTGGGTTGCCATTCATTTTGTACCTAGCAAATGCACAGTACTCTGTCAAATCTTTTGCACAGATTAACGTTAGTGACCATGATGTTTAGTACATCTCATTTTAGTCAAATATGTCATATTTTGTAATTGGACGACAGCTTTGTCATCAATGAAACAGAGTTTATGGGTCTCATTTTTATATTTTGTCAACCCTTCCTGTGAAATGTCCAACTTGATTGCATTTCTCAATCAATAACTCTTAATCAACTCTTCCTGTATTGTTTAAACACCATGCAATCTGTAAACATACCAAAAGCATCTGAAGGTACTTCCCATTGATCAACAGTTTCCTTGTACAACAACAAAATACATTATGTAGCATTTATGTGCATGATCACAGGCAAACCCCTTCTACCTGTCCTCCCAACAAAAAGAAAGGCAACAAAGATGTCACATCATCATTTCCTAAGCTAAATCCTATAGCAATTGACTGCAATCCAATGACACCAAACCCAAAAATATAACAACAACAACAACTTTCTTAGACATACCCCTTTCCAACTCAACCATCTATTGGTCCAACTTCATCATTTTTGCCTCCAACTTAGTCCTATTTTCCTCCAGCTTTTTCTTCTCCACCTCTAATTTCGCCTTTTTTCCCTCCAACTTCTTATTCTTTTCTGTCATATTCAGCATCTCTTCCTTTACTTTCATAAAGCCAAGTTTCTCTTTTTCCAACATGTCATAAAGAACAATTACCTTTTCAGAAAGGGTGAAATGTAGGAAAAGGAGAGACCTCTTTTGATCACGCAAAGCATTGATTGTTTCATTGCCTTGAACTGGAAATTTGCCATCTACCCATTACCAAAACTTGCTTCCACCCACCCTTCACACAATTCCAAAACCAAAAACAATGACATTAAAACAACCAGTACATATCAAACACTTTCATAGTGATAAATGTGTAAATGAACACTTACACCACAATTTGGGCATGATACGAAGCTTCACCAGGATTTTTATATGTCTATGATGTCTTCCATAAAACTTTCAATCCACTCTGATAGAGAATGTCCGTTCCTGCTCTATCTTTGACTTTGCATAGAGGAACTCATCTAAATCCCCACTGCAATTTCTTTGAAAACCTTCAATAACATTCGTTCCCAAATCAACAATTTGAAGCCATAAACCCTAAACGTAGAAATCCCTAATTGTCTTAAATTCCCAAAATCCCAATTGCCATATAAGCCTGTTGTTTTGCCTAAATGTCATGTCATTTCATCATTTATTGACATACAATCATCTATTAATTATCACGTAATCTAAGCTTGATGGAATATTCTACCATTTGACGGAATTGATGCATTTGGCACCACTTAAAAGAATGGTGACTGCATGTACCCATAGCGATAAGTTCAGTCACTTTTTTGGTACTTTTCCCATGGTAATGACATGTCCATTGTGACTTTTCCCATGCTCATACTGCTACCGTTTGAAACTTTTTCAGGAACCAGTGCTATGATCGTTATATTAAACATTCATATCCATAACTCATTTTTGAATTGTGTGTCTCATCATTTAGCAAGCATTTCTTTTTATTTCCCAGTGATATGGTTTGATTTCTTGTTCCTTGTGTCATATTGCAGTGAACAACCTAGAGAGGAGCAACCAACCCCAATGCCCCAAGTGTAGGAGACCTATCTCAAGCTTTTTATAAAAATTTTGGAGTTTGAGGTTGGTGACAAAGTGTGGCTCAAAGTAGCACCAACCAAAGATATCATCAGATCTAGTAAAAGAAGTAAATTAGCTCCAAAATATATTGGTTTTTATGAAATATTAGATAGGGTTGGCAAGGTCATCTATAGGTTAACTTTATCGCGAAACATATCAAGTATTCATAATGTTTTCCATATAAGTATGCTTAAGAAGTGTCTATTGGACACAAAGCATACTTTAGCAGTAGAAGACATACAGCTAGAACCTAACGTGACATATGAAGAGAAACCTATAACCCTCTTAGCTCAAGATATTAGAAAACTATGAAACAAGTTGGTTCTCATAGTCAAACTTCAATAGTCACACCATTCTGATAGAGAAGTAACCTAAAAAGTTGAGAAAAAAATGCAGGAAGGGTACTCGGAAGAGTGTTCCAAGTTAAAGGCAATTTTGGAGAACCAAAATTTTTTTGGGGGAGGGTGGGTGGCCGGGAATGTTGCCACCTTCACAAAATGGAGAAAATTATAGCAAAAGAACCTAACCTTTATGTGCTTTAATTTTCATCATAGTGTATGATTTGTAAAGTATAAAGTATTTAATTTAGACCCCTTTAAATGGCATACACAGTGATTGCATGGTCCTTAAGAAAACCTTAATGGATTGCTTTGTAGACGTTAAAATTTAATTGGGTTAAAAATAAAATAAATCCAATTTAAATTGTTTAGCCCATCTCAAAATTGATACAAAAAAATTCAAAAGTCTATCAATTTTGGAAAACTACAAATTCAAGAAACCAAAATTTTGGAGCCCAAAAACATGCAATCGGATGCCCCCGAATGAAGATTTATTATTCTATCTTAGACAAAGTCCATTTTGGCAAATTGGGCCTCAAGGTCCAAAATGACAAAGCCCATGCATACCCAACATTTAGCTCAAATATTCTAGAATGTTCCATTAATTATTCTTTTGAATTAAATAAATTGGATAATTAAGGAGGGATAATTATCATATTTATTTTTTCTTAAGATAAATACAAGAGATAAATATATGATAATTATCACATGTGGTTTTCTTGAACTAAGCTACATATCCTCTACACCTATAAATAGCCCCCCAAGGCCAAAAGGAGAGGAGAAGAAATTGGAGAAACAAGAATTAGAGAGGAAGAAAAAATCTCTCTACAAAAAGCTTTCTCCAGGTCTTCAAGCCGATCAAATATAAACGTCTAGCGAAAGGAGAAATTAAGTCCAAAGAAGATCAAATCCTAATTTCAAGGCCAGATTTAAAGAATGCGATGAGGAATGCAAAGAATGCAGGATGGTGGTTCATCAAGTTCAAGTTCAAATTCGGCAAAAGCGATGAGGAACGCGAAAAATGCGGGATAGTGCTGCATCAAGTTCAAGTCCAAATACAGCGAAAGTGGCGAGGAATGTGAAGAATTTGTTTATATGTTGCGTCAAATCAAACTCCAAGAAAAGTGGCAAAAAAGCGGCGGACATTACCCGAAGCCCCCAAGTCCAAGAAGTACAATAGAAAATCTCAAACCAAAAAAAGTGGCAGGGACCTTGGTTCGTGTTCGTGCAAGACAAAATCTGTAGTCTGTGTTCGTAAAAAAGCTGTTTGCATCTCCACCAGAAGCTCGAAGCGTTAAGGAAAGGATTATGCAGGTGAGAAACACGCTAGAGAGTCGATTCTCCAAAATTTCTATTTAAATTTTAATATTGTAATTTGTGCTACAATTAATTTCAGGTGTAATTTTTACATACAAAATTTGTGCGTACATGCTTAATTTGCAAATAACCTATGGACTTAATTGTAAGATTATGAAGGTTGGGGACTCAATTGTGTAAAATTTTAAAGAAGGCTTATTGAGAGACATGAAAGGTATTAAGGGTATTGTTGGGGGCCAGAATGCAAAGAAAGACAAAGACCAATATTGAAGCATAATGGACAAGTATCCAAATGTCCATGATCTCATTTTAAAGCCATAATAACATTTGACCAAGTCAAGAATTGGAGAATTCTACATTCTTCCATCTCCTTTTGGCTAGCCAAACCAAGCTAAAAATGTCCTAAAAATTGTGAAAATATCATGTTGCTTTCATGATTATCTTGGACCTAAGTCAAAGATATGGTAAACAAGAAAATAAGAAGAAAATTACGCATTATTTCCTTATTTCATCCCTTTTATTCAGCCTAACTATCCAAGAGCTCTTCCCAAGAGCTCTTCCCAAGGGTCCTCCACCAACCTCCACAGCCACCATAGTTCAAGAACACAAGAGAAAGCTAAAGAAATCACCCAATCCCTACAAGTGTGCCTAAAACCTAGTTTTTCGAGTTTTCTAGGGTTGTTCATACCTCCGGTTGCTCTTGTAACCCCTAACCTCTTCCCTAAACTTCTAAGATTCCATTAAAATTAGCAAGATCTGTTGGAGAGACGTTGAGGACAAGAAGAGGAAGAAAAACTTAAACCGAGTGTAAGGAAGTCTTCCTAGGGTCTTTTCAGTTTGTAACCTAAGGTAAGGGTTCTTAATGTTTTATTTGGATTGTTTATTGCTTAGAATTGATGACCACATGTCCATGGAGCAAATACCATGCTTGGAAGAGAGTAAAAAACTCAAGGAACTAAGACTTCAATCTTAGTGCTTTCATGTAAAGAAGGCAGCAAATGTAACAGGTTTTTAGAGCCCAAACTAGTACTAGTTATGACCTAAAGCCTTTTAAAATCAGGAAAAAACTTGAAGAAGGCTACCATAGTGTTACCTTAACATTTTATTGAATTATATTGACTAACTCTTGTGATTTTCATATGTAAAAGGCGGAATTAAAAGAAAATAAGTAAACAACCTTGCAAAGGTGTGCATGCCAAGGAGGAATTGACTGTACCAGAGAAAAGAAAAAAAAAAAAAAAAAAAGAACACCAATTGACCACATCATGCGTGCGGCAACCTTGAGAGCATAAGCTGATGCAAATTAAATAGCCCAGTAGAAGAATATATATGTCTTAGTCTCACCTCCCAGTCTTATTGATAGCATTTCCTCTAGTTTGGATTGTTCTAAGTTTATCCCCTGGCCAGCTGCTGCCTGTTGCCCTTCCGTTTTGGTTTTGGGTGTCCTTGGTTTTTCTTTTAGCTAGCTGTCCGAGACTGTTTCGCAACGCTGTTTTTTTGCCATTTTTATTTAGGGGACAGCAAAGTGGCAGATAATATAGATTTATTACAAAGGAATCTAGGAAGAAGCAAAGACCAATCTTGATGCACTTTTTTTCCTTTTTTTTTTTTTTTAAAAAAAAACTTGTTTTGTCAAGTCAATGGGAAAAAAATGACAGCTTTTTCGGGCCACAAGAATGATTTATGGATCAAATGTAAATAAGTGAAAACTTATGGCATGTTTAAACGAAGACAGAATGAAGAATTACTGGTATTCACTCAATATATAAAGAACATGAAAAGGTAGCACATAAGATAACAGTAGAGAAAAGATCAATTAATGCTGGAAAAACTGGAAAAACATAGGAAAAATTATACTATAGTAACAAGGTAGGAAAATGTTATCCTTTAGATCTCAACTGTTTATCGATGAGCTAAAGAATAGGGGAAGAGAGAACGTTCGGCAGTAGAGTTTTTTGTTTTGTTTTTTCTTTAGAAAAAAGGGAGAAAAAAATATTCGAGAGCGTATATATATATGTATTTTTTTTACAGCAGTAAAAAGTGTAATTAATTTCTTGAAAGAAACATACAGATTTGGGAGTTTCAGTAGGCAATTGAAACTAATAGCAGTTTCAACATTTGAGAGTTACAGTAACTGAAACTCATTTTAAATCTAGATCATATAAATATTTAACATTTTAAGCATGTTACAACCAATTTCTAATAGACACGATTCAAACCATTCACCCAATTACATTTGTGCAAAAGCTTCTTCATTTCTTTCTTGCGTCTTGCTTTATATATACACTCCGTTTACTTTGACTAGGATATTAGTTAACTAGTCATCTCTCCTTTAAGAAGTACTGTAGGAGATAATCGCCTTTTGACATCTCTATGGTATAGAGTACACGCATCAACATGCAGCTGTTTGGAAATGATTGTGCAGCTTTAGGAGCTCTTTATTTTTGTTATATCCCTCGTCTCTTTTTAGCAAATAAAACATGGCAGTAAGGATTTTCTCTTTTTTTTTTGGAAAAAATAAAAAGTTGTACCAAATGTATTACTATCCTAATTTGTTTCCGATCATCAGAAGAAATTTAAAAAAATATATATGAAAAGTGCTCAGGAAAACAGTAAGTATTAAATTTAGCTAAATGAAGTGTAAGATTTTCTCCCAAAGCCTGCAGCGGTGCTAAACATGATTTGCAATTAGGTAGAAATTAATTTCAATATAATCCGACAAAAAAACCAAAAAAAAAAAAAGAGGACACAAAAGAAAAAGGAGATTTCAATATTGTTATTGTCCGCGTAAAAAAAAAAAAATGGTGTCCCTTCCTAGCAAAGGAGAATTTGCACCTTAAACCTCATACAACTATGGTACGTAAACTATCAAAATTATACCAGTTTTTCAAAGGTTCTGTAAATATATATTTTTATATTCACAAGATGAAGGGAAATTTTCAAAACACCGTCTAAAGTTTAGTGAATACTTTACTTACCACCTTCTATTTGAGAATCCTCCACTTCACCCCTTGAGGTTTAAAAGATTCTTTACCTACCTCACTCCCATATTTGTGAGGACCATAATGCCCCTATGAGACAATAACATTTTGTTAAATTATTTACTTCTCACTTAATTTAATAAATATTTTGCCATACACTTTTAGTTATTAGAAAAATGTATTTAATTGCTAATTTATCTCACATATTTCACATTCAATTACATATTGTGATTTGCTACTATATTTCAAATACTTCAATTGAGACACAATTCTGAAATAGTAATATTATTTATATTAAGTTTGACTAGTAAAGTTTTATCGATAATCGAAAAAAATGATTTGTCACATATAATTTTGTACAAGTTTTTAGTTAATTTAGAAAAGTGTTATTGCCTCCTATAGGCATTATGGTCAATTCAGCCTACCAAAAGAGAGAAGAAAATGGCATTTTGGTCCTTAGCATTATGAAAGGGGGTTAAGTGAAGATCTATTATATATGAGATGTCTAATTTTATGATCAGTGATCCGATATCAATTTTTATAAATGAGATGTTTAATTTTATGAATAAAATGTTTAATTATATCTACATGGTGTTTAGTTTATATAAATTGTATTTAAGTTCATCTACATGCAGGCAAGATACAACCATGTAAGAAGCTATAAAAATATGACATACTTTTCCAATTAAATATCCTTTAACATAAAATTATTATACTCCTAATTAAAGGTAAATTTTGAATAATCAAAGTATTTTATCTTCACCGTTAGGAAAACAACTTGCTAATATTTACATACTAGAAATAGACACTCAAACACCAGTTGTAGACATTAGCAACCTAGTTTCTAACACTCTAAGGTAGACACTATTTACCTATGATTTGACACTAATAGCATTAATTTGTCTATTAGTGGTGGATGTTTATCTTGGTAGACAGTATCATATCTTATTTTTCAATATTCCTATCAAGAACCAATAGCGTCCCCTTTGTTGTTTCCTCTTTTTCTTTTTCAGCCTAACTTAACTCGTCTTTATCCTCATTCTTGCCTTCTTAGCCTAACATGTTACTAATTTCTTTTTCCTTCCTTTTTTCTTTTTCAGCCTAACACATTACTAACAAGGTTATTAAAATCAGGTTTCTACCTAGAGTTAGTTTGGATTTCTAGAGTCATAAAGTCATAAAATTCTATCAAAAAGACAAAAAAAACTAGGAGAAAAATTATAACCATTTAAATATCTTAATAAATTTATATTTCACAATATTATCACTTATTATAACTCCAACAATAGAATAAACAAATAGTCATATTATCATTCATGAATGAACATATAAATAAGGAAACCAAATTTCACAATCAAACATCCATATACTACCATTACTTTGTGTTAGTGAGATTGAGAAGAGATTTGGAAGATGAAGGGTAGAACATAAGAAACAGCAACAGCAGATGAAGAACCAAGAAAAAAAAACAAAAGAGAATGCCAAATAAGTCATTATGTGTGAGAGAAAGTTAATGTGATGAGAGAGACTAAAAGAGTTTTTTTTTTTTTTGGGTTTGGCAACTTGGGCCAAAAAATGTGGAAGATTCTTAGCTCCATTTATTTTTGAACCCAAATAACTCAATAAGGTAAAGTCTTAAAGTCTAAACATTTTTATGACTAGAATTGCATTTTTGCACATTTCTACTTATCTTACAGTCGTACTGCGTTTCAACACGGTTTCCATCTTTAGAGTTGTAAAAACATGCATTTTTACAACTCAAAACGCATTTTTAATAACTATGCTTTATATAGAAGGTCTCATATGAAAAATCATGAAAATATTAGAATTCGTATGACACTAGTTTAATTGGGGAAAAAAAAGATATCTACTTACCTTTTTGGATTTAGACTTTCCATGGTAATAAAACGCTTTCGATTCTTCAACGACTACTGTGAGGGGCCCTTTAGTGGCGAGATATTTGCAGATGTCAGCCTTATTTCTCCCCGTATGTAGGCATTTGATTTTTTGTTATGTATGAACATTTAAAAGTTAGAGTATCGGGATAACATCCATATTTATCGGGCCCTTCCCATATCTTCATTGGGATATAATCAATGAGTCGCTGTGGTGATATGGGTAGCTTGTAGGGATAATTCTTGTTCGCATAGAACTCAAATATCCCGTCAAAGCCATCGCCCAGCAGGATGCTAACAAAAGCAAAAATGACAAATATTATCATTTAATGTTGACTCTCTTAATTGAACGCTTAATTATCATTGGAAAAGTAAAATAGTATTAACTAAGGTTGAATCTCTTATTTTACAGAAATTACCTTTCCTAAATTTAATTGACGTAATTCCTAATTTTTTTCACCTCCATTCTTTATGGGGATGACAATTGGATTTTAAGTCCAGATGATATGAAAACATTTTTGTCCCCAATTTTTTTTTTAAATTGGTAAATTATGTATTCATGGCACTTTTAACTTAATGAGTTAATTTAAGAAAGATAATTTGGGTATAAAAAGATATCTAAAACTTAATTAATGTCATCTTACTTTTTCAATAAGTCATTTAATAGTTCTTAACATGATCTTAGACAAACCCATAACAAAACAATGAAAAATATTTTAAAAAAAATTAGGATTGAAGAGAATTGAAATGTATAGCTTTGCCCTTGATCTTTGACTTCTCCTATGTACTTTTCCCAATTTACATAGCCAAAAAGACCGGTAGGGAGAGGTTCCCTATCCACCATATGCTTCTAAGGAAGCCGACGCCCATAGTTCCTCCCACGATAATAGTGAATCTGCGATTTAAAGCCCAAAAATTTAAAATAGCAATTTAAAGCCATGATATTTAAAGTTCATTATATTTTAAAGGCCCAAAATATAAAGCCTAGAAATACGAAATCCCTAACATTTAAAGGACACTATATTTTAAAGGCCCAAAATATAAAGTCTAGAAAGATTATTCACAATTTAAAAAAAAATAAAATAAAATCAAAATGGTATCTAAACTTTAGCTTTGGACTCCCCAATCATCATTGATAAAGCCCTGCAAAAACAAACACTAGAATATAGAAGGAAAAAATAACAAACGATTTTACCTTTAAAAGGTAGACAGCTAAAATCAGAAAAGTTCTCCAAAAAATAAGTTGGTGGATTAGTTAATCATGGAGGAAAAGAGACAACCTTTGGAGAAGGAAGTGTATTCTAAAAAAGAAAAATTCACAAAAAGAAACACGTAGCAAGAAACAAGAAAAAAATAACAAAATATTTTTCCTTTAAAAGGGTAAAAAACTAAAATCCAAATAACTCTCAATAAAAAAATGTTGTCATATCAGTAAACTATGGACGAGAAGAGACAACCTATGGAAAAGGAAGTGTATTCACATAACAAATAATAATTTCTCATGAAAAGAAACAAGTAAAGTTTTTTATATCAAACTACTTGAGCGAAATTCTGTGAGATTTTTATATGCGTCTCCAAATTGCTTGAAATGTCAAACCTGGAAAGTTGTTTCCCAAAAGAGTCAATTTTGACATGTTCTTTGAAAAACATGCAACAAAATTCAGGAACTCAATTTTCCCAAGCGACAAAACACAAATCGAACATAAGAAAAACAAAACCAGCAAAATTTACGCCCGTGTTCCCCAGTCAACAAACGGGTTCTGTATTGACCTTGAATAATGTCAAAGACTTGGTCAGTGATGTTGGAGAATATAGGGGAGGAGGCAATGGTGTCAGTAGTAATGCTGTTGTTTCAGACAGAGAGGGAGGAAATGAACAACTAGTGTATTCACAGAACAAACAAATATTTATCATAAGAAGAAACACATAAAGGTTTCACCTTTGATAGGCAAAAGCAAGAAACAAGAAAAATTCTCCAAAATCAGCCAAGCCCTGAGGAAATCAATGTTCTTTATGCTGAAAATTTTATATTTTTACGTGGTGAATTCATTTTTGATCTGAGACAAAAACAAGAAACAAGAAAAATTCTCCACATTAACTAAGCCTTGAGGAAATCGATGTTCTTTTTAGCACTGAAAAAATCATGTTTTTATATGCCAGATTTAACAACAAGCTGTAGGATCTATGAACAAATAAACAAGTTGGTAGATTTTTCAACAAATGTGAAAAGAAAAATATGGAAACCAAAAACCATACACCAAAGCGAACTCAAAAACAAAACTAAGATGGGAGAGAAATAAAGAGAGCAACTTTTCACAAAATAAGCAAAACCAAAAACCAAAACGGGAGGAGGAAGTGTATTTACAGAACAAACAAAAATTTCCCACAAAAAGAAACACATAAAGGTTTTGCCTTTGAAAGACAAAAACAAGAAAAAAGAAAAATTCTCCAAATCAACAAAGCCTTGACGAAATCAATGTTCTTTATGCTGAAAATTTTGTATTTTTATGTGGCAAATTCGTTTAAGTTTTGAGGCAAAATTTTCCAAATCAACCAAGCCTTGAGAAAATCGATGTTCTTTCTACACACCGAAATAATTGTGTTTGTACGTGGCAGGTTTATCAACAAGCTACCAGATCTATAAATGAAGAAACAAGTTTGCAGATTTTTCAACAAATGCAAAAAGAAAAACATGAAAACCAAAATCTGTACATCAAAGTGAACCCAAAGCCAAAACCAAAATGAGAGGAAATAAAGAGAACAACTTTTCACAAAATAAGCAAAACCAAAACCAAAATGAGAACAAAAAGTGTACTCATAGAACAAACCAAAATTTCTTACAAAAAAAAAACACGTAATGGTTTTGCATTTGAAAGGCAAAAGCAAGAAACAAGAAAATTCTCCAAATCAACCAAACCATGAGGAAATGGATGTTCTTTATGCTGAAAATTTTGAATTTTTATGTGATGAATTTGTTTAAGTTTGAAGGCAAAAGCAAGTGTTGACACCCAATTTCGTCCGGGTGTTTTAAAATTTTAAAAAAATTTTATTAAAAAAAAATTAATTTAAAAAAAAATATATTACTATTATTATTAAAAAAATTTAATTAGTTTAAAATATATTTTTATTTTGTGAAAATTTGATTTAAAATGATATATGTGTGAATATGTGTATGTTTGAAATAAAATAAAATTTCCAAAAAAATGGCAAAATTTAAAAGTTTGAGGTAAAAATGACAACATTAAGAAGTTTCGGGAAAAATTGACAAATTCTGAAAGTTCCAGGAGCATTTGGTAGTTTGTCACATAAAATTTTGGGCCTGCCGACGTTTCTGGCGCAAATTGACAGAAAACGACAAAATTGTCAAAATCAGAAGCTTCAGGAACTTATCCAGAGGCTGAGAGACGTAAAGGACTAAAATTGTCATTTTACCAATTTAAAAGATAAGTTTGAAATTTTTTATTAATTTATCCATCAACAGTTCAGCCAAACTTCCTCTATAAATAGCCCCCCAAATTTTGTGCTGAACACAGAAAAAAATAGAAATAAAGCTTAGAGCTCCGTTTCAAAAAAAGATAAAATTACAGCCTTATTCCCTAGCTTATCTTCCCCTCTGCCCAGAAATTCCCAAATTTTATTTCCTTACGAATTGACCATCTTCTTCCTTCTTCCTTCTCTTTCTCTCTCTTCTCTTTTACTCTGTCACGCTGCTCCACGCCGTCCCGCCGCCGCCCATCGCTCCCCCACGCTGCCGTCGCTCGTCCCGTGCCGCCCACGCCGCCGCCACCTGCTCTTCCTTCCTCCCTCCTCCTTCCCTGCTCCCTTCCCTGTGCGCGCGAAGTCACGTTTCTTAACAGGAAATTCAAAAAATTAAAATCTAGGGTAAAACTCTCATTTTGTCCTTCAATTTTTCAATTTCTTTCACTTTGGTCACTAACCTTTTATTTTGTTCTTGCAGAATTAATTCCTAACTATTTTAATTTTTACTTGTTTTACTTATTTGTTATTATTACTAACCCTTTTTTTTGTTATTAACTTACTAACAACTAACTTTTAATATTATTATTGTTACTAACCTTTTAATTTTTGCATTATTACTAACTTTTATAATTGTTGTTAACAATTAATTAACTTTTTATTATTTTTGTTAATTAATTAATTAACTTGACTAACTTTTTATTATTGTTGTTAATTAATTAATTTAATTAACTTGACTAACTTTTTATTATTGTTGTTAATCAATTAATTTAATTAAACTTGGCTAATTTTTATTATTGTTGTTAATTAATTTAATTAACTTTGCTAACCTTTATTATTATTTATTTTTAAAGTCGATGGCCAAAAAGCCCCACTTTATTATTATTAATTTTCCTTTATATAATTTTTTTTTAATTTAATTCACCTTTACCCTTACTTAAATAAATAAATGAAAATTAAAAGAAGATTATTTTTTAATTAATTATTAAGCCTAATAAAAATAATTTTTTAAAAAGCCAATTATTTTTATTTTTCTTTTATAAATTGAATAATTATTTAAATAATAAATAACTTTCACTAAAAAAAACTAAAAGAAAGATAAGAAAAAGATAAGAAAGATAAGAAAAAGATAAAAAAAGAAAAGAAAGAAAGAAAAGAAAAAGAAAAGATAAAAAAAGAAAAGAAAGAAGGAAAAGAAAGAAAAGAAAAAGAAAAGAAAGAAAAAAAAAATAAAACTAAAAGAAAGATAAAATCAAAAAGAAAGAAAAGAAAGAAAAGAAAAGAAAATATAAAGAATAAAAAATAAATTTTTTAGATTATTAATCTAAAAACAAAAGACTTACAAATTAGTATTAATAAATTCCATAAAAATAATAATTATATAACTAACAATTAATTAAAGTAACTTCCATATCCGGATGATCCAGCAGGATCTACGGTTTGGAAAATATCAAACTTTCAAAATGAATAAATTAAATAAAAAGATAAAAATCCATATTTTTACGATATGGATTAAAATTTTCACCAAATTCCGTGTCCAAATGACTCGGCAGAGTCCATGGTTCGGAATAAAAATCTTCCGTGTCCAAATGACTCGGCAGAGTCCATGGTTCGGAAGTATAAAATTCTATACAAATTAATTACCAAAAATCCACGTCCGATTAATTCAGTTAAAAATTCTAGATTGAAAATTAACTGAAATTTATTTAAAAGCAAAGCGAAATAAAATTAAAATCAACTAAGGTGCCAATTTTTGGGCGTTTTAACAAAGTTGTTTTAACGTAACCGTACTCCCGAACCCCCGAACTCTCGCAGACCAATATTTAAGGTGACCAATCGACCTAGGTAAACAGATTGGTGGCGACTCCCGAAAACCCTACGTTGCCACAGCTTGGCGACTCCACTGGGGACTCGACGTTAGTGAGTCGAGCCTAAAGTTGATTTGTTTTGATTTACTCTGCTTTACTATTATGTGAATTTATATATTATATTTACTTAAGTAAACATGCATAATGCATTCACAAAATGAAGCTCTATACCCGAGCTTCCTTAAATCAAACACGATCCTTTCTAAGCGGAATTGGTGTTGCTGTTCTTGTGAGGCCACGGTCTCCAAGCCTTCACCGGTTTCAAAGTAGCAAAGTAGTGTATTGCCTTCTGAGACGGTTAGTCTCTGCATGGGCCCACGAAAAGCTACGACTCGAATTAATCCATTCCTTACATTAACCCTAGAGGGTAAGGAATCGGGCCGTCACTATGATTTAGTGACGGGATTCGGGAACTATCCTTTGCCTTTTTGATAAGCCACCTTATGCATATAGAACTCCCCACTTAACCATAGAACTGACCATAGAATTTCTACCATTTTACCAACGCCATAAGCATATCCTTGTTATGCTGTGTTGTTACTCTACACTTTTCTTCGTATGGTTTTAACTTGTTTATCCATAATACTTCATGAGTTGTTAATTACTATTTAACTTGTTAATAACCTTATTTTTCTTTTGTTATACTTCCGTTCTGTGCAATTATTCTTCATGCATCAAAATCACGCATCAAATTATGCTAACTTTTTGGTCTTTTTAATAATAACTAGAAGTCTTGAAGTTTCACAATAGTTGATAATCAAGCTCACTCATTGCATACATCCATTACATCAATCACATGCATATAAAATCTGATAAAAATAATCTCATTGCATGTATTCCATTACATCAATCACGTGCATATAAATTTTGATAAAAAAACATAATCTCATTATGTATTGCATGCATCCATTGCATCAATCATATACATGTAAAATCTAATAAAATGAATCTCACTTTAAAAAGGTAAAATTGGACCTCAACACCGATATCGAACTCGGCTCCAAACAAGACTAATGGCAGAACAAACCGAAGGACGTCTCATAGATATAGAGTCCAAGATAGAAAATATGGCCGGAGCAATTCCCTCCTCATTACACCAAAAAATGAAATTCATTTTTTAAGGAAAGTTAATCACAATCTTTGCTGAAGAAGGCATTCTGCTATCATCTATATCAATAGTAGCAAAGGCCAAGTGACCTTCTCTTCCAAGTTGGTGTGACCCAAATCCCAAATGTAACTAAAAAGTCTGTGGTGCTGAAACTCAAGGTCCAACAGTTGGTCGAGTCTAAGTTGCTAGGCCATGATGTGATTGATAATTGAAAGTGAAGATTTTGAGCTGGAATTACATTGATTTTGGAAGGGCTCCAAGTCAGATCTGACCTAATAGTCCGCACACACTTTTGAATGACAGGGAATCCTTTGAATAAACTTGTATCTTTGAAAGCTTGCAAAAGTAATCTAATAGTAAAAATCTCCTAGATTTAGTCCAGAATCTAGGGTGTAGTCTTTGTTAGATGGACACCTGGTATTCTTTTTCTGGTACAACAAAAAGATGTAATGCGTGCATTCTACTACTTTCCATTTTTACACTCTTTGCCATTATACTATCCATTATTGCTATCACACTTTACTTTTTGACAACTGGTAATCCTTTTTGTTCTCCAACAAAAAGATGTTATGTGTGCATTCTACCACTTTTTAATTCCATTATTACATCTACACATTCTACCAATTTTTACCAAAAATTCAATTATTACACCTACACATTCTACCACTTCTTACCAAAAATTCCGTTTTTATATCCATCTCTCACTCCTTTCCATTATACTATCCATTATTGCTATCACACTTTACTTTGAAGACGATACTACTCGTGGGTGAAAATAAAAAGTTAAGGGAGATTTAATAGTGGCGATCTTGAAAGTGCAGTCAAATCTAGTAAGAAGGATTTCATATGTTGCACCCCAACTCTAAAAAAAAAAAAAATTCATAGTGGTTATCAACATCCTTGCAAGAAGTCTGGGGTTAGCTTCCAAAGAAGTTAGCTCTCATATTAAATGACTTTAGTGGCCTCCCAATTCTCACAAATGCTCAATACAAAAAAAATTTCTCAGTTTTCCACAACACAAATTCCAACAAAGGAAAGAAGTTCATCCCTTCCATCAAAAGCCATTAAAGGGAAAATCCAAAACAAAAAAAAAAGAGACTGAGAACAAACACAAGCAACTAAGGCCACTTGAATCATTTCACTTCAAGAGGGCTATGATATCAGTTCTTTGCAACACAAACTCCGAAAAGAGAAATTCATCCCTTCCATCAAAAGACAACAAGGGAAAATTCAAAACCAAAAAGGACTGAGAACAAGCACGAGCAAGCAAGGCCACTTGAGTCATCTCACTTCAAGAGAGTTATCAAGTATGTCATCACCATAGCTCACAAAAAAAAAAAAGGGAAACAAAAAAAAACAAAAAAACAAAAAAAAAAGAGAAAAAAAAATGGCCCAAACTAGAGCAAAAGAAAAAAAAGAAAAAAAGAAAAAAGTGAGCTATGGATTCTAGACTGAAAACCTGCAAAGGCGGTTTAGAAGACAAGAGCAACCCTCAAACCAAGCATGCATAAAGATTACGATAGTTGGGGGGCAACAGATGAGATCAAACTTTCTGGAAAAGGTGGCAAGTTTGAAGTCATCACTATTGAGTTTTTCACCATAATCAAATCTGCTCACGAGTAGTATTAAAAGACCCTTCTTTCACACCATTAAAACTTAACTTCCTTCAGACTTAATATCCTCATTCAGCTAAAAGACTATCATTGTGAATTATGTTTCTACCTTATTTAATACTGCTCACGAGCAGTGTTAAAAGACTCTTCTTTCACGCAACTCAAGCTTAACTTTCCTCGGACCTAAAATTTACCTCTTGATATCATCCTCACTCAGCTAAAAAACTATTATTGTGAATCATGTTTCTACCTTATTGCCTTGCACAGTTTATGTCTTCGAGTTGGAAAGGGAAGAATGGCAGGATATTTTAATTAAAAACAAAGACCGTAAATTACTTTGTCAAGCTTTACAAATTGATGAAAGTTTTTCTTTAAGGCCAAACCATTATTCATTAATGTATGTAGACTTAAAAGTGAGGAGATAGCTTGAGTCTTTCTTTAATAAGATGTGGTTCTTGTAAGAGAAATTTACGATCAAGTGCCATCACAAAGGTCTAGAAATGCTCGACCTTCTGTTAAATCAAAGGCGATATGATACCTTTTCTCCACATAAATACCATATTCAGGGGGGCAAAGTAGTCGCTATGAAGCGTAAGAGGAGTACTGCCAACAAAGAAGTTCAATAAACAATGGGGCAAGTCTTATGGATCAAAACATGAGTTCAAGGAAGAGCAATCATTCAGATTGTCACATGGGGATAAGTATGTGTCAGCCCGGACACAAGAAAAAGGACAGACATTGAAAGTTAAGCCTTTGATGCTATGAAATCCATGACAAGGGATGAGTACCCAAAGAGATATAAAGTATGAGGCGTGCGAATATTAAAGAAATTGAGGCTAAAATTCAAGAACAAGTCAAAGAAAGCGGACTTTGAAAAGAGTTGGGCTTTTGAGGCAGTGAACAAAAAGCTGGAAAGCATAAAGAGATTCAATGATAGTCCAAGAAGGCCATCACAAAGAGGATCCAGTAAAACAAAGACATAAAGAACTAGATCCATACAAAAAAAAGCCATTAGTTACACATGCTCTGCATTCATGCATTTCATATCATGCATACATAGCCTTTACATAACAAGGACCAAACGGGAATCACATTCACAGCACAATTACAGCAGTATAAGCTGAGATCTCGATGTCATCAGCTCTCACCAATCTATCACTGGATACACAGCTAATATGCGGGACCAACCCGCATCAGGAATTCAAGGATAAGGTAGACAATATGTCAAAAGCCTGGCAATCGATTCAATAATCGAGACTACACCTGGAAGGACAGGATTGACGTCAGCTAGTAGTATCCAAGATAAGAGATAGCTGTGGTCAAAGATAAGGTAGACATCAAGAAATATTGTCGTTGAAACTTTGTCAAAAGCGGAAAATGGATTCAATAATCGAGGACTGGATCAACGTCAGCTCGATGGAATATCCAAGATAAAAAATATCTATCACATCAAAATGAAGTAGGATCCACTTTTCCGGTTAAACGGCGGATACGGTACTCCGTGACTCTCAAGTCGGTTCTCTCAGTTGCCCATAATAACTGATTCTTTCCTCTCTTCTGTCTTTTACTTCCCTCTAGAAAATGGATCCTACTCTTTCTGTCTTACGAAAATATTTTCCTTCTCTCCCAATGAACATTCTCAAAAAGATCTACCAAGTTCGCTGTGAACGATTAAGAGTTCTGATGCACAAAGGAATCCCTGAAGATGTGCGGTGGTTAATCGAAGCCAAGGTTCGTTTGGCAGGTGAAATCCCAGAGGCATTTGTGTCTCACATGCCTGGAATAGGCAAAAGCTCTTATGCCAAAAAGCGAAGAGCGAAAAAGTTACAAGTCTGCCATAAATGTGGACGGTGGACTTGTAATACTAAATGTCGTTCTTTAGGGATGATCTCTGATAATCGAGAAGATAAAATACGATTTATTAAGAATGGCCTGAGTAAGGACTCGTTGGATGATATCCAATTGACTATTGAGACGCATTCTTGTGGATTCGTGCAACGTGAACTTCTTGGTTTATGGAGCATTTTTCATGAAGAACGAGAACGATACAGTCCCGGGAATCTGACTGTAAACGACCCTGTTTGCCAGCTTGTAAGAAAACTGGATGGCAAGCAAATCCTCGACTCATAGAAGCCGTTAATGCCGTTACCGGACGTAAAACCAGTGGAAGATGTGAGCCACAGTCACAATTACTGTACATACAGTTTGTTATATTTGGAAAAGTTTGCATTTTCTTTTGACAGATGTACATGCTCCCCTAAGTGTAATCGACACGTTATCCCTTTTTATCACTATAAATGCGTGTTCTTTCTTCTGATTAAGCAGCGGATAAGATACCCCGTGACTTCTAAATTCGGTTATTCCAGTCTCCTACAATAACTGATTCATTTCCCTCTTCTCTCATCAATGGATTCTACTCTTTCTGCACTACGAAAATACTTTCCTTCCATTCCAATAAAAGTCCTTAAAAAGATCTACCTTGCTAGATGTGAAAGAATCAGAGTTTTTACACGCAAAGGCATTCCTGATAATGTGTAGTGGATAATTCAAGCTAAGGTCCGTTTGGCGGGTGAAGTTCCAACTGCATTTATGCCCCGCATGCCCGGTTTAGGTAAAAGCTGTTATGCCAAAAGGCGAAGAGCAAAGAGACTAGGCGTGTGCTATAAATGTGGGCGATGGAATTGTAATACTAAATGTCGCTCTTTAGGATACATCTCCACAAATCGTTAAGATAAAAGAAAATTCATTAAGAATGGCCTGCGTAAGGAATCTCTAGAAGATATCCGAGAGACTCTTGAAACGCATTCTTGTGAAAAAGTGCAAGGTCAAATTGTCAAATTGTGGAGGACTTACCATAAAGAACGAGACCGTTACAGTCTTGGGAATCTGACTGTAAACGACCCTGTTTGCCAGCTTGTAAGAAAACTGGATGGAAAGCAAATCCTCGACTCATAGAAGCCGTTAATGCCGTTACTGGACATAAATCAGTGGAAGATGAGAGCCACAGTCATGATTGCTGTACATATAAGCTGTCATTTGTCTTTTCTTTTGACAATAATGAACTTGCTTCTGCAAGTGTAATTAACGCATTATCCCTTTCATCACTATAAATATGTGTTAGTTATTTCCATTTCCTACAATCACTAATTTATTTCTTCTCTTAAATACCTCCTTCATCAATGGAGTCTTCTCTTTCCGCCCTACGAAAGTATTTTCCTTCCTTCCCAATAAATGTTCTTAAAAAGATTTATCAAGCTAGATGTGAATGATTCAGAGTATTTATGCACAAAGGCATTCCTGATAATGTGCGATGGCTAATCGAAGCTAAGGTTCGTTCGGCTGGTGAAGTTCCAGATGCGTTCTTTCCCCGTATGCCCGGCTTTGGTAAAAGCGCTTATGCCAAAAAGAGAAGAGCAAAGAGGCTAGGCGTTTGTCATAATTGTGGATGGTGGATTTGCGGCAATAAATGTCGTTCTCCAGGAGTGATCACCAGAAATCGTAATGATAGAATAAGATTCATCAAGAATGGCCTGCGTAAGGAATCTTTGGATGATATCCTATTAACTTTTGAAACACATTCTTGTGAAATAGTGCAATGGAAAATTATGGATTTATGGTGGACTTTCCGTAAAGAACAGGATCGTTACAGTCTTGGAAATCTGACTTTTAATGACCCTGTTTGCCAGTTTGTGAGAAAACTGGATGGGAAGCAAATCCCCGATTCGTAAAAGGCATTGAAGCCGTCCCTGGACGTAAAACCTGTAGAAAATGTGAACTACGGTCATGACTACTGTACAGGCTAGTTGTCACTTTTTAAAATTTTTCCTTCTCTTCTGACAAATGATGTACCTGCTCCTGACACTGTACAGGCTAGTTGTAGTTTTTGAAAATTTTCCTTCTATTCCAAGAATAATGTACCTATTCCTGACGTGAGCAACAGTCACGACTACTATACATGCCAGCTGTCGCTTTTGAAAATTTTCCTTCTCTCCCGACAATCATACTAGCAGCCATTTTGGAAAATTTTCCTCCCCTTTTTGTAATAATGTATCCACTCCTGACGTGAACCAAAGTCACGATTACTGTACGTGCTAGCTGTCGCTTTTGAAATTTTCCTCCCCTTTCGGCGATAATGTATCCACTCCTGATATGAGCCATAGTCACGATACTGTACATGCTAGTTGTCGCTTTTGAAATTTTCCTCCTCCTTTGGCAATAATGTACCCACTCCTGACACGGACTACTGTATATAGCTGCCACTTTTGAAATTTTCCTTCACTTCCGACAATCACGTACCTACTCCTGACATAAGCTACAATCATGACTACTGTATATTTTAGTTGCTTTTGAAATTTTCCTCCTCTTTTGACAATAATGTACCCACTCCCGACCAGAGTCATACTCGTGACTACTGTGAATAGCTGGCAATAATGTATCCATTCTTGAAAATAAAATTATTGCCTTATCTCTTCATCTTTATAAATATATCCTCTTTTCTCACAAGGGTAAGGATAGGAATGGAGAAAACCCCAACTCGTAAATCCCGAAGTATTTGTGTATTTTCTGGGGCTTTTCCTGGAAAAGATGAAGAGTATTTAAAGGCAGCCAACCATTTGGGTAGAGTATTAGCTGAGCGAAAAATACATTTAGTTTATGGAGGAGGTAGTGTCGGATTAATGGGAGGTGTAGCATCAGCAGCATCTTTAGGAGGAAGTCAAGTTTTGGGCATCATCCCTGGACCTTTGAAATTTGTTTCTGGGGGTACGATTAGAGAAGAATTATTGGTTAAAAATTTGCAAGAGCGTGTGTTACAAATGCTTTTAAATGCTGATGCTTTTATCGCTCTACCAGGTGGTTTTGGCACATTGGGAGAAGTCTTTCAAATTGCTTCCATGGCCCAACTTAATTTGCATAAGAAACCCATTGGGCTTTTGAATGTTAACAATTTCTTTACAGGTCTGATAGCTTTTATGGATTATGCTATGCAGAAGAATTTCATATCAAAAGTGGCACGGCGAATCATAATATCCGCAACAACTGCTGAAGAATTGCTAGATAAAATACAAGCTTTTGTTCCTGAATCAGATCCAGCAATGATTCAGATAGACTGGACACGACAGTCTTTCCCGACCAGTTCACTCCCATAACGGTCCTCTACTCACCCTGTTGAAGTATTGTGTAAGAAAGAAGCGATCTGATCCGTTTTTCTTGTCCTTTAGTTTTAATTATCAGCATTTTCTTTCGTATTTCAGTTTTTCTTTTCAGGGAATTTCTTTTTTTTATAAGATAGTTTCGTCCATGCTGATATTAAAACCATAGGACAATGCCTTTAGGTTGGAATGGCTGAGTAAAGAGTAATTTTTGTTACTCTTGAGACGCATCCTACTAGGTCTACTAGGCATAACATTTTGGGGTAGTTAAGCTTTAACCTTATTTGGATGACATATCTCACAAGGGAATCTATATTTACTGAAGAAAATATTAGATGAACCTTGGATATTGATTCCAAACATCCGTTCCCTCTACATAATTTGTTAGTGTTATTGTCATCATCAAGATTCACTCATCTTATTGAAGTCTAAATTTTTGCACTCACCTATTATGAAAATTCACACTTCCGAATAGAACATTTCAACTTCGATTGTCTGAGGTACTTAAAAAGGAGGAAAGAGTTTTTCTCCACAATCATAATCAATTTTCATCATCAGGGTTTTAAGGATGGAACCTTTGCCTCGAAAATAATCAATTTTCATCATCGGGGTTTTAAGGATGGAACCTTTGCCTCGAAAATAATCAATCAATCCGAGGTTTTAAGGATAGAACCTTTGCCTCGAGATCAATCAATCAATCCGGGGTTTTAAGGATGGAACCTTTGCCTCGAGATCAATCAATCCGAGGTTTTAAGGATGGAACCTTTGCCTCGAGATCAATCAATCAATCCGAGGTTTTAAGGATGGAACCTTTGCCTCAAGATCAATTAATCAATCCGAGGTTTTAAGGATGGAACCTTTGCCTCGAAAACAATCAATTTTCATTCATCGGGGTTGTAAGGATGGAACCTTTGCCTCGAAATCAATCAATCAATCCGAGGTTTTAAGGATAGAACCTTTGCCTCGAGATCAATCAATCAATCCGGGGTTTTAAGGATGGAACCTTTGCCTCGAGATCAATCAATCAATCCGAGGTTTTAAGGATGGAACCTTTGCCTCAAGATCAATCAATCAATCCGAGGTTTTAAGGATGGAACCTTTGCCTCGAAAACAATCAATTTTCATTCATCGGGGTTGTAAGGATGGAACCTTTGCCTCGAAAACAATCAATTTTCATCATCGGGGTTTTAAGGATGGAACCTTTGCCTCGAGATCAATCAATCAATTCGAGGTTTTAAGGATGGAACCTTTACCTCGACATCAATCAATCAATTCGAGGCTTTAAGGATGGAACCTTTACCTCGACATCAATCAATCAATCCGAGGTTTTAAGGATGGAACCTTTGCCTCGAAATCAACCAATCAATCTGAGGTTTTAAGGATGGAACCTTTGCCTCGAAAACAATCAATTTTCATTCATCGGGGTTGTAAGGATGGAACCTTTGCCTCGAAATCAATCAATCAATCCGAGGTTTTAAGGATGGAACCTTTGCCTCGAAAACAAATAATCAATCAATCAGTCCATCTTACAACGATAGGAGCTTTCCTATCGTTAGAGGTTCTAAGGACCTTTCCTTAACCTCAAACAAACAATCAATCCATCAGTCCATCTTACAACGATAGGAACTTTCCTATCGTTAGAAGTTCTAAGGACCTTTCCTTAACCTCAAACAAATAATCAATCAATCAGTCCATCTTACAACGATAGGAGCTTTCCTATCGTTAGAGGTTCTAAGGACCTTTCCTTAACCTCAAACAAATAATCAATCAATCAGTCCATCTTACAACGATAGGAGCTTTCCTATCGTTAGAGGTTCTAAGGACCTTTCCTTAAACCTTACTGTTTGGGCGGCGAGAAGATTCTCAATGCCTACCTAAGCCGGACGAAATTTGGTAACGACTTTGCATACATCATGTCCCATAAAGCATGCAAAGGGGGGCAGCTGTTGACACCCAATTTCGTCCGGGTGTTTTAAAATTTTAAAAAAATTTTATTAAAAAAAAATTAATTTAAAAAAAAAAATATTACTATTATTATTAAAAAAATTTAATTAGTTTAAAATATATTTTTATTTTGTGAAAATTTGATTTAAAATGATATATGTGTGAATATGTGTATGTTTGAAATAAAATAAAATTTCCAAAAAAATGGCAAAATTTAAAAGTTTGAGGTAAAAATGACAACATTAAGAAGTTTCGGGAAAAATTGACAAATTCTGAAAGTTCCAGGAGCATTTGGTAGTTTGTCACATAAAATTTTGGGCCTGCCGACGTTTCTGGCGCAAATTGACAGAAAACGACAAAATTGTCAAAATCAGAAGCTTCAGGAACTTATCCAGAGGCTGAGAGACGTAAAGGACTAAAATTGTCATTTTACCAATTTAAAAGATAAGTTTGAAATTTTTTATTAATTTATCCATCAACAGTTCAGCCAAACTTCCTCTATAAATAGCCCCCCAAATTTTGTGCTGAACACAGAAAAAAATAGAAATAAAGCTTAGAGCTCCGTTTCAAAAAAAGATAAAATTACAGCCTTATTCCCTAGCTTATCTTCCCCTCTGCCCAGAAATTCCCAAATTTTATTTCCTTACGAATTGACCATCTTCTTCCTTCTTCCTTCTCTTTCTCTCTCTTCTCTTTTACTCTGTCACGCTGCTCCACGCCGTCCCGCCGCCGCCCATCGCTCCCCCACGCTGCCGTCGCTCGTCCCGTGCCGCCCACGCCGCCGCCACCTGCTCTTCCTTCCTCCCTCCTCCTTCCCTGCTCCCTTCCCTGTGCGCGCGAAGTCACGTTTCTTAACAGGAAATTCAAAAAATTAAAATCTAGGGTAAAACTCTCATTTTGTCCTTCAATTTTTCAATTTCTTTCACTTTGGTCACTAACCTTTTATTTTGTTCTTGCAGAATTAATTCCTAACTATTTTAATTTTTACTTGTTTTACTTATTTGTTATTATTACTAACCCTTTTTTTTGTTATTAACTTACTAACAACTAACTTTTAATATTATTATTGTTACTAACCTTTTAATTTTTGCATTATTACTAACTTTTATAATTGTTGTTAACAATTAATTAACTTTTTATTATTTTTGTTAATTAATTAATTAACTTGACTAACTTTTTATTATTGTTGTTAATTAATTAATTTAATTAACTTGACTAACTTTTTATTATTGTTGTTAATCAATTAATTTAATTAAACTTGGCTAATTTTTATTATTGTTGTTAATTAATTTAATTAACTTTGCTAACCTTTATTATTATTTATTTTTAAAGTCGATGGCCAAAAAGCCCCACTTTATTATTATTAATTTTCCTTTATATAATTTTTTTTTAATTTAATTCACCTTTACCCTTACTTAAATAAATAAATGAAAATTAAAAGAAGATTATTTTTTAATTAATTATTAAGCCTAATAAAAATAATTTTTTAAAAAGCCAATTATTTTTATTTTTCTTTTATAAATTGAATAATTATTTAAATAATAAATAACTTTCACTAAAAAAAACTAAAAGAAAGATAAGAAAAAGATAAGAAAGATAAGAAAAAGATAAAAAAAGAAAAGAAAGAAAGAAAAGAAAAAGAAAAGATAAAAAAAGAAAAGAAAGAAGGAAAAGAAAGAAAAGAAAAAGAAAAGAAAGAAAAAAAAAATAAAACTAAAAGAAAGATAAAATCAAAAAGAAAGAAAAGAAAGAAAAGAAAAGAAAATATAAAGAATAAAAAATAAATTTTTTAGATTATTAATCTAAAAACAAAAGACTTACAAATTAGTATTAATAAATTCCATAAAAATAATAATTATATAACTAACAATTAATTAAAGTAACTTCCATATCCGGATGATCCAGCAGGATCTACGGTTTGGAAAATATCAAACTTTCAAAATGAATAAATTAAATAAAAAGATAAAAATCCATATTTTTACGATATGGATTAAAATTTTCACCAAATTCCGTGTCCAAATGACTCGGCAGAGTCCATGGTTCGGAATAAAAATCTTCCGTGTCCAAATGACTCGGCAGAGTCCATGGTTCGGAAGTATAAAATTCTATACAAATTAATTACCAAAAATCCACGTCCGATTAATTCAGTTAAAAATTCTAGATTGAAAATTAACTGAAATTTATTTAAAAGCAAAGCGAAATAAAATTAAAATCAACTAAGGTGCCAATTTTTGGGCGTTTTAACAAAGTTGTTTTAACGTAACCGTACTCCCGAACCCCCGAACTCTCGCAGACCAATATTTAAGGTGACCAATCGACCTAGGTAAACAGATTGGTGGCGACTCCCGAAAACCCTACGTTGCCACAGCTTGGCGACTCCACTGGGGACTCGACGTTAGTGAGTCGAGCCTAAAGTTGATTTGTTTTGATTTACTCTGCTTTACTATTATGTGAATTTATATATTATATTTACTTAAGTAAACATGCATAATGCATTCACAAAATGAAGCTCTATACCCGAGCTTCCTTAAATCAAACACGATCCTTTCTAAGCGGAATTGGTGTTGCTGTTCTTGTGAGGCCACGGTCTCCAAGCCTTCACCGGTTTCAAAGTAGCAAAGTAGTGTATTGCCTTCTGAGACGGTTAGTCTCTGCATGGGCCCACGAAAAGCTACGACTCGAATTAATCCATTCCTTACATTAACCCTAGAGGGTAAGGAATCGGGCCGTCACTATGATTTAGTGACGGGATTCGGGAACTATCCTTTGCCTTTTTGATAAGCCACCTTATGCATATAGAACTCCCCACTTAACCATAGAACTGACCATAGAATTTCTACCATTTTACCAACGCCATAAGCATATCCTTGTTATGCTGTGTTGTTACTCTACACTTTTCTTCGTATGGTTTTAACTTGTTTATCCATAATACTTCATGAGTTGTTAATTACTATTTAACTTGTTAATAACCTTATTTTTCTTTTGTTATACTTCCGTTCTGTGCAATTATTCTTCATGCATCAAAATCACGCATCAAATTATGCTAACTTTTTGGTCTTTTTAATAATAACTAGAAGTCTTGAAGTTTCACAATAGTTGATAATCAAGCTCACTCATTGCATACATCCATTACATCAATCACATGCATATAAAATCTGATAAAAATAATCTCATTGCATGTATTCCATTACATCAATCACGTGCATATAAATTTTGATAAAAAAACATAATCTCATTATGTATTGCATGCATCCATTGCATCAATCATATACATGTAAAATCTAATAAAATGAATCTCACTTTAAAAAGGTAAAATTGGACCTCAACACCGATATCGAACTCGGCTCCAAACAAGACTAATGGCAGAACAAACCGAAGGACGTCTCATAGATATAGAGTCCAAGATAGAAAATATGGCCGGAGCAATTCCCTCCTCATTACACCAAAAAATGAAATTCATTTTTTAAGGAAAGTTAATCACAATCTTTGCTGAAGAAGGCATTCTGCTATCATCTATATCAATAGTAGCAAAGGCCAAGTGACCTTCTCTTCCAAGTTGGTGTGACCCAAATCCCAAATGTAACTAAAAAGTCTGTGGTGCTGAAACTCAAGGTCCAACAGTTGGTCGAGTCTAAGTTGCTAGGCCATGATGTGATTGATAATTGAAAGTGAAGATTTTGAGCTGGAATTACATTGATTTTGGAAGGGCTCCAAGTCAGATCTGACCTAATAGTCCGCACACACTTTTGAATGACAGGGAATCCTTTGAATAAACTTGTATCTTTGAAAGCTTGCAAAAGTAATCTAATAGTAAAAATCTCCTAGATTTAGTCCAGAATCTAGGGTGTAGTCTTTGTTAGATGGACACCTGGTATTCTTTTTCTGGTACAACAAAAAGATGTAATGCGTGCATTCTACTACTTTCCATTTTTACACTCTTTGCCATTATACTATCCATTATTGCTATCACACTTTACTTTTTGACAACTGGTAATCCTTTTTGTTCTCCAACAAAAAGATGTTATGTGTGCATTCTACCACTTTTTAATTCCATTATTACATCTACACATTCTACCAATTTTTACCAAAAATTCAATTATTACACCTACACATTCTACCACTTCTTACCAAAAATTCCGTTTTTATATCCATCTCTCACTCCTTTCCATTATACTATCCATTATTGCTATCACACTTTACTTTGAAGACGATACTACTCGTGGGTGAAAATAAAAAGTTAAGGGAGATTTAATAGTGGCGATCTTGAAAGTGCAGTCAAATCTAGTAAGAAGGATTTCATATGTTGCACCCCAACTCTAAAAAAAAAAAAAATTCATAGTGGTTATCAACATCCTTGCAAGAAGTCTGGGGTTAGCTTCCAAAGAAGTTAGCTCTCATATTAAATGACTTTAGTGGCCTCCCAATTCTCACAAATGCTCAATACAAAAAAAATTTCTCAGTTTTCCACAACACAAATTCCAACAAAGGAAAGAAGTTCATCCCTTCCATCAAAAGCCATTAAAGGGAAAATCCAAAACAAAAAAAAAAGAGACTGAGAACAAACACAAGCAACTAAGGCCACTTGAATCATTTCACTTCAAGAGGGCTATGATATCAGTTCTTTGCAACACAAACTCCGAAAAGAGAAATTCATCCCTTCCATCAAAAGACAACAAGGGAAAATTCAAAACCAAAAAGGACTGAGAACAAGCACGAGCAAGCAAGGCCACTTGAGTCATCTCACTTCAAGAGAGTTATCAAGTATGTCATCACCATAGCTCACAAAAAAAAAAAAAGGGAAACAAAAAAAAACAAAAAAACAAAAAAAAAAGAGAAAAAAAAATGGCCCAAACTAGAGCAAAAGAAAAAAAAGAAAAAAAGAAAAAAGTGAGCTATGGATTCTAGACTGAAAACCTGCAAAGGCGGTTTAGAAGACAAGAGCAACCCTCAAACCAAGCATGCATAAAGATTACGATAGTTGGGGGGCAACAGATGAGATCAAACTTTCTGGAAAAGGTGGCAAGTTTGAAGTCATCACTATTGAGTTTTTCACCATAATCAAATCTGCTCACGAGTAGTATTAAAAGACCCTTCTTTCACACCATTAAAACTTAACTTCCTTCAGACTTAATATCCTCATTCAGCTAAAAGACTATCATTGTGAATTATGTTTCTACCTTATTTAATACTGCTCACGAGCAGTGTTAAAAGACTCTTCTTTCACGCAACTCAAGCTTAACTTTCCTCGGACCTAAAATTTACCTCTTGATATCATCCTCACTCAGCTAAAAAACTATTATTGTGAATCATGTTTCTACCTTATTGCCTTGCACAGTTTATGTCTTCGAGTTGGAAAGGGAAGAATGGCAGGATATTTTAATTAAAAACAAAGACCGTAAATTACTTTGTCAAGCTTTACAAATTGATGAAAGTTTTTCTTTAAGGCCAAACCATTATTCATTAATGTATGTAGACTTAAAAGTGAGGAGATAGCTTGAGTCTTTCTTTAATAAGATGTGGTTCTTGTAAGAGAAATTTACGATCAAGTGCCATCACAAAGGTCTAGAAATGCTCGACCTTCTGTTAAATCAAAGGCGATATGATACCTTTTCTCCACATAAATACCATATTCAGGGGGGCAAAGTAGTCGCTATGAAGCGTAAGAGGAGTACTGCCAACAAAGAAGTTCAATAAACAATGGGGCAAGTCTTATGGATCAAAACATGAGTTCAAGGAAGAGCAATCATTCAGATTGTCACATGGGGATAAGTATGTGTCAGCCCGGACACAAGAAAAAGGACAGACATTGAAAGTTAAGCCTTTGATGCTATGAAATCCATGACAAGGGATGAGTACCCAAAGAGATATAAAGTATGAGGCGTGCGAATATTAAAGAAATTGAGGCTAAAATTCAAGAACAAGTCAAAGAAAGCGGACTTTGAAAAGAGTTGGGCTTTTGAGGCAGTGAACAAAAAGCTGGAAAGCATAAAGAGATTCAATGATAGTCCAAGAAGGCCATCACAAAGAGGATCCAGTAAAACAAAGACATAAAGAACTAGATCCATACAAAAAAAAGCCATTAGTTACACATGCTCTGCATTCATGCATTTCATATCATGCATACATAGCCTTTACATAACAAGGACCAAACGGGAATCACATTCACAGCACAATTACAGCAGTATAAGCTGAGATCTCGATGTCATCAGCTCTCACCAATCTATCACTGGATACACAGCTAATATGCGGGACCAACCCGCATCAGGAATTCAAGGATAAGGTAGACAATATGTCAAAAGCCTGGCAATCGATTCAATAATCGAGACTACACCTGGAAGGACAGGATTGACGTCAGCTAGTAGTATCCAAGATAAGAGATAGCTGTGGTCAAAGATAAGGTAGACATCAAGAAATATTGTCGTTGAAACTTTGTCAAAAGCGGAAAATGGATTCAATAATCGAGGACTGGATCAACGTCAGCTCGATGGAATATCCAAGATAAAAAATATCTATCACATCAAAATGAAGTAGGATCCACTTTTCCGGTTAAACGGCGGATACGGTACTCCGTGACTCTCAAGTCGGTTCTCTCAGTTGCCCATAATAACTGATTCTTTCCTCTCTTCTGTCTTTTACTTCCCTCTAGAAAATGGATCCTACTCTTTCTGTCTTACGAAAATATTTTCCTTCTCTCCCAATGAACATTCTCAAAAAGATCTACCAAGTTCGCTGTGAACGATTAAGAGTTCTGATGCACAAAGGAATCCCTGAAGATGTGCGGTGGTTAATCGAAGCCAAGGTTCGTTTGGCAGGTGAAATCCCAGAGGCATTTGTGTCTCACATGCCTGGAATAGGCAAAAGCTCTTATGCCAAAAAGCGAAGAGCGAAAAAGTTACAAGTCTGCCATAAATGTGGACGGTGGACTTGTAATACTAAATGTCGTTCTTTAGGGATGATCTCTGATAATCGAGAAGATAAAATACGATTTATTAAGAATGGCCTGAGTAAGGACTCGTTGGATGATATCCAATTGACTATTGAGACGCATTCTTGTGGATTCGTGCAACGTGAACTTCTTGGTTTATGGAGCATTTTTCATGAAGAACGAGAACGATACAGTCCCGGGAATCTGACTGTAAACGACCCTGTTTGCCAGCTTGTAAGAAAACTGGATGGCAAGCAAATCCTCGACTCATAGAAGCCGTTAATGCCGTTACCGGACGTAAAACCAGTGGAAGATGTGAGCCACAGTCACAATTACTGTACATACAGTTTGTTATATTTGGAAAAGTTTGCATTTTCTTTTGACAGATGTACATGCTCCCCTAAGTGTAATCGACACGTTATCCCTTTTTATCACTATAAATGCGTGTTCTTTCTTCTGATTAAGCAGCGGATAAGATACCCCGTGACTTCTAAATTCGGTTATTCCAGTCTCCTACAATAACTGATTCATTTCCCTCTTCTCTCATCAATGGATTCTACTCTTTCTGCACTACGAAAATACTTTCCTTCCATTCCAATAAAAGTCCTTAAAAAGATCTACCTTGCTAGATGTGAAAGAATCAGAGTTTTTACACGCAAAGGCATTCCTGATAATGTGTAGTGGATAATTCAAGCTAAGGTCCGTTTGGCGGGTGAAGTTCCAACTGCATTTATGCCCCGCATGCCCGGTTTAGGTAAAAGCTGTTATGCCAAAAGGCGAAGAGCAAAGAGACTAGGCGTGTGCTATAAATGTGGGCGATGGAATTGTAATACTAAATGTCGCTCTTTAGGATACATCTCCACAAATCGTTAAGATAAAAGAAAATTCATTAAGAATGGCCTGCGTAAGGAATCTCTAGAAGATATCCGAGAGACTCTTGAAACGCATTCTTGTGAAAAAGTGCAAGGTCAAATTGTCAAATTGTGGAGGACTTACCATAAAGAACGAGACCGTTACAGTCTTGGGAATCTGACTGTAAACGACCCTGTTTGCCAGCTTGTAAGAAAACTGGATGGAAAGCAAATCCTCGACTCATAGAAGCCGTTAATGCCGTTACTGGACATAAATCAGTGGAAGATGAGAGCCACAGTCATGATTGCTGTACATATAAGCTGTCATTTGTCTTTTCTTTTGACAATAATGAACTTGCTTCTGCAAGTGTAATTAACGCATTATCCCTTTCATCACTATAAATATGTGTTAGTTATTTCCATTTCCTACAATCACTAATTTATTTCTTCTCTTAAATACCTCCTTCATCAATGGAGTCTTCTCTTTCCGCCCTACGAAAGTATTTTCCTTCCTTCCCAATAAATGTTCTTAAAAAGATTTATCAAGCTAGATGTGAATGATTCAGAGTATTTATGCACAAAGGCATTCCTGATAATGTGCGATGGCTAATCGAAGCTAAGGTTCGTTCGGCTGGTGAAGTTCCAGATGCGTTCTTTCCCCGTATGCCCGGCTTTGGTAAAAGCGCTTATGCCAAAAAGAGAAGAGCAAAGAGGCTAGGCGTTTGTCATAATTGTGGATGGTGGATTTGCGGCAATAAATGTCGTTCTCCAGGAGTGATCACCAGAAATCGTAATGATAGAATAAGATTCATCAAGAATGGCCTGCGTAAGGAATCTTTGGATGATATCCTATTAACTTTTGAAACACATTCTTGTGAAATAGTGCAATGGAAAATTATGGATTTATGGTGGACTTTCCGTAAAGAACAGGATCGTTACAGTCTTGGAAATCTGACTTTTAATGACCCTGTTTGCCAGTTTGTGAGAAAACTGGATGGGAAGCAAATCCCCGATTCGTAAAAGGCATTGAAGCCGTCCCTGGACGTAAAACCTGTAGAAAATGTGAACTACGGTCATGACTACTGTACAGGCTAGTTGTCACTTTTTAAAATTTTTCCTTCTCTTCTGACAAATGATGTACCTGCTCCTGACACTGTACAGGCTAGTTGTAGTTTTTGAAAATTTTCCTTCTATTCCAAGAATAATGTACCTATTCCTGACGTGAGCAACAGTCACGACTACTATACATGCCAGCTGTCGCTTTTGAAAATTTTCCTTCTCTCCCGACAATCATACTAGCAGCCATTTTGGAAAATTTTCCTCCCCTTTTTGTAATAATGTATCCACTCCTGACGTGAACCAAAGTCACGATTACTGTACGTGCTAGCTGTCGCTTTTGAAATTTTCCTCCCCTTTCGGCGATAATGTATCCACTCCTGATATGAGCCATAGTCACGATACTGTACATGCTAGTTGTCGCTTTTGAAATTTTCCTCCTCCTTTGGCAATAATGTACCCACTCCTGACACGGACTACTGTATATAGCTGCCACTTTTGAAATTTTCCTTCACTTCCGACAATCACGTACCTACTCCTGACATAAGCTACAATCGTGACTACTGTATATTTTAGTTGCTTTTGAAATTTTCCTCCTCTTTTGACAATAATGTACCCACTCCCGACCAGAGTCATACTCGTGACTACTGTGAATAGCTGGCAATAATGTATCCATTCTTGAAAATAAAATTATTGCCTTATCTCTTCATCTTTATAAATATATCCTCTTTTCTCACAAGGGTAAGGATAGGAATGGAGAAAACCCCAACTCGTAAATCCCGAAGTATTTGTGTATTTTCTGGGGCTTTTCCTGGAAAAGATGAAGAGTATTTAAAGGCAGCCAACCATTTGGGTAGAGTATTAGCTGAGCGAAAAATACATTTAGTTTATGGAGGAGGTAGTGTCGGATTAATGGGAGGTGTAGCATCAGCAGCATCTTTAGGAGGAAGTCAAGTTTTGGGCATCATCCCTGGACCTTTGAAATTTGTTTCTGGGGGTACGATTAGAGAAGAATTATTGGTTAAAAATTTGCAAGAGCGTGTGTTACAAATGCTTTTAAATGCTGATGCTTTTATCGCTCTACCAGGTGGTTTTGGCACATTGGGAGAAGTCTTTCAAATTGCTTCCATGGCCCAACTTAATTTGCATAAGAAACCCATTGGGCTTTTGAATGTTAACAATTTCTTTACAGGTCTGATAGCTTTTATGGATTATGCTATGCAGAAGAATTTCATATCAAAAGTGGCACGGCGAATCATAATATCCGCAACAACTGCTGAAGAATTGCTAGATAAAATACAAGCTTTTGTTCCTGAATCAGATCCAGCAATGATTCAGATAGACTGGACACGACAGTCTTTCCCGACCAGTTCACTCCCATAACGGTCCTCTACTCACCCTGTTGAAGTATTGTGTAAGAAAGAAGCGATCTGATCCGTTTTTCTTGTCCTTTAGTTTTAATTATCAGCATTTTCTTTCGTATTTCAGTTTTTCTTTTCAGGGAATTTCTTTTTTTTATAAGATAGTTTCGTCCATGCTGATATTAAAACCATAGGACAATGCCTTTAGGTTGGAATGGCTGAGTAAAGAGTAATTTTTGTTACTCTTGAGACGCATCCTACTAGGTCTACTAGGCATAACATTTTGGGGTAGTTAAGCTTTAACCTTATTTGGATGACATATCTCACAAGGGAATCTATATTTACTGAAGAAAATATTAGATGAACCTTGGATATTGATTCCAAACATCCGTTCCCTCTACATAATTTGTTAGTGTTATTGTCATCATCAAGATTCACTCATCTTATTGAAGTCTAAATTTTTGCACTCACCTATTATGAAAATTCACACTTCCGAATAGAACATTTCAACTTCGATTGTCTGAGGTACTTAAAAAGGAGGAAAGAGTTTTTCTCCACAATCATAATCAATTTTCATCATCAGGGTTTTAAGGATGGAACCTTTGCCTCGAAAATAATCAATTTTCATCATCGGGGTTTTAAGGATGGAACCTTTGCCTCGAAAATAATCAATCAATCCGAGGTTTTAAGGATAGAACCTTTGCCTCGAGATCAATCAATCAATCCGGGGTTTTAAGGATGGAACCTTTGCCTCGAGATCAATCAATCCGAGGTTTTAAGGATGGAACCTTTGCCTCGAGATCAATCAATCAATCCGAGGTTTTAAGGATGGAACCTTTGCCTCAAGATCAATTAATCAATCCGAGGTTTTAAGGATGGAACCTTTGCCTCGAAAACAATCAATTTTCATTCATCGGGGTTGTAAGGATGGAACCTTTGCCTCGAAATCAATCAATCAATCCGAGGTTTTAAGGATAGAACCTTTGCCTCGAGATCAATCAATCAATCCGGGGTTTTAAGGATGGAACCTTTGCCTCGAGATCAATCAATCAATCCGAGGTTTTAAGGATGGAACCTTTGCCTCAAGATCAATCAATCAATCCGAGGTTTTAAGGATGGAACCTTTGCCTCGAAAACAATCAATTTTCATTCATCGGGGTTGTAAGGATGGAACCTTTGCCTCGAAAACAATCAATTTTCATCATCGGGGTTTTAAGGATGGAACCTTTGCCTCGAGATCAATCAATCAATTCGAGGTTTTAAGGATGGAACCTTTACCTCGACATCAATCAATCAATTCGAGGCTTTAAGGATGGAACCTTTACCTCGACATCAATCAATCAATCCGAGGTTTTAAGGATGGAACCTTTGCCTCGAAATCAACCAATCAATCTGAGGTTTTAAGGATGGAACCTTTGCCTCGAAAACAATCAATTTTCATTCATCGGGGTTGTAAGGATGGAACCTTTGCCTCGAAATCAATCAATCAATCCGAGGTTTTAAGGATGGAACCTTTGCCTCGAAAACAAATAATCAATCAATCAGTCCATCTTACAACGATAGGAGCTTTCCTATCGTTAGAGGTTCTAAGGACCTTTCCTTAACCTCAAACAAACAATCAATCCATCAGTCCATCTTACAACGATAGGAACTTTCCTATCGTTAGAAGTTCTAAGGACCTTTCCTTAACCTCAAACAAATAATCAATCAATCAGTCCATCTTACAACGATAGGAGCTTTCCTATCGTTAGAGGTTCTAAGGACCTTTCCTTAACCTCAAACAAATAATCAATCAATCAGTCCATCTTACAACGATAGGAGCTTTCCTATCGTTAGAGGTTCTAAGGACCTTTCCTTAAACCTTACTGTTTGGGCGGCGAGAAGATTCTCAATGCCTACCTAAGCCGGACGAAATTTGGTAACGACTTTGCATACATCATGTCCCATAAAGCATGCAAAGGGGGGCAGCTGTTGACACCCAATTTCGTCCGGGTGTTTTAAAATTTTAAAAAAATTTTATTAAAAAAAAATTAATTTAAAAAAAAAAATATTACTATTATTATTAAAAAAATTTAATTAGTTTAAAATATATTTTTATTTTGTGAAAATTTGATTTAAAATGATATATGTGTGAATATGTGTATGTTTGAAATAAAATAAAATTTCCAAAAAAATGGCAAAATTTAAAAGTTTGAGGTAAAAATGACAACATTAAGAAGTTTCGGGAAAAATTGACAAATTCTGAAAGTTCCAGGAGCATTTGGTAGTTTGTCACATAAAATTTTGGGCCTGCCGACGTTTCTGGCGCAAATTGACAGAAAACGACAAAATTGTCAAAATCAGAAGCTTCAGGAACTTATCCAGAGGCTGAGAGACGTAAAGGACTAAAATTGTCATTTTACCAATTTAAAAGATAAGTTTGAAATTTTTTATTAATTTATCCATCAACAGTTCAGCCAAACTTCCTCTATAAATAGCCCCCCAAATTTTGTGCTGAACACAGAAAAAAATAGAAATAAAGCTTAGAGCTCCGTTTCAAAAAAAGATAAAATTACAGCCTTATTCCCTAGCTTATCTTCCCCTCTGCCCAGAAATTCCCAAATTTTATTTCCTTACGAATTGACCATCTTCTTCCTTCTTCCTTCTCTTTCTCTCTCTTCTCTTTTACTCTGTCACGCTGCTCCACGCCGTCCCGCCGCCGCCCATCGCTCCCCCACGCTGCCGTCGCTCGTCCCGTGCCGCCCACGCCGCCGCCACCTGCTCTTCCTTCCTCCCTCCTCCTTCCCTGCTCCCTTCCCTGTGCGCGCGAAGTCACGTTTCTTAACAGGAAATTCAAAAAATTAAAATCTAGGGTAAAACTCTCATTTTGTCCTTCAATTTTTCAATTTCTTTCACTTTGGTCACTAACCTTTTATTTTGTTCTTGCAGAATTAATTCCTAACTATTTTAATTTTTACTTGTTTTACTTATTTGTTATTATTACTAACCCTTTTTTTTGTTATTAACTTACTAACAACTAACTTTTAATATTATTATTGTTACTAACCTTTTAATTTTTGCATTATTACTAACTTTTATAATTGTTGTTAACAATTAATTAACTTTTTATTATTTTTGTTAATTAATTAATTAACTTGACTAACTTTTTATTATTGTTGTTAATTAATTAATTTAATTAACTTGACTAACTTTTTATTATTGTTGTTAATCAATTAATTTAATTAAACTTGGCTAATTTTTATTATTGTTGTTAATTAATTTAATTAACTTTGCTAACCTTTATTATTATTTATTTTTAAAGTCGATGGCCAAAAAGCCCCACTTTATTATTATTAATTTTCCTTTATATAATTTTTTTTTAATTTAATTCACCTTTACCCTTACTTAAATAAATAAATGAAAATTAAAAGAAGATTATTTTTTAATTAATTATTAAGCCTAATAAAAATAATTTTTTAAAAAGCCAATTATTTTTATTTTTCTTTTATAAATTGAATAATTATTTAAATAATAAATAACTTTCACTAAAAAAAACTAAAAGAAAGATAAGAAAAAGATAAGAAAGATAAGAAAAAGATAAAAAAAGAAAAGAAAGAAAGAAAAGAAAAAGAAAAGATAAAAAAAGAAAAGAAAGAAGGAAAAGAAAGAAAAGAAAAAGAAAAGAAAGAAAAAAAAAATAAAACTAAAAGAAAGATAAAATCAAAAAGAAAGAAAAGAAAGAAAAGAAAAGAAAATATAAAGAATAAAAAATAAATTTTTTAGATTATTAATCTAAAAACAAAAGACTTACAAATTAGTATTAATAAATTCCATAAAAATAATAATTATATAACTAACAATTAATTAAAGTAACTTCCATATCCGGATGATCCAGCAGGATCTACGGTTTGGAAAATATCAAACTTTCAAAATGAATAAATTAAATAAAAAGATAAAAATCCATATTTTTACGATATGGATTAAAATTTTCACCAAATTCCGTGTCCAAATGACTCGGCAGAGTCCATGGTTCGGAAGTATAAAATTCTATACAAATTAATTACCAAAAATCCACGTCCGATTAATTCAGTTAAAAATTCTAGATTGAAAATTAACTGAAATTTATTTAAAAGCAAAGCGAAATAAAATTAAAATCAACTAAGGTGCCAATTTTTGGGCGTTTTAACAAAGTTGTTTTAACGTAACCGTACTCCCGAACCCCCGAACTCTCGCAGACCAATATTTAAGGTGACCAATCGACCTAGGTAAACAGATTGGTGGCGACTCCCGAAAACCCTACGTTGCCACAGCAAGAAACAAGAAAAATTCTCCAAATCAACCAAACCCTAAGGAAATCGATTTTCTTTCCATGCTAAAAAAATTATGTTTTTACGTAGCAGATTTATCAACAAGCTATCGGATCTATGAACAAGAAGCAAGTTGGTAAATTTATCAACAAATGTGAAAAAGGAAACACGGAAATAAAAAACCTTACACCATTATGACCCCAAAACCAAAACCAAAATAAGAGAGAAATAAATAGAGCAACTTTTCACAAAATAAGTAAAACCAAAACCAAAACGAGAGTGGGAAGTGTATTAACAGAACAAACAAAAAATTTTCACAAAAAGAAACAAGTAAAGAACACAAGAAGAATTCTCCAAATCCACTAATCCCTAAGGAAATTGGTGTTCTCTATGCTGAAATTTTTATATTTTTACATGGCAAATTCATTTCAATTTTGAGGCAAATGCAAGAAACATGAAAAATTCTTCAAATCAACCAAGCCCTAAGGAAATCGATGTTCTTTTCGAGAATTGAAAATATTGTGTTTTTACATGGCAAATTTATCAACAAGTTGCCGGATCTATGAACAAATAAACAAGTAGGTAGATTTATCAACAAATGCAAAAAGAGAAACACGGAAACAAAAAACCTATACACCAAAGTGAACCCAAAACCAAAACCAAAATGAGAGAGAAATAAAGAGAGCACAAAAATTTCTTACAAAAAGAAACATGTAAAAGTTTCACCTTTGAAAGACAAAAGCAAAAAGAAGAAAAATTCTCCAAATCAACCAAGCCTTAAGGAAATCAATGTTCTTTACACTGAAAATTTTATATTTTTACGTGGTAAATTCGATTTAGTTCTGAGGTAAAAGCAAGAAACAAAAAAAATTCTCTAGATCAACCAAGCCCTGAGGAAGTCGATGTTCTTTTCGTGCTTTGAAAAAATTGTGTTTTTACGTGGAAGATTTATAAACAAGCAGCCGGATCTAGGAACAAAGTAACAAGTTGGCAAATTTATCAATAAATACGAAAAGAGAAGCATGGAAACAAAAAACCATGCACTAGAGCGAACCCAAAACCAAAACCAAAATGAGAGAGCAATTTTTCTTAAAATAAGATAAATCAAAATCAAAACCAAAACAAGAGCAGTAAGTGTATTCATAAAACAAACAAAAATTTCCCACAAAAAGAAATACATAAATGTTTTGCCTTTCAAAGTCAAAAGCAAGAAACAAGAAAAATTGTCCAAATCAACCATGCCATGGGGAAATACATTCTTGCCACCCGAACCCTTAAATTCCAATAATTTATCAGAAACTTTTATTTTCTTTATATATATTGTTTGAAAAATAAAATAAGAACTCATACTGAAAGCAAAAAAAAAAAAAAAAAAGGGCGTACGGTCCCATCCTTCTGTCAATGCTCAATAACCCTTCAACACATGTCATTGGCCTAGACATAAGCCACTTGGATGCTGGCTCATTGCTATTAACTCGCTCGCCTCGTTGAGTTGATCACTGAACTTACAATTACAAGCTTGACACACACGCAAACTTTCAACATGCCAGTTCATGATTGACCATACAATAATCAGCATTAGTGAGACAAACAACACCAGAAATTAGAATCCAAACTGATGCCAAAGGCTGGAATGGTGATTGGTCCACAGCAACAACCGACCATGTGTTAACAATATATATAACAAAAGTCAATGTTCATAGAAACAATTAAATTGATTTTACATACATCTAAAATCTATGAAGAAAACAAATGAATTATAGCAATCATTAACCCAAATGTTGCATAGAACCACAGAGCAATGAATCCATAATCCAGCCAAATACACATACAAATTCGAAAAGGAAACCCTAGTGTAATCGATACACGAACCAACTCCAAATCTGACAATGTCTAAAAATCAAACTTATATGTTCGAAAACAGAAACAATCTTACCATTGGAGACCCAAAACCAAAAATCCACACTGCAAACCCTAATTCATTCATGAGTAAAAATCTGGAAAACCTATGCATGTATATATTATGAACACCAGAAACTTTATTTTTTTTAATGGTTTTATTGAATTGAATAATAAAATTGCTTTAATCATTTTTCATTTGTTATCTTTAATGCTCTTTTGACATCATATAAACATATTTTCAGTTGACTACTATATGTGTTTATAATTATTTATACTTATATTTTACTTAATGTCAAGATAAGTATTATCATTTTATATTATTCGATCAATGACTTATATTGATTATATTACAGCTAATGTTGTTATAGAAAGTACCCATGCAATGCGTTGGTCCTACATACCTCACCTATTTCGAAAAGTTGTCGGGTTTTCACTATTCATTATTGAAGATAAACAGTTTTTTTCCTATTTCCCCCCATTTTTCAGACACAATTGACACTTCTTTAAGTTCGATTCCCTTTTCACAAGGTGCTCACATTTTTTGGGGATCATTTTGTAATTTATCTAGTTTTAGGTTGTCTGATTAAATGTTAATTTAATCCCTAAGTTTCTACTCTTTTCCATGTTAGTCTCTATGCTTCATCCATCTTTTATTTTGGTCCCCAAATTTAATAAATATTTAGCTAGATTCGTTCTATTTATTTTTTTGGTCCCCAAAATTTTCATTTTTGTTATTTACTATATTCTAAAATACGACATTGGTTATCATAATTTTATTTATTTTTGTGTTAAGCCATTTGTTTACATTAATTAAATCAATTGTTAAGCCTTTAATATCTAATTTTTTTCCATTTTCTATCTTGGTTCAAACTTTTTTTTTTCTTTAATTTTTTTTCAAAATAAAACTTTAATCACTATGATTTGCTTACTTCTAGATATGGTTCTAATTGATTTGGATTTAATTAATTTTTTTTATTTTTATCTTTATTAAGCTAATGGTTAAATTGTAAATTTACAAACATAAATTAAGTACAATTTTGTATTTCAATCATATTATTTTGTTATTAATGATTGCGTTTTGCAGTATGAACTATTCTCTATGGTTTAATAGAATAAGTTAGTTAATAATTGCTAAAATTGAAAGTAAATTTTTTTAAATGAATTTCTCATTGATATTAAAAATAACAATTTAAGTTAATAAAAGTGGGAAATTTTTGGCAAAATTATACATTATTTCAAAATACATATAATGTTATGTTTTTATTTACCTAATTTTAGTTATTGTTTAAGTTAGTTAGACTTTAATTAATTTTTCATAATTTTAATTATTTATTATTTAAATTTTTCATACTAAACTTATTGTAAAAAAAACTTGCTACATCGTGCGATCCAATATACCTCGTAAGTTTTTAAAGCATTGACTGAGTTGTTAGCCGAGGAGTGACTAGAGGTAGAAAAGATGACTTATCCCAAATGTATATTCAATGCCCTAGGCAATAAATAAAAACAGTAACCAATATCAAACATACATCAGTATACTGTACAATTTGTTTATGCAAAACATACATTTTTCACTTAGTCCCTTATTTCTTCACTGAACCATTAAAGCAAAAGACATTCCCGTAGCATAGTGCAGGTAAATCCTCTAGTTTCCATTGTTACTGCTGTGAACACATATCAACTCATATCAGAACGACATGTTTTAGGATTGACAATTCAAATAGACGTTACAAGGGCAAAACCATGAAGCCTGGTGTAAAGTATAGAAAAAAATTTTCAAAAACAAAATTTGCACCATGTATCATTATAGTATGATGTTTATTAAGGGAAAAGTCATTTACACCAGGAAATTGCTTTTTAGCATAAGTGGGAAAACGGTGGAGTGGCTGTAGCGTTTTTTGAAATCAAAGGTGAGGGGGCTTTTCACCTTTTTTCCGGTTTCTTTTGTTTGGATTTTTTTTTTAAAAAAGGTTTTTTTTTCTTTTGCCTTCATTTTTTTTTTGTATCATTTACGTTGTATCCTGCTTCTCTTTTTCTGCTTTTTCTTCTCCTTTTTGCCAGACCAGATTTTTTTTTCTAGTTGGACTAGCCCAGTTTTTTTTTCCATCTTTTTCATTTTTTTGGCTTTTTGTATCAACGTTTCCCCAAACTTGATTATTGTTTTTTTTTCCTCTTTAATCAACCTCTTCACTTTCAATTATTGTTTTCCCCTCTAGAATCAAGCTTCTTTTGTCTACCTTATTTTTTTGCCCATTTTTACCTATTGCTTTCATTTTTTTTAGGCTTTTAATAGAACAAATTCATAACATAAAGTATTTAGTCATCTTTCAGTTGCTATTCAATCCATATTAATCACCATTTAATGGCTATCTATATTTCAGTCGTTTATTAGTCGTCCTCTTTCTTACTCTCTTCTTCACCCCCCCCCCCCCCCCCAAACAATTCTCTGGTTGAGATATAGAAGGCCAACCACACCAACAAGTCAGGACAGGCGAATAACTAGTCGAAGGACCAAAGAATTCAAAAGTGAATCATTAACAGGAGAAAAAATAAAGTTTTAGTGAAAACAGTAGCTACTGTAAGTCATAAACAATGATAAGGCTCTTAGATTGGAAATAAAGCAAAGAATAATACCAGAGGGAGAAAGGTAGTGTGGCCTGTGAAATGAAAACTGATACACAAAATAGGAGATGATTAGTGACCGGTTTCTAGAGACTGATGAGCAGTTGGAGGAAATATGAAGAACAAATGAATAAATGAGTTATATCTACCAATTAAAATAAAATATAAAAATAATAGAGGATGAAGCAACTGACTTCATTAGTTAGGGCTCAATTCAATAAGAGCAAAAGCTTTTCAATCGCCCCTTTCAATCACTCACCACTAGTAACTAGGATGAAAACAATTGACATATTTAGTTGTTCTTTGTGATTGATTACGACTAGAACATCAGTCATTTTTGTGCATTTCTCTTATAGTAATTTATAAATTACATGAGACATATATGTAAATGAAATAAAAAAATGCTACAGATATATTTAATTGTATGTAAAAGTTCACTCATTTACTCATTCACCCATTCATCCTAGAAACTTGTGTGAATGCATTAAAATGCATTTTTTGGCAAAATTAAATATATGTACAAGTCAAATGACAAATACATATGGACCAATATACAAGATATATAAAAAATATATATTGTGAGAGATATATACAAACCTTAGGAGACTTATAAACAAATGAAACCTTAGGACTCCTTCTAAACCTTATGCTTGCAAACCCTTGATTTAAAATATCAAAATAATAATAATAATAATAATAATAATAATAATAATTTAATAAATTGAGTCGAGTTAAATGCATATATGGTCCCCAACCTTTTAATGCGTTCACCTTCATCCTTGATGTTTGCTTTATTTCACTCTAATCCCTAATATTATTAAAAACAACCAATTGTGCTTCTTTTTGGATGAAAAATGTCGTGTTGGACGGAAAAATATCATATCAACAAAGATTGTATGAAAAATCCCAATTTTTACCCTTAAAAAAATCTTCTCTCCTTCCAAAACCCTAAAATTTAGCTATCTAACAATCTAGTCACCATCAATTTCTTTTTTCTTCCCCTAAAAAACAAAACCGCATGCCACTATTCCCATCCTGTTGTTCTCACAAAGACACCATTGGCATTTCCGACAACCCTAAAGATCTCTCTAGTGTTCAACCATACTTTTTGTCTGACTTATTTTCTCTCACAGGTGAGATTCTCGATTCATTCTATTACACAATCTATTGTGCTTAGAGCCAGATTTGTTTGTATAGAACACTCTAGCATGTGGGTTTCTTCAACAAATGGGAAAGACCGTGTTGATGTGGGAAGACGAAGACGATGATGAAATAAATGCATTGTTTGGATTAGGATAATAAACCCAAATATCTGAATTCAATTTCTTGGATCTAAACTTAAATAAGTCAAGTAAAATTGAGAATCTCTTTGTTTTCTCTTAAAGGATCTAGAAATTTCAAAATTGGTAGCATTAGAAAGGTCGTCACCATGGGGCTTCCCACAGGTGATGTAATGGAAGACAAAACAAGGGAAATCGAGAGGCGAAGTAGGATTAAGCTTGGGGTGATTCTAGAGGGCAGTTGGGTGCAATAATTGGGGCTAGTGGGCATGGGTCTTGACAATAATGAGGCCAAAAAGGTGCTCCTAGGGACAAGTGGTGCGGTGTGGCTTAGGGTTGTGTTTTGAAAAGGTGTTTTGGCTGCTGAAGGATGGTGGGTGGGCATGGGGCATGTGCCTTTGGGGCCATCGATCCTTGGGCTGCCATGCTGCTTCAAGTGGTGGTGGCCCTTAGCATACATAGGAGCTTGAAAATGATAAAGGTGGAGATGGTGGTCAGCTTGATAAATGATGAAGTTTTAGGGTTTCTAAGGACCAAGTTTTTAGGGGTTAAATTTGAGATTTTTCCTATAATTTTTTGTTGATGTGACATCTTTTTTCACCATATATGTTTTTTTGTCCAAACTAGGGCAAAAATGAAATGTTTTAATGACATTGTGGATGATAGTGTGCTAAAGTATACATAAGGGACGAAAATGGAACAACATTTAAAGATTTGGGACCATAGATGCATTTAACCCGAATTGAGTCCATTGGCGCCCTCGCTATTTAACTCGCCACTAACAAGGAAAAGAAGCTGACAAGTGAGGGAGGTCGCAGGAAAAGAAGCAATTCGAATCTTTTCTTTGGTTCGAGTCGCTGAGAAATATGATATTGAGGACTCCACCACCGAAGAGGCCCAGGCAGGAAGTCAGAGCCGCCGAGAGTCCGCCGCTGGGCTCCGAGAAGCCACTTGTAATCTATGAAGACAACCATTCTCCGGTAGCCCAGCCCGATACCTCTCACCAGCCCTCCGATCACCTGCTCTGCACTTATCAATGCCGCCAAATGGTAGAACCTTCAAACCCTAAAACTTTGATGTTAATCGTTTTGTGAAGATTAATTGACGAGAGCATTTTTGTTTGTTTTCTCATGCCTAATTATCCCTTGTCTCAATTTTTTGGTTTATATTTCGAATTGAAATTAGAGAAGAAGGGAGGGGAAATTTCTGAAATGTGAGAAAAAAAAACTCAAATGATTTAGAATTTCCTAGTATAGAGAAAAATGAATAGAAGTTGAGGAGAAAGACGGAGGAGCGTCTAGGGACACGGACAACAGGAAATCGAAAAAGAAAAGGTGTTAGTCACGAATAAGTCTCTTGGGGATGCCCTTTCGTATGTTAGTGATGGATGAGAAACTTCAGCTGCAACTTTAACTAGACATTTGCTGCAGTTATAAGGGCGATTCTGAATGATTTTATGGTTTTATTTTGTAGGTCAAAGCCGACTTTCTAGATGCTTTAAGGAACGCTGAAAAGCAAGTTCTAGATGATCAATCAAAATTGGAGGAGTTGAACGAGAACTTCTGTAAAGCTGGTGTGTTGAGCGATCTAACAAATGAGAACTTACAGCCCTATTGCTTTTATATGATAGATAGAGTTCATGTTCGATATAGTTTGTTTTCACTTAAAATCTGGTCGAATGCTTTTATATGATTGATATACATCTGATGATTCTCATATTTACAGAAGCCGAGAGGAAAAAGTTTCGAGATCAATTCTTGTATGCTGAACAAGAACTGGCTGCTGCAAAAAAACGTGAAGAGGTGCTACAACAGCAGCTCTTGAAGGAGGTGAATGATTCTCAAGAACGTCTGAAGAAACAATTGCATTTGAACAATGAACTCACGGTATTATTCATTTCATCATCTGATGATTTTGGTATGTTTTTGTTTGGCGATATTTTTCCCCTTTCATCTCTCATGGTTTCCAGAAGGAAGTTCTGTCTTCTTCTTGTTTGTAACATGATATTATTCATTACCTATGTATTCACAGGCAAAGTTTCAAAATGAGATGAACCTTCGTATGAAAGCTGAGTCTGCTGCAGCAACAGCAGGAGAGAAAGCAACAGTCTTGGATGCAAAACTAAGCCAACTTTCTGAGAGCACAGAAAAGGATCAAAAGCGTCTTCACAGTAATCTCACTCAGCTTGAAAGAGAATTGAAGTTTTCTGTTTCTAGAAATAGAACAGATGTGAGTGGATGTGTTCTTTATGTAAGTGACATATGAACGTGAATGGACATCCATTTAGTTTGTCTACAATTCATATGATTTGCAGCTTGAACGTATGGAATGCAGAGCTAAGAATGCAGAGAAGGAATCAGAGCTTTTGAAAGAGCAGCTGGAAGACCTTACGCAAAAACTTGAAGAGGTTTTTTGTTTTCAATGTTTCAATTTTTGTTGTTTTGAGGCATTCTCTTCTATATGGATCGAGCATGCACACATATTGAGAGGTTGTAATCTATCAAGGCCATATAAGTATATGATCACAAATGTCATCGAAGTTTTTCCCCTTTGAATTTGGAATAGAAGCATTTCCAACCTTTTCTGTGTGAAACTAGCTGAAGATTCTTCATTTAAGTAAGCTTTAGCTTTTTCTCTTAAAACTTTTTAAGGCTGGACTAGATTATTCAGTAGTATAATAAACTAGTTCGTTCTCCAAACTTTATTTCTGTCCTAGTTGACTTTGGTTCAACACTAGAGGTACATTAATTTACTCTCACTTAATGGGAACTTTGGAATATAATGTTGCTCAAACATGATTCAGTTCCTGCTGTTACCTTTTTCTGTTGACAGATAGAACAGGTCATTAGCTTTTTGCTCCAACTGACTCTAAGATTCTTCCACTCCAATTTATGGTTTTCAGGTTCTCTACTGTCAGACAATGCAAACTGTTTATCATACATAGATTTATTTTCTCCTATCCTGGAATTACGAATCTTGATAATCCCTAGCTTCCATTTTCATATTTCTTGCGACTGCTTACTGAGCAAGCTAAATCCCTTATCTCTGTATCCATGATAAATGCGAAGAGGATGACCAATGGTCCATTGTATCTTTTTAAAACAGATTAAGTGCATCACAAAAGCTTCTTCTCTATATGCATCCTTGTCTAAAATAGGTGCTCATATGTGTATCCTAGTCTAGACATGTGCCTGTATTTGTAAAACGCAATACTTGAGTCTTGACATTTGTATTTGTACCTGCATGTAGGCACGTAGTAGATTGTATGCAACTAGTGCTGTGGGTTCTAAAAGATTAAAATTTCAAAGCATGTGTTGGAACATCATTAACCTTTTTTGGTCACGTTGGGGAGCTGGGATCATTACAGGGAAACTACTGGCTGGAGAGATTATTCTTTCATCATAGTGGTTGGGTAAACATCATTTGTAGTTAGCAAGATGAATGGACATGTACTAGACTGTTGTTTATGTTACGGTCTATATGTAGTTTCCTATCCCCTTTGGAAGAAGAGAATTTTGCCTACTTAAAAACTCATAAAAGCATACTTGCTGCCTACTGGTATGGATCTTAAAAGAATTCTGGTTTGTAATTTTTTGTTGGGGGTGGACTCAGGTTTAGAATGATTTATCAACTTAAATTTCACATGTCACTTATTTCTCAGTGTTCTTTTCCCCTGAGTCCGTGCAGTGCTTGAACCAAAAGAGTGAAGCGGAGAAGAAGCTATCAAGTTTCACGTTTCAAGAAGTTACTTCAGCAGAGCATAATAGTTTGATTAAACATTTGCAAGAAGAGCTTAAGAGTTATGTGAGTTTCACAGCCTATGTGTAGTATAATGGTTTTTACTTCAGTTCCCTTCCATTTATTTGAGAGTAGTGTTCCATTAATGCCCAAACCACCATATAGATAAATGTATAAATGCTGGGATTCTGTTTATTGAGTAGCAGAGATTGAGTCTTAAGTAGTTTGGTTGGAGAATCTGGTCGACTTCCATTTAGAATTTATAAACTTAATGGATTCCGAGATATTCTTATGCAGATTGATTGGGTGTCTATATTTCCTCTGATCTTTGACTTATTTTGGTTGTATGATCAAATAGGAATATGAAGTGCGGGAAGCGAAGAAACTGAAGTCATATTATGAAAATGTTGAGCTATTGAAAGAAAAGTTACTAGAAGAAAAAGGTCGTAGAGAAAGGGCAGAATCAGAGCTTTGTAAGTTACAAGAACTTCCACTACGTTTAAACAATTTGGAGAAGGAACTGTCAATGTGGAAGCAGATGATGAATGAAATTCCTGGTGTGTCACGTCTGGAGGATATACCAAATGAATTTGCAGTTCTACAAAAGTATGTGAACAGCTTATTATTTAGCTTTTTGCTATCATCTTCCTTTCTTATCTTTTCTTTTTTACCTCCCCCCCCCCCCCCCCCCCCTTTTTTCTCTCTTGGAGTCGGAATATTGTTAAATAGCATTCTACAGTAAAAAACTATATGCTTGGTCACTTCAAGGTTTACTGTTTGTTTGTTCTCTTGATTCTTGATGAAGGTATCTACATCTTTATCTCACTGTTCACCTGTCTGGACATCTGGGTATTGCATCTTTTCTTTCAAGAGTTTGTGAGCTATTTTATTCAGACTATTATTCTATGAATCACATGTATGTACATGGGACAAGTGTTTATGCAGACAGTTACTTTCACCCCATAACACAAATATGACAGTATTGTGACTAGTATATGTGAGTATGTAATAACATGAAAAAATAAATAAATTCTTGTGTATGCCTTAAAATAAATGCCTTTGCTGTAAATTTGTTAGCACAATATGAGATCTGAAAATTCGGTGCACAAAATACTTAGCCAACCTGTTTTAAGAGTATCAGTATGAAGTTCACATTCTTTCCAGGTTATAAGTCATCCTTAAGCTTGTCTTTTTCTTGTTTGCCACATAGATTTCCTAAAATTTTGTGTTCATTGTTCTGCTCAATGATCGACACATATCATCTTGACCCCAGGCAAATTCTTCTGTTTTATTTCTTTTAATTTGTTTCTCATAAAAGTACGCTTTTGATTCTTAAAACAGTTACAATGTGTACTCTGTCTGTTTCATGTATACATTGAAAAGCCCAAATATTGTTCAACCATGATATTTGAGCATGTTTACGTGACTCTAGTGCATTGCATTTCATTGCAGTTCCTTTCTAATTCATCTTGAAGTTAAAATAATGAGGAATTGAAGTGCAATTGGTTCAAGTAAAGAAGGCCTACGTTTATTTGGCTCTTCATAAATCTAAGTTTATTGGTGGAAGCTAAATTGAAGGCAACTAAATCATACTGCATAAATGATGCGTTTTCTGTTTCATTGTCAATATGTTTGTATGTGTTTGTATGCGTTATATATATACATATTTTTCTGGCATCTCAGACACATGACCAGCTTTCTCTGCCTGTTTGTGGTGTCCAATAGCCAACTCCGGAGAGGATTCAGGATTTTTCTGCATCATACTGTCATTTAAAACCATTCTGTGTCAGAAAAATGATACATTTTTTTCTGTAGTGTCCCTTTTACTCCTTTTATCAATGATTGAGTATTTGCTTTGTTTATGCCACTGAGATTGTATATTTCTTACACACAGGGAGGTACTTAACAGCACAATGAAGATTGGTGAAGTGAATCTGCGCTTGAAGCAGATGGAGGTGGCTCTGGATGCTGCACAGCTTAGTAAACAGACTGCTGAAACTGAATCCGCATTGGCTAATGAAAAGGCAGAAGTGTCAAAATCAGAGGTTAAGCGGATGGAATTGATGGTAGTCCTTGATATTTTGCTCTTGACCTTAAGTTCTTCTTAACAATCTTATTCTCTTAAAGTTTGATGGATGCATGACTTAACTTGCCACATTTTGCATGACTATAGTTGGCTATGTTGGTCAGTCACTATTATTTATGTTGATGACCTTTTGTTCATATTAGTTTAAAAAGTTGTCAGTTGGTAATTGCAGCTTTTGATGGTCACTGAGGAGAGAGACAAGCTTAGAAATGTTATTAGTGAATTAAAGACACCCAGAAATATTGAACCCCCACAGGATTCAGTGGCTGATCGAACTTTTCTTCAGGTATAATACTCCAAGCTATTATGTATTTCCTACTGCTCAAGCATTCTCCTGCCTAAAATGTTGTCTTTTTTTCTTTTAATTTATTTTACGGTGTCTGTCACCTTGGCATTCAGGAGCTTGAATCTTCTCTTGCAACAGAAGAATCCTGTATTAAAGAATTAAATGCAAGTTTATGTGAACAAAAAGAATTAAATGCCCGTCAACGTGATGAAATAAAGGCACTAAACGAGAGGCTCATTAGCGAAACAAGAAGAATAAAATCTCTGGAAAGGGAGAGCGATCGTCTTCATTCTGAAATCTCCCTCTTGGAGTCCAAGGTATGTGTCTACTTTTAGTGCATCTATGCAGCCTTTTAAGCTATTATATTTGAATATTTTGAGTGCTTTCTAATTTTGTCATTGGTTTTGCCTTCTTTTAACTCAACATTTACTGTGATCTACTGTGAGCCATAGTGTAGCAGAAAGTTAGGCAAAATTAAACCGTAAGAGGAAATGATATACTAATGTGTGCACAAAATAGATAAAACCAGCTAGGACTTCTTTTTTGTTAAACAATATCAGAGGGAGAAACTAAGGGCTTGATAATCACACAAGACCCTCATAACCTTTATGTATAATAGGAGAACCATCATACAAGGCAAGTCAACTATTGGATTGATATCTAAGTAAATAAATAATAAATCTACTTTCCTAGTGTATGTAGCAACCTTACGAAACATTTTTGTTGCCCATCTCTATATGAGGAAAATCTAGGAGTTGGCCTTGGCTACAAGTTAAGTTTTGTGAGGCTGAGCTGGACCTAGGTAAGGATGAATTATGGTTTTGGTTGGGATTTTCCTACAGAAAATACAGAAGTTATAGCTTGAAAGCTGTTTCGGTAAGTTTTCCCCCTTCAAAATTTTCCCATTTCCAAAATTTTCAAGATTCTCTTTTAACCCAAAGTTTTGAATCCCTTTTTCTACTACAAACTATTGCTAGCTTTCCAAAAATATTTGCCATTTTTACATTCTTCTGTGTGAACAACTAGTTGTTATAAAATGCTATGATGAAAAGCTTGCAACCTGTATATGGTTAAATAACATATGTTAGATCTATTTGTAGGATGTAGGTTTTCTGTTCACCTATTCTGTGTCCAGTGCTATTGTTCATCCAAAATTTCTTCTTTGTACTTCCTCTTTCGGCTCATTATTGATACTATTTCATCTCACAGTATATTAATCTTACACATTAAATGTATCTATCTACATGTTAAGACTTCAATCCTGGCCTTGTCATCAAGGTTCTACCAAAGCTATATACTTGGCCTTTAGGTTGGTGACAATGCCCTAGCACTGGCAGATTTTTTGACATCCAACAACTGGCCCAGTCCTAGACTTTTACTTCGTCATTAATTTCCCTTATCTGTAAAAAAAATTGCAGAAATCTCAGTTTAGGATACTTTTCAGGCGATTAGTAATGGAAATCAGATAAGGGATGTATATTAAGCCCTTGAGTTGTTCACCAACTCTGAGAAACACAGATTTGTAGAGAGGTGGAAAGCGAGAGTGGATGAGAATGGAGGAATCATAGCCTTATTTGGATGAACCCTGATTGTTCTCAGATCATGGTCAAAGTAGGGAAGTATGGGTTACTATGGGTAGGTTTTGCTAACTCTTTGGTTCAACTGTTAGTTGGGTGGTGATGTTTTTTGGTAACTGAAAGCTTCCTACGATTTCAGTTGGAGCATGTAAACATGTGTGGTTTCAACACATGTTTTTGTTGCTGAAAGAAGGATTGACAGGAAACTTAGGCATACTTTGCCATTACCCTCCATCCTTATCATAAAATATTCAATGAAGAAAATTTCATGATTCAGAATGCTGAATAAAATAATCATGTGAACTCCATAGGACCATAGTTGGAGCAGCTCAACGCATAAGCACCATCTTCCAATTTTATATTTTCTGACAGAAAAAAAAAAATAAAAAGGTTGTTTGGCTGTGATTGCTTTCCTCATGTTCAATATTTTGCTGCGAGTGACTGTTTTAAGTTGAACTTCTGAGTTTTTTTTTTCTTTGTTTTTTTTTTTGTTCCTCTCTGCCCTGGCACTATACACTTCCATCTACAAAGGTTTTTTATATATGATTATTGGCTAAAATCAATATAATCTCAGTTGGAATTTCTTTAACATCTGCATTGTTGTTGTCGTCATCATCATAAAGATTTCTTCTTGCATGATCTCTGCCATATAAATATGAATAATTTATTTCCTTGTCTTTCCCAGTTAGGCCATGGTGATTTCTCTAGTGCCAATACCAAAGTTCTGCGAATGGTTAATACTCTTGGTGTTGATAGTGATGCGAAACAGACTATTGAAGCATTACAAACAGAGTTACAGAAGACAAAGGAGAAACTGCAAGCGGTTGAGGAGTTGAAAAGTCAGTCAGGTATTGGCTATTTTTCATCCATTTGAGTTATGTGGTTTTAATTTGCTACAAGTTCTGAGCGAGATTGAGAGCTTGAGAATTGTACAAGCACCTCATACCCTTTATATAACAGAGGAGTAGATATACGAGGAAAGACAACTAGAAAGAATAGAAAATTATCCTTATATGCCTATTCTACCATTCTAATGTCATTGTTCGTACCATGCTTCTCACACAGAGCTTGAATCAGATTCCTATCATGTTATTCTCATGGTCATCTCTGTCTGGCCCTTCACGTTTACTTGAGCTTACTTTTTTGGTTGATGAAGCTAATAGCTGGGGCAAACCATTAGCTTGAATCAGAAAGCATAGCTGCATTGTTGCTGACTATAGATTGGTAGGAAGACATAAATAACATGCACACAAAGTTATTTACAGTATAAGTATTTTAGTCCTCACAACCTCGTGACCGGTAGAAGGTGATTCCCCTTTAACCCAAAAGATAGACTATTTAACCACTCATGTTTCACCATAAATAATAAAGTTTTCCTTGCCTTTAAACAGAAGACCTGGGAAGTCTAAAGCTGGACAAAATAAGATTTAGAAAATGTGAAGTGAATGAGTTCGGGCTGAAGTGTTGTAATGATGCCTATATGGGTGAATGATTGGATTGCGCAGAGTTAGGGAAATGAACTCCTGGGCAGTCTTTCTGTTCCTCATCAGTAACTAAGCCTGGACCTAGAAATTTGGCGTTTTCTTAAACATTATTCATCATCATAAGGACTGTTTGTTAAGTACTGTTGAACTTCTGAGTTATATATGAAAAGACAATATGTACTGTACGCCTGACTGTTGCGTCTTGATCCAGGTGATACAGGGAAACTGGTAGACTCTTATATATCTGAGAAGATTGTGAAGTTAAAAGAGCAAATTGCAATATTAGAGAAGCGTGAAGAACGGTTAGGATTTTTCGAGCATTAAAAAAATCAGTCAGTGCCTGATCATGATACATTGTCACTGAAAAGATTGAAATGTGTCCATGAAACAGATACAAGACTGTTTTTGCAGACAGAATTTCTGTTTTCAGGAGGGCATGCTGTGAGCTTTTTGGTTACAAGGTAGGTTTACTGTTCTTGCTTCTGTACTACAGATTGAATCCAATTTCTCTAACTTGTAATTAAGCAACCTTAATTAAATTAAAGTATGCTTTGACATGTTTCGTCAGTTTATTTTTTCATGGCTTTCTGCTGGGCTCTGTGGATCTTGGCTGGGATCACTGGCTGATTATCTGACTCCCTTCCATTTCCCTAATCCATGTTCTAAGAATTGCTGTATTTTCTTTTGTTTTGTAGATCTTATCTGGGATTACTCATTGCTAACTTATAGAGTATCTGTTTTTTGTTTCCCACTTTGGCAATTAGTTTTCTGTTTCCCACTTTGGCAATTAGTTTTCTGTTTTATCATGAGAAGTATGATTCTCTGAAATCTTTATAAAATCTAAGTGGTTAGTGCATGTTTAGTGATCTATTGACTGCTGTAAGATGATTCCTGGTTTTGAAATAGGGATTTTGATGCCTTTCCTTCGAATTATTTGCTAGATTGTAATGGATGAGCACCAGCGTCCTGATGGGATCCCTGTGACACATTTCTCCCTCCAGTCTATTTATGCTCTAAGTGATGATGAGAAGCTTGAGTTTGAATATGAATCTGGGAACACCAAGATATTGGTAAGCTAGTGTTGATTAAGGGGTTTGAAAATTTGAAACTGAAATATGTACGCTAAATAGTGTATTATATTCTGATTCCACTACAATTATCATGTGGCTATATTCGCTTCATTCATGGCTTTAGACTCTAGACAATTACACTTCCTTGTATCGGACATCATCCCTTAGAATTTGTAGAGAAATTAGCCTGATTTTTTCAATTTTCTTACTATAGGCAAGTGACTATACCTCTCAGCGCGAGATATCTCAGCAGGTATGGAGCATCTAACAATCATTCATCAGTTGTATTTGTGGATGGGGAAGCATATGACATTTTGCTTAAATCTATTTGCTATAAGAATTGAAGTCAATCTGGACTCTCATGCTCGGACTTCAAACAGCTAACCTAAAGCTTGGATGCCTTGCAGGTTGACATATTTATTCGGAAGATGAATTCGATTCCAGCTTTTACTGCAAACTTAACGATAGAGTCCTTTAACAAGCGGACCCTATCTTGAGAATTCAAGCATAGAATGTTTTGGCTTCTTCACATGCATTCCTAATAGACCTCCGCTGCTCGTTATGCTGGTAGTTCCTGTTGTGATGCTTCAAAACCTTGTGTGGCTTGTTTGTTAATTGTGATTCAGTTAAGTGGTTTTTAGTCTTTTTACAATCCCTACCTTTTGGGTCATACTGTCCCAGGAATTTTCTTGGTGCCATAATTCATGAAGTAAAATATACGGTGAAATATTTGGTTTTTCACCTACCAACTAGAGTTATAGTTTTGGGCTCTAGGATGCTGTTGTTTATGTACTTAGCAAAAGAAAGTGGCTCCAGTGAACAGCAATGACCTAGAACTATTAGGATTCACTATTAAAAAGTTTAAAACAGCTCGGTCTAGAGAAGTTGCAAGTTAACTTTCTTGGCAAGGAAAGAAGGCCACCTCTTGTCACCTAGCATGTCAATGATAACTGGGTCTCTCATAGACAAACAAAACTGCGGCAAAATCCTATATGGAACCGCTTTGCATGCATAGGTCCAAAGCTGTTGGTCTAGCAAAATGAGAAGTTGATTACGATAAATCAAAGACTGCGAAAATTAGAAAACTGTCCCCTTTGAATTTATTCAAGTAATACGGGAAGAGAGAAGGGATTTACGATAAAGAAAAATGTACGATTGAGGATTACTATATGCCTTCAGAATCCGCCTCAAAATGGAGTTGAAAAAAATGGTGCAAAACAAGTGGAATGGTGGAAAATGAACTACCAACGCCAAGAAGAAGAACCGGATGAAACGGGAGCACCCCCAAGGAGTGCCCAGGGCCAACTTATAATCAAGGTACCTTTTTGACTTTTCTCTTCTTTGTCAGTGGCCTTAAGAAAGAGAATTACTACTGTTTTAATAGTAATAATAATAAAGTTTGTGGAGGGAAGCTTGACTTGGTGCAGTGAATCAAATCAAAGATTGGTCAATAAATTCTATTGGCTCTTTTCGTTTGTGCTGGTGGGCCATGTCCATGTCCATGTTCAATTCATCTCTGAAACTGTTCATGTTAGCATACAAAGCAGATTGATGAATACATATTGACAAAGCATGACAAATTGACAGCAAAATGTTCTTTGAAAGAATCCACAGTCTGAGAGTGGTGAGAGTCTACTGCTTGCTTGCAGAACTTACTTAAATTGAACTTGTTCAATAATTAGTTGACACATAAAGTTTTATGATTAACTTTTATCGTTCAATTTATTTATCGGTATATACCACTGGCCAAAACTTAAAAAAAAATAATAATAATTGATTCAATAGGTGTTTGCAAAAATGATTTTAAAATATGGGATCGCCAAATAAAATTGAGTTTATTATTAAATTTGGCAAACAACCGTGTGATGCATTGGTTTTGTCAAAATCAATTTCATATAAATCCATATAAATGCACTCAAAAGAATTAATGTATCCATGGAAGTTAAAAGCTTTTTTTTTTTAATCACTATCATTCTTCTATTTATTGATTTCTCATACTTTACTATTTTCACTAAAGACTTATCTTTCATGCGAAACGATCAAGAAAACCCAAGTTAGTTTGTTCGTTTAGGTTTTTTATTTTTCCCTGAAAAAAAAATTGTGCTAGCTCAAAGTTTGCGGTAATTAAACTAAATCATGCGCTTTCCACCGCATGCATCTCCAAAAAATTGTCTCAAATTTCGTCATATGAATTTTATTATTATTATTATTATTATTATTATTTTAATCAAAAAGGAAAGAAAAAAATTATAAAGAAGAAGAACACACAAGGCCAAAGTGGCCAAAATGTGAGGTTGAGCTACCCTTGAGCTATCCCAAAGCTACGAACCACCAGCTGAGTGATTTTCTAAAACTTGTTGATAAAGCATTGGATCTCTTTGATATCTTCTTCGTTTTCTAAGCAAGTTGGGTTATGGTTTGCAATATGAAGAAACCTTTGGAGGCAATCAGTGAGCACAATAATATTAAGAAAGCCGCTAGCCATGACTTCTTGGATAGCACAAAATATAACTCTTACTTTTACAAACAAGGCTGAAAGATACTCTTTGATAGCAAAACCATAACCTCTAAGGGAGGGAATATGAAGGTCCTTTTATTCCCAACCAATAGCTCCTTTTCGAGATCTTGGGTTCCAAGTTCCATCAACTTGGATAATTGTTGGGAGAGTATTAGGCATCCTGTTAGCATATATAGCATCTAATCCGAGGCGAAGGATTTGGGAGGAGGTATTTACATATGGTTATTTTATGCAAACTAGCTAACCTGATGTCTTTGAGGAGAAGATCCTTATTATGTAGAATTTGACAATAATTCACATCCGAGTTTTGGAAGACCTTTGAGTTCCTTCTGAGCCAAATGTACCAAAGAGAAATACAAATATGATTCTTCAGTTTTGACTGCCATAATGAGTTAGAATGAAGACAATAAGACATCCATGAGAGAAAGTCATCATTCACATTTGGAGAGGAAATACCCAAGGGACCCAGACAAGCTGCAAATATAGGCAAAGTAGAAAAAAGCAAGCCAAGTCTTCCTTAGATGATGCAAACTGTGGGCAAAGAAGGACAATTGAAACTCCCCTCTTAGCTAGCTTTAATCTGGTAGGAATAACATTGCTAATGCATTCCCACAAGAAATGCTTATATTTGGGTGGGAGGTCCGATGCCCACATCCTTTTTAGTAGATGATGGGTGTTAAGGGAAATAGGAACATGGGAAATTTTGGGAACTTGCCTCAATTGGGAGATGGCATGCCTTTTTTTAGTTGTGTATTTCCCATCACAAGCACCCTCGCACACTAGCCAATCGCAAGAGACATAATCCAAATGTCCAGTAAACTGAGTAATTACCTTTACCACATCCTCAGGGAAAATCACAATAAGCAGTTCAAGACTCCAAACTGACAAGTTAGGGATGAGTAAGTCTCTAGCCTTATTTATTTCATGTGTAAGGATCCCCTGGTCAAAGGACAAATGTCTAAGCCTAACTAGATGATTCAGGGGGATTCCTGGAATCCAGTAATTTGTCCAAATATCCACTATGTGACCATCCCCAATTTTCCAATAGAGATTCGATTTTAAAAGATCATGGCCAATCAGAAGGCTACACCAAACTAAAGTCGAGTTGGACCTTAGGCCTGCCTTTCATAGGGATTCATCTTTATCATATTTAGCCTTAAAAACTCAGATCACTAAAGAATTAGAATCTTTATGCATGAGTCTACAAAATGATTCAGTGAAAAGGGCTTCATTGAATAGTCTCATTTCCTGAATTCCCAACCCTCCATGTCCCTTAAATAGAGCCAATAAAAATCTATTTAAAAAATGTATCCTTTGGTATTGACTAGATCCCCTCCAAAAGAATCTAACTAGAGACTTTGACAGATTATCACTGGTTTGAACATGAATGTGGAATAGAGACATGATGTATATAGGGATAGAAGATAAGGATGCTTGGATTAAGGTAAGTCTCCCTGTAAGATTTAGAAGCTTCCATTTCCATGATGGGAGATTTTCTTCCACTTTCTTGCTTAAGAAATCATAAGATGCATTTTTTTTATAGGTGACAATCAAATAGAATCCCCATGTATCTAGATATAGAATCACTTACCGTGAAAAGGAGAACTTTACAAAAAATCCTAACAAAATGATGGGGAATATTTCGATTGAAAATCCATTATGATTTTTGGAAGTTCACTTGTTGGCCTCCCATAACTTGATATAGATGTAAGACTTGCTTAAGATTATCAATTGAAGATAAATCTGGCCAAAAGAATATAAAGCAGTCATTTGCAAAAACAAATGATTGATACTGGTACCATATATGCTTGCTTTAATATCCAGAAGCAATCCCACAAATTGTTGGTAATTCAAGTAGCTTGAGAAGGCTACCCATCACAAAATAAACAAGTTAGGAGATAGAGGCTCTCCCTGCCTAAGCCTTTGTTCTGGAACAAACCACTCCGTTGGGTTTCTATTCACTAAAATTGAACAGGAAACTGTAGAAATACATTGCATGATCAACCTGATCCATTGATCTGGAAAGTTCATAGAGCAAATAACCATCTCAACAAAATTTCAGTGGAGTTTATCATATGCCTTACTCATGTCAAGTTTCAAGGCCGCCTTATAACCCTAAGGCCCACTAGACTTGCTTGTACATTTCAAAGCATGAAGAAGCTCTTGTGCTAGAAAAATATTAACCTAAATAGCTCTAGCAGGAACAAAGGCCGTTTGCTATTCTGAAACAAGGCCACTTAATAAAGGTTTCATTCTATTCACCATGAGCTTGGAAACAATTTTGTAAGTTGTGTTACATAAACTGATTGGACGAAAATCCTGAACTGTCTTGGGGTGATGCATTTTTGGGATAAGGGTAATGAACATCCTATTCAATTCCTTAAGCAGGAAGTTACCTTGGACAAATTGGTTTTTAATGAGTAAAGAAATTTTTATTCTGAATCGTGAAGAAGTCAATTTAGCTAGCTCTCTCCCTTTCTGTTCACATGTGGTGGGTGCAATGTAGGGGTCTACTCCTCAAAATATAAGCTTGTTGGTCTAAATGACAAACATCTAACATTGGTTGAGCACAATTTTTTTTTTAATATTCAAAAGCATCATACAAATATACAATGATAGATATACTATTAATTAATTAATTAAGGAAAGAGGCATGCTAGCTTTTTCAGAACTAAAATAGCAACCGAATCAGCTTTTTGTATAACATGTTAAAGGAAGAAGAGAGATCAAGATTCAAACCTTGTACCTCATCCACAATCGTTTGAGCCCTTAGTCATTAGGCTAAAAGTTAGAGATAAGTCAAACATAATTGAATTGAATTAGAAGGCACAAACTTCTGATTGATACATGCTTTCGTACCAACCCCAAAAAGAAAAAAGAAAAAGAAAGCAAGAAAAGAGATCAAATTAACATTTGATGTCAAAAGCTTGTCACCTTTAAACAATTCCATGTTAGCTAGCTCAGCTTAGTGGACAAATTAGCTTTATCTTGCTTACTCAAACTTTGAGGTTCACCATTCTTTCATTTCTGTTTTTTTAATTAAAGGATGGAAAAGTCAGCGTCTGCCAACTAAAAATATAGAATCATATACAAAGTTTTGTAATACGCTTCAAGAAAATTCTCTGGTTGGAGTGATGAAAGGGTAAGTGAGTAGACATGAAATTCAGAAATTGGCTCTGATTTGATGAATAATGGGATCCATTTAGGATTGGGCTATGTACGGTAAAGGTCTCTGAATTTTGTCATTTCACACAAGTTGGTCCTCCAACTAAAACGCGGGCACCAGCAACCCTTTAACTCTTCAACTGATATCGGATTGGTCCACTTGGTCACGGAAAGTATCACATCAGCCATGTCTCATGAACACCATCCAACCAATTATTGACTTGGCCAGCAACTATTTAGTTATACATTGTAAAACTTTTATGGAATGGTTTTCACAAACATAAAATTATAGATACTTAATAGATAAATGGAGAGAATATTTTCCTCTTCTTCATTCTAGTGATTAAGAACATATGAACGCTAAAATTTCTAATCTTGCTTTTGGGTCTTTTGGATTTTGGAGAATTGCTCAATCAGTTCTCATTTTAAATTGCATGTTCTTTATCAATTTGCAAGACTTCCAATGTCGTTTTCAATTTAGCTGTTGGTTTTACGATTAAGGATTGTAAGTTGTTTTCCGGATAGGTCATTGTAGGTTTTCTGTCCTTCGGGTAAAGGTTCATTCTCCTCCTCCCAACTATTTCAAGGCATTTGAGAATAAGAGGGTTTGTATTTCCTCTCTCCTCAGATTCAATTTATTCCTTACTAATTTGAGTTTTTAGAATTTTTTTTCTTTCATTCTTTTTTTTCTTCTTGTAGTTACAATGGTGATGGGCTTTTATAGTGCTTTACTTTGATTTATTGTGTTAATTTTGGTATTATCTAATTCACTGGTTTAATATTCAGTTGGTTAATCAAAATAAAATTTTCCCTTCCAAGTTATGAAGCAATAAGGCAATGGCTTTGGGGACACAATTGCCATCGTCAATCCAATCACATTTGTTTTTGGTTTCATTTATTGTGTTGGAAGTTGATTTATAGGGTGAATTTGTAACAAACGCACTTTAGGTGGTTAGTTGAGAAAGCACTAAAACACAAGATATGTTTTTTGTACTTCTCCATACATTGCATTCACGGCGTCTAGTTACGTTGAGGCACGTCACTTCCGTCATATGGTGAGTTGGAAAGTTAGTTGGAGGACTTCTGAAGACTGAGCTTTAGCTCGAGGACCAAATCAACCGAATAGAAAAGTTCAGGGAGCTGGTACCGTATTTTGACCTTTGGGATTAAAAAGGCTGTCTCCACTTTGTCGCCCTCAGTTGCGTTGCGACATGTTTATTTTCCTTGTACTTGGAAATCAAAGCAACCGAGATCAGTGAGTGTAAGGTGTTGACTTTTTTTGTTCAGCCGACAAACCAATATTCGTCTGACACGTCTCGCCAGAAAATAAAGGAACTTTTAGCTAGCTTAGCAAAATGTCTCATTTTCCCGTTTATTTTTATTTTCATTTGTTTGCTTAATAATTTGGACTATAATTAATAAAAACACTTTATTTATGTCGGTTACCAAATAAAGATGGGTTTTTTTTTATGGGTTTAGTTCATGATCGTATCTACAAACCTTTTCCAGTGACCTCGAAAGATTCAGGCCTGATCCCCCTTTTTTTATTTTTTATTTCAATCTAATATATCATCCATCTCCCTCATTCACACAATATATATATATATATGAGCAATTAAATATAATGAATTATCTCTCAAAATTTTGTTACAATTCTGTGTACTTTTATAGTGGTGAAAACTCTCTCCTATATTTTGTGCCCACAAATGTAGGAACATTGACAACATGATTGAAATTGGTTAAAATTTTTACTTCTAATTAAAAATAAGTAAATTCTTTTGTTGTTTGATCGTGAAAGAGGGTTCATTTACTAACATATTTACTTCCATTATTAGTAATCCATTTGCATTCAACAGCTATAGACAAGATGGTTCCTATTGCCTACAGTTCATTATCTTTCTCAAAGTTTAGGGTTACCGCATAAGAAATGAAGGGATGAAGGACATATTTGACCAAGCTCAAACCTTTTAGGAAATCTCATTGCATACATATGAACGTATATTAAGCATACAATGGTTGGTTAGGCTCCATAAAGGCTATTAACTTGTTACCTAGCATCCGCAACTCAGTTCAGTTAATTAATTAGATGTGCCTCCTTTCAAATTAATCCTTTACTTGAGGTGGAGCAATTACTTCGTTCATACTGTATTTTACCAAAAAAACAAACAAAAAGAATGAATTGGTCACCTCCTTAACAGTTTTCAAGAGCAACTCCTTAATGGGATGAATTAAACAAAAATAAAAAAATAAAAAATAAAAAAGGTGTGGTATATAAATAGGGAAAATTACAAAACCCCCCCCTATGGTTTGGTCTAACCTACACTTTGCCCCCTCTATTTTAAAAAACCTACACATTACCCCTTATTTGCTTTATAATGTCCGACAACAACTTCTGAAACTCTAATTTAAATGTTTGATAATAATGTTCCAGTAATTTTAAGATTTTTTATATTTTTTTTACAGCCAACCGACCTTTATAAAATACTGATATTTATTTACAGGAAGAAAAAATATATTTACAGAAAGAAAAAATTGATAATTTAAAATATTTATTAACTATAAAAAAAATTACAGAGATTAAAATTACTAGAAAATTATTATTATTATATAATTTAAATACAGTTTCAGAAAGTTGTTATCGGACAGTGTAAAAAATATATGGGACAAAGTGTAGGTTAGGGCATATATCAAGGGGTGCTTGTAAATTTTCCATATAAATAATAGATTAAGTCGAAGAATTTATCAATTGGAACATCATAATGATATTTCTTTTTGTAAAATAATATGCAACCGACAAGCTTTTGACTTGGTTCCCTTGTCTTTGATTTTGCCCACATCAAGACCACTTTCACTCTACCTAGAACCTTATTTCTCTATACCAAGTAACAATAGTATTGCATAGCTAAAATTTCGGTAAAATGTTTTCAGGCTGACCCCCTAAACTTTTAGGAACATGCCCCCTTGATCCCAAGACTAAAGTCAATTACGGAAAACACTTGGAAACTTTAAATTTCATGTCCAACTAACTCTTGATCAGTGACTGCCCAAAATAGTGATTGCGGGGTCTTGCCTGATTTTTGTTGGCGAACAAATGCCTCATTATGACCAAATCTATTTTTTACTTGGGGAACGTCATATATAAATCTTAAATAAGTCGACCTCAGGCCTTTTTTGGGGGGTTAATCAGAGGCATGTTTTATAAGAGTTTAAGAATATTTACAAATTTTTAAGATAATAAGGGTCATTTTGCATATTAATTTCTCAAAATTTAGAGTCATCAAGCCACATTTAATATTTTTAAGTTTTTGGCGGCAAGTGTATGGGGGTCTTGAACCTCGGCCAATGTCCCTGGTTGCCTTACTCAAGCCATTGGATAAACATTATGGTTGGGTAAAATGAGGCTCAGGGCTGGCCAAAGTTGCAAACAAAAAGCCCCTTTAAAGAGCTATTGTGGGTGGCCACTTGGGGGCCAGTCGGGTACAGAGTTGAAATTTAAGGTGCAATGAATGGTGAACTTTTGTTCGGGAGCTAGGTGCTCACTTCTGTAAAAATTCATGAGCCAAATTGAGATTCTGACTATAACGTTTTCCTTTTTCTTTTTCTTTTTTCTTTTTTTTGGGTGCTCATGCCAATATCACCATATGCGTTGCATAATGCAATATTGCACTCTTTCCCTTCCACCAAGCAACTTCACCCAACACCTTTTCCTATACATAGATGTTTCTTTTTAGACCCTATAAACATACAGTTTTTTTTTTTTTTACTTAGAGATATGTATGGGTGTAAGATCTTAGAGGATTATCCCGCCTGGTAGACTCAAACACAGCTAATTTGGGCCGGGAATATTTGAGACTCGGATGTCGTCCCGTGGACAAATAGTTTACTTCTGAAAATACCGTCACTATATAGAGAAAGAGAGAGAGCGAGAATATATTGTGTACAGGACGTCAATATATAGCCGCATAAACTTAAATTAATATCAAATAATTGTTTGATTTTATTTTATTATTATTATTATTATTATTATTATTTTTTGCATAGTCTTTTCTGTAGGATTCTGAGAAAAATAATTGGGTACATTATACGGACTAGACAAGGATCATTAGGGTATAGTTATGGGAACTTCTATAAAACATGATATAGTTAATTTACCGGAACAAAAATGTTAAATAGCAATACACATAGACATACAATTTATGTCCGTCCAGTTTGTCGGTAGGGAGATGATTGTAATAATAATAATAAATAAATAAATAATTTTGTATTAAGAAGTAGAAATTAATTACCATAGAATCCATTGATCAAATAACAATTATAAGAATTAACCATACATGTGGAGAGAATCTCTCAAAAAAGAAAAACCATATATATACATGTGGAGAATATTATAACTAAGAACATATTAAAGGACTCACGCACAGGCACAGCATGTGGGATACTAATATTCTTCACATTCATCAAGTGAAAATATGGACTAAAATAGCCCCGCATACAAACAAAATTTATAAGTTTGAAGATTCCTTTTCTGTGTAATACCTCAGCTATTGAGGGGGAGTTCTGAAAATCTATTTCTCAACGAGTACCAAATATAAAAGAAGAAAATCACATGTGAAAACATATGCAAGTGTTAGAGGATCGGAGCTGGCTCTAAAATTAGAGGTAATAGGTCACTGTGAGTCTGTGATGCTGTTCTGTTAAAGGTGTTTTTAATCTATCAGAGGATCTTTTTCTGTGTCAATATCTTTATAATAACATCTATAAGGTGCGGTGTCTTCTCACCCTCGGCCCGCTTGGCAGTGTCTTGGCTGTCTTGACTCTAGCTCTGGTTCAAGTCAAGAAACCACAGCTTCTTAATTTCCCTTAACACTTGAATCATTTATTTGCAGTAGTAGATAATTTTGAGTATAAGAAAAAAAAAACTTTCTCCATCCCGGGTTTTCACTTCAATCATTTATTTATAGTGGTAGATAATTTTGAATATAAAAAAAATATAATATATTTTTGTAAAAATAACTTTGGTGGAAATATGTTTTACAAATATTTGACTGAAATTAGATTTCATGTGATGTGAAAAATATGATAGAGGCACTCAACCATTCCTCTTAACAAACTTGTTTCTGAAGTGTGCCCATGGTATATATTCTTCTTTTGTGTTATTCATTGCAATTCAATGGGAAAATGTCGGGCGAAATTGTCAACTAATCACACTTTTTTTTCATTGTAAGCGTATTAAAGATTTGAATCAAACTTGGGTCCTTTAATAAATGTTAATGATCCTCATTGATCCAATGGCTCCAACATGAAAGTTAAAAATAATGAAGGTTACTCTTTCGATAACCCATCTCGATCCTATCCCCTCCACCTACCAAAAAAAAAAATTAAAAAAAAAACCCAAGATAATTAGTTTTGCATAAAAAATATATATATAGCTTGGATGTGAAAGGATCAATTTTACTGCTAGTACTAGCTAGTAATGGCGGTCCTCTACTTTCACCTTCAAAGATGAGGAATTGAAAACCTTTTCTCTAAGAAAAACAAAACGTTTCATACACACACAAACATTGAACTGTGGACCACCAATTTGGAAGATGGGCGAAAGGCAAGTCCAAATTCAACAGATCCTGAAACCCACACGCTTCTATCAAAGCGTTTACTGGATATATATATATATATAGAGAGAGAGTAGTACTTGTTTTAAGATTATTCAAAATTAAAGGTTAGGGGTCTCAACAGTAGAGACATTTTTTGTGGCACAGAATAATTAAATAAAGTGTCCACAAGCTTACAATGGGATGTGGGGCAAGTGTAATTATGCCCACACCCTTAATTTGTTTCATTGTGCACAAACAGACTCTTGTTGGTGTAGAGGCAGCTTATGATTTGGGATTTTATAAATTGAGCACAAACCCACTTGCCTTTTATTCAACAAAAACACAACTGATCACAAGAAAGAGCACATAACCAATCACCTTCTGTATATTCCTCTGGCTACCCATATAGAGCTAGCTATATTTACATATATATATATATATATATATTATTGGTTTTGCTGAGTTCTTGGTCTGTGCACAGAAATAATAATGAAGGCAGCAACAAGGGAACTGCAGCACAACAGCAAGGAGGCTTTGGCTGTGGTGGGTATGGCCAGCCATGAAGCTGATGAAGACTCTACTGTTGACTGGAGAGGAAGGCCCTGCAACCCTCACCACCATGGAGGCAGGAGAGCTGCTGCATTTGTTCTTGGTATGTATATATATGTGTGTTCCACAACTGGATGAGTTTCTCTGTCTGTCTTCACACAAGTTAGATATACTTATTCTGTTTCAAGAAAATATTAAAGGACTATATTAATACTGCAGCTTTTAATTAATTATTGTTGTCAAAATTGAAAGATATATATTGTGTCACCGTCACCCGTTTTAATACGATCAAGGTCTCCTTTGAGTAAATTAATAAGCATATATATATCTACACAAATGTCTTCCTTTGAAATATATATATTCGATGTTAATTACTAATTAACCACAAGTGATTCCTTTTTTTTTTTTTCTGTGCGAATTCGAAACACAGTATAACAGACATAAATATACTAATAATAAGAAAATTACATAGCTATGCTCAACCTTTTCGTTTTTTTTTTTTTTCTGAGTCATGTTAATATAGGAGTAGCATTTAATTACTACGGCATAATTACTTGGTAAAGTGTGGCATCTTTCTGACATCTTTTATGGGCTTAATTAATCTGATATCCTTATATTCATTCATCGATCATCATGGATCATGATGAGTAGCTAGCTAGCTAGTATTGCTTAATTATAATTATTAATTAACATTGTTAATTAATTTGTTGCATTGGCTGGCTACAATATATATATATATATATTCTTGAATTAATGATGGTTTAATTTTTTGGGTTGGGTCGGGTGGGTCAGGACTTCAAGCGTTTGAGATAATGGGAATCGCAGCAGTAGGCAACAACCTCATCACATACGTGATCAATGAAATGCACTTCTCCTTGTCCAAGTCAGCAAACATCGTAACCAACTTTGTCGGAACCATCTTCCTTCTCGCCTTGCTCGGCGGTTACTTATCCGACTCCTTTCTTGGCAGCTTCTGGACCATGCTCATCTTCGGTTTTGTCGAGCTTTCGGTAATTAATTAATTAAGATGAATTAATAATATATGTCGATCGCATAATTTAAATTAATTAAGATTTATTTTATAAATCATTAATAATTAAACATGCATGGGTGGGTTTTGATTATATATGTACATATATATATGTGTGTGTGTCTAGGGCTTCATACTATTGTCGGTTCAAGCTCATCTGCCTCAGCTAAAGCCACCAAAGTGCAACATGTTGGCGCAAGGGAGCAATTGTGAGGCAGCAAAAGGGTTCAAAGCATTCATATTTTTTGTGGCACTCTACTTGGTGGCATTGGGGAGTGGGTGTGTGAAGCCCAACATGATTGCTCATGGGGCTGACCAATTCAACCAGAGCAACCCCAAGCAGTCCAAGCGCCTCGCAACCTACTTCAACTACGCCTACTTTGCCTTCTCCGTGGGTGAACTGGTTGCCTTGACTCTGCTTGTTTGGGTCCAGACGCATTCTGGTATGGATGTCGGCTTCGGCATCTCCGCTGCTGCCATGGCAATGGGACTCATCAGCTTAGTTTCTGGTACTTTGTACTACAAGAACAAGCGTCCTCAAGGAAGCATCATCACACCCATTGCTCAAGTAAGAACACACATACACATGTGCACATATATATGTCATGGGTATTAATCACTTATTATATTATATGCTCTTTCATAAAACCTAATTAAGCTAGGGTAATTAAATGAGTATATATATATTTAGTCCTTAAAGAATTAATTAATATAGAGTGCATGCACTGAAATGTTATTCTAAGACCTTAGAAAAACCATATATATATATATATATATATATGGATGGTACCGTTTGTTTGACAAGTGATGAAAAAATAAGTAAGATTTATTAATTTCCCTGAATCTAATTAATTCCTATATCATATAGGATTATATATATACAATCTTTCTGTACATTTACCATTAATTAGATATATTCTTCCAAGTTATAATTAGAATGGTGACACATATATACCAATAGCACTAAAATATTGCTATATTGGATGCTACTGTCTGATATTCTTCGATGACGATCGATCTCCATTATTTGTGTTGCCTTTTTGAAGAGCAGGGGAAAGGAAAACATGTGGGGCAGTTTATCAATAGATTGGTCCTAGCTAGACAAATGAACTTTGCTGTCTCCTTAATAACCATCCAATTCTTACTCACTTTCTCATCAAAAAATAATTAATTTCAGGTTTTTGTGGCTGCATTCTCCAATAGAAAACAAACCTGTCCATCTGACCCCAGAATGCTTCACGGAAGCTCTCAAAACAGCATTGGTGCTGCACCTTTTGATTGTCACATCGACAAATTCAAGTAACTATTAATTACAAATTCTCTCACTTTTTCTTCCAAACAAATAATAATAAATAAAAGTTTTTATACTGAATAGAAAAATTGAAACAAAAAAAAATATACTAATAGCTAGTAGTTTCTCACATCCTCGACCTCAAATTAAAAACTTAAATGATCATCAGGTTTTTGGACAAGGCATGCATCAAAGTACAAGATGGGACTCATAACAGCAACACAAAAGACATATGCGCATGGAGATTATGTACAGTAACGCAAGTGGAGCAAGTGAAGATTCTTATTTCAGTCCTCCCAATATTTGCTTGCACCATAATCTTCAATACCATTTTAGCCCAGCTCCAGACATTCTCAGTCCAGCAAGGGGCCACCATGAACACGAAGCTCACCAGCTCCTTCCATGTCCCTCCGGCTTCCCTCCAATCCATCCCCTACATCATGCTCATCTTTTTCGTCCCCCTCTACGACAGATTTGTCGTACCCTTGGCGCGAAAGCTCTCGGGCCATGAATCCGGAGTCTCCCCTTTGCGAAGGATAGGGTTAGGGTTATTCGTTGTGACATTTTCAATGGTTGCAGCTGCCATTATGGAGAAGAAAAGGAGGGACTCCGAGGTGCAGCATGGAGAGAAGCTCTCAATCTTCTGGATCACACCGCAGTTCTTGATCTTCGGGTTGTCCGAGATGTTTACTGCCGTTGGATTGATTGAGTTCTTCTACAAGCAGTCTTGGAAAGGCATGCAAGCCTTTTTTACGGCAGTAACTTATTGCTCATACTCATTTGGGTTCTACCTGAGCTCGGTGCTTGTTTCTTTGGTCAATAAGGTCACCGATGATTCTTCCAAAAATGGTGGTTGGCTTAGCAACAATGACTTGAACAAGGACAGGCTTGATCTCTTTTACTGGTTGCTGGCTGTTCTTAGCTTCTTGAACTTCCTCAATTACCTCTTCTGGGCACAATGGCATTCTCGTAATTTCTCACTATCAAGAGGGGCAAATGTGGAAAGCCATTACGATAATAGCATCCATCCCTCAAAAAATGTTGGACATGGGAATGTGTGAGTCATGTTTTTATTGGAGATTAATTATATATATATATATATGCAAAATGTGCACCTCTTTCATGTATTATAGATAAAAAGATTGTGAAAGAATGAATTGTGATCTCATGTTTACGTTTCTTTTTGCGCTTCTTAAGGTGTATATAATTTACATGCACACAAACAAGGGGAAGAAATTTCTGATTTGATTCCAAACCATTTTCCCAAAACGCTTAGAGTGGGAAACAAAAATAGAAAACTAGACGGAGTCTTTTCAAATAATAAAATAACCTTTTTTATAAATTTTATACTGTTTTCGATCCTGGTGCCTTTTTCTCAATGTCCTAATTGAGTTACAAAAATCTAAACTCAATAGACAATGATATCGACCATTGCTCGTCATACTCATCTTAATTCTTGAGTCGCGTTAGACTTAATAAAATTTTCGACCACATAAATCTAAAATGAATCTACAAAACATCTATGTCATATGAACTCTCTAATTTAGGGAAAATCATACGCAAATGTGCTTAGTCTCTGAAACAGAAAACTTAATGACCAAACGAGAGGGGCTACCCCTTTTTATATATTTAGGGAGTTCAGTTGGGAAAAGCAAAAAGTAAAAGCAAAGAAACCATCCGAGTAGTGATTTTTTTTTTTTTTCCAAAATTCTTTCGGCCCGGTGAGCCCAAATTTATTCCGAAAGCTCAACCTCAAGAGTCGAGATCAAAATGATGCGCATCCTTAAAACTTGTAATTTGAATATTTGTGCCTTGCCTTTCCTGTGATGTCCACTACCATTTAATTATCATGGACTATATAGTATCATGTAGGGTTTAACATGGTTCAGGTTTGCTCGGGAATTATACCATAGCCGAATCAACTTGAAATAGACTTGATTCAAAAAATTCCATATCTAACTTGAGAACCAAGAACCGAATGATTTTATGCTTTTCAGTTCTGATTCTTTAATTTTTAAATTTATATCATAAACCTATAACAACACTAGAATTCAATAAAATTGAACTCACCACGATTGCCTAATGATGGTCTGTAAAATTAGAAATATGTTTATATAGTAGAAATGAGATAGTTAGGACTTAGAATTATGTTTAGAACTAAAAGACTAAAAACCCATGTAATATAAATTTCAATAAATAATTATATTAATAAGATCATAAATTTTATATCATATTAATACATATATCTCAAGTTGGTTCCCCATCAAGCTAGTTCTATATAAAACAATAACGAACCTAAAAATAAATGATTTTTCTAGAAATGAAACAAAACCACGAATCATGATCAATTTCTACACCATCCAACTCAACTCACCTCTATTAGATTGAATAAACTTTTATCTACTTGACTCATACTCACCGATACTAATGCCACGAGAAGCACAGGCTTACCGTAAGAAATAGGCATAATTGAATGCCCATAAATTCAAGTCAATTACGATGCATTTTAGTATGAAATCGAGTCCATCACTGTTTGTTTAATACAGTTGAAGTAAAACCTTCAAAAGATCAATTTGTTCGGTTTGTTCCCTCGACTGACTCTGGGAAACCGTAAACCCATATAATTAATTGACTTTTAAGCGCATGGTTCAGAGACACATTTTCTTTTCCCTGTCGAAAAATTACATATCTAAAATCACTACCTACCCCTACCACCGGACGCCTCCATATAATGAACAAAATCTAAAAGGAACACCATATCAAAATTCTGAGATAAAAGTCCTAGTTAAAAAGATATATACATATCCACAACAGAGGAGATGCTATATAACACTTTGTACACAAGAATTCCCAACCCTTACTTCACAAGCTCTATGCACTTGACCGCAATCCAGAATTAGCCTTCAGCCTATCAGCCACGTCTTCGTCCTGCAAACCAATGGCGAAGATATTTTGATACAAGGTAGAGCGACTTTGCTAAAATGCAAGAACAAAGACGCCAGTGGTTGCGATACTGTGGGCATATTTACTTCATTGCAAGTGTATTTTAAATGCAACACAACAAAGTAAACATGATCCAACTTTGTACAGCTTCAATAAAATAGTCTAGCCATTAGTTCAAATTTGAAACTCATCGGCAGATTTTTTGGAAGACAATAACAAAATTATCAATTCATTAACTTGTGAGTGTATGATAGTTCAAATTCCAAACAGAGATTGTCCACCAAAACAGATTTTCAAACTGCATAATGATAGAACAAATAGAAGCCAAGCGCACAAAAAGATGCAGCAATAAGATGGGCAGAACTGGTCTGCGTGCAAAATAGGGTTGGAATCAGAAACATATACCATCAAATTCTTGTGTTTTGTTTCATGAAGAAGATGCTCCAGTTCACCATGCCCATGAAGAATTTTAGCTCCCTGGCCCTTTTCATTTTCCAAACCTACAGCCTCTTCATCAACCAAGACTGCACTCACACCAAGGCCTTCTGTCTTGGTGCTTGGAACCTGTTAGAAATAGTGCTTACTTTAATTTTGTGTGGCTGTGGTTAGAGAAAAAGTGACAACAACATATAATTTAGCACCAGCAAGACGCACTTAGAATCCTATAATTATAATATTGCTGAATTCTGCTTATCCCTCCCCCTCCCCCCCAACACACACACACGAGAGAGAAAGAGAGAGAGATTTAGGTCCATTGCTATGGTGTTCCCTTTTGTCTGTGAAATGAAGAAGACAACTTACCCAAAAAGCAACAGAATTCATCATGTTACCTCAAACATTGCTTCTGTAAGAACATTTTCTAGTATGGCCCTCAATCCTCGGGCACCAGTGTTCTTCACTGAAGTTTTCCTTGCAATTAAACGCAAGGCATGTTCTGTAAAATGCAATTTGACCTGATATTTGCATAGAGAATATGAAACTTTTAGTAGTGGAAACTGAATATTTGCTAAAAAATGGGCTTGGAGGAAAAAAAACAAAAAAAAGTAGATTCCCTTTCATTCTTGCTTCCTTTTTTTTTCGGTTTGGGGGGGGGGGGGGGGGGGGGGGGGGGGGGGGGGGGCGGGGGGAGGATTTGTTATCTGTAACTTACATTATTCATGCTGAACATCTTCCTGTACTGTCTCCCAATCGCGTTTTTTGGCTTTACTAAGACCTGTCTCAGAATATTCATTCCATAAAAGTTGGAAGAAAGTAATGCATTTAAGAACAGTCAATCTCAAATGATCTGATATCATCTTTTGGTAAGAATATCAATAGAAAACATCAAACACAAACTATCCTAGTGATCTTCAATATGTCATCTTGCAAAAATACATGCCACTATTTTTCCCATGTTACCAAATTGGTACTACTTGTGTCCACTACTCTTTGTTTATATAATCTCCAACAGAATAAAATAATTTCCAGCACCCTGTTTAGTTCCAATATTAAATTTTATCATGAAAATAATTTTAAGAATCAAGGTAATCTCTTTCTGTGGCTCTTTCAGGTTACTGTTAGCACTGATGTTAAATACAAGGTTAACATGGAGTTTTTTTAACAAAATAAAAGAGAGGTTAAGTTCCAACAAATCATTCAATAAACTGCTACATGCATAATGTAACTATTTTCGCAGAAATCTTTTACGTTTTTCCTTTTTCAGCTGAAATAGTAGTCTCTTCTAGGCACCAACAATGGTCTTTTGTATCAAGACCAGTTACAGCCTAATGGACCATTATTCTGACAGTCCAATCCAGATTTAACTCCCCGGGTCCTTGAAATTACCCATCAGTGCTTATGTCTCCTCGATAAAACACTTTTTTTTATGCCAGTATTTGGGACAAGGTCAAATATTGTCACAAATGTTTTTTGCCGAAAAAGAAATCATACTTAACCTTGCATAAAATGATGCACATTATTCAACACTCAAAGTGACCTTGTGGTTTATGCTGCAGCCTTCCTTTTTTTTTTTTTCTCTGTGGAGAAAAATAATGAAACTACTTCGATGGCCTTTTATATATGCATGCATGTGTCAAAATGTATTGAATTTGAACAGGCTTTTAGATACAGGTTTTGTAGCTAAATTATGTCACCCTCTTGATGAACTCAGAAAATAGCTAAGTCTAACAGTAGAGGTCGATTTTAAATGAAGTATTAGAACTTTTTCTTCAGAAAAAGAAAAAGCAGTGATAACAAGGTTCAGGAAAATATTGACATGGCTAGGGAAAATACAAAGTTCTTGAACATTTCTAGAATACTTAACTAGGACAAATATTGAGTTCTTGAACATTTGTAGAACACTTGACATAACGCAATGCAGGAAGCTATTTGACCATAGCATTCCTAAAGCGCAGATGTTCATATGCAGCAAAATTGAAATGGCAGTGACACACCTGAACTAGTTGGTCCTCAGTTAAAGCCAATAAGCCCACCAAAATAGAGAAGCGTCCAACAAATTCAGGAATTAGGCCATATTTAACAAGATCAGTGCTTTCCACCTACAAGTTATCCAATAACTTATCTATCACAAGCAAAGAAAATTAACAGCAAAACGGCATCTGAATCCATTGAACAAAAATGATTCAGTGTGTTACTGATTCCAACAGTGATGATGTGATAGCAGCATTAGTTTGACCAGAAACTCTCATGCTTTCACGGACTGGTGCTCCAAAGCCAATAGAAGCATCTTGCAATCTGAGAAAAGCATGGAGTTCAACCTTAATACAACAAACTCTATTGCTCAATGACTATTAGAAACAGTATTACCGTTCTGAAATGGTCTTCTCCAAATCAATAAATGCCCCACCACATATGAAAAGTATATCTTTTGTGTCTATCTGCAACATCAGCAAACATACATAACATAGACAACATGTACAGGCATGTAAATTTAGAACAAAGGAAAATGGAAGTAACTAGCAATCCATATTAGCAGGTTGTTAGATTTTAAAACCTATTGTAGGCAAGCCTATCACAATGATGTCACAGCAAAATGCTCAATAAATAAGAGTAGAGAAGTAAACTGCCCTGCAATAAATATCGACTTAATTAAGAAAGCTTTCTCTGAATAAAAAGTTCAGAAGGCAAGCATATAACCCGGAAAGCAAACATGGAAAAGCCCCTCAACTGAACCAAGAACTGAACTCTCACAAATATACAAAAAACACTTTTTAGATCCCAGTGTTCCTTCTATCCTAAGGTTTGTCTAACTTCTTCATGGGACATTCTGCTGTCACTGTTTCATAATGAAACTGAATTCAAGCTAAAAGCATTCTGAATTCATTAAGAAAAATGTCTTCCCAACCAATCAGAGATTAAGCTAAAAGAATTCTATAAAGGCCCCCTATCCCCAAGAAGAAAACCAAGACAAAGAATTTGTGTTGTGTGCATTAAAACCCTAGTCACAAACTTAAAATATGCACTTCTTAAAGTACAGGAAAGACCTAAAATCTGCCAGACACCAGCAAAATGACTTAGCTTCATAAACATTATGTTCACACTACTCAACCTAGTAGTTTATTTGTGGAAAAGATTCACAGCAAAACTTTTCAAGATACATTTTTCATGTGATAGGTTTAAGATGAAGGCAAAATGCTGTTTACTTCAATCTCAAGGGGCAAAGCTTGCTACATTGATGGAGATACTAGTCATTAACAACTAAGACAAAATCAACATGAGAAATTAGCTCTAGCACAAAAATATATACCTGAACAGAGTCCCCACGAGGATGCCTCCTAATTCCTTTGTCAGGAAGAGGAACATTTACCACCTGAACAAAGATATTAAAAGAATCATCAACTCCTTAATTGATTCCCATTCAGTTAATAAACAATTCAAACTGAACAATGATCAGGGACCCATCCCATATTGATTTACGTACTGTTCCTTCCAGCATTTTCAGTAATGCTTGCTGAACACCTTCCCCAGATACATCTCTTAAAATGCTGGAACTTTCACCCTGAATAAAATAAAGTTTCATACGCTTAAGATTATCATAATTTGAAGGTTCAAATAAAAAGGGTAACAGATCAGAAACCTTCTTTGTTATTTTATCAACTTCGTCAATATAAACAATCCCTCGTTGAGCAGCTTCCACATTGAAGTCAGCTTCCTGTATAAACCAAAGAATAATTGTGAATAAGTGTGATCAAGCAAAAGAGCATTAAGAATTATAGTTGCAGTCCTTGAATCCAGAAATAATGGGGAGGAGGGGGGCATAGGAACAAGTCAAATCAGCTTTGACTTTATGCCGTTGACTATTATGAACGATAATTGGCATCCCTTCTTCATAGGACTAGCCAGACAGATTGACACACCATGGCCCAGACAATCCTAAATTATGCCCATCACTTCTGGATGCTGCAAATAAGAAAGCCAAGTCCTTCCTTCCTTCCTTCCCTCCCTCTCTTCTTTTAACTCCAACACAAATATGGGCAAAGAAAGAAAACAAAGGAAAAGAACAGGAAAAGCAATATTTCTTCCTTTTGATGAGAACAGGAGTGAACAATTAATGTGCTAGGGCATGATTATTAGCACAGTATGACTACAATGTGAAATACAAAACCAAAGACCATAAACAATAAAAATATTTATGCCACCAGTCCAACCAGAAAACAAGAATCATGGTGTATCTGCCAATCCAACCTGAAAATGGAAAACATACCACAAGTAGCTTGTACAATACTGATTCCACGTCTTCCCCAACATAACCTGCCTGCAGACAAGAACAGAGAAAGGGAGATCTGAATTCATATCTAAAACTGATTGGAAGAACACAAAATGAAAAGTTGACATCCAAAAATACTACAAGATTGTTACCAAATAGGACATTATGGTCAAATAAAAATATATAAACAAACTAAAACTAAATATTAGTCTTAGAAATGAAAACAACCTAAGAGATCATCTGATGAAAACTAGCATGATTATTTGTGCAATCCAGATGCACCATACGCTCACCTGGGTCAGTGTCGTTGCATCGGCAATGGTAAACGGTACATTTACGATACGAGCAAGAGTTTTGGCCAGTAAGGTTTTCCCTATCCTTGTGATCAATCAAAAAAATAATATGGAAAATAAATATGCGAACATACATTTTAATTTTCTTTTTTTTTTTTTGTAAATTGATATCCAGTAACAAAAGAATAAAGTTTACCAGAGCCAGTGGGACCCATCAGTAAAACATTGCTTTTATCCAATTCAACAAACTCAGTGCCATCAGTTTGATGAGCATCAGCAAAGCCACATGCCCTACAACTAAGATAGAGTATCCAGTCCATGAAACGTATTAGACAGAAAAGTATTCTACTGCATAGCAGTATTATACAATGATTTGGTGAATATACTACATCTAACAAAGAAGCCAAGTATGAATCAGACCAACTGATGGGGTCAAGAGCACTAAACTAATTGAGTAGGAAGACTATGATGAACTAAATTAATTAAGTAGGAAGACCATGAAGAACTAACTCTTTTTGCAAAGCAGCATGATATATCCGTTTGTAGTGATTGTAAACAGCCACCGAAAGCACCTGTACAAGGGGAAACTAATAAGAGAACAAGTATATTTCCACCCATTGGCAACTGAACAATGCAATATCCATGTGCCTAAAGTGTTGGTTATCCCGTGAACTCTGGGAACCTACTCCTTAAGAAGGAAAATGATAGAAAGTCACATTCTTGAATCTAATATCAGGTGATGTCTGAGCAAATAAATTCCATTAACCTGTTCAATGACATAGTTTTGCGCACCTACTTTTCAAACAGGATAAAGATTCAATTGTTTAGCAATATGGTTTGAACATAACCAGAATTCTCATTTTCACAGAAAAAAAAATGAACTGAGCAAACTTTATGCAAAACTTCATATGAAGCAATGTGCCTTATCATTGGTTTATTTGATTTCTTTTAATGCCTGCATCATTGCCTCACCTTTATCAGAAGCTAAATGTAGAGAAGCTTTAAGTAGACAAATGCCACAAAATCAAACTGAATGTCATGAGAAAGAAAAACAAATAAAAAAGAATAGTTCAGATGAGATCCAAATTCCAACTTCTAATGAAGCAACTTATTTCAACAGTTTTTTACACTTTATCAGGTGTAAAGATGCAAGAAGAATCGCACATGAAAAAAAATATTCTATGTCCCTTTTCATATAAACATCTAAAGAATTTAATAGCAAAATAATAATTGGATTACACCCCTCACATCTCTACAAGCCTCAGTACCTTTCCACCCCTTGATATTTTGACTGCGCCTCACCTATATCAGCTGTATTTGGACTATTAGATTTGGCATCTGCTATTAGGGGAAAAAAAAAACAGGGAGGTTGTGGGTGACCCTTCATTGATCCTGCTCAAGACAAGGAAGGAAAACCAATGGTCCTCTTCAGAAGATGCATCAAATTGTTTTGTAGGTTGGTTTAATTGGTCACATTTTAAGCATAAAATGGTTCCAATTGCTAGTAGTAAGGATTTAGAAAAAAAAAAATTTATTAGGTTTAATGTACTTATTTGATCTAATTAGCATCTTGTGAGAGTATGCACTGTAGCTTGATCACCTATCACGGGATAAGAGCTAAGAAATTATATAGCTCCAATGTTTTTAGTATTCTCTGATTCATTGCGAGTGTCTACTACTAAGGACAAAGATTTGTCAACCATTTTAACTAAGAAACTAGGAGAAACATGCCACTCCTTGCGCTTTATTCGTAAAGTCTCTGTTGCTTGGTAATCAAAACAAATAGATCCAGGAACTAGCCCATGTTTGATGAGCCAATCAGACAACGGACCCTGCATCTTTTTTATCTCTCCCACACTTTTACTTCATTTTTATTTGTAATTTGTACCAGATATGTATTTGACATTTATGATTAATGTCTAATTTATGATGGCCAAAGCAAGGTAGAAGACCTACAGGAATGAATTTTTCTAGAGAGACTTTGCATCTTCCAAGCATGCCAAAGACCTTAGAGAGAACATAACAACAACAACAAAAACAACAGCATATGAAGCCAATTTTTAGCCTCCTTTGAAAGCACAATTTTTTGAAGCAAATATTGTACAAAACGCAGGCAGCTGGCACTCACAACACCGAGAATTAGTCCTATCAAACAGTAATCAGTCGCTAAATTTGTCACCAAAAAAGGGGTTACACACACAATATGAAAACAATGAAGTAGTCAATACCTTCTTGGCCTTCTCTTGGCCAATCACAAACTCATCAAGCCGCTGGAAAATCTCCTTCGGCGTCGGCAACTCCCTGTCCAACCTCCCGGTGCCATCGTCATCCTCCCCTGGATCATTATCATCCTCACCTTCCGGCTTACCAATCATCCCCCTTCCCATACCATTTACCCCGTCCACGTCACCTCTCACTCGTCCGAGCTCAACGAAGCTACCAGTCAAAGGGGAAAGTTTAAAGGGAAGGAAATAGAAGGCGGAGCGGCAGTTGGGGCAGAGGTTCAGCGCCTGGTAAAGACCAGCCTCGCGGGCTGGGATAGAGAGCGGACGATTGGAGAAGAGAACCGGCATCTGGGCAGAGCAACGAGGGCAGTTGACGTCGGCTCGAATCTGATCGTATTCGGCGCCGTCCCATTTTCGGCGTGAAAGGGAGCCGCCGGCGGATATGGGGGAGAAAATTTCGCGGGAGGGAATTAGAAATTTTGTTGTGCGTCGAAGAAGATTAAACATGAGGGTTCCGTTGGAGATGAAGTGAAGAGAGTACTCGTGAGAGAGTGGCTATGGAGTGGAGAAGAGCCGAAGGAGAAGGAAGATGATTTCTTCAGTTAAGAGCGACTAGGAAAGTACATTTTCAGTACTAAAACTTTTTACATGTTTCAGATTTTGTACTGAAACTTATTGACTTACCAAAAGAGTTTCTTAAACGTTAAAATCATCAATCCTATACCAATTCCTATTACTCATAACACTCTTGTTGAGCTAGCTACTAAGGGTGAAAAATGTATAACTCGAGTTCGGCTTGAGTTTGGCTTGATTTAAAGTATGTTATGACTCATTCAAATTATGATCAAGCCAAATCTGAACAAAATTTCAAGTTTGATATACAATTCAAACAAAGTTCAATTTACTTATTACTTGGCTCGACTTAATTTTAGTTTTTTCTCTTAATTTAAGTAAACAACTCAAGCTTGAGTTCGATCGGTTAAAATCTTATTTATATTATTTTCAATCATCAAACATGAACAAATATCAAACTCAATAGATATTTCAAGCCAAACATGATCAGCCCATTACTTGATTCAGCTCATTTTTAGCCCTACCAGCTACTCACAGAAACATTTTTACATGGTAAATGGCAATCTTTAGCATGCCATCCCATAATACAAGTATTATATATAACTTGACTTGGGAGGCACATTAACATGCCAACTGATGTAATTTTCCACTAGTGATTAAATTGAAGTCATTTAAACCTTAGTCTCTTAAATGAGAAATGTAACACAATTTAAGGATCTCTTTTGCAAGTTTTAAAAACTAAATTAAAACTTTTTAAAATATATGGACCATATAGTAATTTTTGAAAAATTTTATGAACACACTGTAATCCCATTTTTTGGGAACGAAATATAAACAATTTAAAGCTCCATTCATGGTCAACTAAGAATGTTAATTTGTACCCTTACTTGCAAGTATCCTGTACCGCGTGACAAATATGATTTATTTTTTTTTTCAATTAGACAAGTTTGGGTTAAGTTTGGGTATCTTTTGTTTTTATACCCATGGAATACGGCACATACTCTATCCACATATTATACATAGTATATAATTATCCAAAATATTATATATATTATATATACATGCCCAATCCTAGCCTCATATAACCCATATATATAATATAATTCTAATCTAGAAAACTCTAAAATTCATAGCCATATGACTGGACTATTTTGTTTTTTGTTATATTGTATTATTCAAGTATATCTTGCATTCTTTAGTCTTAATTTTTTGCTATGTGATCATTTGTACAGGTATTGTAGTTATAACACCAGACTCTAACTGGCCCGATGCGAAGAGAGTTTACTTACTACAGATTGCATGAATAATTTGGGTAAAATTTTTGTATTGTAGGTAAGATTTGAGAATCACTTTACGCTTCCCAAACCCAGCCCGTTAATATCCATAAATTGACGAGGCACCATTGTTGGTGGATGGACAAAAGAATCCTCTTATGTGGAGCGGCCAAATACACATTTATTCTCTTAAAGTCTTCTGAATCTTACAACAATGCTTGATAAAAGGAAGAAAGTATGCATTTATTCCTGTAAAATTTTCAATCTTTGTACTACTTATCATTTTATCTTTTGAATAAAATCATTATGCAAGATTCATTACTTTACTCTGTTAATTATTTCACTTTAAAATTTGCTTCAGAGAATTCCATTATTCATTGTTATATTAATTTCTTCAATATATTTTGATCATGCAAAGATAAAGTAAAAATTGGATAACAATTGAAATAAATTTGTCCACCACGTAAGCTTGACTCTATGGTGCTCAATAAAGAATCTTTAAAATCTAAAAACCTGCAGTCTCTTAAAACCAAAAGAATAGAAATATCTGATCCAACTTTATATAAAGGTTTTACTCCAACTTGAACTAATCCAATATTTTTTCTTATGTCGGTCTAAAGCAGTTTGAGATAAAAGTCTAATAGTTTTAAAATCTTTTTGTACGAGAATATATCTTTCTTTAGTTTTAATAGAAATATCATTGTGAATAAATTTTTGAAATCTTGTCATCTTAAGTATTTCACTTAAATTTACTATGGGGATTTTCTAATCATCTATTGCTTATATGTGTGTGTGTGTAGACACAGACATATATTAATTCGAGTGTTAATCCGAAAGATAGCATATTAACTTTTAACTAGTAAAAGAATTTCAAACAATAAAAAAGTGAAACATAAACATTTTTTTTAGTTCCTAATAAATGGAGCTTTAATTTATAAGACATATAAATTAGAGGTGTAAACGAACAAAATGTTTGGTGAACCGTTCGTGAACTATTTGGTAAGAGTTTATTTATGTTCGTTTATTTAGTTAAATGAACGAACATAAATATATTTTTTTATTTGATTAGTTAAGCGAACGAATACGAATAAGATTCCATTCATTCATTTATGTTCATGAACCATTGGGTTATCGTTCGTTTATGTTCATTTATATTGATTTATTTATTTATTTATATATTAGCTGTACATTTATTATTATATATGTTTTATAGATCATGTATTTTTATTAGTGTCTACTTACTCCACTTATATGATTATGCTCCTGTTGACACCCAATTTCGTCCGGGTGTTTTAAAATTTTGAAAAAAATTTTATTAAAAAAAATTAATTTAAAAAAAATATATATATATATTACTATTATTATTAAAAAAAATTTAATTAGTTTAAAATATATTTTTGTTTTGTGAAAATTTGATTTAAAATGATATATGTGTGAATATGTGTATGTTTGAAATAAAATAAAATTTCATGAAAAAAATGACAAAAAATTAAAAGTTTGAGGTAAAAATGACAAAATTGAGAAGTTTCAGAAAAAATTGACAAATTCTAAAAGTTCCAGGAGCATTTGGTAGTTTGTCACATAAAATTTTGAGCCTGCCGACGTTTTTGGCTCAAATTGACAGAAAACGACAAAATTGTCAAAATCAGAAGCTTCAGGAACTTATCCAGAGGCTGAGAGACGTAAAGGACTAAAATTGTCATTTTACCAATTTAATAGATAAGTTTGAAATTTTTTATTAATTTATCCATCAACAGTTCAGCTAAACTTCCTCTATAAATAGCCCCCCAAATTTTGTGCTGAACACAGAGAAAATGAGAAAAAAAACTTAGAGCTTCGTTTTGAAGAAAAGGAAAAAATTAGCCTAGGTCCCTGGCCCTCTTCTCTTCCTCTCCAGAAAACCTAAACCTTCTCTAACTGTTTTTTTTTTTTTTCACCCCCGCGCGCGCACCTCTGCTCCGGAATTCAAAATTCATTTTCAAAAGGTACAACCTCATTTTTTATCCTTCATCTTTTCAATTTCTTTCACTTTGGTCACTAACTTTGTATTTTATTCTTGCAGAATTAATTACTAACCCTTTTAATTTTTAGTTGTTTGTTTATTATTTGTTTATTACTAACCCCTTTTTTTATTGTTGTTATTAACTTACTAACAACTAACTTTTAATACTATTATTGTTACTAACCTTTTAATTTTTGCATTATTACTAACTTTTATAATTGTTGTTAACAATTAATTAACTTTTATTATTGTTGTTAATTAATTAATTTAATTAACTTGGCTAACTTTTATTATTGTTGTTAATTAATTAATTTAATTAATTTGGCTAACTTTTTATTTATTGTTGTTAATTAATTTAATTAATTTGGCTAACTTTTTATTATCGTTGTTAATTAATTAATTTAATTAATTTGGCTAACTTTTTATTATTGTTGATAATTAATTAATTTAATTAACTTGGCTAACTTTTTATTATTGTTGTTAATTAATTAATTTAATTAACTTGACTAACTTTTTATTATTGTTGTTTAACAATTAATTTAATTAACTTTGCTAACATTTATTATTATTTTTAAAGTGGATGGCCAAAAAGCCCCACTTTATTATTATTAATTTTTTTTTTCTTTATATAATTTTTTATTTAATTCACCTTTACCCTTTACTAATTAATAAATAAATGAAAATTAAAAGAAGATTATTTTGTAATTAATTATTAAGGCTAATAAAAATCATTTTTAAAAAAAGCCAATTATTTTTATTTTTATATACATGTTTTTAATTCTTTAAAGATAACAAAAAGTTAAAATTAATTTTAATAGTTATTTTTATCCAGTAAAAATAATAAAAAATAAAAATAAAACCTGTTTAAAAAAAAATACATGAAAGTTAAGACTTTATATTTTACTGATTTATTTAAAATATAACTTTTAAATCCACTAAAATAATAAATATTTTTCATTAAACAAGAAAACAAAAAGAAAACTAAAACAAGATAAGAAAAAGATAAAGAAAGAAGGGAAAGAATAATAAAATATAAAAAGAAATAAGAAAGATCTTTTAAAGATCATTAACAAAAAAATCTAAAATTTTAAAAGACTTACAAAAATAGTAATTAAAATAACAATTACTTCCATTAAAATAAAAAATCCATATTTACAATATGGATTAAATTGTTTAAATTTCACCAAATTCCGTGTCCAAATGACTCGGCAGAGTCCATGGTTCGGAATAAAAATCTTCCGTGTCCAAATGACTCGGCAGAGTCCATGGTTCGGAAGTATAAAATTCTATACAAATTAATTACCAAAAATCCACATCCAATTAATTCAGTTAAAAATTCTAGATTGAAAATTAACTGAAATTTATTTAAAAGCAAAGCGAAACAAAATTAAAATCAACTAAGGTGCCAATTTTTGGGCGTTTTAACAAAGTTGTTTTAACGTAACCGTACTCCCGAACCCCCGAACTCTCGCAAACCAATATTTAAGGTGACCAATCGACCTAGGTAAACAGATTGGTGGCGACTCCCGAAAATCCGACGTTGCCACAGCTCCAATCTTTCCCAAGTTAATATATTGTTTTTGTTTCCCCAAACATAATCAGTCATTTTCTTTATAACGTGAACCTGCTGCAGCACTAAGCTAAGCCTCATTGCCATAACCCATAATCTCTCTCACCATTACCTATTGCCCTACTGGCCATTTCTAAACTCACTCCAATTTAGATTAATAGAAGTTATCGGGTTTTATTGTTTGTGTTCGTATTTGTTTATTAATAAACAAACGAACACGAACAGAGAAGTTGCATTCGCTTATTGTTCGTGTTCGTGTTCGCGTTCATTTAAATTTAAACGAACGAACATGAACATAGCTTATTCGTGTTCGTTCGGTTCGTTTACATCCCTAATATAAATTGAATTTGCATGGAAAAGCTTTAATTTATTTTTCTAGAACAGAACTTATCTATTTCACTATTTAAAAGAAAATCATGCATCCTATATGTCATACAAAAGATGACTGGCATGCTTCCAAGCAACACAACATGCACACTCTCGGCCTAGCGATGAAATTTGCACATCCCAAAATCGTGAAGGCAAAATTGGAACAGTTGTTAGAATGTGTATACGTGTGCATGTGTAAGAGAGAGTGTGCGTGTGCATGACTCGTATTTTGGTAATTACTATGGATATAATGCACATATGTTTAGTTAGACATAGTGCTAATTTTATAATTTTACCCTATATATTTATACCATATTCTCAAGCAATCATTCGAGTTCGCAGGCGAGTTTTGGGAAAAGATGAAAAAATCGACAAGATTTAGAGAGCCGGCAGTGGTTCGATGGTGCTGTGGTGATGGTACAGCACCAATTCAAGTCAAGGATGAGACAACGATGACGACAACGATGCATCATTGGTAAAGATTCAAGGTGATGATGAGCCTAAAGTTTGACGGTGATGATGTGATGAGCCTGAAATCCGATGGCAAGCTTGAAATTGAAGGCAATTGAAGCCGACAACGCAATCTGAAAGCTGAATGATGGCAACGCAATGGCAAGCCTAAAATCGGAGACAATTGAAACCGACGACGTGATCCAAAGATGAAATGATGAAAACGTGATGGCGGGCCTGAAATCGGAGGCGATTGAAGCCGATGACGGAATGATGATGGTGCGTTGGCGAGCTTGAAATCGAAGGCAATTGAAGCCGAAGATGAAACGATGACAATGGTGAGGTAGTGATTCGAGGCTAGGCAATCGGGAGGTGATGCGATGAGATCCAAGGCTAGGTGATCGGCAATGATGAGTAGCAAAGGATGCAGATCCAGAATTGGCGGCTGTGGAGACAACGATTGTGGAGGAAGGGCGATGGCTGTGAAGGGAGGGTGGCAAATAAGAAATGAGAGATGATAGGGATAAAAGGGAGAAGCGGAAAATGAGAGATCGTGAATGATTTGTTTTCCAACAGAAAAATATTTTTTTATTATTGTTTAGACACTTTTGTATTATATTTTAGACATTTTTATATATTTATTTAAGTATTTGTTTATTTATATATCTTTATTTTATCCGTATACTAGTTTCAAACACTTTTACATTTTTGTTTAAATACTTTTATATATTTGTTCAAATATTTTTTCGTTATTTTAAACAGTTTTTTCTAATACAACAAATTGTTCACAACTTGATTCAAACACTTTTACATACTTCTTTAGATATTTTTTAATATTCAATCATACATTCATTATTATAGCTTTAGACATTTTTTTATTATTTAAATAGTTATTTTCTGAATATAACAAATTGTTCACAAGTTAATTTAGTCATTTTTTTTTGTTAAGACACATCTACATATTTCTGTAGACACTTTAATATATTTACTCATACACTTCTATATGTTTATATTTTATCAAAGAGAACAAATTATTTACGTATTATTAAAGAAAATAAATAATTTGCATATTATTTCAGACACTTATACATACTTATTCACATACTTTTCTCAATTACTTTTGACACTTTACTTCTTTATCTTTGATATTTACGCAAATGTGAGTAATGACAAAATCTAGTGGTAATGGCAGTGGCTATGGTAACCTCTGCAGTGGCGAGATTGAGGGTATAATTATTTAAGGAAGATAGAGTTTTTATGAGGAGTAATTTTATTATTTTTTTTATGAAATGGATTATATATAGAGAGTTAAAGATAAGTTAGTATGTCTAATTAGATATAGGTACATAATATAATAACTATTTTGGTAATACATATTTATTATGTGTAAAGCTAATAAGGTATATATGCTGTACATGACACTCTTATATATGTTGCATGTGTGTATATATTACTGGTTTTAGTTTTCAAATAACATTAATTTTAAATAAATAAAATAAAATAAAAGATAATAGATTATTTATAATGTAAAATCAATGGAGGTAAATAAATGTTTTAAGTTATCCTTTTTTTGTGAAAGAGAATGACATAATTAAGGTTGCATTCCGTGCAACTAAACAAATAACTGGTTTTTATTGCTTATTTTCAATTTTTTTTAATCTAGAACCAATCATATAAAATAATACTTTATTTAGCTGATAATTATTTGATCAAAATTTTTACAAAGAATCAGTTTTTATGAATTTTTTCCTTACCTAACTTAAAATTAATAAAAATACTTTAATTTTTTACTTAAATTATTTTAGAAGAAGTTTTCAGATTTCTTAAATCATAAGGTTTCAATTGATATTATAAATTAATCAAATGATCATAACATTTTAAAAATTACTAGTAATAATATTTAAGTAAATTTCCCTCAAATTTAGCCTTAAACTTGAACTCAAAAGATAGCTGGAAGAAGAACCAGAAGCGAAAAATGGAAGTGGTATAATGGAAGTTTAAAAATTTTGGGAGAAGATTATTTCAAGTCTTAAAAACTATACACATCTTTTATTTAAATCATAAAATTTTATGTTTTTCTAAACATATTTACTCAAGAATAGTTAATTACAGAACAATCTAAATTAAGTTTTAAAAAATTGACGCTGCAAAGTCTTACTGAAGTTATTTGCCAACGCGACCTTATCGTCATCTATTTGTAACTTCATCAAAATTTAGGACTAATTATTTACACTCTTCCTTAAAAAAAATATAAATTTTAGAACTAAATTATAAAATATGTGAAACTTTTATCATTCAAAATGGTTTCTCCTCTGATAAACTTTTGTATACCATGAAATAATGTGTACATTTGAAATCAAGTATTTTAAGAAGTGCATTTGGAAAAAGTTTAACTGTACGCCCCTAGGAAACCTTACCCGACTTACAATAAAAACTCAAACTTAGAGCCAATTCATTTTAACTTAAATCAACTTAAACCAAAATAGCTTATTTTTATGTTTATATCTTTGTTTACCTAAAACTAATTTTATTTGAAAGCCAATATTTTTTAGGTGAAATAATCTATTTATTGTAAATTTTTTATGACTATTAGTTTTTTATGAATTTATCTTTTTTAGGCCTTAAAAAAGAAAAATTCATAGAAATTTAATAACATAATAAAAATTTTATTTCAAATAGATTATTATACTTGTATAATATTGACTTTGAAATGAAATTTATTATAGGTTGAAAAAATATAAAAATAAAAATAAGTAATTTTAGTTAAGTTTATTTGAATTAAAATGAATTGTGTCTCAGTAAATACATGTCCTTAACCTTTCAAAACCTTATTGGCTGGTCCGTTAACTCATCCAGTTGCAGCATTTTTCTTTTCTGGGCCTCTCTTCCCTCCTTTTGTTGGCTCAATTTCACCCTTCAAGAAGGAAGATACATGCCCAGGTATTGGTCTAGTTAAAGCTCTTCTTATAACTCTCTTCCTTAATGGCTTCAAAATCTGATCTGGGGAGCAAACAGAGAAGCTAAAAACGAACTTGCCAATGAATAACCTCAGCCAATTCTCGATTTTGGTCACATGGTGCACCTGAACAGAGGCCTTTAACACTAGAAAAAACAGTTTACTCAGAAAACAATTACGTACATTTTCCAAGTCCTGTCAAGCCTAGTTCCTGCAATGATACAAAAATTAATTCTATAACTATAGCTCAGGAAGTTATCGTTTCAATAAGAACGAGGTTATTTTTCACTCACACGTTGTTGTGGGTTTTTCTTTTCTTAAATTTATCATTAAAATAAGGTAAAAATAATAAATAAACTACTAATATTTTGGATCCGGCTTGAATCGGCCACTAATATTTTTTCCTGGCTGAATAAACTACTATCATTATTCAAAATAACTAAATAAGCCACTAACATTATTCAAATGGACCAATTTACCCACTCGGCTCTTGAAATATTACAAAACGCTATCATTAACTTTTTAAAATTAACAAAATAGTTCCACTCAGTTTAAAATAATTCAAATATGCTACTTTCACTATTTATAAAATTTCATAACCACCTTCCAAATTTATATTTTTCAGGTATAGTCTATTTGTTGCCGCTTATAACTCTTTCAAAGTGTATCATTTTCGTCGCCCAAGATGAGATGCCTCTGACCCCATACTGCTACTCCCGAACAATGTGTCACTCATATTAGTGTTTAACGCAAGATTACGGTGCAATACAATGCAGAGTAAAAAGAGGAACATCATTACTACTATTAGCAAATTCAAAAGGATCTCAATTACTACCAACAAATGGAGTCTGAAAATCAATGTCAGCTTCAAGAAGGTGCTTCAAATGTTAGATTAATAAACTTCAAATGTGCTAAGAGCATAAGTATAAAATATAGGGACTAAACTTGGTATTTTAAGCTAAGATTTCATTAAACTTAACAGTAAAAGTTACCAGAGTGGCCGATTTGAGCAGATTCAGAAATGTCAGTGATTTATTTGGTAAAAAAAAAAAAGCAATGGTGGGTGAATAGGGTCAGCATAAAAACGTTAGTGGTTTATTCATTGTTTTTGCCTTAAAATAAATATTAGTAAAAAATAACTAAAAACTTCTTAACCATAAATTTGTGTTAATAAATTCAAATTTTAATTTATTTTAATTTTAAGTTAGCCATTTTTTATATCATATTTTTATCATTCAAATGATTAGTTATGATTAAAACATAACACATGTACATGCTTTGAAATAATGAATATTTTTTATGTCATTAAAGAAGAATTCACTAAAAAATTTCACCTTCTATCAAATTCAAATTCCAATATATTGATGAAAATTTTAGTTAGAAAAATTTTCTTTCAATTTTAGCAGTTATGGACAAAATTACTTTATTAAACATTATAACTTTTGAATTAAATAACTCATTCTACAAAACTCAATTAATAAAGATTAAAAGAAAAACAGAAAATTGGCAAAAAAAATTCAATGACTAAGAGATGAAATAGAAAAGCTTTACGTATTCAATGATTGATGGTGGCCAATGTTTTGTTCTAGAAGATAGTAAAAAAAAATCAACAACAACAAAAAAATTAAGATTGAAAGAGCACATAGAAAGAATATAGTTAAGTAGTTATTATTTATTAAGTTTGGGACTAAAACATAACATGGGTCGAACTTAGTAACTGAAATGGGAAAATAAAAAAATTCAGGCACCGAAATTGTAGTTTAACCATAAAAATTGAAACATGCGTATACTAAAAAAATTACAATATAGGCCTCCAGGACACGATTTTCTTGAAAGAAGATGACTGAACTTAAAAAAAAGTCAATCATGTCTACCAAAAAGAAGAAAAAAAAATGAATTAGCACCGTTGATAAACAGTATTTGGCACTGTTCATGAATAGTGCAAAACTCACGTCTTTTAACAAAAATGGTGCTATTTCAATGTTCATAGTAACACACATGTCTGCAGGCTACTCAATACCTCCTCACAGTGAAGGCAAAAAAAAAAAAAAATGCAATTGTTCATGAATAAGAACTAAATTCAGTAATTAGTATTAAGTTATATAATAAATTATTAAAATATTCTCATTTATAAATTTTTTAAATTAATTAAATTTTACTTTATTTTAATTTTGAGATAAGCTCTTTTTATGTTTTGTTGTTATCATGAAAATGATTAGTTATGATTGAAACATAATACTATGAAATATAACATTATACATACTTCAAAATATTGTATAATTTTTTTTATTAAAAAATAATTCACCGAAAAATTCCATATGTTATGAACTCAAATTTTAGTTTTTAATATTGATTGGAAATTTTTTTTAGAAGAATCCATGTTCAATTTTAGCAATTATAGACCAAAGTACTTTATTGAACCATAAAGCTTTTGAAGTAAATAACTCATGTTAAAAAATTCAATCATTAATAATGAAAAGGTATAACCAAAACACAAAATTATATTTAATTTAATTTAACCATTAACTTAATAGTGGTAAAAAGAAAAGAAAAAAAAATGAGCAAAGAGTTTGATTCCAAGAGAGGAAATGGAAAAACCTTAAGTATTAAGGGTTTAACAATTGAATTAATAAAGGTAAAAATAAAAAGAAATGGTTTGGCTGAAAATTAAACATATTATGGTTATCAATGTTTTACTTTAGAATATAGTACATAAAAAATAACAAAAAAAATTTGGAGACAAAGACAGCAAATAGAAAAAAACTAGCTAAGGAGTTATTAAGTTTAAGGACTAAAACATAACATGGGTCAAGTTTAGCGACTGAAATGTAAAACAGTAAAGTAAAACACGCAGAAACTGTAGAAATTGCAACCTAGGACTCTAAGAATCGACGACCGTGCGAAAAGGGTACTTATGTTCAAAAAGAGACGATCGTGCCCCCAAAAAAGCAGGAAAAAAAAAATCCAATGCACGGTTGATGAACAGTGCCCAAAATTGGCAATTAATATTAAGTTATAATAACTATGGTTAGCTTGAAATTGTAAATTATGATGTTCTCGGCGTTACTTGAAGGTAATCAAGTTTTGAAATTTACTTTGACCAACATTTAAATCCTTCATTGGAGACTTTAAGATGCTTATTTTAGGACTAATTACATCGCAAACGGTAAGTAGAACGTAGGTTATAGACAACCTCATGCTAAGGTGAAAAGATGCTGGGTTTTTTTTTAGTCGATCGAGCTCGAGCTCCAGTATGGGTTTTTCTAGTTGGGGTTTTTCGAACTCAAGCTCGAGCTTCAGCCGAAAATTGAGTACGAGTTAATTTTGAGCTGAGCTCGAGCCTGACAGTATCCGACCCCTTAAGCTCGCTGGCCTATTAGGCCCTATGTTTCATTTTGTCTTTTGGGCCTTATTATCTAGGCTTGTTATGCCCTTACCTTATATACTTAGTTAGGACTCTGTCCCAACCCATTTCCCTTAGTCCTTTGACTTTCTTCCCTTCGGCCATCGTCAATTTGTCTGCTCTCGTGTCCAGTACCAGATATCACCAGTCGCTTGACTCTCGTCTCCCACGCACCTAACCATGCTCCTAATCTGTTGTTCGTCCACCAATTGACGACGATTGTGTTGACCATGGACAGCATTGGCTTGTTGCACGACTCACACCAAGGAGTAGTCGGTCGGACACTTGAAATCGAAGCCAACACTTTTGACTTTGAGACACCTGAAGCCGATGCTCGAAGCTCAAGTCCAATGGCAACGCAATAGAGACACCCCAAGTCTGCGATTCGAACAACGATGATAAGAGCCCCATGTCGGTAGCAGAAACCCAATCGGCCCTTTCTCATTTTCATCCATTATTGGTAATTATTTTTGTTGCTTCATTTGATTTGCTGATTTCAGATTCTAAGATGATGGCGATTCGAACACAAGTATATGTAATGGGCCTTTTCTCAATTCGATCAAAGACGATAAAGATGGACATGAGATTGGGTGATGATGAACTAACTTAGATGAGAGGTTAGCGTTTGAGACGATGGCCCATTTATGATGTTTACAAATTTATGGTAGATCGGCAAAGGATTAAAAAGCTTATAATTGATTCTATCATTTTTCCTTCTTTGGTTATCTAAGTAAAAAATTGCACATTTAGTCCCCATCTTTATCTAAATTACAGTTATTGTATTAAAGAATTATAAAAGTTATTCGAGTTCTATGAGCTTTCAGGCCGAACTTGAGCCCTCCTCGAGTCGAGCTTGAGCCTAAAAATTTTGGACTCGAGCAATTCGAGCTTAAGCTTGAGTAGTGCCGAATAGAAAAGGAGCTAAGCTTGAGCCTGATGAGCTCGGGCTCGGCCTAGCCCATTTTCACCTTAAGAACTTGCGTAAACAATTTCACGTAAGGAAAAAAAACCATACAATACATAATAAATATGTCTTTGATATCAAAATAAACCCAAGTATTATGAAAGTGAATATTAAGTGAAAACACACAAATAAAATTTATTGATAAAACATAAAACTTGCCGATAATTAATGAATATTGATTTACCAAAGGTACATAAGATGCACTAAAAGAATTACAAACTTATGTGCAATCGGCGATAACAACAATTTGTCAACGTACCCATAAAGCAACGAAAGAATAGTGCTAGACAAATTGTAAACACCTTACTAACACTATTAAAAAACCCAGTTTTCTAACGGATAAATTACTAACGGCCTGTGTGTTTGTAATTATTAGTGCGTTAAATTGTTGGTAAAAACAATTAAAATTTACTAACGATCAAACACGTCAGACCGTTGGTAATGCTGTTGGTAACAATTAATTATTATTATTATTATTATTATTATTATTATTATTATTATTATTATTATTATTAAAAATATAATAATATATATTGAAAATATATCATATATATTATAATGTATAATGATATTAATCATATATAACATTATATATTTTAGAAAGTAAAGTTTTAAAAATTTTAAAACATTTCTTAAAAATAATAATTATAATTTAAAATATATATTATCATACACTTATATAATAATAATAATAATAATAATAATAATAATAATAATAATAATAATAATAATAATTAATTATTATTATTATTACTCTGTCTGTCCTGATATCTTTGCTCCATTCCCTTTTTCACGCAAACCAAGGCAGTCGTTCGACCCGCACGCTTGTTCCAAAATAGCCCTTCTCGTTAGTTTTCTGTCTCTCATCGAACTTGTCGTCACGTCATCATCATGTTGTTGGCCGGAGTCGTCGAGGTTCCCCTCACGCCATTGCACACACCTATTCGCTCCCTCTTGCCTTTGATCTTTGCCTTGTTTCTGTAAACTCCGATCTCCACCGTGCTTCTGTAAACCCTGCCGACCTCATCACTTTCAACTCCAAGGCCGCCTGTTCTCGTTGATCTTGGAAGTTGGGTCCTTAATCCGCCCTTGTCCACGATCGGGTCTTGTCTTCGATCACAGAATCGGGTTTCATCCTAGATCCTCATCGTTGTTAATCACGCTTCGATCGCATCAATCCAGTGGTTCGATCGCGTTGATCTTTATCCCTTCAACCTTCGTCTCTTCCTTCGACCTCCATGTCTGCCTTTGACCTTCATCGATCAAAGATCCTTCCTCCATCACCTCAATTCATCACGTCTATCGAAGATGAGAACGGTTAGCAATCTTTGTCACCTCGATCTACTATTGTTGATCGTCGTCGTCAATTTACCATTGTTGATCTGCCATTGTTGAATTGCTGTCATTGATTTGTTAGTCAGTCATCCGATCGTTGATCAGAGGAGAGAACATAGGTTGGAATAGATGAATTGTGTGATTGGAAAATAAATGGTATAATAGTAAAAATACTTGGTAAAATTTACTAAAAAGGAAAATGTTGCAAATAAATTGAGGCTCCGTTTGGGAACAGCTGTTGTCATCAGCGTTAGAGTTTTGGATAAATTATTTAATGGTTGAGATGAAAACGCTGAAGCTAAAAGCTAAAAGCTACCCTTGGATAGCTTTTTCAAAACTCTAACGCTAATCGCTGACACTAATACCAAACAGGGCCTGAGACAACCCAAAATGGAAAATGTTAAAAAGAAAGTGGGATGGAGTGAGTATTATTATTATTATTATTATTATTATTATTATTATTATTATTATTATTATTATTATTATTATTATTATTATTGTGTATCATATATAAGAATATGTACTTAAAATGTATCATATATATACATTAAATATATGATACATACATACATATATAAAATAATGTATCATATGTATCATATTTATATATATTTTATTATAAATAATAATAATAATATGTATATTTATATTTATATTTTTATATATATTCATACTGGTATTGTCAATTATATCATTGTTTAATAATATTTATATTTAAATACACACACACACACATACATACATACATACATTCACACACACACACACACACACACACACACACATACACACATATATATAGACGCACACACACATACATACATATAGACACACAATTTATAATTAATGTGTATGAAAAATATGTGAACATATGTTTATAGTGAAATTAAAATTAATGGTTTTAATGTATATAATAAACCAATTATCCTTGCTTCACATTATCTAATATAATGTATCATATGTATCATATTTATATATATATTATAAATATATATAATAATATTTATATTTATATTTTTATATATATTCATATTGATATTGTCAATTATATTATTTTTATATAATATTTATATTTAAATATATAAGTATATTTTATTATTATAATTATAAATATAATACTTATTCTATTTATTATTAAAAATATAATAACATATATTTAAAATGTATCATATATATTATAATGTATAATGATAATAATCATATATAAAATTATATATTATAGAATGTAAAGTTTTGAAATTATAGAAATTAAAATAATATTTTTAAAACATTTGTTACAAATAATAATTACAATTTCAAATATATATATGTATACACATATAGAAAAATAATAATAATAATAACAATATAATGTATCATTCGTATGTCTTATATTAAAAGCCCATATATTATTTACATATATGTAAAAGCCCACAAAACCCAAAACTCAAAACCCAAAACCCTAACCTATCCCACCTCTCATTTCCACTCATAACCATTGCCGCCTTTCACCCTTTCTGCTCTTACCTCTCACCTTCTCCTCCCTCTCTCCTATTTTCCAGCTGCCTTTCCTTCTCTTCATTGGCCGTCAATTACCCTCCATCTGTCCCCAGCCTTACTTTGCCGCCACTGTTCTCCTTCTGCCGTTTTGCCTCATTTGACTCTCCTCCCTTCGCCGTTCTCCCTTCATCATCATCGTCAACCCAGCCTTATCACCTCACCACCTTGCCTGACGCTGGATTGCTGGATGCTTGCTCATCTCTTGTTCTTGCTCAACGCCACCTAGCCTTCTGCTGCTTGGTCTGACACTACCTTGCCTCCTCACTTCACTCACCGCAAATGGGTTTCCTCCCATCTTCACTGATTTTGATTTTGATTTTGCAACCCATACATGTGTCATTTTCTTTTCACTTATTTCAATTTTGATTTTGTGACTAATTTGATGTTTTATTTTGTACTATTGGTTGCGATTTTTGTATATGAACTTGTAGATTTGGTTGTCTCGTTTTGATTTGGTAGATTGGATTGTTTGATTGTAGAACCGGTTGTTTGATTTAGTGGATTTGCTAGATCTGGTTATTTGATTGTAGATTTGGTTTGGATTTTGTGAATTTTTTGTTATTTTTGGTGAATTGTTGGTTAATTGTTGTGATATTTTTAATTATGTTATTTTTAATTTATTTTCAACTTTTCAAATTTTTGTGAATTTTAAATTTTTATTAATTTCAGTGAACTTTTACCAAATTTTATGAATTTTTTTGAATTTTTTGAGTTTTGGAAATATTTTTATAATTTTGTGAAATTTTTTATTTTTCAGTTTTTATGAATTTTCGTGAATATTTTGGTACTAATAAAATCTTTGTTATATAATTGTACTAAATATAAATTTTAGTCAATATAACATTTAGTAAATATGACATATATTTTTACTAAATATAATTTTATCAATTTTTTTTGGTTTTTTTAATATTAATTTATAATTATTCATACATTAATTTAGTAAAATTTAATGGGAATTTTACTATTAATTATTTTATTTTTTTACAAATATTGTTTTAAAAAGAATTTCAATTCCCAATGACTACTTGTTAGAAACTGCTTTAATTTTTTAAAATATTAAAAAATTTACCAATAGTCTGACAAGTTGGAAATATTACCAACGTACGTGCACGTTAGTAATTTCTTTGCCCGTTGGAAAATAAATCTGGTACATAACTGTTGGTAATTACCAACGCGTTCGGGTTGGAAATTATCAACGGCTTAAATTTTATGATTTGGTAACTAGATTTCCAATGAGCGACTTACCGGCGTGTATTTACTGACGGCTATGTATTGGAAATTCAAAATTACCAACCCAACGCACAGCTATTGAAAATGCGCGTTAGTAAATGCCAAAATTTCAGTAGTGTTATTGTTTATCTGTTGTTTATGTTCAAATTTAGATAGAGCATTTAATTTACATCATCTTAACTTGTACTCTATTTGTTTTACAAAAGCTGTCCCTTTTATTATTCACAGTAATTAATTTATGATTTTATTTCATTCAAAATTTATAATAAAAATCTGAAATTTTTATATAAAAATGAAACTTTAAAGATTATAGTTTCTAAATATTATTTTAAAAAACAATTTAATGCATATTAATATAAATATAGTCAAGTCAAACTTTTGTCAAAAAAGATAAAAAGGCCAACTAATACAAAACAAATAGAGTAATATTTTTATAATTTTTTGTATGGCATAAATAAATAAATAAATAATTTTTTTGACAGAATGTTCTGATATTTCAGGAAGTCTCAAGATAAATTTGAATGGAGAGAGTATAATATATCAAAAGTACACAAACATTGAATAGGATCATGTTTTTATTGTGAATATGCTATGCATCGACGCTTTTAAGTGCTTAATCTAGATATTAATTTGTCAATAATTACAGCCCCAACTTATTGCCACATTTATTTTACTCTAGGTTATAGTGGATACACAATTTAGGCGATGGTTAAAAAATCGGAAACAAATTTGCCCATATATAGGTTGTAATTTGACTATTCTATATGCCAACAATTTCACTCATGTTTATTATCCTTGTAATTTTCAATAAAAGCTATTTTTCATTAAAATTATTTATTAGAAGAAATATTTGGTTAATGTCAAATATGAATTTTAAGTTTGCTAATTAGATGATTGGCAGATGCTATAGATGAATTAAGAAAGGTAAATTGTAAAAGGGATAGTTACTTGATGGACAAATGTACCCATTTTTTTTTAAATAAACATAATTGAAATTTGGATAACAATTAAAATAGACGGAACAACCCTATGGATTGACTCAATAGCAAAATTCACTAAGTATGATTTGTATGATTTCTGTAATTTTTAAAGAATTGATATGCTACTTATTGATAATTTTACGCTAATTTACAAACTTTCACCTTTCACACGTATCTTGTTTGTGGACATGTGATGCGGATTATGAGTCATAAATTTTTGCCAATAGCTTACGACTATTGGTAGTGTGATAATTTTCAAATCTGATGAATATATGAAAGAAGTGATGATAAAAGATAAACTTTAAGGCTATATTGAAACTTTAATTAAGGCTATAGTGCACTATTCATGGACCCTTAATGCTACAAATAAATGAACTGTAAGTAGAGCTTAGGTTAAAAAATTACTAAAAAGGAAAATGTTGCAAATAAATTGGGACAACCCAAAATGGAAAATGTTACAAAGAAAGTGGGATGGGGGGAGTATTATTATTATATAAGAATATGTACTTAAAATATATCATATATATACATTAAATATATGATACATACATATATATATAAAATAGTGTATCATATGTATCATATATATATTTTTTTATTATAAATAATAATAATAATATGTATACTTATATTTATATTTTTATATATATTCATATTGGTATTGTCAATTATATCATTGTTTAATAATATGCATATTTAAATACACACACACATACATACAGACACACAATTTATAATTAATGTGTATGAAAAATATGTGAACATATGTTTATAGTGAAATTAAAATTAATGGTTTTAATGTATATAATAAACCAATTATCCTTGCTTCACATTATCTAATATAATGTATCATATAATATTTATAAATATTTATATTTGTATATATATTCATATTGATATTGTCAATTATATTATTTTTATATAATATTTATACTTAAATATATAAGTATATTTTATTATTATAATTATAAATATAATACTTATTCTATTTATTATTAAAAATATAATAACATATATTTAAAATGTATCATATATATTATAATGTATAATGACAATAATCATATATGAAATTATATATTATAGAATGTAAAGTTTTGAAATTATAGAAATTAAAATAATATTTTTGAAACATTTGTGTTGACACCCAATTTCGTCCGACCATTAAAAAGAAATTTTTTTTATAAAAAAAAAGAGTAATTAAAAAAATTAATTAATTATTATTTTTATTATTATTACTAAAAAAATTTTTACTTTAAAATACATTTTTGTTTTGTGAAGATTTGATTTAAAATAATATATGTGTGTATTTGAAAGAAAAAAAGAAAACTCCCAAAAAAAAAAAAAAGGCAAAATTTAAAAGTTTGAGGTAAAAATGACAACATTAAGAAGTTTTGGGAAAAATTGACAAATTCTAAAAGTTCCAGGAGCATTTGGTAGTTTGTCACATAAAATTTTGGGCCTGCCGACGTTTCTGGCCCAAATTGACAGAAAACGACAAAATTGTCAAAATCAGAAGCTTTAGGAACTTATCCAGAGGCTGAGAGACGTAAAGGACTAAGATTGTCAGTTTACTAATTTAAAAAGATAAGTTTGAAATTTTTTATTAATTTATCCATCAACAGTTCAGCCAAACTTCCTCTATAAATAGCCCCCCAAATTTTGTGCTGAACACAGAAAAAAATAGCAAAAAAACTTAGAGCTCCGTTTTAAAAAAAGAGAAAATTACAGCCCTTAGCCCCAGCCCTCTTCCCTTCTTCCCCAGAAAGCCAAATTTTTTTTTTATTGCTGTTCCCTCTCTCTCTCTCTCTCTCTCTCTCTCTCTCCGCCGTGCCCCTCGCCGCCCGCCGCCGCCGCCCTACGCCGTTCGCCGCGTTCGCCGCCGCCGTGCCCTCCCCTCGCCGCTCCTGCCGCCGCCGCGCTCGCCCTCGCCGCCAGCCGCCCGTGCCGTTCCCCCCGCCTCGCCTTCCTTTTTCCCTCGCGCCGCCCCTGCCCGCCGCCGCGCCGCCCTCGCCGCCCGCCGCCCGCACCCCACGCCGTCGCCCCCTGCCCCTGGCCGCGCCGCCAGCTGCCCCTCCCCTTCCCCCCTCGCGCCGCGTCGTCGTTTTCGTTTCCCAGGAATTCAAAATTTTAATTCAAAAGGGTAAACCCCTGTTTCACCCATCATCTTTTCAATTTCTTTCTATTAAGTCACTAACCTTTTTATTTTGTCTTTGCAGAAAATTAATTAATAAACTCTTTTATTTTTTTAACTTGTTTATTTATTTGTTTATTATTGTTATTATTACTAACCTTTTTCTTTTTTTGTTGTTATTAACAACTAACAACTAACTTGCTAATTTTTACTAACCTTTATTATTATTGTTGTTAATAATTAATTAAATTGTCTAACTTTTATTATTGTTGTTAATTAATTAATTTAATTAACTTGGTTAATTAACAATTAATTAATTTGGCTAACTTTTATTATTGTTGTTAATTAATTAACTTGACTAACTTTTTATTATTGTTGTTAATTAATTAATTTAATTAATTTGGTTAATTAACAATTAATTAATTTGGCTAACTTTTATTATTGTTATTAATTAATTAACTTGGCTAACTTTTTATTATTGTTGTTAATTAATTAACTTGACTAACTTTTTATTATTGTTGTTAACAATTAATTAAACTTGGCTAATTTTTATTATTGTTGTTAATTAATTTAATTAACTTAACTAACCTTTATTATTATTTATTTTTAAAGTGGATGGCCAAAAAAAAAAAACCCTACTTTATTATTATTAATTTTTCCTTTATTTGATTTATTTCATTTAATTCACCCTTACCCATAAATAAATAAATAAAACCTAAAAGAAGATTATTTTATAATTAATTATTAAAGCTAATAAAAATCATTAAAAAAAAACTAATTATTTTTATTTTGGAATACATGTTTTTATTATTTCTTTAAAGATAACAAAGTTAAATTTTTATTCCTTTTTGTTAAAATTAATAAACAAGCATGATTAAATAGTACTAAAAATATACAAATCAACTTCTTTTTTTAAAACATTTTTTAAAATAATGATATTTAAAATTTAAAATTCAAGAAAAATCCAATAAAATTATAATTAAAATAATTATAATTAATTAAATAATTAAAATTTAACAAAAATTAAAACTCCATGACCAAATGATCCGCCAGGATCCATGACTTGGAAATATTTTTTAATAAAGTATATAAATAAATTTTTCTTTATTAAAAATAAACACTTTGGACTAATATATTAATTATTGAATAAAATATAATTTTTTAGTTTTCTTTATTAATAAAAAGAATAAAAAGAGTAAAAATTTTGAGTTAATATTTTATTCAGTAATATTTTTACTTATTTCTTTCAAAATAATGAAAAGATATAACTTTTTGTTTCCTTTATAAAAATCTTAGTCAAAAATAATAAAAAAATAAATAATAATAATAAGTGAATTGAATTTCTCTTAAATATTTTAGACTTATTAATTAGATATATTTTCAGAGACGTTAATTAAAATTATTTAAAAAAATCTTTCAACAAACAAAAAGAATATAAAAATAAAAAATAAATATCAAGATTTTTATATACATGTAAATTTTTAAATAATCACTTTTGGTTAAATTTCTATCAAAAACAAAACAAATAAATATCAAAACTTTTATATACATAAAATTTTAGTTTCTTTTCTTAAATAATCACTTTTGATTAATTCTTTTTATTAAAAAAAATCAAAAATAAAATATTAAGATTTTTCTTTTATTTTAAAATATACATATAAATTTATGGTTTTTTTTAAATATACATAAAATTTTAATTAAAATAATTACTTTTTAGTTAATCTTTTACTCAAAACAAATTAAATAAATATTAAGACTTTTTCTTTTTGTTTAAAATATACATATAAATGTTTTGGTTTTCTTAATTAAATAATTATTTCTGGTTAATCTTTTTTTTAAAAAAACAAAAACAAAAAAAATATTAAAACTTTTTTTATATATATAAAATTTTTATTTCTTTTATTAAATAAATAAAATTTTGATTAAATAATTACTTTTTGTTCACTTTTTATCAGATAACATACTAAGACTTTTCTTTTATTTTTGAAATATATGTATAATTTTTTGGTTTATTTGTTAAATAAAATCTTGGTTAAATAATTACTTTTTTGGTTATCAAACCAACAGAATAAATGTCAACTCTTCAAATTTTCTTTAAAAAAATTCTTGATATTAAATATTTTATTAAATAAAATTATTTTTCTTTTATAAATTGAATAATTATTTAAATAATAAATAAATTTCACTAAAAAAAACTAAAAGAAAGATAAGAAAAAGATAAGAAAGATAAGAAAAAGATAAAAAAAGAAAAGAAAGAAAGAAAAGAAAGAAAAGAAAAAGAAAAGATAAAAAAAGAAAAGAAAGAAAGAAAAGAAAGAAAAGAAAAAGAAAAGAAAAGAAAAGAAAGAAAAGAAAGGAAAAATAAAACTAAAAGAAAGATAAAATCAATAAGAAAGAAAAGAAAGAAAGAAAAGAAAGAAAAGAAAAGAAAATGTAAAGAAAAAAAATAAAATTTTTAGATTATTAATAAATCTAAAATTTTCATAAACAAAAGACTTACAAATTAGTAATAATAAATTCCATAAAAATAATAATTATATAACTAACAATTAATTAAAGTAATTTCCATATCTGGATGATCCGGCAGGATCTACGGTTTGGAAAATATTAACTTTTTTTAACTAAATAAATTAAATAAATATAAAGATAAAATCCATATTCATAATATGGATAAAATTGTTTAAAATTTCACCAAATTCCGTGTCCAAATGACTCGGCAGAGTCCATGGTTCGGAATCAAATCTTCCGTGTCCAAATGACTCGGCAGAGTCCATGGTTCGGAAGTATAAAATTCTATACAAATTAATTACCAAAAATTCACATCCGATTAATTCAGTTAAAAATTCTAGATTGAAAATTAACTGAAATTTATTTAAAAGCAAAGTGAAACAAAATTAAAATCAACTAAGGTACCAATTTTTGGGCGTTTTAACAAAGTTGTTTTAATGTAACCGTACTCCCGAACCCCCGAACTCTCGCAGACCATATTTTAGGTAACCAATCGACCTAAACATAAACTGATTGGTGGCGACTCCCGAAAACCCAACGTTGCCACAGCTTGGCGACTCCGCTAGGGACTCCACGTTAGTGAGTCGAGCCTAAAGTTGTTTTGTTTTGATTTACTTTGCTTATTATGTGGATTTATATGTTATATTTACTTATTCTAAACATGCATAATGCATTCACAATATGAAGCTCTATACCCGAGCTTTCTCAAATCGAACACAATTCTTTCTAAGCGGAATTGGTGTTGTTATCCTTGTGAGGCCATGGTCTCCAAGCCTTCACCGGTTTTAAAGTAGCAAAGTAGTGTATTGCCTCCTGAGACGGTTAGTCTCTGCATGGGCCCACGAAAAGCTACGACTCGAATTAATCTATTCCTTACATTAACCCTAGAGGGTAAGGAATCGGGCCATCACTATGATTTAGTGACGGGATTCGGGAACTATCCCTTGCCTTTTTGATAAGCCACCTTATGCATATAGAACTCCCCACTTAACCATAGAACTGACCATAGAATTTCTACCATTTTACCAACACCATAAGCATATCCTTGTTATGCTGTGTTGTTACTCTACACTTTTCTTCGTATGGTTTTAACTTGTTTATCCATAATACTTCATGAGTTGTTAATTACTATTTAACTTGTTAATAACCTTATTTTTCTTTTGTTATACTTCCGTTCTGTGCAATTATTCTTCATGCATCAAAACCACGCATCAAATTATGCTAACTTTTTAGTCTTTATAATAATAACTAGAAGTCTTGAAGTTTCACAATAGTTGATAATCAAGCTCACTCATTCCATACATCCATTACATCAATTACATGCATATAAAATCTGATAAAAATAATCTCATTGCATGTATTCCATTACATCAATCACGTGCATATAAATTTTGATAAAAAACATAATCTCATTATGTATTGCATGCATCCATTGCATCAATCACATACATGTAGAGTCTAATAAAATAAATATTCCTTTAAAAAGGTAAAATTGGACCTCAACACCGATATCCAACTTGGCTCCAAACAAGACTAATGGCAGAACAAACTGAAGGACATCTCATAGATATAGAGTCCAAGATAGAAAATATGGCCGGAGCAATTCCCTCCTCATTACACCAAAAAATGAAATTCATTTTTGAAGGAAAGTTAATCACAGTCTTTGCTGAAAAAGGCATTCTGCTATCATCTATATCAATAGTAGCAAAGACCAAGTGACCTTCTCTTCCAAGTTGGTGTGACCCAAATCCCAAATGTAACTGAAAATTCTATCATATTGAAACTCAAGGCCCAACAGTTGGTCGAGTCCAAGTTGCTAGGCCCGATGTGATTCGTAATTGAAAGTGAAGATTTTGAGCTGGAATTACATTAATTTTGTAAGGGCTCCAAGTCAGATCTGACCTAATAGTCCGCACACACTTTTGAATGACAGGGAATCCTTTGAATAAACTTGTATCTTTGAAAGCTTGCAAAAGTAATCTAATAGTAAAAATCTCCTAGATTTAGTCCAGAATCTAGGGTGTAGTCTTTGTTAGATGGACACCTGGTATTCTTTTTCTGGTACAACAAAAAGATGTAATGCGTGCATTCTACTACTTTCCATTTTTACACTCTTTGCCATTATACTATCCATTATTGTCATCACACTTTACTTTTTGACAATCGGTAATTCTTTTTGTTCTCCAACAAAAAGATATTATGTGTGCATTCTATCATTTTTTACCAAAAATTTCATTTTTACCTCTATCTCTCAATCTTTGCCATTGCACTAACTATTATTGCCATCATACTTTGCTTTCTAAATGATACTACTCGTGGGTGAAAATAAAAAGTTAAGGGAGATTTGATAGTGGTGATCTTGAAAGTACTACTAAATCTAGCAAGAATGATTTCATATGTTGCACCCCAACTCTTAAAAAAAAGAATTCACAATGGTTATCAACATCCTTGCAAGAAGTCCGGGATTAGCTTCCAAAGAAGTTAGCTCTCATATTAAATGACTTTAGTGGCCTCCCAATTCTCACAAATGCTCAATACAAAAAAAAAATTCTCAGTTTTTCGCAACACAAATTCCAACAAAGGAAAGAAGTTCATCCCTTCCATCAAAAGCCATTAAAGGAAAAATCCAAAACAAAAAAAAGAGACTGAGAGCAAAGACAAGCAACTAAGGCCACTTGAATCATTTCACTTCAAGAGGGCTATGATCTCAGTTCTTTGCAACACAAACTCCGAAAAGAGAAATTCATCCCTTCCATCAAAAGACAACAAGGGAAAATTCAAAACCAAAAAGGACTGAGAACAAGCACGAGCAAGCAAGGCCACTTAAGTCATCTCACTTCAAGAGAGTTATCAAGTATGTCATCACCATAACTCACAAAAAAAAAAAGGAAACAAAAAAAAAAGGAAAAAGGGCCCAAACTAGAGCAAAAGAAAAAAAAAAGTGAGCTATGGATTCTAGACTGAAAACCTACAAAGGCGGTCTAGAAGACAAAAGCAACTTTCAAGCTAAGCATACATAAAGACCACGATAGTTGGGGGGCAACAGATGAGGTTTAACTTTCTAGAAAAGGTGACAAGTTTGAGGTTATCATTATTGAGTTTTTCACCATAATCAAATTTGCTCACGAGTAGTATTAAAAGACCATTCTTTCACACCACTTAAACTTAACTTTCCTCAGACCTAACATCCTCATTCAGTCAAAAGACTATCATTGTGAATCATGTTTCTACCTTATTTAATACTGCTCACGAGTAGTATTAAAAGACCTTTCTTTCACACCACTGAAACTTAACTTTACTCAGACCTAATATTTACCTCTTAATATCATTCTCATTCAGCTAAAAGACTGCAACAAAAAAAAAACATTCAAACTTAATTTTCTTCACACCTAACAGTTACCTCTCGATATCATCCTCATTCAGCTAAAAGGTTATCCTTGTGAATCATGTTTCTACCTTATTGCCTTGCACAGTTTATGTCTTCGAGTTGGAAAGGGAAGAATGACAGGATATTTTAATTAAAAACAAAGACCGTAAATTACTTTGTCAAGCTTTGCAAATTGATGAAAGTTTTTCTTTAAGGCCAAACCATTATTCATTAATGTGTGTAGACTTAAAAGTGAGGAGATAGCTTGAGACTTTCTTTAAGAAGATGTGGTTCTTGTAAGAGAGATTTACGATCAAGTGCCATCACAAATGTCTAGAAATGCTCGACCTTCTGTTAAAGGCGAGGTGATACCTTTTATCCACATAAACACCGTATTCAGGGGGGCAAAGTAGTCTCTACTAAGCGTAAGAAGAGTACTGCCAAGAAAGAAACTCAATAGACAATGGGGCAAGTCTTATCGATCAAAACTTGAGCTCAAGGAAGAGCAATCATTCAGACTATAGCATGGGGATAAATAAGTGTCGACACGGCCACAAGAAAATGGACAAAGAGACATTGAAAGATAAGCCTTTGATGGTATCAAATCCATGACAATGGATGAATACCCGAAAAGATATAAAGTATGAAGCGGGCCAACATTAAAGAAATTTAGATCAAAATTCAAGAACAAGTCAAGGAAATGGGATTTTGAAAAGAGTCGAGCTTTTGAGGCAATGGATAAGAGCTGGGAAGCATAAAGAGATTCAATGATAGTCCAAGAAGGCAATTATAAAGAGGATCCAGTAAAGCAAAGACATAAAGAACTAGATCCATACAAAAAAAAAAGCCATTAGTTACACATGCTCTGCATTCATGCATTTCATATCATGCATACATAGCCTTTACATAACAAGGACCAAACGAGAATCACATTCACAGCACAGTTACAGCAGTATAAGCTGAGATCTCAATGTCATCAGCTCTTACCAATCTATCACTAGATACACAGCTAATATGCGGGACCAACCCGCATCAAGAATTCAAGGATAAAGTAGACAATATTGTCAAAAGCCTGGCAATTGATCGAGGCTACACCTGGAAGGACAGGATTGATGCCAGCTTAGCAGCATCCAAGATAAGAGATAGCTGTGGTCAAAGATAAGGCAGACATCAAGAAATATTGTCGTTGAAACTTTGTCAAAAGCAGACAAAAGATTCAATAATCAAGGACTCGATCGACGTCAGCTGGATGGAATATCAAAGATAAGAAATATCATTTACATCAAAATGAAGTAGGATCTACTTTTCCGGTTAAGCGGCGGATATGGTACTCCGTAACTCTCAAGTCGGTTCTCTCAGTTGCCCATAATAATTAATTCTTTCCTCTCTTCTTTCTTTTACTTCCCTCTAGAAAATGGATCCTACTCTTTCTGTCTTATGAAAATATTTTCCTTCTCTCCCAATGAACATTCTCAAAAAGATCTACCAAGTTCGCTGTGAACGATTAAGAGTTCTCATGCACAAAGGAATCCCTGAAGATGTGCGGTTGTTAATCGAGGCCAAGGTTCGTCTGGCAGGTGAAATCCCAGAGGCATTTGTGTCTCACATGCCTGGTATAGGCAGAAGCTCTTATGCCAAAAAGCGAAGAGCGAAAAGGTTACGAGTCTGCCACAAATGTGGACGGTGGACTTGTAATACTAAATGTCGTTCTTTAGGAATGATCTCTGATAATCGAGAAGATAAAATACGATTCATCAAGAATGGCCTGAGTAAGGACTCATTGGATGATATCCGATTGACCCTTGAGACACATTCTTGTGGATCTGTGCAACGTGAACTTCTTGGTTTATGGAGCATTTTTCATGAAGAACGAAACCGTTACAGTCCCGGGAATCTGACTGTAAATGACCCTGTTTGCCAGCTTGTAGGAAAACTGGATGGGAAGCAAATCCTCGACTCATAGAAGCCATTAATGCCGTTACTAGACGTAAAGCCAGTGGAAGATGTGAGCCACAGTCACAATTACTGTACATACAGTTTGTTATATTTGGAAAAGTTTGCATTTTCTTTTGACAGATGTACATGCTCCCCTAAGTGTAATCGACACGTTATCCCTTTTCATCACTATAAATGCGTGTTCTTCCTTCTGATTAAGCAGCGGACAAGATACCCCATGACTTCTAAAGTCGGTTATTCCAGTCTCCTACAATAACTGATTCATTTCCCTCTTCTCTCAAATTCTCCTCTCATCAATGGATTCTACTCTTTCTGCACTGTGAAAATACTTTCCTTCCCTTCCAATAAAAGTCCTTAAAAAGATCTACTTTGCTAGATGTGAAAGAATCAGAGTTTTTACACGCAAAGGCATTCCCGATAATGTGCAGTGGATAATTGAAGCTAAGGTCCGTTTGGCGGGTGAAGTTCCAGATGCATTTATGCCCCGCATGCCCGGTTTAGGTAAAAGCCGTTATGCCAAAAGGCGAAGAGCAAAGAGACTAGGCGTGTGTTATAAATGTGGACGATGGAATTGTAATACTAAATGTCGCTCTTTAGGATACATCTCCATAAATCGTGAAGATAAAAGAAAATTTATTAAGAATGGCCTGCGTAAGGAATCTCTGGAAGATATCCGAGAGACTCTTGAAACGCATTCTTGTGGAAAAATACAAGGTGAAATTATCGGTTTATGGAGGACTTACCATAAAGAACGAAACCGTTACAGTCTTGGGAATGTGACTTTAAACGACCCTGTTTGTCAGTTTGTAAGAAAACTGGATGGGAAGCAAATCCCCGACTTATAGAAAGCATTGAAGCCATTACTGGACATAAATCAGTGGAAGATGAGAGCCACGGTCATAATTCCTGTACATATAAGCTGTCATTTGTCTTTTCTTTTGACAATAATGTACTTGCTTCTGTAAGTGTAATTAACGCATTATCCCTTTCATCACTATAAATATGTGTTAGTTATTTTCGTTTCCTACAATCACTAATTTCTTTCTTTGCCTTCTTCATCAATGGAGTCTTCTCTTTCCGCCCTACGAAAGTATTTTCCTTCCTTCCCAATAAATGTTCTTAAAAAGATTTATCAAGCTAGATGTGAACGATTCAGAGTATTTATGCACAAAGGCATTCCTGATAATGTGCGGTGGCTAATTGAAGCTAAGGTTCGTTCAGCTGGTGAAGTTCCAGAAGCGTTCTTTCTCCGTATACCCGGCTTTGGTAAAAGCGCTTATCCCAAAAAAAGAAGAGCAAAGAGGCTAGGCGTTTGTCATAATTGTGGATGGTGGATTTACGGCAATCAATGTCGTTCTCCAGGAGTGATCACCAGAAATCGTAATTATAGAATAAGATTCATTAAGAATGGCTTGCGTAAGGAATTTCTAGAAGATATTCGAGAGGTTCTTGAAGCGCATTCTTGCGGAATAGTGCAATTTGAGGTTGTTGGATTATGGATAATTTTCCAAAAAGAACGAGATCGTTACAGTCTTGGGAATCTGACCCTAAACGACCCTGTTTGCCAGTTTGTGAGAAAGCTAGATGAGATGCAAATCACCGATTCATAGAAAGCATTGAAGCCATTACTGGACGCAAAGCCAGTGGAAGACGAGAATCAAAGTCACGATTACTGTACGTGCTAGCTGTCGCTTTTGAAATTTTCCTCCCCTTTTGGTAATAATGTATCCACTCCTGACGTGAACCAAAGTCACGATTACTATACGTGCTAGCTGTCGCTTTTGAAATTTTCCTCCCCTTTCGGCGATAATGTATCCACTCCTGACATGAGCCATAGTCACGATACTGTACATGCTAGCTGTCGTTTTTGAAATTTTCCTTCTCCTTTAGCAATAATGTACCCACTCCTGACATGGACTACTGTATATAGCTGCCACTTTTGAAATTTTCCTTCTCTTCCAACAATCACGTACCTACTCCTGACGTAAGTTACAGTAGTGACTACTGTACATGCTAGCAGCTATTTTGAAAATTTTCCTCCTCTTTTAATGATAGTGTACCCATACCTGACCAGAGTCGTACTCGTGACTATTGTGTATAGCTAGCAATAATGTATCCATTCTTGAAAATAAAATTATTGCCTTATCTCTTCATCTCTATAAATATATCCTCTTTTCTCACAAGGGTAAGGATAGGAATGGAGAAAACCCCAACTCGTAAATCCCGAAGTATTTGTGTATTTTCTGGGGCTTTTCCTGGAAAAGATGAAGAGTATTTAAAGGCAACCAACCATTTGGGTAGAGTATTAGCTGAGCGAAAAATACATTTAGTTTATGGAGGAGGTAGTGTCGGATTAATGGGAGGTGTAGCATCAGCAGCATCTTTAGGAGGAAGTCAAGTTTTGGGCATCATCCCTGGACCTTTGAAATTTGTTTCTGGGGGCACGATTGGAGAAGAATTAGTGGTTAAAAATTTGCAAGAGCGTGTGTTACAAATGATTTTAAATGCTGATGCTTTTATCGCTCTACCAGGTGGTTTTGGCACATTGGGAGAAGTCTTTCAAATTGCTTCCATGGCCCAACTTAATTTGCATAAGAAACCCATTGGGCTTTTAAATGTTAACAATTTCTTTACAGGTCTGATAGCTTTTATGGATTATGCTATACAGAAGAATTTCATATCAAGAGTGGCACGGCGAATCATAATATCCGCAACAACTGCTGAAGAATTGCTAGATAAAATACAAGCTTTTGTTCCTGAACCAGATCCAGCAATGATTCAGATAGACTGGACACGACAGTCTTTCCCGACCATTTCACTCCCATAATGGTCCTCTACTCACCCTGTTTAAGTATTGTGGAAGAAAGAAGCGATCTGACCCGTTTTTCTTGTCCTTTAGTTTTATTATCAGCATTTTCTTTCGCGTTTCAGTTTTTCTTTTCAGGGAATTTCTTTTTTTATAAGATAGTGTCATCCATGTTGATATTAAAACCATAGGACAATGCCTTTAGGTTGGAATGGCTGAGTAAAGAGTAATTTTTGTTACTCTTGAGACGCATCCTATTAGGTCTACTAGGCATAACATTTTGGGGTAGTTAAGCTTTAACCTTATTCGGATGACATATCTCACAAGGGAATCTATATTTACTGAAGAAAATATTAGATGAACCTTGAATATTGATTCCAAACATCCGTTCCCTTTACATAATTTGTCAGTGTTATTGTCATCATCAAGATTCACTCGTTTTATCGAAGCCTAATTCTTTGCGCTCGCCAATTATGAAAATTCACACTTTCGAAGAAAATTATTCCAATTTCAATTGCTTTCATATAAATTTCGCTCGAGGTCCTAAGGAAAGCTCCTTAGCCTCAAAATCAATTTTCATCATCGGGGTTTTAAGGATGGAACCTTTGCCTCAAAAATAATCAATTTTCATCATCGGGGTTTTAAGGATGGAACCTTTGCCTCGAAAACAATCAATTTTCATCATCGGGGTTTTAAGGATGGAACCTTTTCCTCGAAAATAATCAATTTTCATCATCGGGGTTTTAAGGATGGAACATTTGCCTCGAAAATAATCAATTTTCATCATCGGGGTTTTAAGGATGGAACCTTTGCCTCGAAAATAATCAATTTTCATCATCGGGGTTTTAAGGATGGAACCTTTGCCTAAAAAATAATCAATTTTCATCATCGAGGTTTTAAGGACGGAACCTTTGCCTCAAAATCAATCATTAGTCCATCTTACAACGATAGAAGCTTTCCTATCGTTAGAGGTTCTAAGGACCTTTTCTTAACCTCAAACAAACAATCAATCATTCAGTCCATCTTACAACGATAGAACATTTCCTATCGTTAGAGGTTCTAAGGACCTTTCCTTAAACCTCAAACAAACAATCAATCATTCAGTTCATCTTACAACGATAGAACCTTTCCTATCGTTAGAGGTTCTAAGGACCTTTCCTTAAACCTCAAACAAACAATCAATCATTCAGTCCATCTTACAACGATAGAACCTTTCCTATCGTTAGAGGTTCTAAGGACCTTTCCTTAACCTCAAACAAACAATCAATCATTCAGTCCATCTTACAACGATAGAACCTTTCCTATCGTTAGAGGTTCTAAGGACCTTTCCTTAAACCTCAAACAAACAATCAATCATTCAGTCCATCTATAGAACCTTTCCTATCGTTAGAGGTTCTAAGGACCTTTCCTTAAACCTCAAACAAACAATCAATCATTCAGTCTATCTTACAACGATAGAACCTTTCCTATCGTTAGAGGTTCTAAGGACCTTTCCTTAACCTCAAACAAACAATCAATCATTCAGTCCATCTTACAACGATAGAACCTTTCCTATCGTTAGAGGTTCTAAGGACCTTTCCTTAAACCTCAAACAAACAATCAATCATTCAGTCCATCTTACAACGATAGAACCTTTCCTATCGTTAGAGGTTCTAAGGACCTTTCCTTAAACCTCAAACAAACAATCAATCATTCAGTCCATCTTACAACGATAGAACATTTCCTATCGTTAGAGGTTCTAAGGACCTTTCCTTAACCTCAAACAAACAATCAATCATTCAGTCCATCTTACAACGATAGAACCTTTCTTATCGTTAGAGGTTCTAAGGACCTTTCCTTAAACCTCAAACAAACAATCAATCATTCAGTCCATCTTACAACGATAGAACATTTCCTATCGTTAGAGGTTCTAAGGACCTTTCCTTAAACCTCAAACAAACAATCAATCATTCAGTCCATCTTACAACGATAGAACCTTTCCTATCGTGAGAGGTTCTAAGGACCTTTCCTTAAACCTCAAATAAACAATCAATCATTCAGTCCATCTTACAACGATAGAACATTTCCTATCGTTAGAGGTTCTAAGGACCTTTCCTTAACCTCAAACAAACAATCAATCATTCAGTCCATCTTACAACGATAGAACCTTTCCTATCGTTAGAGGTTCTAAGGACCTTTCCTTAAACCTCAAACAAACAATCAATCATTCAGTCTATCTTACAACGATAGAACCTTTCCTATCGTTAGAGGTTCTAAGGACCTTTCCTTAAACCTCAAACAAACAATCAATCATTCAGTCCATCTTACAACGATAGAACATTTCCTATCGTTAGAGGTTCTAAGGACCTTTCCTTAACCTCAAACAAACAATCAATCATTCAGTCCATCTTACAACGATAGAACCTTTCCTATCGTTAGAGGTTCTAAGGACTTTTCCTTAAACCTCAAACAAACAATCAATCATTCAGTCCATCTTACAACGATAGAACCTTTCCTATCGTTAGAGGTTCTAAGGACCTTTCCTTAAACCTCAAACAAACAATCAATCATTCAGTCCATCTTACAACGATAGAACCTTTCCTATCGTTAGAGGTTCTAAGGACCTTTCCTTAAACCTCAAACAAACAATCAATCATTCAGTCCATCTTACAACGATAGAACCTTTCCTATCGTTAGAAGTTCTAAGGACCTTTCCTTAACCTTAAACAAACAATCAATCAATCAGTCTATCTTACAACGATAGGAGCTTTCCTATCGTTAGAGGTTCTAAGGATCTTTCCTTAAACCTCAGAGTTTCGGCGGCGAGAAAGTTCTCAATGCCTAACTAAGGTCGAACGAAATTTGGTAAACGACTTTGCATACATCATGTCCCATGAAGCATGCAAAGGGGGGCAGCTGTTGACACCCAATTTCGTCCGACCATTAAAAAGAAATTTTTTTTATTATTATTACTAAAAAAATTTTTAGTTTAAAATACATTTTTGTTTTGTGAAGATTTGATTTAAAATAATATATGTGTGTATTTGAAAGAAAAAAAGAAAACTCCAAAAAAAAAAAAAAACGCAAAATTTAAAAGTTTGAGGTAAAAATGACGACATTAAGAAGTTTCGGGAAAAATTGACAAATTCTGAAAGTTCCAGGAGCATTTGGTAGTTTGTCACATAAAATTTTGAGTCTGCCGACGTTTCTGGCCCAAATTGACAGAAAACGACAAAATTGTCAAAATCAGAAGCTTCAGGAACTTATCCAGAGGCTGAAAGACGTAAAGGACTAAGATTGTCATTTTACCAATTTAAAAGATAAGTTTGAAATTTTTTATTAATTTATCCATCAACAGTTCAGCCAAACTTCCTCTATGAATAGCCCCCCAAATTTTGTTCTGAACACAGAAAAAAATAGCAAAAAAAGTTAGAGCTCCGTTTTAAAAAAAGAGAAAATTACAGCCCTTAGCCCCAGCCCTCTTCCCTTCTTCCCCAGAAAGCCAAATTTTTTTTTACTGCTGTTCCCTCTCTCTCTCTCTCTCTCTCTCTTTCTCTCCGCCGTGCCCCTCGCCGCCCGCCGCCGCCGCCCTACGCCGTTCGCCGCCGCCGTGCCCTCCCCTCGCCGCTCTTGCCGCCGCCGCACTCGCCCTCGCCGCCAGCCGCCCGCGCCGTTCCCCCCGCCTCGCCTTCCTTTTTCCCTCGTGCCGCCCCTGCCCGGCGCCGCCCCTGCCCGCCGCAGCGCCGCCCCTGCCCGCCGCCGCGCCGCTCTCGCCGCCGGCCGCCCGCGCCCCACGCCGTCGCCCCCTGCCCCTGGCCGCGCCGCCAGCTGCCCCTCCCCTTCCCCCCTCGCGCCGCGTCGTCGTTTTCGTTTCCCAGGAATTCAAAATTTTAATTCAAAAGGGTAAACCCCTGTTTCACCCATCATCTTTTCAATTTCTTTCTATTAAGTCACTAACCTTTTTATTTTGTCTTTGCAGAAAATTAATTAATTAACTCTTTTATTTTTTTAACTTGTTTATTTATTTGTTTATTATTGTTATTATTACTAACCTTTTTCTTTTTTTGTTGTTATTAACAACTAACAACTAACTTGCTAATTTTTACTAACCTTTATTATTATTGTTGTTAATAATTAATTAAATTGTCTAACTTTTATTATTGTTGTTAATTAATTAATTTAATTAACTTGGTTAATTAACAATTAATTAATTTGGCTAACTTTTATTATTGTTGTTAATTAATTAACTTGACTAACTTTTTATTATTGTTGTTAATTAATTAATTTAATTAATTTGGTTAATTAACAATTAATTAATTTGGCTAACTTTTATTATTGTTATTAATTAATTAACTTGGCTAACTTTTTATTATTGTTGTTAATTAATTAACTTGACTAACTTTTTATTATTGTTGTTAACAATTAATTAAACTTGGCTAATTTTTATTATTGTTGTTAATTAATTTAATTAACTTAACTAACCTTTATTATTATTTATTTTTAAAGTGGACGGCCAAAAAAAAAACCCCACTTTATTATTATTAATTTTTCCTTTATTTGATTTATTTCATTTAATTCACCCTTACCCATAAATAAATAAATAAAACCTAAAAGAAGATTATTTTATAATTAATTATTAAAGCTAATAAAAATCATTAAAAAAAAACTAATTATTTTTATTTTGGAATACATGTTTTTATTATTTCTTTAAAGATAACAAAGTTAACTTTTTATTCCTTTTTGTTAAAATTAATAAACAAGCATGATTAAATAGTACTAAAAATATACAAATCAACTTCTTTTTTTAAAACATTTTTTAAAATAATGATATTTAAAATTTAAAATTCAAGAAAAATCCAATAAAATTATAATTAAAATAATTATAATTAATTAAATAATTAAAATTTAACAAAAATTAAAACTCCATTACCAAATGATCCGCCAGGATCCATGGCTTAGAAATGTTTTTTAATAAAGTATATAAATAAATTTTTCTTTATTAAAAATAAACACTTTGGACTAATATATTAATTATTGAATAAAATATAATTTTTTAGTTTTCTTTATTAATAAAAAGAATAAAAAGAGTAAAAATTTTGAGTTAATATTTTATTCAGTAATATTTTTACTTATTTCTTTCAAAATAATGAAAAGATATAACTTTTTGTATCCTTTATAAAAATCTTAGTCAAAAATAATATAAAAATAAATAATAAAAAAAAGTGAATTGAATTTCTCTTAAATATTTTAGACTTATTAATTAGATATATTTTCAGAGACGTTAATTAAAATTATTTAAAAAAATCTTTCATCAAACAAAAAGAATATAAAAATAACAAATAAATATCAAGATTTTTATATAAATGTAAATTTTTAAATAATCACTGTTGGTTAAATTTCTATAAAAAACAAAACAAATAAATATCAAAACTTTTATATACATAAAATTTTAGTTTCTTTTCTTAAATAATCACTTTTGATTAATTCTTTTTATTAAAAAAAATCAAAAATAAAATATTAAGATTTTTCTTTTATTTTAAAATATACATATAAATTTATGGTTTTTTTTAAATATACATAAAATTTTAATTAAAATAATTACTTTTTAGTTAATATTTTACTCAAAACAAATTAAATAAATATTAAGACTTTTTCTTTTTGTTTAAAATATACATATAAATGTTTTGGTTTTCTTAATTAAATAATTATTTCTTGTTAATCCTTTTTTTAAAAAAACAAAAACAAACAAAATATTAAAACTTTTTTTATATATATAAAATTTTTGTTTCTTTTATTAAATAAATAAAATTTTGATTAAATAATTACTTTTTGTTCACTTTTTATCAGATAACATACTAAGACTTTTCTTTTATTTTTGAAATATATGTATAATTTTTTGGTTTATTTGTTAAATAAAATCTTGGTTAAATAATTACTTTTTTGGTTATCAAACCAACAGAATAAATGTCAACTCTTCAAATTTTCTTTAAAAAAATTCTTGATATTAAATATTTTATTAAATAAAATTATTTTTCTTTTATAAATTGAAGAATTATTTAAATAATAAATAAATTTCACTAAAAAAAACTAAAAGAAAGATAAGAAAAAGATAAGAAAGATAAGAAAAAGATAAAAAAAGAAAAGAAAGAAAGAAAAGAAAAAGAAAAGATAAAAAAAGAAAAGAAAGAAAGAAAAGAAAGAAAAGAAAAAGAAAAGAAAAGAAAAGAAAAGAAAGAAAAGAAAGGAAAAATAAAACTAAAAGAAAGAAAAAATCAATAAGAAAGAAAAGAAAGAAAGAAAAGAAAGAAAAGAAAAGAAAATGTAAAGAAAAAAATAAAATTTTTAGATTATTAATAAATCTAAAATTTTCATAAACAAAAGACTTACAAATTAGTAATAATAAATTCCATAAAAATAATAATTATATAACTAACAATTAATTAAAGTAATTTCCATATCTGGATGATCCGGCAGGATCTACGGTTTGGAAAATATTAACTTTTTTTAACTAAATAAATTAAATAAATATAAAGATAAAATTCATATTCATAATATGGATAAAATTGTTTAAAATTTCACCAAATTCCGTGTCCAAATGACTCGGCAGAGTCCATGGTTCGGAAGTATAAAATTCTATACAAATTAATTACCAAAAATCCACATCCGATTAATTCAGTTAAAAATTCTAGATTGAAAATTAACTGAAATTTATTTAAAAGCAAAGCGAAACAAAATTAAAATCAACTAAGGTACCAATTTTTGGGCGTTTTAACAAAGTTGTTTTAATGTAACCGTACTCCCGAACCCCCGAACTCTCGCAGACCATATTTTAGGTAACCAATCGACCTAAACATAAACTGATTGGTGGCGACTCCCGAAAACCCAACGTTGCCACAATTTGTTACAAATAATAATTACAATTTCAAATATATATATATATATTACCATACACATATAGAAAAATAATAATAATAATAACAATATAATGTATCATTCATATGTCTTATATTAAAAGCTCATATATTATTTACATATATGTAAAAGCCCACAAAGCCCAAACAAAACCCAAAACCCAAAACCCTAACCTAACCTATATAAATACCCTAACCTATCTCACCTTTCATTTCTACTCATAACCCTTGCCGCCTTTCACCCTTTCTACTCTCACCTCTCACCTTCTCCTCCCTCTCTCCTATTTTCTAGCCACATTTCCTTCTCCTCCTTGGCCGCTGATCACCCTCCATCTGTCCCCAGCTTTACTTTGCCGACACTGTTCTCACTTTACCGTTTGCCTCCTTCAATTCTCCTTCCTCCGCTGTTCTCCCTCCATCATCATTGTCAACCTAGCCTTATCACCTCACTGCCTTGCCCGACACCAAATTGTTGGATGCTTGCTCGCCTCCCGTTCTCGCTCAACGCCACCTAGCCTGCAGCTGCCTAGCCTGACACCACCTTGCCTCCCCGCCTCACTCACCGCAATGGGTTTCCTCCCATCTTCACTGATTTTGATTTCGATTTTGTAACCCATACATGTGTCATTTTCTTTTCACTTATTTCAATTTTGATTTTGTGACTAATTTGATGTTTGATCTTGTACTATTGGTTGCGATTTTTGTATATGAACTTGTAGATTCGGTTGTCTCATTTTGATTTGGTAGATTGGTTTGTTTGATTGTAGAACTGGTTGTTTGATTTAGTAGATTTACTAGATCTGGTTGTTTGATTGTAGATTTGGTTTGCATTTTGTGAATTTTTTGTTATTTTTGGTGAATTTTTGGTTAATTGTTGTGATATTTTTAATTCTGTTATTTTTTTAATTTATTTTCAACTTTTCAAATTTTTGTGAACTTTAAATTTTTATTAATTTTAGTGAAATTTTACCAAATTTTGTGAATTTTGGAAATATTTTTATAATTTTTTGAAATTTTTTATTTTTCAGTTTTTATGAATTTTTGTGAATATTTTGGTACTAATAAAATCTTTGTTATATAATTGTACTAAATATAAATTTTAGCCAATATAACATTTAGTAAATATGACATATATTTTTACTAAATATAATTTTATCAATTTTTTTCGGTTTTGTTAATATTAATTTATAATTATTCATACATTAATTTAGTAAAATTTAATGGGAATTTTACTATTAATTATTTTAGTTTTTTACAAATATTGTTTTAAAAAGAATTTCAATTTCCATTGACTACTTGTTAGAAACTGCTTTAATTTTTTAAAATATTAAAAAATTTACCAACAGTCTGGCAAGTTAGAAATATTACCAACGCACGTGCACGTTAGTAATTTGTTTGCCCGTTGGAAAATAAATTTGGTATATGACTCACACGTTCGCGTTGGAAATTACCAACGACTTAAATTTTATGTTTTGGTAACTAGATTTCTAATGAGTGACTTACCAATGCGTATATACTAACAGCTATGTATTGGAAATTCAAAATTACTAACCCAACGCACAGCTGTTGAAAATGCACGTTGGTAAATGCCAGAATTTTAGTAGTATTATTGTTTATCTGTTATTTATGTTCAAATTTATATAGAGCATTTAATTAACATCATCTTAACTTGTACTCCATTTATTTTACAAAAGCTGTCACTTTTACTATTTACAGTAATTAATTTATGATTTTATTTTATTCAAAATTTATAATAAAAATATGAAATTTTATATGAAAATGAAACTTTAAAGATTATAGTTTCTAAATATTATTTTAAAAAACAATTTAATGCATATTAATATAAATATAATCAAGTTAAACTTTTGTCAAAAAGGATAAAAAGACCAACTAATACAAAACAAATAGAGTAATATTTTTATGATTTTTTGTGTGGCATAAATAAATAAAAATAATATTTTTTTGACAGAATGTTCTGATATTTTAGGAAGTCTCAAGATAAATTTGAATGGAGGGAGTATAATATATCAAAAGTACACAAACATTGAATAGGATCATGTTTTTATTGTGAATATGCTATGTATCAACGCTTTTAAGTGCTTAATCTAGATATTAAATTGTTAATAATTCCAGTCCAACTTATTGCCACATTTATTTTACTCTAGGTTATAGTGGATACACAATTTAGGTGATGGTTAAAAAATCGGAAACAAATTTGCCATACATAGGTTGTAATTTGACTATTCTATGTGCCAGCAATTTCACTAATGTTTATTATCCTTGTAATTTTCAATAAAAGCTATTTTTCATTAAAATTATTTATTAGAAGAAATATTTGGTTAATGTCAAATATGAATTTTAAATTTGCTAATTAGATGATTGGCAGACGCTATAGATGAATTAAGAAAGCTAAATTGTACAGGGGATAGTTACTTGATCACTACTAGAAAAAACCGATTTAGCGACGGTCGCTGTCGCTACATAATACATAGCGACGGTGTGCCGTCGCTAAATGGTCCGTTGTTAATCTACTCGTTGCTAATTTATTAGCGATAGCTACCGTCGCTAATTAGCGACAGCCAAAGGTTGCTACCAAGACCGTCACAAATTTTCCCGTGGTTCATCGGTCGGCACTTTAGTGACCTTTTGCCGTCGCTAGTTAGTGACGCGTAGCTGTCGCTAGTCGCTAGTTAGTGACGCGTAGCCGTCGCTAATTAGTGACTTGTGACTGTCGCTAGTTAGTGACGCATAACCGTCGCTAGTTATTGTGGTTACTGACTAATGTAGGTCAGTAGTTAGTGACCCATGTACGTCGCTACTTAGTGTGGTCAGTGACGCATAACCACCGCTAGTTTGTGACACTTAACTGTCCCTAATTACTGGATACAATTTTCAAACTAAACCTCAACCATTCGTGTCCATTCTATACAACCCGAGCACAAAACTTGTTTCTAGTTAGTGACGCTTATCCGTCGCTAGGTAGTGACGTATAGCCATCTCTAGTTGTTATAATTAGTGACTAGTAACCATCACTAGTTACTAGTTAGCGACGCGTAACCGTCGCTAGTTAGTGACGCGCACCCATCGCTAGTTAGTAACGTGCACCCGTCGATGTCTGCTAAAATTTTTTTTCACCGATCATCCTCTATACGTGTCCATTCCATACAACCCAAACACAAAACTTGTTCCCAATAATTCAATGTAATGTGAAACACGTCCAAAAATCATAAACATAACAATTAATATTTAGAATGCATATAGTGTCACAATGTATTTTGGCATCTCTACAATGTTAATAATTATAGTCAAACAAGTTAATGGGATATAATTCTACCGTAATGACAACCAATTTTATGACTATTAGTACTGTTGACACCCAATTTTGTCCGACCATTAAAAAATTTAAACTAAAAAAAAAATTAAATTAATTAAAAAATATATAAATTTATTATTATTATTATTATTATTACTGAAAAATTTTAATTAAGTTAATTAGTTTAAAATACATTTTTTTGTTTTGTTTTGTGAAGATTTGATTTAAAATGATATATGTGTGTATATGTGTATGTTTGAAAGAAAAAAAGAAAACTCCATAAAAATGACAAAATTAAAAAGTTTGAGGTAAAAATGATAAAATTGAGAAGTTTCGGGAAAAATTGACAAAATCTGAAAGTTCCAGGAGCATTTGGTAGTTTGTCACATCAATTTGGAGCCAGCATAACCATTCTGGCCCCAATTAACAGAAAATGATAAAATTGTCAAAATCAGAAGCTTCAGGAACTTATCCAGAGTCTGAGAGACGTAAAGGACTGAAACTGTCATTTTACCAAATTAAAAGATAAGTTTGAATTTAATTAATTTTTAATTATGAACAGTCCAGCACCCCTTCCCCTATAAATAAGGGTCCAAATCTGTGTGTTAACACAGAGAAAGAAAGAGAAAAAAAATATAAAGAAAGTCTAGAGCTCCGTTTAAAAAAAAAAGAAACAATTACAGCCTTAGTCCCTGTCCTCTCCTCTCTCTTCCCAGAAAACCAAAAACTTTTCCTTCGTGACGCTTTGGCCATCCTCTCCGTTTTCTCCCGTGCGTTCTTTCTCTCTCCTCTGTTTTCTCTGTCCCGCACCACCGCCACCGTCGCGCCCCCCCCCCTCCCCCCAGCCGTGTCGCCCGTCGCCATCCACGCCGTCCGCCGTCGCTCCTTTTCCTTCCTTCCCTGCCCCGCCGCCGTCATCCTGCCCCGCCGCCGTCGCCCTGCCCTGCCGCCGTCGCCCTGCCCCGCCGCCGTAGCATCCCCTACCTCAGCCCCCCCTGCTCGCCCGCCTCGCGTCGTCGCTCCCGTTTCCTGTTTCCGTCAAATTCAAAATTTTAGTTCTAAGGGTAAAACTCCCTTTTAGTCCTCTATCTTTTCAATTTATTTCACTTTGGTCACTAACCTTTTATTTTGATCTTGCAGAATTAATTACTAACTCTTTTAATTTTTACTTGTTTATTTATTTGTTTATTATTGCTATTATTACTAACCCCTTTTTTTTTATTATTGTTATTAACTCACTAACTTACTAACTTTACTAACCTTTTATTATTATTATTGTTACTAATTTACTAACCTTTTATTATTGTTATTATCATTATTAACATCTAACTTTTCTAACTTTTGCTAACTTTTATAATTCATGGAAGGTTATACCTCCTATTTATTTATTTTTTTTAAGTGGATGGTCAAAAAGCCCCACTTTATTTATTTATTTATTATCTTTTAATATTCATTTATATGTTTACATGTGTTATTTTATGCAATTTTTTATGTCTAAACTAAAAAAAGAAAACCTCCCCTTTACTTTACTTTATTTAATTTAATTTTCCTTTATGCCAAAATTTTACTTTATGATAAAATTTATTTCACTTATTTAATAATAAATAAAATAAATAAGTAAATAATAACTAATTATAAAATAAAAAAAAAAAGAAGTTTTTATGTGAATAATTAACTTTCTTCATTTTTAAGGTTGTCAAAAAAATCTTTTTCAAACAAAAATCCCCATCCATCGTTATTTCAAATCTTCATTATTTTGAAACATCAATTTTTATTTTTTTCATTTTTTTTAAAAAAATTAACCTATTATTAAAATTATTAAAAAATTATTAAAAAAAATTATAATTGAATAATTCTAAAAATACAACAATAAATCAATTTTGTTTTTTTTAAATATATTTTTAAAGTAATAATAATTAAAAATTCAAGAAAACTAATAAAATAATAAAAATAAAAATTATGACTAAAATTTATTAAATAAACAATTAATAAAAAATTAATTTCCATATCTGGATGATCTGGCAGGATCCACGGTTTGGAAAATATCAACTTTTTAATTAAATAAATAAATACAAAGATAAAAATTCATATTTACGATATGGATTAAATTATTTAAAATTTTATCAAATTCCGTGTCTGGGTGACTCGGCAGAGTCCATGGTTCGGAATTAAAACTTCCGTGTCCGGGTGACTCGGCAGAGTCCATGGTTCGGAAATATCAAATTTTATCCAAATTAACTTAAAAATCCACATTTCGACATAATTCAGTTAAAATTTCTATTTTTGAAAATTAACTGAAAATTATTTAAATGCAAAGCAAAACAAAATTAAAATCAACTAAGGTGCCAATTTTGGGCGCTATAACAAAGTTGTTTTAGCGTAACCGTCCTCCCGATCCCCGAACTCTCGCAGACCAATTTTAAGGTGACCAATCGACCTAGGTGAAACAGATTAGTGGCGACTCCAAAAAACCCGACGTTGCCACAAGTACCTAACCACCAGACTATGGTGCAGCTGGCGGATTCTTCCCTATTGCTTGCCATATGGCTGCCATCTGATCCTTGTGTCTACGCTCCATCTGTGCTAACTAATCCTGATACTGACTCTCCATCTGTGCAGTACGCCTATCCATGTTCTCTTGTATCTGTGACTGTAACCAGTTTATGATTTTTTAAGTATTAATTAATTATAAATATACACATTCTTTTGAAAATATATGTAAATATATAAAAAGGAAGTCTAAAAAAAATGTACCTTAAAATTGGGTAGTGGATAGTACCCGTATACCCGCGGGATAGGTATTACCCTAACCTAGTTACTCAATTAGAGAGTTTGCAATTAGCTACACCCAGCCCATTGACATCGCTATCTTTCAGACAATATTTGACTCTAAACAATACAGCCTAGGAAACAAGACTCTCAAGCTGTTATTGCCTACCCAAGTATCATTCTAAAAAGTAACCTTTAATCTTAGTACCACATTCCAACTAAGACAATTAACAAAAGGTACACCAATTTTTTTTATTATAGAGCCTACTGCAGTTATTTGACTCCATACGGACCATTTACAATAAGCAGGAACCTCACTTCCCAAACAACCTGACTCCCCATAAGGACTTCTTATTACACTACACCATAAAGCCCCCATTTTGTTTATGAAACCTCTACCACCACTTACTAGAAGAGCTAAATTCTTCCCTAATAAACCACCCATACTTATACCACCATCCTCCTCACAAGTGAGGACCTTAGCCCAAGACATTTACCTAATATCATTACCCCACCCTCTTCTCCGTACAAAAAGAGTTGCGTAATCTCTCTAGGTATTTAATAACACTCAAAAGGGCTTAAAACATGGAGAGAAAAAATACAATGGTAAGCTAGAAAGCACCGACCTCACAAGTGTCAGTCTTCCTTTAATGAATAATAAAATAGTGTTTTATTGACTCAATTTGGATTCAAATTTTTCCTTTACCACTTTCCATGAATTGATTCTCTTTAAATTTAAGCCCACTGATAGACTCGAGTACTTAAATGGAATCTTTTCAGCTTTACAAGATGGGGCCGAGTAGCAAGAGTAGAAACTGAATCAGCATTGATACCCACACCATATAGACTTTTTTTTTTTTTTTGCAACTTTATTTTCAGACATGATATTAACTGAAAGCAGCTAAGCAAGCTTTTGAGATTTAAAAAGTTCAGACACAACCACAAAAATGTTGTTAGGGGAAGAGAGAAGTGTGTTACTTGTAGTTTTGGTGGGATGGTCATAGAGAACCAAAAGGACTAACAATTAGATGCAACAGCGGTAGCAGAAAGATTATAATTTGTCATGCTCAAAGTACAGAACCAGTAAGATTACATAAAAATTAGACACGAAAGCAATTTCCCCAATCAATCTGTATAAACAAATAAACATATCATTAATGGTTATGAAAATTAACTAGCTATCAACAAAGAATAATAGAAGAAACCCAGACTTACTGTGTGCACGTCAAAATCCCAGATGACGGGGTGAAGTAGGTGAAACGAAGGCCTATCGCACCAACTTGTAGAGAATATTAACTAGTTGACAACACCAAAGATATGGCCGAAACTAGGAACGCACAAACAGAACATGAAAATGCAAGTAAAGTGAAACCCTAAAACAAACAGACGATTTTAGGCATTAATCAATATGAAGTTAAAGAGAGATATATTTACCTGACAAACTCACAAATTGTGGCGCCATTTCAACGAATCGGGAAGAACGATTATGGAGATTGGGGCCGCCGCACTAGGGGAGCGAGGTCTGACGTTGATTTCACCCGGAGGAAGAGAAGACGGGGACTGAAGGAGTAGGGGTTTCGATTTAGGATGGGGAAGGGGATGAAGAGCAGAGGTTTCGATTTAGAGGAGCAAATGTGCGAAATGGAGAGGAAATAGAAGGCGATTTAGTGAACGAAGACTTAGAGAATTTCCAGACGATCAACACACGGAGAGAATTAGACGTGTTAAAATCCTATATGCATAGTGACGGTTAACTGTCCCTTAAAACTAGCGACTAATAGCTCTCGTTACTTCTTAACATATTACCTTAATCCATAATTAAATGATAAAATATAACTAAATGGTTAAACATAATGTCACAATAAACCATTGGTCCATGAATTTAATTTTCATTAAATATACTTTTTTTTATTACTAGAAATTTTATTAAGACATTTGTATGCTGAATTAATCACATTAAAATTTAATTATAAGTATACAATTAAACAATTGACATATAAAACGAGAACAGGTCTTCTTGAACTAGATTTAACATAAAGAATAAGTAAAATAAAATCTGAATAAATATAGGTCACATGATAAAGATTAAATAATGGAAAACTTATGAAGGTTATCAGTCGCTAATTAAATTTTAACAACTCATAACCCCTACTAAACATTTATCCGATATTAAGGTACACATCTCCATTATAGTACATATTTTAAACAATCGTTATTTATGTTAAAGTACATAACAATTTAACAAAAAAAATAACTATCACATGTGAACTATTACTATTTTTTGGATTTGTAAATTTTAGCGATGGCTAATCGTCACTAAGTTAGCGACGGTTAACCGTCACTAAATTAAAGAATAATTTATCAACCCATAACCCCTACTAAATATTTATTTGACTTTAAGGTACACATCTCAACTTCAGTATATATATTCAAAAAAAAATTATTTATGTTACAATAGATGACAATTTAGCATAAAAAATAATTATTACATAAGAACTATTAATATTTTTGGGCTTTTTTAATTTTAGCGACGTCTAGCCGTCACTAGGTTTAATTAACATTTATCAACTCATAACCCCTACTAAACTTTTATATGACTTTAAGGTACACATCTCTACTACAGTAAATATATTCAAAATAAATTAGTTATATATTAGTAGATAACAATTTGTCATGGCAAAAACTATTATATAAGAACTATAACTTTTTTTTTTGGAATTTTTCATTTTAGCGACGGCTAACCGTCATTAACTTAGCGACGGTTTTTAGCGACGGCTAACCGTCACTAACTTAGCGACGGTAAGCCGTCACTAAGTTAGCGACAACTAATCGTCACTAGGCTAAATTAAAATTTAGCAACTCATAACCCCTACTAAACATTTATACGACTTTAAGTTACACATCTCCACTATAGTACATATATTCAAAATAAATTAGTTATGTATTAGTAGATAACAATTTAGCGTAAAAAATAACTATCACATAACAATTATTACTTTTTTTTTAGATTTTTTTAATTTTAGCGACGGATGACCGTCACTAACTTAGCGACGGTAAGACGTCACTAAGTTGGATTAAAATTTAACCCCTACTAAACTTTTATACGACTTTAAGGTACACATCTCCACTACATTACATATATTTAAAATAAATTAGTTATGTATTAATAGATAACAATTTAGCATAAAAAATAACTATCACATAACAACTATTACTTTTTTTTTTGGATTTTTTTAATTTTAGCGACAGTTAACCATCACTAAGTTAGCAACGGTTAACCGTTACTAGGTTAAATTAAAATTTAGGAACTCATAACCCCTACTAAACTTTTATACGACTTTAAGGTATACATCTCCAGTACAGTACATATATTCAAAATAAATTAGTTATGCATTAGTAGATAACAATTTAGCATAAAAAATAACTATCACATAAGACATATTACTTTTGTCTTGGGTTTGTTAATTTTAGCGATGGCAAACCGTCACTAACTTACCGATGGTCAACCGTCACTAGTTTATGTTAAAATAGTTGACAATTTAGCAACTCATAGCCCCTACTAAACTTTTATCCGACTTTACCATACATATCTGCAGTACAGTACATACAGTAAAAAAAATTTATTTATGTTAAAATAGTTGACAATTTAGCATAACAAATGAGAACCAGTACAATTTTTTCATATTTTATTAAGTTTAGCGACGGCTAACCGTCACTAAGGTTAGCGATGGTTAACCGTCTCTAAGTTAGCGACGGTAAACTGTCACAAAATTTAATGACTCGTGATCGTCACTAATTTAGCGAAGGTAAGTCATTACTAACTTTAGCGACTTTTGATTGTCACTAATTTTGCGACGGGAAGCCGTCACTAAGTTTAGCGACGTTTCACCGTCACTAATTTAACGACGGTTGCCCGTCACTAAAACATTAGCGACTCCGGACTTTTAGCGACTATTCACCGTCGCTAAAAGCCGTCGCTAAATTGATTTTTTCTAGTAGTGGATGGACAAATGTACCCATTTTTTTTTAAATAAACATAATTGAAATTTGGATAACAATTAAAATAGATAGAACAACGCTATGGATTGACTCAATAGCAAAATTCACTAAGTGTGATTTTTATGATTTCTGTTATTTTTAAAGAATTGATATGCTACTTATTGATAATTTTACGCTAATTTACAAACTTTCACCTTTCACACGTATCTTGTTTGTGGACATGTGATGCGGATTATTGGTCACAAATTTTTGCCAATAGCTTACGACTATTGGTAGTGTGATAATTTTCAAATCTGATGAATATATGAAAGAAGTGATGATAAAAGATAAACTTTAAGGCTATAGTGAAACTTTAATTAAGGCTATAGTGCACTATTCTTGGACCTTCAATGCTGCAAATAAATGAATAAGCCATAAATTGTTAAGTAGGTTGAGTAGGTTCTCACATTTTTATTTTTGAAATAAGTATCTGAACGCATCTCTAGCTAGTTTAGTTCAAGTTCTTTTACTAATAATGAAGCCCTTGGATCACTAATTGTTAGTAATAGTGCCTGCCTTCAACGTGTTATTTCGACTCATGCTACTGCTGCTGCCTTGTTACTCTCTCACTCTACTCTTTCATTTATTTCTGTTTGCTGATTACCAAAAAAGAGTAAAAAAGGAAATGAGCAGATGAATATTATCCATCATTCTCACTAGCAATATTGGACCGTTCTGAATGTACTTTCCCTCATTTTATTACTTTGGAAAAATCGAGGCAGCAATTGTGGTGGGACAATGGGGGTTTTCTGCAATTAGCTTGGAGATCCATGGTGCAGCGAAGTAGTAGTAGTAGCTGTGTTGGGCTTAGGGACTGCACTGGCTCGATCTGGACGATGAATAAGGCCAAATTAATTTGCAGCAACATCACAATATGTTTAGCTACATTTTAGAGCATGGGCAGCTTATTTAGGAGGGAAAGAGGAAACCTGGTGGACTTGGTCTTTTTAGCTTCCTCCCTGGTTAGTGAGATCGAGTTAACAAAAGGACCGAAGAAAGGCAAAGAAGAGTTATAGCTAGATGAGGTGGTTTGGAGATTAAAGAGGGAGATAACGTGTTTGGATGAATTATAAGTATAAGAGTACATCTCAAAATTTATAAGTGATCATGGGAGCATTTATAATTGTTAAATCTTACATTGTCTAATGAAGGGGTTTTTGTCTCTATATATTGTGATGGAGTCTCTCCACTTATCACTAATTGATTTTAGTTTGGATGCTTTAACAATAATATTTATTTATCTTAGCATGCCTGAGTTGGTGGACAGGCTAGTAAGCTTTTCCAAAGTTGAGGGACAAACCTCTGAGTTTTGGACCAATGCGTGTGAGTTGGGTAAGTTCAGTGGCTAAATGCATATTTTGGCCCACATGTTGCAGCTCGACCCAAAGTCTAAAGATGCAATGTGACACCTGAGATCAGAAGAAGCAGAATGGGTTATGACTGGTCACGTGATGATGCCACTTGTCATTCAGATCAAAGCTCACCCTTACCTTCGCCAAGTCACCGGCCACAGCTCCGTTTTCTCTCTTCGCGTAGAGCGACACAAACCCAAGCTTGTCTGCTCTCTTAAGCCTTGTTTGGCTCTTCTCCGTACTTTACCCCGACACAGCTAATTTTTCTTTTTCGTTAATTATTCTCGTGTGTTGTTTTCATCTAATACCATTTTTCCTCTATATATTTTTAGTGTAGTTTTTTTTTTTAAATAAAATAGAGGAGCAAATTTATTGATCAACGATAAGAGAGCATTACAAAATAAAAAGGGCATAGCCTCCTCTCACAATGCTCTCCTAAGCGACCAAAAACTTATACAGGCAAGATTATGAGCAACCTCATTAACCTTAAGACAAGCAAACAAAAATTGGCAAGAGGAAAAATAACTTCTTAAACAACGAGCTTCATCGACTATTGAGTTTTAGAACTAAAACTTGAGAATCATACTCTATAAAAATGAAAAACAACTCATGGTGTAGTATTATATGAATGTGATAAATATAAAAATGTCAAGCAAGTTGCTCTTTTCGAAACTGGAATAATATATATTAATTAAGAATCCACATTTCTTGTAAGTTTTGTCGGATAAGTTGTGTGTTGGAAGACAACAACAACAACCATTTTCTTGTTCGGGTCAGAAAAAACACAAAGTAATACCCAAAAGTAATCGGCAATATCAAAACACTAAAGTGAATGCTTAACTTGCTATTAAGATGGCACCAAAACAAGCATGACCAAAACTTAACACAAGAAACAAGAGAACACAAGAAAACTTCTAAGGTCCTGTGTTTACCTATGTAAGCTATTAGGAATTTTTAAGGTCATACGACAAGTTTACATGACCCAAACCGATTCTTAAAGCTTTGAATGCATGAGAATTATGGTTCGTTCGAGAACAAACTTTTTAAATTGTTTTAGAATTTTAAATAATCTATTTAATCTTGTAGGTGAAATCGGTGAACATGAAAACAAGCTACACTTAAATAACTTTAATGCTAATAATTGATATTAGTACCAAACAGATTCAGAGAGGTTTTTTTTTTTTTTGAAATTCTGAAATGCACGTATGTGTATATACACATACTAGATGACATTAGAAAGAAAAGAGACTCCATTAGTACTTGAATTTTTGTTTTAGAAGGAATATGCGTTAATTAAGATAAGTTTTCTATTTGTAATAATTATCCCTAATTTTCCTTTTATAAATTTTTAAATTTGGTCACTTTCTTTATCAATTTAATTTCTAGTCTTTTCTTCATCTCCCAATCTACTGAATCAAATCTCGTTCTCTCCCCATTCTTTCTCAATAACTATGCAAATCGCTGCTGTCACCCACCCGTCCTTCATCGCTATCACCACTCATTACTGCAAGAACAAAACTTTTGAACAAAAAGAACAAAACCTTTGAACAAGAAACTTATCCTTTCTTATTCCTCTTGACGATTGGCAGTGGGACGATGATCGTGATTCTCATGGTTGGAACCTTCGCCCAGAAGCCGACTGCAAAAGTTAGAAGGCATCATGATAGACGCAACGGACCTTATGATCGGAAGGAAGGAAGAGAGACTGTATTATGGAGAAGGTGGGTATTCGCGGTGACTGGATTCGCAATTTTGGGATTGGACAATTTGAAAGTTTTATCTTGGTAAAAAATGGTTGGGTTTGTTAACTGATTTGCGGTACAATTGGGTTTAGTTGTATTATTTTGTACATAGCGCACACAATTTAATACATTTCACTTCCAACTTAATACATTTTTGCATCTAGTTGTTGTTGATGGTAATGACGATATCAATTATGGTACTGGTGGTTGTGGCAACGTCGGGTTTTCAGGAGTCGCCACCAATCTGTTTCACCTAGGTCGATTGGTCACCTTAAATATTGGTCTGCGAGAGTTCGGGGGTTCGGGAGTACTGTTACGTTAAAACAACTTTGTTAAAACGCCCAAAAATTGGCACCTTAGTTGATTTTAATTTTGTTTCGCTTTGCTTTTAAATAAATTTCAGTTAATTTTCAATCTAGAATTTTTAACTGAATTAATCGGATGTGGATTTTTGGTAATTAATTTGTATAGAATTTTATACTTCCGAACCATGGACTCTGCCGAGTCATTTGGACACGGAAGATTTTTATTCCGAACCATGGACTCTGCCGAGTCATTTGGACACGGAATTTGGTGAAAATTTTAATCCATATCGTAAAAATATGGATTTTTATCTTTTTATTTAATTTATTTATTTTGAAAGTTTGATATTTTCCAAACCGTAGATCCTGCTGGATCATCCGGATATGGAAATTACTTTAATTAATTGTTAGTTATATAATTATTATTTTTATGGAATTTATTATTACTAATTTGTAAGTCTTTTGTTTTTAGATTTATTAATAATCTAAAAAAATTATTTTTTATTCTTTACATTTTCTTTTCTTTTCTTTCTTTTCTTTCTTTCTTTTCTTTCTTTTTGATTTTATCTTTCTTTTAGTTTTATTTTTCCTTTCTTTTCTTTCTTTTCTTTTCTTTTCTTTTTCTTTTCTTTCTTTTCTTTATTTCTTTTCTTTTTTTATCTTTTCTTTTTCTTTTCTTTCTTTTCTTTCTTTCTTTTCTTTTTTTATGTTTTTCTTATCTTTCTTATCTTTTTCTTATCTTTCTTTTAGTTTTTTTTAGTGAAAGTTATTTATTATTTAAATAATTATTCAATTTATAAAAGAAAAATAAAAATAATTGGCTTTTTAAAAAATTATTTTTATTAGGCTTAAAAAATAATCTTCTTTTAATTTTCATTTATTTATTTAAGTAAGGGTAAAGGTGAATTAAATTAAAAAAAATTATATAAAGGAAAATTAATAATAATAAAGTGGGGCTTTTTGGCCATCCACTTTAAAAATAAATAATAATAAAGGTTAGCAAAGTTAATTAATTAACAACAATAATAAAAATTAGCCAAGTTTAATTAAATTAATTGATTAACAACAATAATAAAAAGTTAGTCAAGTTAATTAAATTAATTGATTAACAACAATAATAAAAAGTTAGTCAAGTTAATTAAATTAATTAATTAACAACAATAATAAAAAGTTAGTCAAGTTAATTAAATTAATTAATTAACAACAATAATAAAAAGTTGGTCAAGTTAATTAAATTAATTAATTAACAACAATAAAAGTTAGCCAAGTTAATTAAATTAATTAATTAACAACAATAAAAGTTAGCCAAGTTAATTAATTAATTAATTAACAACAATAAAAGTTAGCCAAGTTAATTAATTAATTAACAAAAATAATAAAAAGTTAGACAAGTTAATTAAATTAATTAACAACAATAATAAAAAGTTAGCCAAGTTAATTAAATTAATTAATTAACAACAATAATAAAAAGTTAATTAATTGTTAACAACAATTATAAAAGTTAGTAATAATGCAAAAATTAAAAGGTTAGTAACAATAATAATATTAAAAGTTAGTTGTTAGTAAGTTAATAACAAAAAAAAAAAAGGGTTAGTAATAATAACAAATAAGTAAAACAAGTAAAAATTAAAATAGTTAGGAATTAATTCTGCAAGAACAAAATAAAAGGTTAGTGACCAAAGTGAAAGAAATAAAAAAAATAGAGGACAAAACAAGGGTTGTACCCTTTAGTTTTAATTTTGAATTTTGCTGGGAACATGAGACAGAGCACACGCGAGGGAGGAGGAGGGAGGAGCAGGCACGGCGCAGGGGAGGAAGAGGAAGGGCAGGGTGGCGCAAGGGAAGAACGCAGCGGCGGCGTGGCGGCGGCGCGGACGGAGCGGCGACAGGCGACGGCCGGCAGAGGAAGGAGAAAGAGAGAGAAAACGAGAGGAGAGAGAGAGAGAACGCACGGGAAATGGAAGGAAGAAGATGGTCGAACTGTCAAAATAAAAAATTTTGGGATTTTCTGGAGAAAGGAAGGAGAGCCAGGGGCTAAGGCAGTAATTTTTTCTATTTTTTAAAACGGAGCTCTAAGCTTTCTCTGTATTTTTTTCTGTGTTCAGCACAAAATTTGGGGGGCTATTTATAGAGGAAGTTTGGCTGAACTGTTGATGGATAAATTAATAAAAAATTTCAAACCTATCTTTTAAATTGGTAAAATGACAATTTTAGTCCTTTACGTCTCTCAGCCTCTGGATAAGTTCCTGAAGCTTCTGATTTTGACAATTTTGTCGTTTTCTGTCAATTTGCGCCAGAAACGTCGGCAGGCCCAAAATTTTATGTGACAAACTACCAAATGCTCCTAGAACTTTCATAATTTGTCAATTTTTCCCGAAACTTCTCAATTTTGTCATTTTTACCTCAAACTTTTAAATTTTGCCATTTTTTTTGGAGTTTTCTTTTTTCTTTCAAATACACACATATATCATTTTAAATCAAATCTTCACAAAAAAAAATGTATTTTAAACTAATTAAAATTTTTAGTAATAATAATAATAATAATAATAATTTTTTTTATTTAATTTCTTTTAAAATTTTTTATGGTCGGACGAAATTGGGTGTCAACAGCTGCCCCCCTTTGCATGCTTCATGAGACATGATGTATGCAAAGTCGTTACCAAATTTCGTCCGGCTTAGCTAGGCATTGAAAACCTTTTCGCCGCCTAAATCCTGAGGTTAAGAAACTCTCCTTAGAACCCTGGCGATAGGAGCTCTCCTATCGTTGAAGGAAAATTGATTGTTTCTGAGGCAAAGGTTCCATCCTTAAAACCTCGGATTGATTGATTGATTTCGAAGCAAAGGTTCCATCCTTAAAACCTCGAATTGATTGATTGATTTCGAGGCAAAGGTTCCATCCTTAAAACCTTGAATTGATTGATTGATCTCGAGGCAAAGATTTCATCCTTAAAACCTCAGATTGATTGATTGATTTCGAGGCAAAGGTTCCATCCTTAAAACCTCAGATTGATTGGTTGATTTCGAGGCAAAGGTTCCATCCTTAAAGCCTCGAATTGATTGATTGATGTCGAGGTAAAGGTTTCATCCTTAAAGCCTCGAATTGATTGATTGATGTCGAGGTAAAGGTTCCATCCTTAAAACCTCGAATTGATTGATTGATCTCGAGGCAAAGGTTCCATCCTTAAAACCTCGAATTGATTGATTGATCTCGAGGCAAAGGTTCCATCCTTAAAACCTCGGATTGATTGATTGATTTCGAGGCAAAGGTTTCATCCTTAAAACCTCAGATTGATTGGTTGATTTCGAGGCAAAGGTTCCATCCTTAAAACCTCAGATTGATTGATTGATGTCGAGGTAAAGGTTCCATCCTTAAAGCCTCGAATTGATTGATTGACCTCGAGGCAAAGGTTCCATCCTTAAAACCTCGGATTGATTGATTGATTTCGAGGCAAAGGTTCCATCCTTAAAACCTCGGATTGATTGATTGATGTCGAGGTAAAGGTTCCATCCTTAAAACCTCGGATTGATTGATTGATCTCGAGGCAAAGGTTCCATCCTTAAAACCTCGGATTGATTGATTGATGTCGAGGCAAAGGTTCCATCCTTAAAACCTCGGATTGATTGATTGATGTCGAGGTAAAGGTTCCATCCTTAAAACCTCGGATTGATTGATTGATTTCGAGGCAAAGGTTCCATCCTTAAAACCTCGGATTGATTGATTGATTTCGAGGCAAAGGTTCCATCCTTAAAACCCCGACGATGAAAATTGATTGTTTTCGAGGCAAAGGTTCCATCCTTAAAACCTCGGATTGATTAATTGATTTCGAGGCAAAGGTTCCATCCTTAAAACCTCGGTAATGAAAATTGATTATTTTCGAGGCAAAAGTTCCATCCTTAAAACCCCGATGATGAAAATTGATTGTTTTCGAGGCAAAGGTTCCATCCTTAAAACCCCGATGATGAAAATTGATTATTTTTGAGGCAAAGGTTCCATCCTTAAAACCCCGATGATGAAAATTGATTGTTTTCGAGGCAAAGGTTCCATCCTTAAAACCCCGATGATGAAAATTGATTATTTTCGAGGCAAAGGTTCCATCCTTAAAACCCCGGCGATGAAAATTGATTGTTTTCGAGGCAAAGGTTCCATCCTTAAAACCCCGGCGATGAAAATTGATTCTTTTCGAGGCAAAGGTTCCATCCTTAAAACCCCGATGATGAAAATTGATTATTTTCGATGCAAAGGTTCCATCCTTAAAACCCCGATGATGAAAATTGATTTTGAGGCTAAGGAGCTCTCCTTAGGACCTCGAGCGAAATTTATATGAAAGCAATTGAAATTGGAATAATTTTCTTCGAAAGTGTGAATTTTCATAATAGGCGAGCGCAAAGAATTAGGCTTCGATAAAACGAGTGAATCTTGATGATGACAATAACACTGACAAATTATGTAAAGGGAACGGATGTTTGGAATCAATATTCAAGGTTCATCTAATATTTTCTTCAGTAAATATAGATTCCCTTGTGAGATATGTCATCCGAATAAGGTTAAAGCTTAACTACCCCAAAATGTTATGCCTAGTAGACCTAATAGGATGCGTCTCAAGAGTAACAAAAATTACTCTTTACTCAGCCATTCCAACCTAAAGGCATTGTCCTATGGTTTTAATATCAGCATAGACGAAACTATATTATAAAAAAAAGAAATTCCCTGAAAGGAAAAACTGAAACGCAAAAGAAAATGCTGATAATAAAACTAAAGGACAAGAAAAATGGATCAGATTGCTTCTTTCTTCCACAATACTTCAACAGGGTGAGTAGAGGACCATTATGGGAGTGAACTGGTCGGGAAAGACTGTCGTGTCCAGTCTATCTGAGTCATTGCTGGATCTGATTCAGGAACAAAAGCTTCCATTTTATCTAGCAATTCTTCAGCAGTTGTTGCGGATATTATGATTCGTCGTGCCACCTCAGGGATAAACTTCTGCTTCACAGCACGATTCATAAAAGATAATAGACCTGCGAAGAAATAGTTAACATTTAACAGCCCAATGGGTTTTTGATGTAAATTAAGTTGGGCCATGGAAGCAATTTGGAAGACTTCTCCTAATGTGCCAAAGCCACCTGGTAGAGCGATAAAAGCATCAGCATTAAAAAGCATTTGTAACAAGCGCTCTTGCAGATTTTTAACCACTAGCTCTTCTCCAATCGTGCCCCCAGAAACCGATTTCAGAGATGCAGGGATAATACCCAGAACCTGGCTTCCTCCTAAAGATGCTGCTGATGCTACAGCTCCCATTAATCCGACACTACCTCCTCCATAAACTAAGTATTTTTCGCTCAGCTAATACTCTACCCAAATGGTTGGCTGCTTTTAAATACTCTTCATCTTTTCCAGGAAAAGCCCCAGAAAATACACAAATACTTCGGGATTTACGAGTGGAGGTTTTCTCCATTCCTATCCTTACCCATGTGAGAAAAGAAGAAAAGAGGATATATTTATAAAGATGAAGAGATAAGGCAATAATTTTATTTTCAAGAATGGATACATTATTACCAGCTATTCACAGTAGTCACGAATATGACTCTGGTCAGGTATGGGTACACTATCGTTAAAAGAGGAGGAAAATTTTCAAAATAGCTGCTAGCATGTACAGTAGTCACTACTGTAGCTTACGTCAGGAGTAGGTACGTGATTGTTGGAAAAGAAGGAAAATTTTAAAAGTGGCAGCTATATACAGTAGTCTGTGTCAGGAGTGGGTACATTATTGCCAAAGGGGAGGAAAATTTCAAAAGCGACAGCTAGCACGTACAGTGTCGTGACTATGGCTCATGTCAGGAGTGGATACATTATCGCCGAAAGGGGAGGAAAATTTCAAAAGCGACAGCTAGCACGTACAGTAATCGTGACTTTGGTTCATGTCAGGAATGGATACATTATCGCCGAAAGGGGAGGAAAATTTCAAAAGCGACAGCTAGCACGTACAGTAATCGTGACTTTGGTTCATGTCAGGAGTGGATACATTATTACCAAAAGGGGATGAAAATTTCAAAAGCAACAGGTAGCACGTACAGTAATCGTGACCTTGTTCCGTCTTCTACTGGCTTTGCGTCCAGTAACGGCTTCAATGCTTTCTATGAATCGGTGATTTGCATCTCATCTAGCTTTTTCACAAACTGGCAAACAGGGTCGTTTAGGGTCAGATTCCCAAGACTGTAACGATCTCGTTCTTTTTGGAAAATTATCCATAATCCAACAACCTCAAATTGCACTATTCCGCAAGAATACGCTTCAAGAACCTCTCGAATATCTTCCAGAGATTCCTTACGCAAGCCATTCTTGATGAATTTTATTCTATCATTACGATTTCTGGTGATCACTCCTGGAGAACGACATTTGTTGCCGCAAATCCACCATCCACAATTATGACAAACGCCTAGCCTCTTTGCTCTTCTTTTTTTGGCATAAGCGCTTTTACCAAAGCCGGGCATACGGGGAAAGAACGCTTCGGGAACTTCACCAGCTGAACGAACCTTAGCTTCAATTAGCCACCGCACATTATCAGGGATGCCTTTGTGCATAAATACTCTGAATCGTTCACATCTAGCTTGATAAATCTTTTTAAGAACATTTATTGGGAAGGAAGGAAAATACTTTCGTAAGGCGGAAAGAGAAGACTCCATTGATGAAGGAGGCAAAGAAAGAAATTAGTGATTGTAGGAAACGAAAATAACTAACACATATTTATAGTGATGAAAGGGATAATGCGTTAATTACACTTACAGAAGCAAGTACATTATTGTCAAAAGAAAAGACAAATGACAGCTTATATGTACAGGAATCATGACCGTGGCTCTCATCTTCCACTGATTTATGTCCAGTAATGGCTTCAATGCCTTCTATAAGTCGGGGATTTGCTTCCCATCCAGTTTTCTTACAAACTGACAAACAGGGTCGTTTAAAGTCACATTCCCAAGACTGTAACGATCTTGTTCTTTTTGGAAAGTCCACCATAAATCCATAATTTCCCATTGCACTATTTCACAAGAATGTGTTTCAAAAGTTAATAGGATATCATCCAAAGATTCCTTACGCAGGCCATTCTTGATGAATTTTCTTTTATCTTCATGATTTCTGGAGATGTATCCTAAAAAGCGACATTTAGTATTACAATTCCATCGTCCACATTTATGACAGACACCTAGCCTCTTTGCTCTTCGCTTTTTAGCATAAGCGCTTTTACCAAAGCCGGGCATACGGGGAAAGAACGCTTCTGGAACTTCACCAGCTGAACGAACCTTAGCTTCAATTAGCCACCGCACATTATCAGGAATGCCTTTGTGCATAAAAACTCTGATTCTTTCACATCTAGCAAGGTAGATCTTTTTAAGGACTTTTATTGGAAGAGAAGGAAAGTATTTTCGCAGGGTAGAAAGAGTAGAATCCATTGATGAGAGAAGAATTTGAGAGATGATGGAAAGGAATTAGTTATTGAAGGAAACTTAGATAACCGACTGGAAGAACATGCATTTATAGCGATGAAATGGATAACGTGTCGATTACACTTAGGAGAGCATGTACATCTGTCAAAAGAAAATGCAAACTTTTCCAAATATAACAAACTGTATGTACAGTAATTGTGACTGTGGCTCACATCTTCCACTGGTTTTACGTCCAATAACGGCATTAACGGCTTCTATGAGTCGAGGATTTGCTTCCCATCCAGTTTTCTTACAAGCTGGCAAACAGGGTCATTTACAGTCAGATTCCCGGGATTGTAACGGTTTCATTCTTCATGAAAAATGCTCCATAAACCAAGAAGTTCACGTTGCACAGATCCACAAGAATGCGTCTCAAGAGTCAATTGGATATCATCCAACGAGTCCTTACTCAGGCCATTCTTAATGAATCGTATTTTATCTTCTCGATTATCAGAAATCATCCCTAAAGAACGACATTTAGTATTACAAGTCCACCGTCCACATTTATGGCAGACTTGTAACCTTTTCGCTCTTCGCTTTTTGGCATAAGAGCTTTTGCCTATACCAGGCATGTGAGACACAAATGCCTCTGGGATTTCACCTGCCAGACGAACCTTGGCTTCGATTAACCACCGCACATCTTCAGAGATTCCTTTGTGCATCAGAACTCTTAATCGTTCACAGCGAACTTGGTAGATCTTTTTGAGAATGTTCATTGGGAGAGAAGGGAAATACTTTCGCAAGGCGGAAAAAGTAGGATCCATTTTCTAGGAGGAAGTAAAAGAAAGAAGGGGTGAAGGAATCAGTTATTATGGGCAACTGAGAGAACCGACTTGAGAGTCACGGAGTACCGTATCCGCCGTTTAACCGGAAAAGTGGATCCTACTTCATTTTGATGTGATAGATATTTTTTATATTCCATCGAGCTGACGTCGATCCAGTCCTCGATTATTGAATCCATTGCCCGCTTTTGACAAATTTTCAACGACAATATTTCTTGATGTCTGCCTTATCTTTGACTATCTCTTATCTTGGATGCTGCTAAGCTGGCATCAATCCTGTCCTTCCAGGTGTAGCCTCGATTATTGAATCAATTGCCAGGCTTTTGACAATATTGTCTACTTTATATTTTTTTTTATATCTGCCTTATCCTTGGCTATAGCTATCTCTTATCTTGGATACTACTAGCTGGCGTCAATCCGATCCTTCCAGGTGTAGCCTCGATTATTGAATCGGTAGCCAAGCTTTTGACAATATTGTCTACTTTATTCTTGAATTCCTGATGCGGGTTGGTCCCGCATATTAGCTGTGTATCCAGTGATAGATTGGTAAGAGCTGATGACATTGAGATCTCAGCTTATATTGTTGTAGCTGTGCCGTGGATGTGCTTCCCGTTTGGTCCTTGTTATGTAAAGGCTATGTATGCATGATATGAAATGCATGAATGCAGAGCATGTGTAACTAATGGTTTTTTTTTTTTTTTTGTATGGATCTAATTCTTTATGTCTTTGTTTTACTGGATCCTCTTTGTGATGGCTTCTTGGACTATCATTGAATCTCTTTATGCTTTCCAGCTTTTGTTCGCTGCCTCAAAAGCCCAACTCTTTTCAAAATCCTCTTTCTTTGACTTGTTCTTTGAATTTTGGCCTCAATTTCTTTAAAGTTGGCCCGCCTCATAATTTATATCTCTTTCGGGTACTCATCCATTGTCATGGATTTGATACCATCAAAGGCTTTACTTTCAATGTCTGCTTTGCCCCTTTTCTTGTGACCGTGCCGACACTTACTTATTCCCATGTTATAATCTGAATGATTGCTCTTCCTTGAACTCATGTTTTGATCCATAAGACTTGCCCCCTTGTCTATTGAGCTTCTTTGTTGGCGGTACTCCTCTTACGCTTCGTAGAGACTACTTTGCCCCCCTGAATATGGTGTTTATGTGGAAAGAGATATCATCTCGCCTTTGATTTAACAGAAGGTCGAGCATTTCTAGACCTTTGTGATGGCACTTGATCGTAAATTTCTCTTACAAGAACCACATCTTATTAAAGAAAGACTCAAGCTATGTCCTCACTTTTAAGTCTACATACATTAATGAATAATGGTTTGGCCTTAAAGAAAAACTTTCATCAATTTGCAAAGCTTGACAAAGTAATTTACGGTCTTTGTTTTTAATTAAAATATCCTGCCATTCTTCCCTTTCCAACTCGAAGACATAAACTGTGCAAGGCAATAAGGTAGAAACATGATTTACGAGAGGTAAATGTTAGGTGTGAGGAAAGTTAAGTTTGAATGTTTTTTTTTTGTGGCAGTCTTTTAGCTGAATGAGAATAATATTAAGAGGTAAATATTAGGTCTAAGTAAAGTTAAGTTTGAGTGGTGTGAAAAAAGGGTCTTTTAATACTACTCATGAGCAGCATTAAATAAGGTAGAAACATGATTCACAATGATAGTCTTTTGACTGAATGAGGATGTTAGGTATGAGGAAAGTTAAGTTTAAGTGGTGTGAAAGAATGGTCTTTTAATACTACTCGTGAGCAGTATTAAATAAGGTAGAAACATGTTTCACAATGATAGTCTTTTAGCTGAATGAGGATGATAAGTCTGAGGAAAGTTAAGTTTAAGTGGTTTGAAAGAAGGGTCTTTTAATACTACTCGTGAGCAAATTTGATTATGATGAAAAACTCAATAGTGATGACCTCAAACTTGCCACTCTTTCCAGAAAGTTAAACCTCATCTGTTGCCCCCCAACTATCGTGGTCTTTATGCATGCTTGGCTTGAAAGTTGCTTTTGTCTTCTAGACCGCCTTCGCAGGTTTTCAGTTTAGAATCCATAGCTCACTTGTTTTCTTTTTTTTTTTCTTTTGCTCTAGTTTGAGCCCTTTTTTTCCTTTCTTTTTTTTTTTTGTTTTTGTTTTTGTTTCCCTTTCTTTTTTTTTTGTTTTGTTTTTTTTTTGTTTTGTTTTTTTTTTTGTTCCTTTTTTTTTTTGTGTGAGCTATGGTGATGACATATTTGATAACTTTCTTGAAGTGAGATGACTCAAGTGGCCTTGCTTGCTCGTGCTTGTTCTTAGTTCTTTTTGGTTTTGAATTTTCCCTTGTTGGCTTTTTGATGGAAGGGATGAACTTTTTCCTTTTCGGAGTTTTTGTTACAGAGAACCGAGATCATAGCCTTCTTGAAATGAGATGATTCAAGTGGCCTTACTTGCTTGTGTTTGCTCTCAGTCTCTCTTTTTTTTGTTTTGAATTTTCCCTTGTTGGCTTTTTGATGGAAGGGATGAACTTTTTCCCCTTTTTTTTTTTTGGAGTTTGTGTTATGGAGAGCCGAGATCATAGCCTTCTTGAAGTGAGATGACTCAAGTGGCTTTATTTGCTTCTCAGTCTCTTTTTTTTTTTGGATTTTTTTCTTGTTTGGATTTTCTCTTTAATGGCTTTTGATGGAAGGGAGGAACTTCTTTCCTTTGTTGGAATTTGTGTTGTGGAAAACTGAGAATTTTTTTTTGTATTGAGCATTTGTGAGAATTGGGAGGCCACTGAAGTCATTTAATATGAGAGCTAGCTTCTTTGGAAGTTAATCCCGGACTCCTTGCAAGGATGTTGATAACCACTGTGAATTCTTTTTGAGGGTTGAGGTGCAACATATGAAATCCTTCTTACTAGATTTGGCAGCACTTTCAAGATCATTACTATCAAATTTTCCTTAACTTTTTATTTTCACCCACGAGTAGTATCATTTAGAAAGCAAAGTATGATAGCAATAATGGATAGTATAATGGAAAGGAGTGAGAGATGGATGTAAAAACAGAATTTTTGGTAAGAAGTGATAGAATGTGTAGGTGTAATAATTGAATTTTTGGTAAAAATTGGTACAATATGTAGATGTAATAATGGAATTAAAAAGTGGTATAATGTACACGTAACATCTTTTTGTTAGAGAACAAAAAGAATTACCAGTTGTCAAAAAGTAAAGTGTGATGGCAATAATAGATAGTATAATGGCAAAGAGTGTAAAAATGGAAAGTAGTAGAATGCACGCATTACATCTTTTTGTTGTACCAGAAAGAATACCAGGTGTCCATCTAACAAAGACTACACCCTAGATTCTGGACTAAATCTAGGAGATTTTTACTATTAGATTACTTTTGCAAGCTTTCAAAGATACAAGTTTATTCAAAGGATTCCCTGTCATTCGAAAATGTATGCGGACTGTTAGGTCAGATCTGACTTGGAGCCCTTCCAAAATCAATGTAATTCCAGCTCAAAATCTTCACTTTCAATTACCAATCACATCGGGCCTAGCAGCTTGACCTCGGTTTTGTTTGATTTGTAGAGGAATGGCCTTGGGACTTGACGGCTTAAGAGTAGGTTTTGAGATTGGTATAGCATTGACTTCTTGTTCTTTAATGATCACATTCACATCATCATAAAAACGATAAGTTGGGATGAGTCTATGAGTCTTTGCAGATTCTTACGGAATTCTGAACATTCTTGGATAGAATGACTCTTACTGTCATGAAAGTTGCACCATTCCTCATCTTCAACTTCTTCATGTCCAAAAGAAGGCTTTCCCATGATAATCCCTTCTTTTACAAGGCATGAATATACATGCTTAAGAGGGGTTATGATATCATTGACTGACTTTTTCATCAGCCGGTGTTCTTCTATCATATTGACTGGTTTTTCTTGATGAGGCGGCAATGGATTGTGAGTGACGTTCGGTTCATCGGAAAAGTCCAACCACTTTGATTCGATTAATTGTTGGACTATACGTTTCAATGCTGTGCAATTTTCCAAGCCATGGCCTGGAACGCCATCATGATATGGGCAAGTTATGTTGGGGTCATACCACGTTGGATATGGGGGTCCAAATGGATTTGTAGGAATTGGACGGATAAGTTGACTTTCTATGAGTTTTGGATACAACTCAGTGTAAGTCATGGGAATTGGTGCAAAAACTTCTTTTGGTCTTCGTGTGGGTACTGGAGGAGTCGGAACAGGTGGCCGTAACTGATTAGGCCTGTTGAGAGGATAATTGTTGGGCCTATTGGGAGGATAATCATTAGGCCTATTGGAAGGATAATCATTGGGCATATTGGGAGGATAGTCATTGGGCCTATTGGTAGGATAATAATTGGGCCTTTTAGCAGAATAGGATAGGCGAGGACCGGTAGCCACAGTACCTACGAGGGGAATCCCTCTTTCGCGTCCTATTTGTTGTACTTCTTCATCTTTTGTTCTGGATGGTCCTCCTCTTTTCATAGGATCACTAAAGGACTCAGCAATCTTCCCAGTCCTAATCCCATGCTCGATCCTTTCTCCAGACATGACAACATCGGAGAAATTAGTTGCCGAATTGCCGATGAGTTTGTCATAATATGGGTATTTCAGTGTCTGGACAAACAAAGTAACCATTTCTTTTTCTGTCATGGGTGGCTGAACTTGTGCAGCTAAGTCCCTCCACCGTTGGGCATATTCCTTGAAAGTTTCTGGCTTTTTCTTCTCCATGTTTTGGAGAGTTTGGCGATCCGGAGCCAAGTCCATAACATGTTTATAGTTGCCGATGAAGGCCTGAGCAAGGTCATTCCAAGTTTTGATGTTTCTTGGTCCTTGACTTAGATACCACTGCAATGCTGATTTTGTGAGACTTTCCTGAAAAAGTGCAATCCACACCTTTTCATCTTTTGTGAGTGGTTGTAGTCTCCTTAGGAACAGTGTGATGTGAGTGATGGGATCACTCGTTCCATCGTATTTTACGAAATCCGGTACTTTAAAGTCCGAAGGGATTATGACGTCTGGCACTAAGCAGAGGTCATCCACTGAGAGACATCCGAATATATTACCTCCTTCAATGGCTCGCAGTCTCTTCTCTATTGTTTCGAGCTTTTGAGATTCTGCTTCTTCTTTTGGTAATATATTCTTCTCTTCATGTACAGTATCTTGTTTCAGGTGAACACTAGCAGACGGTCCTGATTCTTGCAACAGGTTTTCTTGGACTGAGACTCGTTGCGGGGTGAATCCCGGGGGATAAGTGGGATCTTGTACTTCTTTGATGGGGACTTGAGTTGCTTTCCCTTTGATTAATTCCATCAATTGTCTCATCTGTTCTGACATACTTTCAATCTTGGACTCCATCTCCATGAGACGTCCTTCGGCTTGTTCTGCCATTAATCTTGTTTGGAGTCGAGTTGAATATCGGTGTTAAGGTCCAATTTTACCTTTTTAAAGGAATATTTATTTTATTAGATTCTATGCGTATATGATTGATGTGATGGATGCATGCAATGAGATTATGTTTTTATCAAAATTTATATGCACGTGATTGATGTAATGGAATGCATGCAATGAGATTATTTTTATCAGATTTTATATGCGTGTGATTGATGTAATGGATGCATGCAATATAAAGTGAGATTATGTTTTTATCAGACTTTATATGCACGTGATTAATGTAATGGAATGCATGCAATGAGATTATTTTTATCAGATTTTATATGCATGTGATTAATGTAATGGAATGCATGCAATGAGATTATTTTTATCAGATTTTATATGCGTGTGATTGATGTAATGGAATGCATGCAATGAGATTATTTTTATCATACTTTATATGCACGTGATTAATGTAATGGAATGCATGCAATGAGTGAGTTTGCTTATCCATTATCGTAGAACTTCAAAACTTTTAGTTGTCATTATAAAGACCAAAAAGTTAGCATAATTTGATGCGTGGTTTTGATGCATGAAGAATAATTGCACAAGAAAGATAAGGTTATTAATAAGTTAAATAGCAATTAACAACTCATGAAGTATTATGGAAAAATGAATTAAAACCATAAATATAAGACACGAAGAAAATAAAAGTGTAGAGCAACAACATAGCATAACAAGGACGTGCTTATGGCGTTGGTAAAATGGTAGAAATTCTATGGTCAGTTCTATGGTTAAGTGAGGAGTTCTATATGCATAAGGTAGCTTATCAAAAAGGCAAGGGATAGTTCCCGAATCCCGTCACTAAATCATAGTGACGGCCCGATTCCTTACCCTCTAGGGTTAATGTAAGGAATGGATTAATTCGAGTCGTAGCTTTTCGTGGGCCCATGCAGAGACTAACCGTCTCAGAAGGCAATACACTACTTTGCTACTTTGAAACCGGTGAAGGCTTGGAGACCGTGGCCTCACAAGGACAGCAACACCAATTCCGCTTAGAAAGAATCATGTTTGATTTAAGGAAGCTCGGGTATAGAGCTTCATATTGTGAATGCATTATGCATGTTTAGAATAAGTAAATGTAACATATAAATCCACATAATAAGCAAAGTAAATCAGAACAAATCAACTTTAGGCTCGACTCACTAACGTGTCCTCCCCAGTGGAGTCGCCAAGCTGTGGCAACGTCGGGTGTTCTTGGAGTCGCCACCAATCTGTTTTCTTAGGTCGATTGGTCACCTTAAAATTGGTCTGCGAGAGTTCGGGGATCGGGAGTACGGTTACGCTAAAACAATATTGTTATAGCGCCCAAAATTGGCACCTTAGTTGATTTTAATTTTGTTTTACTTTGCTTTTAAATAAATTTCAGTTAATTTTCAAACTAGAAATTTTAACTGAATTAATCGGATGCAGATTTTTAAATTAATTTATATAAAATTTGATACTTCCGAACCATGGACTCTGCCGAGTCATTTGGACACGGAAGATTTGATTCCGAACCATGGACTCTGCCGAGTCATTTGGACACGGAATTTGGTGAAATTTTAAACAATTTTATCCATATTGTGAATATAGATTTTTATCTTTATATTTATTTAATTTATTTATTTTAAAAAAAGTTGATATTTTCCAAACCGTAGATCCTGCCGGATCATGCGGATATGGAAATTATTTATAGTTAATTATTTAATTATTATTTTATGGAATTAATTATTAGTTTAACTTATAAGTCTTTTTTATTAAATTTGTTAATGATTTAAAAAAATCTTTCTTTTTTTATATCTTATTATTCTTTTCTTTCTTTTCTTTTCTTTTCTTTATCTTTTTGATTTTTATCTTTCTCTTATCTTTCTTTTCTTTTTCTTATCTGATTTTTCTTGTTTAATGAAGGATATTTATTATTTAAAGAATTACTCAATTTATAAAAGAATTAAAAAAAAAATAATTAATTTTTTATTTAATAAGAAGTTAATTTAAAGGAATGAAAGAGTTTAAAAATAAAAATCTTTGATCATGGTACGGGGCGTTGTTACTCAGCCAGACCCTCTTCACCAGGTGAAGCAGCTCAAAAGCGGGCACGAGACAGTTTCCAGCCAATATACCATGAACTAAAAAAAATTTTTTTTGACTTAACAATATGGTTCAGATTTATTTTACATATATATTTTTTATGGCTAATTTCTTTAAATGAAATGAGTTTAACCATAAAATAAAGAAAAATTAAATAACAATAAATAAAGTGGAGGTTTTCTTCTTTTTTTTTTATTTATTTATTTTTTGTTTTGAACATCCATTAAAAAAAAAGATGCATAAATTAAATAACACATGCAAATAGATAAAGGGAAAACACATAAAGTAAACAAAAGAATATCAAAAGATGATATATAAATAAATAAAGTGGGGCTTTTCGGCCATCCACTTTTTTTTAAAATAATAAATAGGAGGCATAACCTTCCCTTATAATAATAATAATAATAATAATAATAATTAAAGTTAGTTATTAATAAAGTTAGTAAAGTTAGTTGTTAGTATAACAAATATTAAATGGTTAGTGACAACAATAATAATAAAAGTTAGCGGTCAGTACAGTTAATTGTTAGTATAGCAAAAATTAAATGGTTAGTGATAACAATAATAATGAAAGTTAGTGGTTAGCACAATTAATTGTTAGTATAGCAAAAATTAAATGGTTAGTGATAACAATAATAATGAAAGTTAGTGGTTAGCACAATTAATTGTTAGTATAGCAAAAATTAAATGGTTAATGATGTTAGTTGAGTTAGTAATTAGTTTATGCAAAAATTAAATAGTTAGTAATCTGAATAGAATAATAATAATAATAACAATAATAATAATAATAATAATAAATAATAATAATAATAATAAACATATAAAGATTATTGTTAGTTCTGTAGAAATAAAAAAAAGGGTTAGCGACTTGTATAAATAAAATAAAAAAAGTAGAATAAGAGAAGAATTGTACCGAGATTCTGAATCGACTTTTAATCGAGTCGAGGATTCGCGAACGAATTTCATTATTAAATTTTTATTTTATTTTATTATTATTTTTTTAAAATAATTTCAATTAATATCCAAGCCATAGATTCTAACCGAATCATCTAGTCATGGAATTTAATTTAAATTTAATTTATTATTAGCTATTTAATTAATTATTAAATGGCACAGGTAGACTGAATATTTCCTAGGTGTGATTTTTATTATGTCAAACTAATTTTAGATTAATTAAAAAAAGTTTATCTAATCTAATCATATAATTATGCTTAACATTAATTCCTCAGTTAATTTACACATTTAATTATTTGAGCAAACGAAAAGACAATAAAAGGAAATCAATGTGCGAATTGTAAATCAAAACAAACTCAAAATTCAGATGAATAAATCAAATAAATCCAAGGACAAATTATTTATTAAAATTACCTATTTAACTTAATCATATAATTAAGCTTAATATCAATCCCTAAGTTAATTTATGCTTTTAATTAGCTGAACAAACAAAAGTATAATAGAAAATAAGTGAATTAATGACTTAATTGTAAAAATTAAAACTAAGTTAAAGTATCAATTAGACAAATCCAATAAATTCATGAGCAAAAATTAAAATTATGTCAAAATTATAGGCTTTCATAACAGATCCGGACTACGAGTCGGTTCGCCATCTGGATTTCATTATTAAATTTTAATTTAAACAATTTCAGTTAATATCCAAGCCATGGATTCTAACCGAATCATCTGGACATGGATTTTGTGATTTACTATCGTCCTAAATTCAGTTTTTTAGAATTTTATTAAAACCCGTTCAAAATTGAATCTCGTAAAGATGATCTTTCAAATATGTTATGTAAACATGTGTTTTAAACTTATGCTAACAATGAAAAGTTAAAATCAATATATAAGTAAATATCTGATCTAATTTAAACATACAATTTTATATTAACTCATCAACAAATTCATGATCCAAAATAATAAGACGAGCAATTGAACAAAAATAAACAAAACTATAGATAAAAACAATGCTGTCAATGATTGATCTGCAAAAAAAAATAAGGTTAGTGACTTAAATGGATGAAATAAAAAGAACTAAGGGCTAAATAAGAGTTTTACCAAAAAAAGTTAAGTTTTGACTTGGTCAAAAAATGAAAACGCATCAGTTTTTTCGTTTTCAAGCTCTGTTTCTTTCTTCCAGCATCGCGGCGGTCGTGAACGACAAGCAACTGAGGATGATGGCGATGAAGGCTAGGGGTGGTTTGACAGCTGACGGAGGAGGAGGAGGCGCGGCAGCTGGAGGGTCAGCAGGGGAGCAACGCGGAGAGAGTAGGAGGCTGACGACGGTGGCTTCGGACGGAGGGGAGCATCTGGGTGACGTAGCGACGACGAGGAGGGGAGGCGACGGGCGGTGGCTGAGCGCAGCAAGGGAGGCGACGTGACGACGAGGGGACGGCGGGGCGAAGTTGACGGAGGTGACTCGGCTGTAAGTGGAGGAAGACGCGCCGGTAGTCGCGAGGAGGGGGAAGACCGGTGTGGTTGGTGGCGCGAACAGCGAGCAAGAGCAGAACGGGCATCCATGAGGCAGAAAAGGGGTGGAGGCGTTGGCGAGGCGGACTTGCTGGGTGGAGAGCAGCGGAGGGAAGCGAGAGAGAGAGAGGAAAGAGGGAGAGGAACAGAGTCTGAGAGTTTGCGTTTTTTTTTTTAAAAGGGAGGAGAGAGTGCTCCCCGATTAAGATGAGATGAGGGAGCCAAATTTAAGGAGAGAGAGAGCCAGAAGATAAGGTTCTCTAGAAGAGGGGAGAAGATAGTAGAAAAATCTAGAGCCCCCTTCTTTTTTTTATTTTTTAATTAATTAATAGAAATTAATTTAATCAATCAATTTTTTTAATACACACACAGATACATATGTATACATATATATATTTTAACTAACACTATAAAAAAATGTCCCCTTAAACTAATAATATATATTTTTGTTAAATTAATTAATTTTTTTTCTTTCTTCTTTTTTTTTTTTTTAATTAGTTAATAATTTTTAATTAATTAATTTTCTTTTTAATAGTCGGACGAAATTGGGTGTCAACAGTGGTGACAATGAGTTTGGTGGTTTTATTTTTTTGTGGCAATGACATTTTTCTCGTGTGATGGTTTTATCACACAGATTAATACATTTGACTTACAGTATAATACGTTTCACATAGTCTAATACATAGCTTACACAGTTTAATAAATTTCATTTTCAATTTAATACATATCTTACACAGTTTAATATATTTTATTTTCAATTTAATACATATCTCTTACAGATTAATACAATTAACTTTCCAGTTTAACACATATCTCACACAATTTAATACATTTCACAATTTAATACAAAAATATATGTATTTTTCTACGACTTATAAGTATGTTATGGGTTTGTAAAGAATATACATACATACACAAATCCATATTGTCCATATTGTTTTACAATATAAAACACAAATTGTGGATATTTTTTCATGGATCTCAAAAAATGATATGTACCTTTTGTTTATTCAGCAGAATTGACGTCTGAACGATCGTCGCTTACCATACTCGCTTCCTAAACCATTTTGATCATCTATCTTCCTAAGCTTTTTCGTTGTCATGTCTCCTCTGTCTTCTCCTGATCGTTTACAATCTGGCTCGTTCGTCAGTTGAGTATATGCGGCAGCTTTGGTGTATGATTTTGAAGCCACTTTGATTGTTTGGGAAGGGAAGATGTAGGAGATTTTGAGCATGATGAAAAATAGAGTGAGAAAATGATATGAAAATATGAAGTGTCGACTGAAAAAAAAAACAAATTGGAACCAGCAACCCTAGTTTATATAACACAGAGACGCGGGGGGGGGGGGGGGGGGGGAATTGTTTATGCACACTGCCGCACAATCTGAGGCCTCTTTTTCTTTAGTTACCTATAAGATATATTTGTATATAAAATTAAATTATTCCCCTTTATTTAATAAGGCTGATTATGCTGCTAACCTACCGTTAAATGAACTTGATATATGCCTTTTGAAAACTCAGGGTTGAAAAAGCTAATGAACGATCATACGTGACCCTGTTGAGAGAGTACACAAATTTAGGGGGGAAAAAGAAGGGGAGAAAAACATGTTGAAAAAGTACAAAAAATTAGTGGAAAAAGGAGGAAGGAAATTCTGGACTCAAAGGAAAACGTGTAAAGCCAAACAGTCCTTAAAGCAGAACAAGTTGTTCTCTGAAGCTGCGTTGTGTAATTATAGGCCACCTCCCTCCACCTTCCAACGCCCAGCTCACAGCGGCAATTTCCAAATGCCCTTCTCGTCAACTGCGAAGCCCCAAATTCACTCTTTAAAAACCCACGATTTCCCAACAAACAACTGAACCAGACCCCAGGATATCCATTCTTGGTTCCTGCTTCTGCTTCAAGAGATGAAGCTGAAGCAGTCCCCGAATCCGGGCACGACCCAAACTCTAACCTCCCAGGATTCTCGCCTCCTCGTCCGCGAAACGCTGCGTATCAGTGCCAATCTCGCGTCAGCTCCGCCGTGCGATGCTGTGGCTGATCAGGCGATCTCTCAGGAGGCGGTGCCGTTGATCGACGAGAGCAGGAGGCTGGGGCTGGTGGAAGGGGAATTTGTTAACTCTAGCTTGAGGTTGGTCTGTTGCGAGGAAATTGATGGCCGGAGATGGAAGTACGTCGCCGAGAGGGATGGCTCGGGAATGTTCAAGAAGAACTCCATTCGCGCTGTCAGCTTGCAGACTCCTCAGGCTCCACTTGATGTAAGTTTTTTTTGGTTGTTTGTTTTTTCCACTTGAGCAATTGAATCGACTTGGGTCATAGGAAGTAGAAGAGATTTTGATCTGATAGGTCGTTTATTTGCATGCAAACTCAACCATCACTGCAGTGTTTTCGTTTCATGTGATTTGTATAGTTTCATTGCGCTTAATTAACACATAGATACTGATTTTTCTGGTGCAGCAACTGATGTCTTTCGTGCGGTCTTATGTGGTGCCTGAAGGGTTCCCTGACAGTGTGACGCCTTCATATGTCCCTTACATGTCATGGAGAGCTTTGAAGGTAATTGTTTCCTCCCTTGTTTTCCTGTTTGGATCGGAGAAAATTGGGGTATAATTGTATGTAGTCTTATTTGTTGGTAGCATTTCTTTGGAGGAGCCATGGGTGTTTTCACGACTCAAACTCTACTGAGCTCGGTTGGAGTCTCTAGAAGCAAAGCTGCTCCTGGTGCAGTCGCTATCAATTGGATTCTTAAGGCAAGTTATTTTCTCACTTTGCTTTCTTCGTGTTTTGTCCAATGTACTTCCAATCTTCTCCTGTTTCTGGAGATTGGGATTCAGCTGCTTATTTTCTGTTGCTTGGTGTATTAAAAAATTAGGTGCTGTGGCTTTGTGCAGTATCTTATGCTGATCATCAAATTCATATTTTTCATGTGTGACTAAATTGGGATCCTCTTTTGCTTCTTTAACTTGTCTATATTGCTTGCGTTTTACTTAAAGAACTTTCCTCTTTATCATAGAAAGATGCCCCTATTATAAGAGTCATATAAAGTTTAAGTGCCTCTGCTTAGGCTCCTCCTTTGTGCATTTCCCTTGTTAGTCTATGGTCTAAAGATTTTATTGCAAACTAGTCAGGAAAGCTGCTAACTTTTGCAGGATGGTGCTGGCCGCGTTGGTAAAATGCTGTTTGCCAGGCAAGGGAAGAAATTTGATTATGATCTAAAACAGGTAATTGCATTTGCTTTGGGAGGAAAACTTTCCTCTTACATTTTGCTGGAGGTTCCTAATTTTCAGTTAGTTATAGCTACGATTTGCGGGTGACCTTCTTATGGAGTTGGGTGCTGGTGTGGAGCTGGCAACTGCAGCTGTGCCACATCTTTTTCTTCCACTGGCTTGTGCTGCAAATGTAGCAAAGGTTAAGCAGTTTGCTTTTATTAAGACATGCATTCACTGTTTTTGAAGTTCTACATCCTCATTAGTCATTTTTCTTATAGAATGTCGCTGCTGTAACATCAACATCTACTCGGACGCCAATTTACAAAGCTTTTGCTAAAGGAGAAAACATTGGAGATGTCACAGCAAAAGGAGAATGTGTTGGAAATATTGCAGATTTGGTGAGTGAAGTTTGATTACATGAAAATGATTTTCTTTCTCAGCTATCATCCTATCTGAATATCATCAGAGCAAGTTTCCCTCCATAACTATTGTGCTCCAAATTTGCCATCCTACACTTAAAGAAGTGAATGAAGGGATGATTTCATTTTTCTCCTAGTCATTCTTGTTTCCATCCATCTTGTTAACGGCAGCATTATCACAAGGTCTGTTTTTATGGCTAAAACTCTTATCTTTCTGTGTCAGGTTCATTTTTCTTAGTCCACACTATATGATGTCCCCCCTCAAAACTTTGCCTCTGTTCACATATATTTTTCTGACTCCGAGAACTAGATACTGTAATAGGGCCGTTAAAATGGCAGATCTGCAAGTCTTGTCCTCTGGAAAAAAAGTGGACAAGCCGTAAAAGTGCAGCAGTTCTTTTATTTTCTCAGAAAATCAGTTTTTGCATTAAAGAGACCCTTGTTGGCAGTTTCCTGCAAGTTATTGATAATATTGTGCTCCACGACCTGTTTCTGTGTATGAAGCTGCTTTCCTATTATGCTTCCGCTTCTTGAGTGTTGATTGATTGATGCCAACTGAACTTTTTTTTTTCTTATGAAGCTGGGAACTGGGCTGAGTATCATGCTTTCAAAACGAAATCCTTCCTTGGTTACTACATTTGGTCTCCTTTCTTGTGGATATATCTTCAGCTCATACCAAGAGGTTTTGTTATTGTACTGAACTGATATTTTCTTTCTTTATGATCTCCATTTTTCTTCTGAATTTTGTTTTTTTTGCCAATATTTTTCCATTTAATGTATTCACAGGTTAGATCTGTGGTGTTGCACTCATTGAATAGAGCCAGATTTAGTGTGGCAGTGGAATCCTTCCTTAAGACTGGTTAGTTGAAAAGCATATCAGAATCTAACCATTGTTCAGCTCATTGTGATTTTCTGTCTTCCAGTCAATAAGCTATCATATGATAGAACTTTCTGAATACTGTTGCAGGGCGTGTCCCCTCATTGGAGGAAGGAAATAGGCAAGAAAGCATATTCTGTTGCCCATGGTTTAAAGAAAGGCCTGTTGCATTGGGTGTGTATGGACCTGTGTTAGTAGATTCTAGTTCATGCTATTCTCTTCCTTCCACAAGAAGCAACATTCCCAACTGCCCCAACTTTCCCCCCTGACTCATCACATATATTCATACCAAAAAGGAAAATTGAAGATGAAAATGAAAATCCTCTGAACCAAACTTTCACCTTTGATGTTCTCTCTTTTGAGCAAAATCTGATCTTCTCACTGTTATCAGGATCAAGATTTAAGGATGCGTTCCAAGATCCGGGAGCATACCTGGCAATAGAGCCTCTCTTTGAGGTATGATATGATGCCTATAAAAAGAGTGTAAATTTCAGGCAAGTATTCTTATGTATGTGAATCAGTGTATGCGAAGACCACACTTTTTGGCACCTTCTCATTACTCTCTTGCTCTCAGATTTGAGTACTGCTGTTTTTCTAGAAGTTTTACTTTGTCTTGGAGTTTCCTGCTTCACAGGGATATTTTAGTGTATTGTTTGTGCTTATATGCTTTTTCTGGATTGATGGCAGAAAGAAAAGTATGTAGTGACATATAATCCTTCAAAAGGTAAAGTGTATGCATTATTAAAGCATCAAGCAAAGTCTGAAGACATTCTGAAAGCAGCATACCATGTAAGTGAAATTTTTTGGTTTCTTTTCTTTTCTTTTAGCCAACTTATGATTGGGTTTGATCTTATCTTGTAGGCACATGTGCTTTTGCATTTCATAAATGTGTCAAATAACGGTCAGACTTCGTCTCAGCGGCAAGTAGAATATAGTCAGCTAAAACCAACATTCTCTGCTGCCAACCTTGAGGAATATATTGCTGAGTCTTGTAGAATAGTGTCAACATCGTATGGGCTATTCAAGAACAAGGCAACTGAGCAGGTAAGCAGTACAGAAAGTTGGAGAGTATATGTCCGCTCGAAGATGCCCTTGTCCTGTTGTCCGCACTGCTGTCATGCTTTTAGCTCTTCGTTCTTTTGTTTTTACTAGTGCACTTTCTCATCTTAATCCCTGCCCCTGGCCAACATACACAACTTTCTCATCATTTGATTGACTCCTTTTGCTTACAGGGCTGGAGAATGTCAGACTCTCTTCTTAACCCTGGTCGAGCTCGGCTGTGTTCTTCACCAATCAAGGAGTGAAGCAGGTTTGAGCGTCTATGCTGATACAGCCTTGGACACTGATTAATTGGCTTGAATGTGCCATGAAAGGAAATGTCCAGAAACTGCGACAGAGTGATGCCAAAACAGGGAACTTCTCTAGTTTGCGCTTCCTTGGTGCATGAATGGTTTATGGTGGTCCTGATGTAGGTTCATGGCAAGAGTTCATCGCCAGGAGGCAATGAAATTCCAGCTTTTAGATGCCATCAGTCAAGGTTCATATGCCAGTTGAGCACTAAAAAGATAAAAAACAGTTTGCATATTCCAGTTGTTTTCTTCTTTTATGTTTGTCTTGCATTAGTTTTACCCGCTTAGTATCCTTTTGGGGGACGGATCAAGGGAGAGTGCTGGGATGTTCTGTGAGCCACTTAGTGGCGCTGCCCCTTTAGTAGGTGCGGGAAAGGACAGGATGCAAAACAGAACCCAGTTTTGTGCTGAGTACTGAAGTATACATATGTTACTGAAATAGAATCTGGTGATGAATGGAATATGCTGATTCTCTCTGTTCGTTTGGATTCCTTAAGGTTCCGATATAATCATCCTAACTCCGCATTCCTTTTTACTTTGTTTCTGTTCTGTTATGTTGTGTTTTCAGTGGTGGTTCCCTATTCTCTTGCTTTTTACTTTGTTTAAGTAACTTTCTTCACCTGCAGTGTCTGAAAATTGAGTCAAGCGAAGTTGGATATTGGAAAACATGCAGGAGCACCAAAACGGTCGTGGAGGGGGCAGATAATATTGTTGGCAAAATGATTTGTGTGCTTTTGATCGAATTTGGAATGATTCCAAGTGGCAAGTCACAAACTTGAACCGGGTACAACTTAAAAAACCGACGGGTTACTCCTAAAAATACTCCGTCCTCACACTCGGGGAGGAAGGAGTTAGAGTTAGGCAGCAGACCATTAGTGGGTAGTTTGGCCTGAATCGAATCGTTTAGTTACAGAATATGACTGTCACCAAACAAATCATCTCCTTCCGAGCGCCTCTGCTCTGGATCTATTAAACTTGAATTATAACTCTCTTCTAATTTGTATTTGATGTGGGTCTCCTCCACTTGAGCCCTTAGAAAGAACTCACCACCGCTCACAGGTAAAGGACATCTCTCCATTCCCCGGTGAAACAGTTGAATTGAAGCTCGTCCCAAACTAGTGAATATAATACCTTCATCTCTCATTAATATTTCTTGAAGTTCCGTTCAGAAAAAAAAAAAAAAAAACAAAGAAAGAAACTGGTGAATATAGTAGATGCAAAGTGGTTTCTCCACCATCAAATTTCCGAAAGGTCTTCAGCTCAAAACTCAAAAGCCTTTATAACAATTACAAGCTCTATTATGTGAAATTTGGAGAATAGTTGTATTAAGATATCACATTCACATAAAATAAAAGAAAAATGTAATGGGCTGTTCCCTGGGGTGAGCTGGGTTATGTTACGGGCTCATGGATCTCAGGTTTTGGGTTTAGCATGACATGTTATTTAATGGGTGGTGGTTGCCCTTGTTTGTGCGTTCGGCCTTTGTTTTCGATCTTTTGATTGTTACTAAAACGGGCCACGTCAATTATTCTTATTACAATTTTGGATAATTATTTCATAAAGTTTATGTTCAAAATTTGATGCAGACCATGAGGTCATCTTCAATGCAATTAGACCTTAAAATGGAAATAAGAAAAAAAAACTTACATATTAATAACTCTAGAAATCTAATTAACATTTATAATATTTGAACAGGGGAAATGATTTTTAGGGAAGTGAAAATTAGAACAGTGATTTTATGAAAGTCTAAAACCTAAGCTTTTTTAAGTAGTTATAAAGTTTGGGGAAATGTATCTTAAAGGTGATTTTTTAGTTCATAGGTCCGGAGAAATTCTTAGTTCACCATTGTTTTAGTTGCTTATTTGTACTAACAAAAATTAACAACTTATTCATAAAAGACATAAAAATAATATGGAAAAACGTTTTAATGAAAAGAAATTGGAAAATGAGTGTTATGAGCCTGTTGACTTATAGTTAATATGTAGAGGATAGTGCCAACGTGAGGGTTATTAGTTCGGCCCTTGATAAACCTTTTTTTATATTTCATAATTTTGATAAATGAGGAAGCATATTTTATTTTTGTTTGAAACTTTTATTATTTCTCCTAGATTGTTTTCAGCTTATATGATTTTATAAAATATAAAGGAAAAAAATAATAGAGCAAATTCAGTGATTTTAATGAACCTAAATTACCTAACCATGAGCACCTATCCAAGAGGAAATAGGGAAGGAAAGAGTAAAGATGAGCATCGGCAAATTTATATGCATGAATAAAATAAAAAAGATTGATTAATGAAAATCAATTTACATAATATTATATATCATTTTTTATTAATATTTTATCTTTGTTCTATTTGGTTCATAACCTATTGACCATATCGTTTGGCCCAAAATGCATTGGAAATGTTTTATTTTGATCCTGAAATTTTTAAAAATGTTCAATTTAGTTTCATTACTCAGAATTAATTTTTCAATAAGTGAATTATCAAAATATTAAATTTTTCTATAAGTAAATTGAATTCATTCCATTCATTAAGAAAAAAAATAATTATTAAGTTCTCCGTTAATAGTTAAAAATGTCTTTTCTAAATTTATTAGAAAATAATTGTCACAAATTTTAAATTAAGATTTAAAAAATTTATACCAGACAATTACTCTCAGTTAAATGATTCTATTTGACAAATAACTAAAATAAAATATTTTTAATAGATTTAGGATTAAAATATAGCAGCTTTCAAGGTAGGAACTAAATAACCACATTATATAAAAATAATGCAACCCATTTAATTTAAAACGAATAGTGCTAGATTAAAGCAACTTCAAATACAGCTGGCAGTCTATATAACTTCAGCAGAAGTGTCAGAAATGATCGTTTGTCTCGTCGGAGAAGTTGTTTACAGATTTTTGAAACATCGAAATTAGCGAGAACCAAACTGTGGCTGGTACCGAGCTGGGATTGTGCTCGATCCACTTTTTGTAGAGCTCGGGCCCAACCCAGGCCGTGCCTGTACTGTACAAAACAACCCCATAACATGATAAGCCTTATGGTTTCGATTTGATTAATTTATAAATGGCGAAAACCACATTTCCAGGCACTTAATCAAAGTGTTTTTCCCAAACCAGTAAAACTAATATAATTGAACTTGTTTCTCAGAATATTTATTTTAGTCATATTCTTGTGGTGTGAGAGAGCAGATGGGTTAGCAACTTGGCGCGTAGAGGGAGTGGGGTCTGTGTGGGGACAAAATTTTGAAGAAAATGAGAGAGCGGACTGAATCTGAACCTGACCCTGATTGCGTCAATTCTCCACTTTTGAACGCCAATCTTGTGCGCATGTGCCTCTACAGTCCCACTCTCACTACTTTGTATTACAGTTAGAGGTGGGAACCAGGTAGGACCAGCCCGGGACTGGTCGGTCTTGGTCCTGGGTCTTAAGGATCGGGCTAGGTCCGGTTGTAGGTGGGGCGGTCTCGAGCTGCAGTGGAGCGGGGCGGGTTTCATTTTATTTTATTTTAAAATAAAACATATATATATATAAAATAGAACCATTATTAATTATATAAGTCATAAATATTTTTTTAAAAAAACACTACATTTGGTGTAAGTTTTATTAAGTTAAAAAATCAAACGGTACTTACGAATAATCGGAACGGGCCTTACATTTTGAAATGGCAAAAACGTTCTGGAAATAATTAATAATAGAAACCTATGATCTGTGCTGAATAGCATAATCAGATCAAATACAAACTACATGTATGATTGAAAAAAAAAATTCAAGTCTCGGTATCGAATATTACCTTCTCATCCGAACTCTTTTGGTCTTGTTGCCGGAGTGCTGCGAGGCCCTAATCTTTGTTGCACACGCATACTTCTACCGCGTCGGGTGTCAATCTTGACTATTTTTCTGTTATTACCCGTTTTCCGGCATTAAACGCTGCCTCGGATGAGATGATCGATACTGGAATGGCAAGAATCTCTTGTGCGATTATCGACAAAATCGGAAATCTTGATCTCTTTTGTTTCCACCACTCCAAGATGTCGAGGTTGCTTGCCTCGAACGATGTGTTGAGATAGTCATCGACCTCAGTTAATCCCGATGTCATTGGTCGGGGTCGTTTGAGCATTTGGAGGGACGGGTTGAATCTTGAGGAGATTGATCTTCTTGGAGGCTCGGTTTGAGGAGCTTCGGATCTTACTTTATCCGAATGCCACTCACAATATAACTTGTATAAAGAATGCAAGTACTCGGAAGCAGAAGCAGACATAGCCAAAACATTTATATGAGATATTTTTAAATAAGTATGAAAAATTCCTTCAAGCAGTGTTGTTGTGCCCATTAATTTAACATACGGGTTAAGTAAAGAAGCGACTAAAAAGATAGATGGAATGTTTTCGAAATATTGAAGCTAGTTAGCCCGCATGGCTTTAACAGTCGATTCTAACAACTCATCATCTTTAAACTGATGTAAAGCATATGTGATGTTAACTAAATGAAACAAAACTTGATGACTTGTTGGGTAGTAAACACCAAAAAGAAATTCAGTTGCCTCGTAAAAAAACTTAAGCAATTTACCGGTTTTGAAACATTTCTCCCAAATTTCAATCGTAAGAAATTCACAACCCATTTTTAAATTCATGAAATGTGACAACAAATTTGCATACGGTAATGCATCTTGCAACATAGAAAATGTGGAGTTCCAACATGTTGGGCAATCCAATTTAAACCGTTTCCAAGAAAATGGTTTTTGATTTTCAATACAAAAGCTTTTAAATTCATGAAAAATAGCAGGTCTGGACATCAAATATTTTAATGAGTTTCGAATAGGCAAAATCTCATTTTGGAGAACTTCTAAACCCTTTTGCACACAAATGTTCAAAATATAGCACATACATCTAACGTGAAAGAATGCACCGTTGAGAAGTGGTTTTAAGTTTTGACTCAAAAGACGAGCGGCAACATCATTATTTGAAGCATTATCAAATGAAATGCACATAACTTTATCAGTACAAAAATAATCACGTAAAGTTTCTAAGATGCAATTAAATATTTGGTAACCAGTATGATCTGTTTCAATAACCTTAAATGACAAAATTTATTTTTACATTATCCAATCAGAATCAATCCAATGAGAAGTAACACAATAGAATGATTGACCTATAGGTGATGTTCACATATCAGAAGTAAATGCCACACAAAGATCAAAAGCAGAAAAATATGCTTGCAAATCTGATTTTCCGGCTTTAAATTGTCTAAAGCTTTCTTTCCTAGCAGTTTTTCTAGATACTTTTCTAAATGAAGGATTTAATTATGATTTTATTCAAGATTCTAGGTTAACACCTTCAGCAAAAAGGTTTTTCAGTAAGCATAATCCAATTTACTATACATTCTCTACAAGATTGTTGGTTAAAACGAAATATACCTGGCCCGCCGGCGCCAGTTGTAGACCCAAATTGTGTTTATTCTCTAGAACTAGTCCTGGCATTGAGGCAAACGTTAGGATGTTGATTTTCAATATGCCGTTTCAGCGTTCTAGTGCTGGAATTCTTTCTATGCACCAATTTTTTCCCGCAATGTTTGCATTTCCCGTACCTCGACTCCCCTTCGTGTATGACCTCATAATGCTCCCAAACCCAAGTAGTTAGTCTCGTGGATTTACTTTGTACTTGAATTTTCTCCATGGCGGGTTCATGACTTGTAGGCGTCGGTTCTGTTGATGGATTCCCTGACGCCATCGCATCCAACTCTTCCACTTTATCATCGGATAATTGATCGTCGAAACCCAAATCGTAATTCATCATATCGATTTCGGCATCATCGTCGTGAAACTTTTGAATTGAAATGCTTTTATCAGCGGTCCGAGATCGGCGATGAAACAAGGCTCGGAGGCCGATATTGAGGGAAGATGAACTCTCTGTTGACTTGCCCTTTCCTTTTGAAGTCATGCCTCACGTACTAATAGTAGTGATTAATGCAAAATCAAGAAGAGATTATGAAGATATTATGGAGAGATTAGTAAGAAATTTGGAAGAGATTTAAGAAAGTAATGAGAGAATGCTTGAGAAAATATAGTAGATGAAGAAGAGAGATTGAGTGATTGTGTGAGGATTGAGTGAAAATGGCATTGGTATTTATAGGGGGAGGGAAAAAATTAGTTTGACCAAAAAGTCATTGAAATTTAGTTGTTCGGATGGGTAAAAATGAAATTTGGAGGCTAAAATATAGCAGAAAGCTGTTCGAGGACTTGCTGTGTAATTAGCCATTTTTTTAAAAAATTTTTTGCAGGTTTACGTTGTTGGCAGAGAGTCGTTAGGCGTTAGGCGAGGCAGTCCGGGGTGGGTCGGCGGGGTAGGGCGGGGCGGGTCGGCCCGGGCTGGGCCAGTTTTGCAGGCTTGGCTTGGCTCGGGGTGGTTCTTTTTGCGTCTCCTTCTCCTATTGGGCCCGTACTCGGCCCATAATATAACGGACTTTTTCCGGGGTGGGTTTGACAGGTCCGGGCCGGGGTTGACTGGCGGTCCGGTCCCGGTTTGGGCCGGGTCAACCCGCCCACCTCCCAACTATAATTACAGTATTACTATTGCATTTAATTTTATTGTCCGCAGCATGTAACCCAACTGACAACATACTCAGACATCGAACTCTGTTAACAAGGTTTGAGTCATGTTAGGTACATTATACATTATTTTTTTTTAATTTGTTGCTTGATATTTCCTAGATTTTAAAAAGTAGATAGATTTTTCTCCAGCATTTTTTGAATATTGATATCTCTCTAATATCCTATATACCTTATACATGCTTCTGAATATATAACAAAAAAATTGTTTCACTTTCTTTTTTTTTTTTTTATAATCAAAATAGAAAATACGAAAGATATTAAAAGATGATAAAGGTAGCAAGTTAGTGTGCAATTAGCACTCTTTATCTTATAATAACAATAATTGAGTAGTATTGGAAAAAATTCATAACAACCAATAGAAAACCCGCAAGATGGGGGACATTCATATTGAGAGATAAAGTGCTCGAGAAATGCTATAGTATTCTAGAACAATTAGTAAAAATTGTTACCAATGTGAGGCCCTACGTAGACGCAAAGGATGTTACTCCATAAACTGTATAAAGCTCTACTTCTAATGAAGATTCACAATGGGGAAATAAAATGCCGTAACAATGTCTTGGAGGGGCCATTTCGCTTTGTTTCATCACTCTCTACCCACTAGAATAGAAAAAAGATAAAACAAACACATATTTAACGTGACTTGATTTTTAAATAGTCTATATTCACTAACAGGAGAAATTTATATGAACAAGATATATAAATTATAGTAGGAGTATACTCCTAGTATTTACGCTGACTTATGATTCCTAGATGATACTAACAACTCTAGTATCTTACTCTCATACAATTTCAAAATATGAAAATCACAAAAATGTTTATCGTCTTACTCTTCCTCGATTTTAGACCTTTCTTTACTTTGAAAATCTTCATATTTTGTCTCTTTATCACACTGATTTTTCTCTCATAATCAAAACCCTATTACAAAAATGTCTTTTTATAAGTTACACACAAGCCCTAAACAATTAGGAAAACCAAAATTAAATTCTAAACAACAATAAAATCTTGTAAGCTTTTTAGATTTGGATTTAAGCCAATAAACCCAACAATTTTCTCCTTTTGGTTCAATTTCTTCACCATGAATATAAGCACTATGAACAACAACATAATCACAAGCACTAAGAACAAACGGACATGGTCACAAACATTAATAACATGAATATTGTCAAAATATGAACACAACAATGAATGAAATGATTATGAACACTATGAACATGACTCCAAACACCAACATTATGAATATCAACGCACATGAACAAAATTTTCAATCTTCAAAGTAAACTTCATGCCAACAACAATCAAATGCTGCTATTATATCACATCACACACCGAGCTGTCAGTGTCACATCACAACAACAACCAAAGTGTAACATCCCAAGGATTCCTTAGGCTACATTATACTACAAACAATCTTCAAACTTTATATCAACAACAATCGAAACATACCAAGAATGAACCACATGCTGCATTATGTTATGACTAAATCATAATCTTTGATATCTTTTACCGGGGAAAAAAAAAATCCCTAATCACTCATCACACATAAGAAAATAAAAAATAGAATCAAACAAGCACACATAAATTTAACATGGTTTATCTCTTAGCTAAGATACATCTATTGATGAGAGAATTGGTGCTCATATTGGCTTATAAATTCTTTACACATTATTAATAATCTCAATATCTTACCCTCATATAATTACAATATATGATAATCACAAAAAACTTCTCATCATACTCCTATCTAATTTTGAACTGTTACTGTATTTTGAAAATCCTTACATTTTGTCTCCTCACCATATTGTTTTTTCTCTCATAATTAAAACCCTCCCATAACATATACTTTTGATATGCTACACACAAACCTTAAGTAACTATGGAAACTAAAACTAAATCCTAAACAAAACCAAAATATTTAAATTTCTTGAATTTAAGCTAGTAAACCTAACAAAATCTTATCCATTGTTCGCAATTCTCAATCGGTAAAAAGGTAAAATAAACTTTCGAACTTTCAAGTAAAGGTTTTACGGAAGGAATATTTATTTTAAAAACTTTTTTTTCCCTAAGTTCATATCATAACTAACCAAACATATATAGAAATGTCTCGTTTTATGAGCCAAAAAATGATGTAATACAGATTTACAAGTATTATTTCCATTCTCCTATTATGTCACTTAGTATACAAACAAGCTTAAAAATGTTTACTATAGTTTTCTTTTGTTTTCAAGGCAACGAGATTGATGGGGACGCAAATATTTACTGTGTAGAATTTCACATGCGGGACGTGAGAGAAAAAGAGAGCGCGAGGGAGAAAGGTGCCGTTGATTGGAAGCAGACATTTCTAGGGGTGATCAGTATTCGGTTAAAACCGAAAAAACTGAAAAATAAAAAAAAAATTAAAATTCGGTTCGGTTAATTCGGTAATTTGGTTTGGTTTCGGTTGAAACCGAATAACACAAATTTCGGTTTCGATTCGGTTTCAGTTTTAGAGTTCGGTTAATTCGGTAACCGAAATAACCGAAATTTTTTATACCAAATTTTTTTAATTTGTTTCATGAACAATAATGCTACCAAGTAACCCAAATTAGCTTGAATTCTTATTTTTTTTTTCTTTCCATGGACAATGAATCTTCTATATTGAATGGAATTTGAAAAGAAAAACAATATCTTTATCTCATTTAATCTATTATAGAATTTAATTACCATTTTTTCGGTTAATTCGGTTTAAACCGAACTGAACCGAAATATTTCGGTTCGGTTTTAATTCGGTTTTATTGACTAATTCGGTTATTTCGGTTTCTTAGTATCCAAAACCGAAAACCAAATAAACTGAAAAATTCGGTTCGGTTTGAACCGAACAAACCGAATAATCACCCCTAGGCATTTCGCTCTGCAATAACTTCCGCCGCTTCTACATTTCACTCTCGCAAGCCACCTCAAGAGGTAATAAATACTAAGGATATTAATGGGTCGTATTTGTGTTGTATAAAGTTATTCCCACATCTTATTTACTATTTTGAACGCTCTGTCTGTATCTTATATATTACTCATTTGGCAAATAAATTTTATATTTATATTGACATATTCAATCTACTATATTTCTACAACCAGAAGTTTATTGAATCATATCATGCTCAAGTATACATTTGTTACTGTTGAAAACATCCATTATACCATACATATTAAAGTAACTCATACTTGTTCTTAATTTCATATAACTTATCCATTATATTTTTATTTTTATCACACAACTAATGCTAATATATTACACACACACACACACACACACATGTGGGTAAGATGTGGGGCGGGTATAAACCCCAAACACACATCCTACCCAAATTAGTCTTTGGGCAGAAAAAAAAACACATTTGACCCAAACCTAATTCATTAGATTGAATGCAACCGGATGCCTGTCAGAGTGGACATCTGTTGACATCCCTAATAAATATGTTTTAAAATATTATTTACAAAAATCAAATATCATTTCTAAACTAATACTATCTAGGTATAACAAATGGCCAAAGTCTCAAATCAGCCACTAATGTTTGGGTCTGGGCTCAAATTTGTCACTATAGTTTTTTTTTCTCAATATCTTACTAATGTTTCAAAATTGGTTTCATATGCCACTGAATTTTTATATTAAAAATAAATATGCCACTGTCCATTAAAAAGCTAACGGAAAACGTTAAAAGTAACAAGTTTTGAAATTTTAGAATGATAATCCAAGTTTTAAAAAACTTCAAGTGCCTTAAGTAATTACTCTCTCTCTCTCTCTCTCTCTCTCTCTCTCTCCATTGTTGCTGCTGGAGCTTTTCTAGACACCGTCTACGGTGGTTGATTAAAAAACTTTTAGCTTTTTCTCCTCTCATTGTCACTGGTTATCCTTTATCATCTAATCCCTCCTTCCCTCCTCCCATCCTACACCATGGGAACGAGTTGTAGATAAGGTCACAAAATGAAGGCGGCGTTGGATTGGGCTTCAACGTCGGCGGCAGGGGCAGTGTTTTGCACAGAAATCAAATGGCCATCCAAGGGAGACAAGAATGAAAACAACACAAGCATGGAGAACACGCATGCATAGTGGGAATCTGGTGCATTGGATTCTTATTAGAGGTAGGATGCCATTGAGACTGAACGCTGATTTGACGGCACCGGTGAGCGGAGGCATGTCAAAGAGCAAGATAGGGAACACGTGGTGCGTGGTGAACAGCAAACCTGGGAAAGGGAGGCTGTTGGATTGCCAGCCGATCCAGCTGAGAGTGGCGTGCTACAAACCAAACACAGTGATAAACTTAAATTTATTATATTTATTTCTTTCACATTTAGTATATTTTGATGTGTTTTTAACCTTAAAGATCTATTTTGAGCATATTTTATAGCTCAGAGTATATTTGGACTCAATTGATTAACAGAGGATTTAATTTGCAAATCTACAAGTTTTAATGGTTGTGTTCTTTTAGGATTTTGACAGATTATTAATGTTCTAGTAGAAAAATCATATCTTGAGCTATAGAAATTGGAATTGAGTGATTCTTAATTCATTGGAAAGCTAACATCTAGAGCTATAAATCATATGTAGACCATGAAACCCAATTCGCACGTTAAGGGGGTCAAATTTATCTTTAAATTCGAAATTTGTGAATTATCGCTAGTTCAGAAGCACTTACAGTATTTTGGGCATATCTTTGGCTATAGATGTCTGTTTTATATGATTCAGGTGTCATTGTGAAGCTAAGAAAGAGCTCTACAACTTTCATACTCTGAATTTTGAGATATAATAACTGCATCAAAGTCAAATTTCAGCTTGAAGGTGCTGCTGATGTTCTGCAATATTTCTTAGCTCACAACTTTGAAACTAATTTTGGTGTGGATTAATTCCAAAGGCCTCTAAACAATGTGGGTAAAGATTTCAGCTTAAATACACCATTTTTCTAGTCATATTAATGCATTCTAGTTATTTTGAATCTTTTATATTTATGTAGGGTAATTTTAGAATAATATAGAAAGTTTATGGTGTTTTCATATTTTTTTTTCATTAAGTTATTTATGTTTCATGTATACAAGACTAGGCCAACAGCTGCTGCTAGGGGTGAGCATAAGTTGGGTAAAATTGAAATTCAACTCGAATCACATCTATTGGGTTGGGTTAGGTAAGAATTGACCATGGTTCATGGGTTGGTTCCATATATGTGAGAACCGACGGTTTTTTGGTTGGTTCTAGTTCCACATGGAACCAACTTGAGGTGGAACCGAATCGAAGTTATAATATTACTAAATTATCTATACATTTATATATTGAAAAAATAAAGAATTGTGAGGGTGTTTTAGTATTTTATATTAAACATTAAAACTAATATTTCTAATCTTGAATCTAAATTGGAACAGGGGATAGAAAATTATTTATGTTTTCATATTGTAAGAAATTACAATGACATGGTGTTTGGTTTGGTTTAGGTAGAAAGGGAATATGTATCAGATTGAATATTTTTTTCTGTGTACAAATAAAAGAAATGAGATAAAATATCTGACCATTGACCTTCTAGAATTTACAAAGGCATTTTATGAAATCGCATACAACTAGATACATTTGTCTTCTTTTTGCATTATGTAACAGCATGTAAAACTCTTTGAATATTATTAAGAACGTATGTATTTAAATATGGATTTAGTTGTGTATTATGTTAAATATTAATTTAATTGAATTTAAATGTTGTTATAGGTATATGATATAAACCGAAAAATCTGAGAATCAAAATAAAAAAACCCAGAACCATGGTTCTAGTTCTTTTTAGTTCTCGGTTCTCATGTTAGGTAAAATTTTTTTGGAACCGAGCCTATTTTGGGTTAGTTCGGTTCCACAAAAAAACCAACCCAAACCGACCCATGCTCGCCCCGAGCTATGGTAGGCTCTCGTTTTCTTTTTCTCCAACTTTCTTTTGTCTCCTCTATTTTCTTCATGGTCATGTCCGGCTGATCTATTTTATTTTTGGTTGAAGGAGACTGAAACCTCGAATTCTTCAGTACTGTGAGATCGATGTTTTTTTTATTCAGTCAACTAATATTTGGAGTATTGGGTGTTATTCTATAATTAATTTCATAATTTTTTCATTTATATGCTATGAGGCTTACTAGTTGTTGTTTGAATTTAATTTACTGTTGGGTTAGAAATTAAATTCGTAATTGTTTGATCTTTATAATCTATGAAGCAACTAAGCTTTATTGATTTGCTATGTCAGAAATCATTAGGTTTTAGGAAGAACATTCAATTAAATTAAATGCAATTACTTGTATTTATGTTATTTAGTTTCATCGATCTCTCTAATTTTTAATGCAATTGTTAAATTAAATCAAAACACTTGTCTTAGGTTGTTTAGCAGTTAGGGTTAATTAGATCGCTTGTTTTCTCATTAACTATAGCTATAGCTCCAAATATTTAATGGTTTGATTGATCTATTTATGTATCAATAATCAGTTGTAAGAATTTGGTGGTGGATGTTGACTAATGCTAAGGTTTGTATTCTTAATTGTTTCATTAATTTCTTACTTGATAGATTTATTAATTTTTGTTCTTTGATTATTTTTAATTTTATTGTTAATTATAAATAATCTCCCCAATCTTTTAATTCAATTTTATGATAAGAAGCTTTCGGTTAAAAAAAAATTCCTTTAAGATTCGACTTGGTTTTCACTACTATGATATAAATTTATTTATTTTGAATCATTAGTGAGACTGAAACTATTTTTTGCATTTACAACGATCAACCAAAAATTTGGCATCGTTGCTAAGGTGATTTTTTTTCTTCTTATTAAAGTTTGCTTTTTTAGTATATTGATTTATGCCAGGATCTTCTCATATAGGTGAATTAGTATTTGATTCAGAGATTGAGAAGACAACAAAGGCAAACAAGAAAATGAAAAGGCAAGCGGACAATCTTTCAGCTTCAACATTTGCAAACAACAACTCTGAAAGTGAATAAGAAGCAATTATTGTTATGGAGATGGTGGAGCAAAGAACACTAAGGGAATTGATAACTCTAAACATTGTCCAGCAACTTCTGTGCATCAATTTCCTTATATTGAGGTAGATTTTGAATTAAAATTTGGACTAATTCATTTATTGCCTACCTTTTATGGACTTCCAGGCGAGGATTCTTACAAACACTTGAAGGAATTTCATGTTGTCTATTTGACTATGAAACTACAAGGAGTTACAGAAGAATAGATTAAACTGAGAGCCTTTTCATTCTCGTTGGCCGACAAGGCAAAGGACTGGATGTACTACCTTCCCTCCGGTTTGATTAGAAGCCGGAACGACCTGAAAAGAAAGTTTTTGGAAAAGTTCTTTTCAACTTCGAAGACTGGGATGATTCGAAAGGAAATCAGAGAGATTCGGCAATACAACGGAGAGTCTTTACGCGTACTGGCAGAGATTCAACCAACTATGTGCAAGTTGCCAACACCACCAGATTTCTAATCAATTGTTGTTACAGTACTTCTATGAAGGGTTACTGTTCACGGATCGGAGTATGTTGGATGCTGTAAGTGGAGGAGTATTTATAGAAAAGATGCCTGAAGAAGTAAAGGACTTGATTTCTAAAACGGCAGCCAATTCACAGTAGTTTGGGACAAGATTAGACCATGTGCCGAATAAGGTAAATGAGGTAAGAACTTTCAGTATCAAGGCTCAACATTCTGAACTAATATTTTTTGTTAGACAAGTTGCTTTAGGATAAGTTCAGAATCCTAGAGCTTGTGGCATTTGCTCTACTTAAAGATACTTTACCAACTTGTGTCCACAACTTTAGAAGGATACAACACCTCAAGTAAATGCGGTAAGCATGTTTGTTAACCAACTAATAAGGTATGACTCATGTGCTAATCAATATAACCCTGATTGGAGAGACCACCCGAATCTGATATATGGGCAGTCAAACAACCAGCCACTATACCCATCTCCCGGTTACAACAAAATAGCCCATATACCACATAACCAAGCATCGAGTTCAGGTATCGCTTTGAAGGATATTATGAAAACTTTAGTCACTAACACTCAAATGTTTCAATAGGAAAAAAGAGCCAACATAAAAGACTTGGGGAGCTAAATTTCACAACTGGCAGCCTTGCTAAACAAAATTGAAGCTGAAAAATGAAAGACTACCATCTTAAGCTGAAATTAATCTGAGAGAGCATGTTAACGTTGTGACCCTTCAAAGTGGAAAATAATTGCAAGCCAACAAATCAGAAATGACAGCACCTAAAAAGGAACAAGATGACTCAAAACTAGCAACTTCTGATGCACCAACTTAAGAGGTAAGTAACAAGCCAATTTTGGCAAAGTTAAAAATTTTTATCCCACCTCATTTTCCTAGCAGGTTGGCAAAATCAAAGAAAGAAATGATAAAGAAAGAAATTTTTGAAACTTTTAGGAAATTCAAAATTAGCATACATTTGTTGGATGCAATCAAACAAATGTCTCAATATGCTAACTTTTCTAAATGAGCTATACATCAACAAAAAGAAACTGTAAACTGATGAGACAATCAAAGTTGGTGAGAATGTGTCAGCGATAATTCAAAGGAAGTTGTCTCAGAAGTGTAAAAACCCTGGTATGTTTACTATATATGCAATTTTAAGGTGGAAAAACCTATGTTAGATTTATGAGCTTCAATTAATGTCCTGTCATATTCTATATATGCTTCTTTGAAACTTGGACCTTTAAATGAAGCTGTGTTGTGATTCAATTAGCTGATAGATCTAATGCTTATCCTATGGGCATGGTTGAGGATGTTTTTATGTCAGTAAATGATTTAATTTTTCCTACTAATTTTTACATACTTGACACGAAGAATAGTAATTTAACTGCTCCTATCTTGTTAGGAAGACCATTTTTAAAGACATGCAAGATCAAGATTGATGTTGATATTAGCACTCTTATAATGAAATTTAATGAAAAAATTGCATAGTTAAATATTTTTTGCATGCTAAAAGAAGCTGACAATGATAATTTTATTTGTTTTGTTGAAAAAATTGATACTTTGGTCCATAATGAATCGGGAAAATTTTTTGAAAGCCAAGCAAAGTTGACACAAAAAGGTAAGAAAAAAAATGACCAAGTTGCAGCAAGAGCAAGAGATGTCATTTGTGGTTGGCAAAAAGCAATTGCTCAAACATAGGAAAAGATGGATAGTGTTGCCTGAGCATAACTGGATTGAATCATTTATTTTTTCTGATATTTCTACTCATGGTGCAGTTGAGCTTAAAATTTTAAAAGTAGACAAATTGTTTAAAACTAAGATACATAAATTGAAGCTCTTCGATGAGAAATTTTCAAAATACCTTGGTTGACGCAGGAAGGGGTTGTCTTGCCAAAGACAATAAAGAAAGACACTTTTGGGAGATAACCCAAATATGGTTTTGTCCCACAAACAATAAGAGCTTTATTATTATTATTATTATTATTTGTTTTTATTTTTCTTGATTTTATTTTTCAAGTTTCTTTGTTCTCACAACAGGTTTTTTTAGCCAGGTATTATATTTTTTTCGGGCTGGAAGAGAAGCAAACCATAGGGGTAGCAAGCTAAAGTCTAGTTTTATGCTACAAATCACCACAAAAACAACTTTCAGGGTAGTGCATTTTCTTTTCCCCATTTGTGTTGTTATTGTGAACGTTGCGGATAATGTTTGATTTAAGTGTGGGGGAATGGGTAACTTGGGCCCTAATTTTCTGTTTTTAAAATTTTTGAATTAATTTTTTTTATTCATACTTTTGAGCATTAATATGAATTGTTAGGATAATTTCACTTTTTGGTTCTTGAATACCCAGCTTAAGTATTAAGTTATCAATTTACTAATCTTTATGCAACTTTCAAATCTTATTTTTAAATTATTTTTTACAATTTTTAAGCAAGCTAGTTAATGGTTATCTTGAGAAGTTGATTTTTACATCAAATTTTTGTACTTAGTACATTGATTTAAACCATGTTAGATTATGAGATTATTAAGTTGATTATGTGATTTGTTTGGTTGATGGATGATTTGAACTACTTGAGAAGAAAAAAAATAAAAAATGGTTGAAATTATTATATTCTGATGAATAAAAAGTTGCTACTCCGCTGTTTCTGAATATTGAGATAAGTAGAGGTCTTCTCCTACAGTAAGAGTCGACCACTGCTCGAAAAAGGTACTATAAACATGAGTATGATAAAAAACCACTTTAGAGTTGTGTTGAGGTAGTTGATTGGGTATGACAAAGCCTTTATTATACATTCGCCCGATGGCAAAAAACAAGAGAAAGACAAAAAAAAAAAAAAAACACAGAGAAATTAAGTAAAATCAGAACAAGAAATGAATTCTCAATTGATTTCTTATCTTCCATAGATTTGTGGTAAGATTTGTTATACTTTTTGAGTTCTTATCTACTCAATTTGTTTTCTTTACTTGCTGCATAAGTTAGATGTTATTCTCAAATTTTGAGAGGTCATCATTGCTAGATTATGAATAAATTATTTTCATGGACTTATTTTGTTTTGAGTTGCTATTGACTGGTAGGTTGCATGCTTAATTTTTTTTGTTGAGCTTTTAAAACCCTTGGATATAAATTTATCTTACTCTGTTTAGCTCAAAAATATGTTTCTTTCTTTATCAATTTTCTTTTATTTTGAGTTTTGCCTAAAGACGAGCAAAAGCTAAGTGTGGTGAAATTTGATAAGCTTAAAGTTGTTATACTTATTTCTCTCACATTTAGTATGTTTTAATTTTTTTTGAACCTTAAAGATCTATTTTGAGCATGTTTTATAGCTCAATGCATCTAGACTCAATTGATTAAAAAATGATTTAATTTACAATTTTACAAGTTTTAATGGTTGTGTTCTTTCAGGATTTTGACAAATTGGTGATGTTCTAGTAGAAAAATCATATCTTGAGCTAAAGAGATTAGAATTGAGTGATTCTTAATTCATTGGAAACCTAACATCTGGAGCTACAAATGATGTGTAGACCATGAAACTCGGTTCACATGTTAAGGGGCTCAAATTCATCTTCAAAGTCGCAATTGTGTGTCATCATTGATTCAGAAGCGGTTGCGGTATTTTTGGGCAAATTTTTGGCTGTAGATGTTCGTTTAATGTGATTCAGGTGTCATTGTGAAGCTAATAAATATCTATACAACTTTCATGCTTTGAATTTTGAGAGATAATAACTGCATCAAGGTCGAATTTCAGCTTGAAGTAGTTGTTGATGTTCTAGAACATTTTTTGGCTCACAACTTTGAAACCAGTTTTGATGTGGATTAATTCCAAAAGCCTCTAAACCATGTGGGCAAAAATTTTGCTTAAAGGCATCATTTCCCTAGTCATATTAATGGATTCTAGTTATTTTAAATCTTTTATATTCATGAGTGGTAATTTTAGAATAATATAGAAAATTTATGGTGCTTTAATAGTTTTCTTTCATTAGGTTATTTACGTTTCATGTATATTAGACTAGGCCAGCAGCTACCGCAACCTCTCTTTTTCTTTTTCTCCAACTCTCTTTCGTCTCCTCCATCTTCTCCATTGCAATGTCCAACTAATTTATTTTATTTTTGGTTGAAAGCAACTAAAACCCCGAATTTTTCAGTACCGTGAGATCAAATTTTTTTTTATTCAGTCAATTAATACTTTGAGTATTGAGTGTACTTCTATAATTAATTTTATTATTGTTTCATTTATATACTTGGAGGCATACTAGTTATTATTCAAATTCAATCTACTATTGGGTTAGAAATAAAATCCGTAATTATTTGGTCTTTCTAATTTGTGAAGCAACTAAGGCTTATTGATTTGTTGCGTCAGAAATCATTAGGTCTTAGGAAAAACATTCAACTAAGTTAAATGCAACCGTTTGTATTTGTGTTATTCAATTTTATCAATCTGTCTAATTTTTAATGTAATTGTTAATTTAAGTCAAAGCTTTTGTCTTACGTTGTTTAGCAATTAGGGTTAATCAGATCGTTTGTTTTTTTTTATTAATTACAACTAATAAGCGGTAGGAAGATAGGTCTAACGATGAATATTCAAATGTTTGATTGATCTATTTATGTATTGATGATTGATTGTAGGAATTCGATAGTGAATGTTGATTGATTCCAATGTTTGTATTCTTGACTGTTTCATTGATTTCTTACTTGATAGGTTTATTAATATTTTTTCTCTAATTATTTTTAATTTTATTGTTGATTGTAAACAATCCCCACCAATATTTTAATTCAATTTTCTTTTTTTTGAACGGCAACTAAAAAATATATATATATAAAGGAGAAGAGAACCAGTAACTGACACTAGCCAGCAGCTAGCAAAATAGCATAACACACCTACCCATCCCCTCCCCTAGACATTAAGCAGCCAACCCCCTGTGTAGCCACCTGTACACTTAAACTAGATACAGTTTTGTATAGCTTGACATGGATTGAGCAACCAATCCACCCACAACAACTTTACCCTTTTGAATCTATGACTAATCCAGAAAATTGAATAGAACTGAACGTCCCCTAGCATATGCATCACCGAAACTCTACCATCATTAAAGACATAGTTATTTCTAGACTTCCAAATGATCCAGCAAGTAACATAACACACTGCTTGCCAAAGTCTCTGACTCATGCCCGGGAGCCTTTGGCTCCGTGAGGCAGATATCGCATCTGCAGTGTCCAAAGAGGTAGTTTTAGCAAGTTGCCACCACAGCAGTACCTTTTGCCATGGAGATGTAGCCAAACTGCAGCATGCCATGATGTGATCAACTGTTTCCTCCCCAAAAAGGCACAAAGGACAGCGAACATCTGCAATTTCCACTCCTCTAGCTGCCAGATTTGTTCTTGATGGCAATCAATCAAAAACCGCCCTCCAGACACATAAGTTTACTTTTTGAGGCACTAGCGAGTTCCAAGCAAATTTTAATTCAATTTTCTAATAGGAAGTTTTTTATTAAAAAAAATTTCTTGGGATTCGATCTGGGTTTCACTACTATAATACAAATTTATTTATTTTAAGTTGTTAGTAAGACTAGAATTATTTTTTATGATTTCAATGATCAACCACACGGTGGAGGCATACGCAATGATCACCTTTAACAGTGGAGCCAAACAGGGTTGGGGCAAAAGTCTCAAAGGTTTATGTATTATTTGAAAGACACATAATAACCACAAAATTTTCTTTTTTACCATTTTTTGTTATTTTTTTAATGGATAATGGCATATTTGAGCTATTTTGGAAACATCATTTGGAGATTGAGAAAAAAAAAACTGTAGTGACAAATTCGACTCCAAACCCAAATATTAATGGCAGATTTGAGACTTTTGCCTATAACAAATTATTAAATGATATTTTTATAGAACATAATTAATTTTTTTAATTTTCTTTTTCTTAGGTTAGGTTGTAAAAAATTTCATTATATTATGAGAATATGTTATTTATTGGATTATTATATCAATAAATTAGAATTAGCTTATAAGTGACATTAACCAGGGTAAAAAGAAAACGATTCTAAATTAATCTTACTTAAGATAAAATGAATTCAACTTTTGTATTACACTCCAAGCCTGAAAATATTCAGTTCAACAATAAAAAAATATTCATTTCAATCCCAGTTTGACTTACTCCCCACTTGGCTCAGCTTTCATATCTTTCTTAATTCAAAGTTACTGAACAAATTATCAAATGAACTTGATATTCGTTTTAAGTCTTTAAGCTAAGCTTAACTTACTCTTCTACTCGTCCTAGCTACGTTATGTCAACTCAGTGGTATTTCTACGAAGCCATTAATCTTAATTTTATTACTTCCACTAATAGCGCACGCAGTGTGCGTACGTATACATATATACACACCACTATACACACAGACACACACACACATGTGGTGGGTGTGCACGTGTGTGTAAAATCTGTATCCTAATTAGTCTTTCGTTTGCTAGAAAAACGATTAATCATCCATTAGATTAACTTAAGTACAAGAATCTTAAGACATCTAGTGTAAAAGACAGTTTTGCCATATTACACTTCGCCGTCCCGAAATAATTGATAAATAGATAAAAGTGTATGATTTAAGCAAACCACAATTATAAACACAATTTTTCATTGGTGAAATTAAGTAATATATCAATCCTAACCCTCATTTAATGTATTATATGTTTATGTGTTATATAACTTCTCCATTATAAGGGTATAATAATTAATATATTAAATTTAGTTTTTTTTAGTTGAAGTGAATAATTAAAGGGAAAGTTACAAAAACCCCCATGTGGTTTGGTCAAACCTACAGTTTACCCCCTCTATTTTGAGAAACCTACACTTTGCCCCCTATTTTTTTATACTGCCTGATAACAATTTCTGAAACTGTATTTAAACTATATGGTAATAATGCTCTAGTAATTTCAAGATTTTTGATATTTTTTTCACAGCCAACCGACCTTTAAAAAATATTGATATATAATTAAAGATGGGAAAGTATATATACAGAAAGGAAAAGCTTATAGTTTAAAATGTCTATTAATTATAAAAAAAATACTTGACAGATTGAAATTACTGGAAGATGATTATCGTATAGTTTAAATATAGTTTCAGAAGTTATTATCAGGCAATATAAAAAATATAGGGGGCAAAGTGTAGGTTTCTCAAAATAGAGGGGGCAAACTGTAGGTTTGACTAAACCACATGAGGGTTTTTGTAACTTTCCCATAATTAAAACTGGCTTATAGAGTATGTGTGTGTACATAAGTTGGGTTCTAAAAATAAATGTTAGTAATAAATATGCTAAATGATTTAACTTTATGTCGGTCCCTTAGTTTTAAATATTGTACGATTTTAGATCTTAACTTATCAACCGTTCTATTTTTGTCCTAAACATATTAAAAACATTTTAGTTTGGTTCATCACCAAGTGGTATCACGTGTTATACTTTTAAAAATATCTGTTTTAATTTTTACTTTCCTAAAAATCATTTCTCCAATCACATATTATATTATATAAATGTTAGTTAAATTTTTTAGATTTATTGATTTAAGTTTTAACAACATATATTAGACAAGTAAATTTCATAAACAATCCATTAACTTTAAATGATGTACTATTTTAGTCACTAACATATTAACCGTTCTATTAATTATAATCTAATGAGTAAATTGTATAAAAAAATCCCAAATCTTTAACTTTGGTTGCAAATACATCTCTAACCTCTCAATTGTTACTTACTGGTCCCAAACATTTTCCTTCCATTGCAAATTCGTCTCTGACCTAAGCTAGACCAAGTTCGTGCAAAAATTTGATTTGTAGAGAGAAAATAGTTTTCAAATAGTTTTAATTTATTAACTCTCACATAACTATTTGACATCAGTTTTTTAACTTCTAATTTAATATATTTGGTGATTGTTTTTGCATTCATTCAAAGTGTCCTATAATTTTTTGATAATTAATGGATTATATAAAACATTTGTTTCCCCCCATAAATAAGTTTTTTGTACCAACTCGGTTTAGAATTGGTCCATAGATGAATTGTTATGAAGAAAAAAGGTTCGGAACCATTAAGTAACAAGTAAGACGTTAGGAATTTGTAACCCAAAACTTAAAGATTTGAGAGTCTTGGTGTAATTTACCCTGGTTTAAATCCATTAAAAGTGTTTTACTTTGGTCTTTCGTTAAATGTAATGATATATATATGGCAATAATGAAAGTATAATGCCGTATAAGAATCCTTAAAACATGTATATTTATATATGTTTAATGAACTAAGAAAACTAAAGATTAAACTGCATAAACTATTCTACTATTCCATGAATAGTGAGATGAATAATTAAAATGCTATTCAAATTAATTTTAAAATAAATATAAACTTTATGCTGCTCCAAAATTATCTTACTTTATCATAATTTCTGAACTTTCTATAGTAATTAATAATCAAGATAAAATTTACAATCAAATAAACATAAATTCTTGAAACATTAAATAAAACTAGCCCTATGTATCACACGGGCATGTTTAACTAGCAATTAGAAATAGAAGACTCTTACATAGCAAAAAAATATATATATATAAGAAAATAATTAACAACACGTTGAGTATAAATATTACTACCTTCATCTCCCAATACTTCGCTGTTATTCCTTTTCTGAAAATTGCAAACCATCTTACTCATCTCCTTAAAATTACCACTATTATCTATTTGTTAAGGTTATTAAAATCTCAGTTTGAATATAAAAATTTTATGATTTTGCAATCCCCAATAAAAAAATGATTCAACTAGCTAGATTCCATGATCATGATCACTTGCAATTATGATTATGATCTGTTCTACAAAAAAAAAATAATAATAATAATTCTACTTGGAATTTTGATTTTGACAACCTCATTATTTATGTTTTTCTCAAATCCACTCAAAACATAATTTTTTAAACCATCTTAATTAAAACGGCTCAATAAATATCATGATTAATTACACGTCACGATTAAATCATCATGACTACTATTCCACATCAAGCTTACATTACCCAGAGTCTTAGAGAATTAATGTTTATATATTTATATACATTGGGTAAGAAGACTATATATGCTTTTGAAATTTTCAAAAATAGATAAAATGTCCCACGCCTCTTATTTATGTTATAAATTACAAAGTTTAGTTAGAGATGTCGATGAGTAGGATTTGGTTTGAATGAGAATATTCTCATATTTTACCCATGACCTTGAACGCTCTACACACATCTTACCTATTATCCGTCGGATGGATAATTTTTACATCCATATCCTACCCATTTTTTTATTGGTTGAATCGGATAAAACCAATTCATCCACCACATCCCCACAATCACAATTTTATTGAGTCGTATTATTCCTAATCTTACATTTATTACTGTTAAAAATATTCATTATACCTTATCTTTTAAAGAACCCATGCTTGTTTTTAATTCTAGATAACTTATCTATTACACTTTTATTTTTATCACATAATTAATATGAATATGTTATACACATGCGCATACATATATATATATAGGTCGGATGTAGGGCGAGTGAACCTTAGACACGTATCCAACCTAAACCCATTGATGGGTGGAAACAGAAGAATCGAATTTGACCTAAACCCAATCAATTGCTAAAAAAACACCACCCATTGAATTAGATGCAACTGGATATCTGTCGGATTGATATCAATTGACATTCCTAAGTTTAGCTAGAGATGAAATGGAGGAAAGCCAATTTAATAGAAAGAGTGAGTTTTGTTTGTATGTTTTGTTTTTGTTTTTTTACAGTATTTAAAGCGCTATAGCTAGTTAGAATTTCACTATTTATTAAGAAAAATTTTGTTAACATCCTGGAAAAATTACAACAATTCACCAACTTCAGGGCATTCTAACATTGCATTCTTCTAGCTAAAAAAGAAAAAAGAATGTCGTCGAATCTTCTAGCTAAAAGAAAAAAATGGTCTTACTTTTAATTTGCCATTGTAGAACAACATTTACATATGTGAGTGGGCAGAAATGATTCACTAAAAGTAAAGTACTATATGCATCAACCAAACTAATTAGAAATACTTAAAGTAATTATCTTAATTTTTTCTCAGCGACATATAGTATTCGTGTATGATAAGATAATAATCTTGAAACAGCAAGTAAAATTAATTAAAAATGCACATGCTGAACTCCATGCAGTACTAATAATTACTGATCGTGAAGAGATTAAATTCAAAGATCACATACGAATCATGAATCGTTCACTAACAAGCACTAGCCAATTTCTCCTCATCTAATTACACAATCAAAGGTGTTATACCACATAATATCACAGATAAATAATTAACCCCAAGAAACAGACTCATCATCCAAAGAAGAGAAAGGAGAGATATACATTGCCAAAAACAGTAGGACAAATTAAAAGGGAAAAAAAAAAAGAATGTGAAGAAAGGGAAGAGAGAGATATAAAACTAAGTGGGATTAATTAAACTATATATATATATATATATATTAAGAGTATGATTAACCCTAATCAATAAAGATCGATCAGCTGGTGGTGGATGAGTTGATGTTGTTGGTATTGGTGTTGGCAGCAGAAACAAGCAGCTGGTTATTATTATTGAGATTTTTCTTGGCAAGATTGTGCTTGTTATTGTGCATCCAAACCTTAAGCACCCTTCTCTTTATCCCAATCTCTTGGCAGAACTGTTGCACAACACTTTCCTCCTGCTTCTGAATCTTCCACCCAACTTTCTCTGCAAAGCTCAGCATTTTCTCCTTCTGTTCTGGTGTGAACTTGGTCCTAAACCTCTTCTTCACCATCTGATGATGTGGCGGCCGGGCCACCACCACGCCGCCGGCACCGTCCTCCTGCTCATCAGACTCCGAAGGTAGGGAGTGGGACCCTGCCATATTGTAGGACATAATCATTTGCTGGGGTACTGCAGGTGCAGCAGCAGCAGGCCGTGAGTGGATGAGTGTCCCAGTGGCTGTAGGGTACCCGAGAAAGAGCTTCCTTCCAACTCTAAGATGTGGGTTGTTGTTGTTATGACCACTGAAACAGTACTGGTGGTCGCATGGAGAGAGCTGCTGCTGAAAATTATTATTACTCTCACCTTCAGTCTCCTTTCTGTGGAAGTTTCTGTGACAGTTGCAGGCGGAGCAGGTGAGGGCTTCAATGGAGCCCTCCTCACCACTTGGCATGAACTCTCCACACCCATCTGTAGCATTCCCTCCCATGGCCGCTGCATGGTTCTTGAGGCACTCTCTGTACCTCACAGCTGCACCCACTTTCTTGCTGCCGAAGCCAGGGGCACTCTGGTCATTATCTAGGCTGGGTGCCATGGAGGAGCCATTGGTGGTGGGGATTTGGGCACTGCTGGGGATGATGGTATGACTGTGATGATGATGTGGAGGATCATGATCATGCTGATGATGGTGATGATGGGGATGCATCATGTGCCCAACATATGCACTGTTGAGAGGGATTGCAATATCACCTTCTTGGCTCGGAAGTTCCATCTTTAGGTTTTAAGAGAGGCACTATGTGAATGATTAACAACTGTTTTGCATATAACAGCTTGCTTTTGTTCAAATCCTAGGACTGTTGTCTACTCTTTAAGAAGCAAGACAGCTGAGAATTATGAAAAGAAGGAACATGACCCACTCAAAGGAATAATATTGCTGGCTCTATTAAGTGAATATTGAACCAATAAGTTGCTAGCTTGCCAGAGTTCATATGGGTCATCAATGAACTCCTAGACTTAGGAAATTTCCCTTGATGAAAAAAAAAAAAAGAAACAAAAAAGATCCCAAGTGATTAATCTAACTGGCCATTAACTAGCTAAAAGGGCAAATATCACTAGCTAGCAAGGTAGGGCTTGGATATTGTTTCAAGTTTCTGCTGCCCCTTCTTCCATCAGGAGATTAATGGAAATGTCAGAAGAAGAAGAGAAGATGGGGGGAAACACATGATCAAGTCTATATATGACATGGAAATGTTGGAGCTAAGTAAAAATGAATGGACCTCTTTCTCAGCAAAAAGAGAGTGACTATAGCTAGCTGGGTGGGTTAGTGTTTTGGGCAAGAATCGGGGGATAAGAAAAAGAAAGTATGAGAAAGATTTGTGAGAGAAGAAGGTGAATGAGAAGAAGAAGGGAGAAGAGAAGGAAATTGAAAGAGAGTTTTGGAGGAGTGTTTTGGTCTGGTAGTGAAGGACTAAACAAGAGCTTATAGCTGTGAGTGAGAGCAAAAAAGGCAGAGAGAGAGAGTCTGGGTGAGTTTTTTTGTTTTTGTTAATTAGCACACAAAGAAGGAGAGACTAACCAAAAAAAAAAAAAAAAAAAGAGTGGGTGCTTGCTTTGCTTGCACTATCAGGCATCAAGTTTACGCCATATGGAGACCAGTGTGTCAGAGATCAGTGGAGAAGAGAAGAAAGAGAATGAGAGAGAGAGAGAGCGAGAGAAATAATTCAAGAGCTCTGTTCATTTCGAATGATAAACCACGCATTATTATTATTTTTTTTTTGTTTCTAATATCATTTGGGGCCAATATTTACTCTAGCTAATAATTATTTTAATAATATTTATTTAGAAATCTCTATTTTTTTTATATCCAGACTAAAAACTAAAAATTAATAAAAACTACTTATTTCATAAAAAAATATTTTCAAAGTACTTTTTGAGCTTTTTAAAATTTATAATATCAACTAATAAATAATGAAAGGCGGAGGTCTGAAGGAGCCGTCCAACATATATATGTACACACACACACATATCAGTTTTACTCGAAATAGGGAATACATGTGTATATATAAATGTTTAAACCATTTCATTTATTTTTTTAATTGTAACATATATATGTGTGTGTATATAGACCAATTCATAACAATATCAATAAAATGAAGGATGAAAATTTACTGCTTACCTCAATTATAATATCTTTTAACTGGAGAGTTGGAGAATATCATGCTAGTCATGTGAGCTTATAATTTACTGTCAGGCTTTGAATTTGAGTGTCAAAATGGACCATAATAATTTTGCACCAAGAAAAAAAATGGACCATAATAATTACGTACTACTATGTGTTATATTATTCTACTAGGAAATTAAATTAGTGTCACTATTGTAATTAATTAGTATTTTTATAATTAATTCTGATAATCTTTCCCATTTAGCCCATTAATTAATTTGTTCTTCCCTGAAAGAGCAAATATAATATTTCCCCTTTTCAGATCATATTATATATAAGTGGCTATAAATCTGATTGACTGACTTGAAAGTTCAATAAAGTTGGCACTGTTACTTGTTATTGAAGAACAGGACAAGGATAAAGGTAATAAAAAAATAAAAGAGAAGTACTTAATTTAGCGATTTGGGAATGATTAGGGAGACAAAGGTGATAATAAGCACTTTGGCTCGGAATAGAAAGTTTGGTTAGTGGATTTTTTGCTTCACGCGCCAGGCATACTGACGAGGGTAATATTAATCATATTATTGTTATTTTAGCCCCCAACGCTTTTCTATTATAATCATCTCCTTCCTCCCTTTTTCTATACGATCCATTTATACCGCCACGCATGTATAAAGTACAATGCAAAAGAGGTGATGATTTAGAAGTACTGTCTTCACATAAATATTTTATGCTTTTATGAAATGTAAATACATCAAGTGCAAGCAACCGAATATATATTCTTGTGTAAGAATTCTTCCACACCAATTATTTTAATGATCATGCATTTATTTTTTTTTCTTTCATCTTAAACCTCATAAATTTGATTTTGATTCACTAGGAAAGAGTTAAGAGATCCAAAGTTACCTTAATCATTGGAAACGTCTAGTGACAGTATACATAGATGCTTAGATATTATAATTAGAGAGTTTTTTTTTAAATAAAAGGTATATTCAGAAATTAGTCGAAAAGGGAAAAGTCCAACTACAATAGATATAAACGAAGTAAACAAACATGACTAACAACCGAGAGCCCCAATCAGATAACAGAGTTATTATTGTCATTTTAGAGTAGAATAATCATAACCATAAAGGATATTATAATTAATACTTAAAAATTCTTAACAACAAACCTACTTTGTCGCAAAGCTATTAGTGAAAAGGGCAAAAGAAGATCAAAATAATGTTAGATGTATAAGATTGTTCGGGGTTAGCTAGTGAACTAGATTCGCAAAGTTGTCTCTTCTGCAATTTTATTTTATTGTTTTGTGTGTTTTGAAGAAACTAGAAAGATGATGAGGGTTAGATAGATCCTCTACAGCCTTTATTAATCATTGTTGAAACCTCAAAGCTTTATTCTTCATTATCCTCTCCTTTATTCTATACTCTTCTCCACGCTATTTACCCACTTTATCCTTCTTTAGTTTTTTGTTCCTCTTGTCCTTTCTTCTAGTAATTCTCACCAGTGCTTTATCTCTCTCTCTCTCTCTCTCTCTCTCTCTCTCTCTCTCTCTCTCTCCCTTTTATTTTCATGCAACGATTCTTTCATCTTTTCATTGTTAAATTTTTACTGTCTTATTTTACCGTGTCAAAATGACCATCAAAGTTTCATGAATGTACCAATCACCCATTCAACTTTTCAAATTTGTGTTTGTTTTGCCTATTTGAGTACCTTAATTGAAATTTCCCCAAAGTAATAGATTAAAAACATATATTTTTTTTTTAAGTTCGAAAACTCAAAACAACAGTAGTTCGGAATTAGTAGGAGTACTAATGATTTTTCAGTCTTAACAACTGTTCAATTGCTAAAAGAAATCCATTTTAACTACACACCGCACTATTCGTGGGTATACAGATTGAAATTCAATTTAATGTTCACAGACTTATTAACATGAATTAATATGCATACTCCAAAAAATGTAAGGGGTGATCATCTCAACTTAGTTTCGTGATGGTTTAAAAGTAAAATAAAAAAGATAAGGGTAATTTTGTGGTTATTTATGAACTCAAGTTGATATTACAATTACTTGTGGTTTGAAAATCTACATTTTCTATCTGTTTTTAATACCTGCCAGAGAGTAACTTCTGAATTGAACTATTTGATAACTGTCCAATATATATTTTTATAAAACATTTTAATTTATCAATTGTTTCTATGAATGCAAGACAATATTTTTTTAAAAAAAATCTCAATCAGCTATAAAAATTAAATAAATTAAAACTGTTAAAATATAGTTACTAGATAATTTTAATTAGAATTTTTAAAGTTATTATTGGAGAGAAATATAAGAAAGTTTTAAAAATTTTTAATCAAAATCCGTACAATAATTAAGGAAGAAGAGAAAATGCCAATTAATGTGCCGCTTCCACTTTTTCACGAGAGACAATTACAACTGCACCCCGGAGAATGGACTTAAGCGTTATCAGGAGCTGTTGGACTCTGTGCATTACTCGAGGAGCGAAGAGAATAGAATCACGAATTGCTTGGAGGACTTGAACGCAATCTAATAAAAAATTTAGATTTTCAAATGTCACAAATATAACTGTAATATCCCAATCAGTAACTGTAAAATAGAAGATGAAAGGTTTGTAAAATGTAGTAAGAAAGGAAAGTGCTAATTGGTACTACCAATTTGGTAGGAGTGATGGGGAGAAGGGGGCCACGAGAATAAATGTGCGTTTGATGACCCAACGTTGGCGATCACAAATTTCAAGAAGTGTTTGGTTGGGAGCCAAAATTTTTTTCTTGCTTTTAGGGGGAGGAACACTCATTTCCACCCATCCCAATCACTGCCACCCCAATTTCGTGATTCTTGAATTTTACATTAATTTTTTGCTTTAAACTTCCCACCCCTCCCCTCACACCCCATCCCAACACACGCACATATTTGTATATACGTTATACATATACGTCCTGGGGTGTTCTGTCATTTGGATAAACAGGTCTCTCGCCATAAAAGAAAATGTGGGCCTTGAAATTTTCAAGAGTTTCTTTATAATGAACCATTAAAGATCTTTTTGTTGGGATGATATATAGAGCCACAATAAATAAAAAATGCAATACAAATACAGCCAGACCATAGATACATCTCATTACCTTAATTATATGGGGGATTGAGTACATATGAGTAGTATAACCTTTTAAAAATGGTATTTATCACATTCTTCTCCTTCCAATTTTTTTTCTTCATAAAATCAAAGTACGCAAAAAAGATTATTGAGACTCCAATAAGTATAGTTCATCAGCTGATTCTTAATATATAGAAGTTTGATCGCTATTCTGTGGTGATAGTATCTAATCAGTGTATTTCTACAACTCATATCTTTGCACATTTTTCATTACTTTAACTTTTTCAATATTTGATTCTGAATATCAAAAAACAAAAAATTTGAGGAGTATGTTTGAGTTAAGAGGTATAAGACTGTCTTAGCTAGGTATGTTTAGATATACTTTCAAATTTTAATTGAAATACCAAAATTGATGCAATGTATGACCAAAAACTTCTTTGAGATGCCTTATATCCAGTGAGGAAACAAATCCTTCCTTTTTAATAAAACAATCATTCACAGTTGTAAATTAATCAAATTGCATGACCTCTCTCTCTATCTCTACATTTATTTTCTCACTTTCCTATAGGTACCTCTAATCAACGCAAACAGTTTGTAATTATTCTCTTAGGAAATTTTTCCTAGTTGGGAACTGTATTATATGGATGAGACATATAACACGAGAGATTTGCTTTTGGTTGAATGTTTTGGGCCCTTCAATTTTTTAGCCCAAATAATGATGCATGGTGAGAGTGAGACTCATAATCATCATCATCATATATAATATATATATATATATATAGATTCGAGTTGTGACTAGCTTACTCTTTATCCAGGGTACTTGTGTTGGTAGGTACTCAACATGGAATTTTTACTTGTGCAATAGAAAATCAATGCAATAGTCTCGGAAAAGTTTTTTGGCTGATGGCCACCTATTATAGGTATCATGCTTGCTAAATTCACACTCATGCATGTTTTCGCCCCTTTTTTACCCACTTTGATTTTTCTTTTTTCTTTTCTGTTTTTCTTTTTTTAAAAGGGTAACCATACTTCTTTAAATTTGGACTTTAAAATCGATGAAATTTTATGTCACCAGGCCTATTTTTGCTCGGCTTGAAAAATAAATACTCCCCTCGCACTTGTATTTAATTTAGAATATGTGTCACTTTTTTGTGTACTTATGCTATATATGATTAATTAAGGGTAACCTCGAAAAAACATATTTAATATGTTTATGTGTCACAATATTCATAATTTTTACTGAAAACTAAAAATAACAAGTATTATGGGATCGATGGGATGAATGAAGCACTTCTCAACAAACATGTTTTAATTTTATTTTATTTTTAAAAAAAAAGCGCCCTACTTTCGAACGATATTTCCAAGTTCTAGAGTCAAACCAAACTCGACGTAGCTATGATTTTGGTTCAACCCCCTGATGGCATTGTAACTTGTGTAGCAGTTTGAGCTAGGTGTTCCTTCCTGCTTTTAATTTTGCACCTCAGTCTTTTGTATTGTTATCCAGCTACTTGCTGGTCAAGTAATATAAAATTTTTTTCCTGATAAAAAAAAAAAAGAAACAAACTCCACTTATAATTTTAGCTCCTTTCACACCAGTTATGCAGAATGGTTGGAATGTTTTTGTATTCTGATAAATTTACTTGCAAACTACTTTTGTCTGCTTGATTTTTCGTTGAATGGTTTTTCTATCCTTTTTTCCTATCTTCCCTCGATCCTTTATTCTTTTACATGCATGTGCAAAATTTTCACCTCAAGCAAAGGGACCATAACTTGAAGTTGGGTGGTGCCGATAATTATATGATTGAAGGGTGAGTTGCAAGCCCTATCATCATCAGCTTTATATATATAGCCACCAAAGTCTGGAATATTTATATATATGGAGCTTTTGATGAATTATTCATCAGAAAAAAATGCACAAACGCATAGACATGTATATACAATGTTTTTAATACTGTTAATACATATGTTATATCACAACTTTCAAATTAAAAATATACTGTACGGTAAATCGCACGGGCTAGTGGTATCATCAATTTTGCACATGAAGTGGAATTAAAAAAAAAAAAAAGGATAATGCAAGTTGAGTTTTGTCTTTGGGGCCTTTACTTCTTATAGAATCATGAATAATGCTTTTTCTTTTTAGCGTATCATCTGGAAACCGAGAAAGAGATGCATATAGCTAGCTAGACGTTGGGAACATTCCCAGAAACTTTAGAGTTTTGTCTGAACTTAAAAGTATCGAATGGGCACGTTATTAGGGGCAGCAAAATGTTCCCTCTCCTTGCAAGGCACTATATATATGACTGACCGATGGGATCCAAAAAGCAACCAAACGCACCCAAAAGAAAAATTCTTACAACAGCAATCCATTAAGAGAATATGTGTGTCTTTGTTATGTGGTAATGGAGAGTTTTTCAAAGAGATAAATTATCTAAAAAATGAAAATAAGCCAAAACGAAGAAGACGAATACATTTGGATGCAATAATTTCATACTTGGTACATTGCATGGATTTCTTTTAATAGTGCATCTATATTTAGAGAAAACTTTGAAGTTGCTATAAAAATTTCCACTTGTTTTATTCTCTTACTTGAGCCAATTCATTTTAACTTATGTCAACTAACTTATTTTTACTTTTATATCTTTTTTACATGAAACCAATTTCATTTAAAAGCTAATATTATTTATATATAATAATCCATTTGAAAATAAATTTTTATGTTGTTGTTAAATTTTTATGAAGTTTTCTTTTTTAATGTCTTAAACTAAAAAAATTCATAAAAATTTAGTAAGATTATAAAAATTGTATTTTCAATGGATTACTGTAACTGCATAATATTAAATTTTAATTAAAATTAGTTTCAAGGAAAATAGACATAAAAATAAAAATAAGTCATTTTATAATTAATTGACTTAATTTAAAATGAACTGAGTTTTATATACGACTTAAGACAAAAAGGAATAGCATCCCAGGCCCTTGGGGTATAGGTATTGACATCATTTAGTTCTCTTGCATACATTCATCCATCCATTCATACACACATGCATACATACAGAAATACATGCATACATACACGGGATCTTTGTGTTTCATACATATGTGTACATAGGTATGGTAGATATGTTGCTTTCATGAAGTATATGGAGGGGACCATATTGATGAGGTGAACACAAAAGAAAGGGTTAATACGGTTACCCGCCCAAAACTTTGATTAATGTTATTACAGTCGCACATCTGAGGTTTAAGAATACATACTTTCCTCTTACTTTTTTTATATTGTCCAATAACAAATTTTATGAAATCAAAAGCTAAACTATATGACAACCAAATTCTAACAATTTCAATCCATTTAATTTTTTTTTTACAATTATTAGGCATTTAAAAGTGTTATCTTATACATTTAAAGAGAGGAAAACTTGATAATTTTAATAGTTCATTATCCGTAAAAAAACTAATCAGACTAAATTACTGGAGGATAAAGACAATATAATTTAAATTACGATTTCAAAAAAATTTTAGCAGTAAAAAAAAAAAAAAGAAGAGAAATTATATATTTCCAAACCATAGGAATACCTGTAATATCAACTAAAATTACGGGGCATCTGTAAATTAATAACCCGGCGGAATGTTGCTTTGGTTGTTGGAAGACGACTGAGACAGAACATTTACCTTTGGTTTTGTTCTCTTTTCTTCTTGATTTTCAAAATGTTTTTGTTTTATGCTCTTTATTCTCTTCTGTATGTATGTATATAATGTGTGTGTTATTCTCTCTTCCTTGCGATCCCAATTGAAAAGTAATTTAAAGGTGACCAAAGCGATCCAGGTAGAGTTACTTTTTGGAATTTAAAGCCGGTCAAGCCATTTTTTTATATGTTTTTCATTTCTTTTTTTTCGACTTTCTTGCAGCTTAGTTATAGTGTCGTCGTTGGTCGGTTCGGGAACGATTCTAATCATTCCATGATCAAGTAACAGATTCTTGGAGGTTTAGTCAAAGGAATATTAAATCAATTAGTTGTATATAATTGTCTAATTATTTTATACTAGTATAACTAAATTTTTTATAATAATAATATGTAAGAGAGATTGAAAATAAATCTATATTTCACATATTTAATAAAATTTAGTTATTTTTTATTTTTGTAAATAAACGAATGTAATAATTAAAAAATTATTTATTTAAAATCTAAATGGTGAGTTCAATCTTCAACTTTTTTCTTTCTTAAGTTCCTCCAAAGCTAAATAAAGAATAAAATATCAATCCCTAATCATCAAACTTTGAAATGAAAATTTCAATTAATTCTTCAAACTCACAAAGAAATAAAATATGTACAGTTGAGATGATATTTTATTTTTTTATTTTTATATTGATAAGTATCAATAGAAAAATTACTTAAATTAGTGTTTAGTGAATTAAGAAGAAAATGAAAATTGTAAAAATAGATTAATTTTTTGGGTAAACAAAAGAGAAAAGAATAGTGTAGTAAAATTAAAAATAGAACAATTAATTGCATCTAATCATATCGCAAAAACTTTTATAAAAAAACTAAAACTATTATATAAAAAAAGTACAAATCCATCACCACTAATGCAAAAAAATATATATATTAGATAATTTGAGAAATTTCTTTCAGTTAAAAAAATAAAATAAGAGAAACAAATAATTGAAATGATTATGGATACAATTATAATTATTTGAAGTTATATATCCAAAGCCTAACTATTTTGGCATCATATAAACTTGAAATTTTTTTTTTATTCTTTCCTCTAGCTAACAAAGTTAGGCTAATTTATACTAATTGGCTTTCTCTAATTACTATGTAATTAGTTTTGGTTTAAAGAATTGAATTACACATTCAACGAATTAGTGGATCAAATTATTGCCTATAAATGTTAGTAACCAAAACATTAAATAAAATAATAAATAATTGTAGTAGCATTACTATCATAATACTCAAACTAGGTTTTTTTGCCCATGCGATGCACAGGCTAGTTAATTCATATATTTTTACTTATAAAAATATAACTGTTTTAAGAAATTTATGTTTAAAACACCTTTAGGTAAGAATAAGGTCCTAAGATTGGGGTAAAAAGTAATTAAAACTATTAGAAAAATTAACCATTGTAAAAATTATAAGCTTGACTTATATTGTTAATTCATGTTTTGAAGCTTGTTGTTGTCATTTTTTATAGCGTTTAAAAAATCTCAAACAATAAAAAAAATATGGAGAAAGATTTGAAATAAGAAAATAAAAATGAGGGTGGCCCAAAACAGTAATCACTAAACCCTAAACCCTAAACCCTAAACCCATGACTATATGAGTGTCTAAGTTATTAAATAATACAAACACACTTTGTAATTAATGGTAAAATGAGTGAATTTCGGAGTGAGGGCTATATAAGAACCTCAGTATTAATTATTACAAATAAATTCTAAAATTAATGTTATAATTGTACAATAAAGTTAATACTAAAAGAAGTAGTATTGGGGAATGAACCTCTACAACAACGCCCATAACATTTGACATGCAAAAACAAATGGTAATTATGATATATAGATAGTAAATGTAGAGTTTGATTATATTTTTGAAAACTTTTTAAGAAACCTGTATGAAATTCATCTTGGTCTACACCTGTGCTAAGTTGATCAAAAATAATAAACTCAAATTTGTGTATGGAAAAATTACGAGGCTCATGGGTCACATCATAGATTTGTGTATTATGAGTAAGGTGAATCATAAATGAGTGTGTATCTATGATCTGATAAATCTTCCTCTTTGGAAAAACTGTGAAATTCTTAAAGATATACATATTTCCTTCACATAGCTTCTTTTTAAACTTGAATGCCAATAAATTTTTTATAGACCCATGAATGGTCACACACTTCATATGTGAGCAAAAGACATAGTAGCCAATAAGTGAACATGAACATACATTTATAGTATAGAGAGACGAAAAAATTACAAAATTTAGTATAATAGAGAAAAATAAGAATATCTTCACATCCACAAGCACAAAATCAATACTGATAAATTGGTCACTTTTCCAAAAATTAAAAACAACCCATAAATGAAACCCTTTTATTTGAATAGTCTAATCAGTTCTCTCAGGAGACAATTCCTTTAACATAACATGTTTCGTTAAGAGACTATAAAAATGAGAAAAGATTCATAACAGAACATATTCATCTATTGTAAGAATTCAAAGATAAAGGAATAAAAATATTAAGAAAATCTATCGATATTTTTAAATAACTACCTCATCGGCATTGGTGGAAATCTAAAAACATAAAATAGTAAAGAAATGAAGAAAGGTAGCAAGAGACGATAGGAAGAAATGAAAGGAAGGAATTATTAAGTGTATGTTGAAAGCAAATGTGAGAATCTCTATATAGGAGCAGGGGTTATATAGAGAGTTTAAGTATTAATTATTACAAATAAATTATGAAATTAATGCTACAAATGTACTATAAAGTTAATGCTAAAACAAGTATTCTTGGAGAAGTAGGGTGGACAATATTAGTACCATTGAAAGCAAATCAAATTGTAATAAGAGCATTCAAATAGAAATTAAAGCTATTAAATGGCTACAAATAGATGGAGTTTATTTAGAACAATTGGTTAATTAATGGTAAAAGAAGTAGTTTTGGGGATTAAGTGAATATTTAAGTGAGGGCTATGTAGAGACTTTAAGTTTTAATTATTACAAATGAATTCAGAAATTAATGCTACAAATGTACTATAAAGTTAATGCTAAATGAAGTATTATTGGGGAAGTTAGATGGACAATATTAATACCATTGAAATTAAATAAAATTGTAATCAAAAGAATCTAATAGAAATTAAAGCTACTAAATGCCTACAACGAGATAGAATCTATTTAAAACAATTCACTAATGGACAATAATATTAATGAGCCATTAAGAAAGAAACAAAAGCTAATGTTATTTTATTATACTAAGATAATAGGAATTTAAATTCAATTACTAAAATGTATGAAAAAAATAGAATTTTAAGGGCTCTCTACTATGACACTAAATACCCACTAAAAATTACAATTCAAAATCTAAAATTTGGAGTTATTACTGTATGAGGGCCAAAGTTATTAAACAATATAAATACACTATGCAATTAATGGTAAAAGAAGCATTTTTTAGGAATGAGTAAATTTTGGAGTGAGGGCTATATAATAACCTAAGTTTTGATTATCACAAATGGATTATGAAATTAATATTACAAATGTATTATGAAGTTAATGCTAAAGAATTAGTCTTGGGGAATTGGTGAGTTTCTCCTTTATATATATGTATATAGATTGGGAACAATAACTCTAGAAAAAATCCTATAAATTGTTTAATTATATCAATCATTAAATTGATAGGCCATATGAGTAAATGATTAACTATAAATTACCAAAGTATTTACCAAAAAATTTACTTAAATTATTTGCTAGTAGACAATAAGAATTAAAAATAAAATGGAAATTCTAAAAATAGATCAATTTTTTTAGCTAAAAAAAAAAAGAAAAGAATAGTATAGTAAAATTAAAAATAGCACAACTAATTGCATCTATCCATATCCCAAACAATTTTATAAAACAATTAAAACTATTATATAAAAAAATATAAATCCATCACCTTTAATGCAAAAAAAGGATAAAAGTATTAGATAGTATGAAAAGTTTTTTCAATTAAAAAATAAAATAAGAGAAACAAATTATTAAAATGATTGTAGATAGAATTAGAATTAACTGAAGTTATATATCCAAAGCCAAACCATTATTGCACCATATAGACTTGAAAGTTTTTTTGTTCCTTCCTATAGCTAACAAGGTTAGGTTAATTTATGTTAATTGTTTTTCTTTAATTACTATATAATTAGTTTTGTTTAAAAAAATGAATTATACATTCAATGTATTAATTTGGCATAGTTAGTGGATCAAAATTATTTCCTAGTAAATGTTAGTGACTAAAACATTAAATAAAATAATAAACAATTGTAATAGCATTACTAGCGTAATACTCTAATTGGTAACAATAACTCTAGAAAAATCTCATAAAGAGTCTCATTATATCAGTCATTAACTTGATAGGCTATGTGAGTAAATGATTAACTATAAATTTGTTGGTGTACTTTAATTAGAAGAATTATGTTTAAGATGAATTGAAATAGAATATGAAGCACAAATTATAACTTAACAAAGATTCATGAGAATGCCTATGTAAGAAAAATCAAAATAATGTAGTGTACTTAAAAGGTCCCTAAAATATTTTACTTCCTCCATCCCATATACTTCGCACTGTATTTCTTTTTGGGCTATCCCAAATTCTTTGCACCATTTCAATTTTTTTTTTTGCAAATTTTAGCAACAAAATGTTTATTATATCATCTCTTTAAACACCATTAACCCTTTGAAATTTGACCCGCTCTCTTTTTTTCCTCACCCAATCTCCGTCCAAAGCTTGTGTTCCAAGTCCCTCTGGCGATGCACGGACCAAGTGTAATGCATCATCAAGATGCTAGTCAGGTTCATGCTTCCAGATGGAATCATTCATTAGCACAATGGAATAGGTGAAGGTTACAAATTGACGCGACAGAAGTGATGAAATGCTAGCAATTTGACGGCAATTGTATTGCTGGAATTGCTAGTGGTTGCGCTATTGGAATTATAACAAATAAAGGATCAACAGCCAATTTACTACTAGAATCGCAATGATCGATTTTATGAGGATGAAGGCGGAGATTGGGAGGCTAAAGCCAAGAAGCGTACTTCGGAGACAGATGAATGAGGACGAGGCAATGAATCGACGGATCGATAATGGGATCGACTAAGGTGAAGGCAACGGATCAATGGGGATAGAGATGAAGATGGGCTGGCGGGGGCGACATATCGATGAGGATGAGATGATGAATCAACGAATTAATGGCAAAATCTATTGAGGCAGAGGCGACAAATCGATGGTGATGGATCGACGGGAATGAAGGCAAAGATGGTCCTCTCTGTCATGCTTGCTTCGTTGTTAAGGGGGAATATGAGCAAATTGGTAAATGTACAAGCAAGAACATGGGCAAATTAGTAAATATCCAAACTTTCTTAAGCTACATGCCAAATAGAAATGATTACAAAAAATATGGGATGAAAGGAGTAACATTAAAGAGTAAGCCAAAGACCTAAAAGCACTTTTGGCCCCTGAACTCAGATAACCCGACACTTTACCCCATGAATTATGACTCAGTCCAACTCACCCCCTAAACTTGTGAAAATAGGACAATTTACCCATTTTTCATCACGTGATGCCTAAAATACAAACGCCGTTTATCAGCGTTATCTACTCGGTCGTGTACCTCTCCACCCTTGTCGACACAGATGGCCCGCCCTCTCCTTCCCCTCTGCCCCCTCCGCCTACTCCGCCAATCTCTTTGCCTTCTCATACTCTCCACTCGGCCGTATTCCTCTTCGCCAGATTGATGCCTTTTTTCACATGAGTCATTAGAAGACCCAAACAAACCACCATGGCTCGAATTGATAGTGATAATCTGAGGAAGGGCATTTTAGTTCATGGGTTTATGGTCACAATGTTGTTCACTGTAGTCCCAATTTTGCCACCAATCTTATCTGAAAAAATGAATAAGAAGTTCATGGGTTTTTATAATCGAAGAATATAGAGTCCCTCAAAATTCCTTTAGTTTTCGAATCCTTGAAGCTCCACAAGCTTCTCTGACAACCCCGCTTCAAGCATTAATTCCATCGCTTCTTTCCTACCATAATACACCACCCCAAGCAAGCAATCCATAGCCGCAGCTTGCATCGATAAGGTTTCAGGGCCCAGGAGGCCCACGATTCTGGGAATTTCTCTTTAATTAGGTTTCTAATTCATCGACAAAAGGGATTCTGATCCATTTGATCCCAAGCGAGGACTTCAATCAACCGGGAAGTCAACATCGTGCTCAAAGCTCGTATTGTTGGACACATCAGCACCAAACCCACAAACACAAGGCAGCAATTGCAACTATAGCTTCGTATTGGACTTTTTATCGAAGTTTGTGAGGGAGGAGGAGGTCATCGTTGAAAGGGCAGAGGGTGGAGAAGAAGGAATCAATCTGGCCGTTCATGATGCTACTAGCAGACTGAGAAAGTAGGGTCTACGGCCGAATGGAGAGTATGAGAAGGCGGAGAGACTGGCGGAATAGGTGGAGGGGGAGGAGAGAAAAGAGAGGGCGGGCCATCGGTGTCGGCGAGGGTGGAGAGGTGCACAGCCGAGTAGATAATGCTGATAAACGACGTTTGTATTTTAGGTATCAGGTGATGAAAAAGGGGTTAAGTGCTTCATTTCCACAAGTTCAGATGGTGAGTTGGACCAAGTCATAGTTCAGTCAGGGGATAAGATATTTAAGCCACCTTTAGTTCAAGGATTAAACGTGTCTTTAGGCCTAGTAATTCAAAAGTCTTCGAAAAGATCAAAGAAGCTTCACAATTAATTATTCTAATTTATTATCTAGGTTTCTTCTTTATATATATAATATAGATTAGCTAGCTAGGGCAGATTAATTAATTCTGTTTTAATCTGTGCATATATTTATGTAAAAAGCACACACACTCGCAAATCTAGCTGGAGGTTATACAAGACTTTTTTTTTTTAAGAAAAATTTTGAAGAACATATTACTGATAAAATTAATGTAACTTTTGTTTTACTTAAATTTGGCTAGAATTTTGATATTGAGACTGCAAAAATATACATGAAAACAATTATGATAATAATAATAATAGCAATAATAGGGATTTAAATAATAAGATTGATTCTGTAATTAACCAGGCATTATGAGTTTCATTGATTCTGTAATTAAGAACTAGGCATTATAAGTTACACAGAAATAAAATTAGTGATTTAGGGATAAAATTAAGAGGGACAAGATTAATTAATGTTGGATTTGGTTTGGAGCAGAGAAGTTGGAACTTGGAAGTGCTCCGCCGAGTCTGATATGCAGCTGGAGTATATACCTCACCTTCGTTCCCATTTACCATCCACTAGCTTAGGTGAGAAAAATCAGCACAAGTCAGTTTTAATGGGATAAGTCAGTGCTTACATATTGCGGGTAACTTATCGTAACTTCTGTTTTCAATTTTTTTTAATATGGCAATTATCAACAAAAATTTTATCAAATAACCGAATTGCAAAACTTCCGTTCAAATTTGCTTGTATCAAACACTTTCATTTTTTCAAACATTTTGTTTTCTCTTCCTTCAAAATTTTTTTTGTGGCAACAAAGAATTTTATTCATTTCTTTTTTCTCAGATTCATACATATGCCCTTGGTGTTTTTTTAGAGTTGATTACATGTGTTATCTCTAATCTCTAATTATTGTTCATATTTTAATCTCAACCTGCATTTTGCTCCTGGCGTACCCTAACACCTTTAAAATGTTCCATTTTGGCTCTTCTTTATCGAATTCATTAGGTTTGACAGCAAAATGTCATATCAACATAGCATTGTAGTGAAAAATAATAAATTTAACTCCTGAAAACTTTTCTCTTTACCAAAGAATTCTTAAAACTTTGAAATCTAACAACAAAACTTCTTAAAAAATGCTTGGACCATCCAGCTTTCCCATCTTGGCCTCTTTCTCTAGTCAAATCTCTCCTACCTCTCCTGCCACTAGCTCCACCCTCCAACTAGCCCCCATTCTCTACCCCTAGCCGCCGTCCACCATCCCCATCCTCTGTCCCTACCTACAGAAAATGAGTGACTCCCACCAATTACTCTACATACTCAACCTAGCTAGCCGATTCCTCTTCCTTAGCCCAATAAACTCAATCTCTAAAATCAACGACCCCAGATGACGCTTGCTGGTCATTGAAAGTGGAGGTTTTGGCTTGCTTGCTTGATTTGGTGGCAGCGAAATCCATGCAGGTGATTGTTAGCAACAAGGAACCATGGATGGTGGTGAATCGTAGCACCAGACAATGGAGGTTTTGGCTTGATTTGATAGTAGCAAGGACCATTCAGACGATTGCTGGCAATAAAGAACCATGGATGGTAGCAAATTGGAGCACCAAATAGTAAAGGTTTTGGCTTGATTTGGTGGCAACAAGAACCATTTGGATGGTTGTTGGTGATAAAGAACCATGGACGGTGGCAAATTAGAGCACCAGATAGCAGAGGGCTTCAATCAACAACGGTGATGGAGAAAAAAAGTGACAATCGATGTTTGTTTTATTTTTTTTTTCAACAACAAAACTTCATGTTTTTGGTGAAATTTTTTTTCTTGTTTCTCATTCACAATCGGCCCTAGGTTGTAATTTTGATTTGTCGTAAGTAGAGATGCTGGTGATGAAGAACTATTAAAATAGGCCTTTTTCACTTCAAATTAAATTTTTCTTATGATATACTTGATGAAATGCCTAAGTGAATTTATACAATTAAAAACTAAGGCAAGAGTTGAGAGACTGGATAGTAGAGGATAGAGGGGATAGAGGACTAGGGGTGGTCAAAAGGTGGGGGTTGGTGGCAGGAGATGTGGGAAAGGGTTAGCGATAGAGGGTATAGGTTGTCCAAGCATTTTTAAGAAGTTTATTATTAGATTTTAAAGTTTTCAGGATTCTTTGGCAAGGGGAAAAGTTTTCAAGGGTTAACATGAGCATTTTCTCCTACAATCCAATACGGACATAACATTTTCCGTCTAAGATAATGACTTCTGTAAAAAAATGGGCCAAAATAGAATTAGCCAGCTAAGCCAGATTAATTAAATATTATTGTAGAGGTTGATCCATGTTGTATATATGGGGGTCCATAGATCCCCCTTTTTAGAAAAATATGTTAATAAGAGATACATAATTTAATAATTAAAACCCTTTGAATTTTTTAATGGACTCCCATAATTTTTCATAACATCTATTGGAACAAAATAATGAGCTTCTGTTGCTTTAATAAAGACAAAAAATGGGTGAGTCTCTCTCATTTACTAACAATTTTCCAATTGAAAAAGTCACTATTGGCCCCTGAACTTTTATATATTTTCCCACCCAAACTTTAAACATTATTTTTACACTCTTTTATATCTAAACATGTGGAAAAATTAAGCAGCTAATTGGACACAATATAAAATTAAGAGCTAAAAAGGATATTTTTGTTGGGTTTGTTGGCTCAAATCTAATAAAATTAAGAATTTTAGTTTATTTAGAATTTGGTTTTAGTTTTTCTATTTATTTAGGATTTAGTTTTCCTATTTTGATGTGATTTGAGTTTGTGTGTGGCATATAAAATAACTTCTTGTGTTAGGGTTTGGGCATAAGAGAAAAACTAACATGGCGAAGCAGTAAAATATGAGGGTTTCAAGAGGGAGGAGAGGTTCGGAGGCTGGAGCGGACTAGAACGAGAAGCCTTTTATAATTAAAAAAACTTTCCTCAACAATTTTTCTTTTACTTTCTGCAAAGCATACACATCTCGTTTATCTTCTTCATAATTTATATATAATTTTAAATTTTTTGTTGTAGTTGCTCAACAGATGACAAAAAAATAGATGTTAAATTCTAACATTTTTTAGATTTTATTCTAAAAAATTCATCTTTATGTTGTATATGAGTTTAAATTCTATGTTACATATAAAAATTTATAAACTTTATTATTAATTTCAAACTTAATATTTGTATATATTTACAAACTCCCTTTATAAAATTTCTAAATTACAGTATTTTTGTATATGCATGATCATGTACATGTCTATAATATTGATGGTGATGATTTGTTTTTTTTAATCTTTTTTCGAAGCTATCGATGGTGACGATTAAATGGTTTAAAAAGGAGTTGCGGGCAGAGGGCTGGTAATGAAAATCAGGAGGACTGAACCAGCTCTCCCTTCACTGCAGTATTTGCGTGATCCCATAAAGAGAGAGAGAGAGAGACATGTAATGCAATGTAACGTACCTGTAGGTACGCATGCCTAAGACCGCATGATGAGCAACCAGGCTGATCACACAATCGCTTTTTGTCCCTGCAGCTGCAGCCCCTCCATCTGCATTTCTTAATTTCTATCTTTTTATTTTTAACCCTCATGCCTGTGAAAACTACAATTTTACTAAATTATCTAAAAATTTTAGGTGGTTGGAGTTAATTTGGTGCAGGAAATTTAACAAATTTCATTTTTTTTAACTACTATTACATATATATAGGTGCAGCACTAACTCAAAAGCAAGGATCAGAAAATATAACACTACTATCATGGACTCGCAACCTTTTTTTTTTTAGTACTATTAAATATTGATCTAACAGACAAAATTTAACTATAACTTGAGGATGAAACAGCAACACGATGTCAAACTGTTTCCTCTTCCAAAAACTATTCTTTATTTACCTAGGGTTCCCCACCTCAAACTTTTCCTCTTCCAAAAACGTTTTGTTTCGCCTCGCCCTGGATCCTATGTTTGAATTGAATTATTAATTCACGTAAATGCAGTTTCTTTTTCTACTTGTTTTCAACCGATCGACTTTTGAGGCAACCCCTTTTTCTTTTTGATCTTTTCTAATTGACAAAAGCTTAATTTAATTAATATATGATGAATCACTGTCTTGATGAATTAAATACAGAATACAAGTAACTATATAAGTCCGACCTTATTACTTAAACTGAGTCGTAATTAAGAAGCTGGGAATTACAAGAAGGTTTATTAGCCGCATCAAGGCCAACACACCAAAATCTAAGCGCATTACTAAACACATAATAAAGGATTAGTACACAATGCATTCGATCCTGAGAAGAGGCAAAAAGGTCTACCCATTCTCTTTTATATCCAGACATGAGAAAACATTTGAACTGAAGTGAAGACATCTGCTATGTTAAACTGTTTACTGTCGAAAACAAGCCTGTTCCTTTCCTTTGATTCTATATATTGTCCATAATGCTACCTTACATGACATGTCCCAAGCCATCTTCCCATTTGATGGTCCAATTGAAAATGGAGGCCATTTCAAGAGTTGAGAAATGCCATCATTACTTGTACAACTGGCCGCCCCGCGTACCATGAGTAGATGGAAACACAAACCTGACTTCTTTTCATACGTAGCAAATTACTATGGTCAACAACACAAATGGGGCTGTCTATCATCCACCAGTTGTTGACACCCAATTTCGTCCGACCATTAAAAAAATTAAACTAAAAAAAATTAATTAAAAAAATATATATTCTATTATTATTATTATTACTGAAAAATTTTAATTAAGTTAATTAATTTAAAATACATTTTTGTTTTGTCAGAATTTAATTAAAAATGATATATGTGTGTATATGTGTATGTTTGAAAGAAAAAAAGAAAACTCCATAAAAATGACAAAATTAAAAAGTTTAAGGTAAAAATGACAAAATTGAGAAGTTTCGGGAAAAATTGACAAAATCTGAAAGTTTCAGGAGCATTTTGTAGTTTGTCACATCAATTTGGGGCCAGCATAACCGTTCTGGCCCCAATTAACAGAAAACGACAAAATTGTCAAAATCGGAAGCTTCAGGAACTTATCCAGAGTCTGAGAGACGTAAAGGACTGAAACTGTCATTTTACCAAATTAAAAGATAAGTTTGAATTTAATTAATTTTTAATTACGAACAGTCCAGCACCCCTTCCCCTATAAATAGGGGTCCAAATCTGTGTGTTAACACAGAAAAAAAGAGAAAAAAAAAATAGAAAGAAAGCTTAGAGCTCCGTTTAAAAAAAAAAGAGAGAAAATTACAGCCCTTCTCCCTAGCTCTCCTCCCTTTCTCCAGAAAATCTCAAAACTTTTTATTCTGACGCTTTGGCCCCTGTCTTCCTCCTTCCGTTTTGTCTCGGTCTCTCTCTCTCCTCTTTCTTCCACGCCACACGCCGCCACCGCCCGTGCGCCCACCGTCGCCCCTTGGTCCATTCCCGCCGTCGCCGTCGCTCCCACGCCGTCGCCGTCACCCTCCGCCGCCGTCCGCCGTCGCGACCCTCGCCCGCCGCCAGTTTCTCTTCCTCCTCCGGCCGTCCTCCGTCGTCCTGTCGCCTCCGCCGTGCTCCCTCGCCGCCGTTGCCCTGCCCCGCCGCTGTCGCCCTGCCCCGCCTCGCCACCCCGTGCCCGTGCCGTCGCACCAGCTACCCCCCCCCCCCCCCCCTGCGCGCCCGCGTTGCCTCTGTTTCGCGTTTCCAGAAATTCAAATTTCAATTACTAAGGGTACAACTCCCTTTTAGTCCTCTATCTTTTCAATTTATTTCACTTTGGTCACTAACCTTTTATTGTGATCTTGCAGAATTAATTACTAACTCTTTTAGTTTTTACTTGTTTATTTATTTGTTTATTATTGTTATTATTACTAACCCTTTTTTTTTTATTGTTATTAACTCACTAACTTACAAACTTTACTAACCTTTTATTATTGTTATTATCATTATTAACATCTAACTTTTCTAACTTTTGCTAACTTTTATAATTCATGGAAGGTTATACCTCCTATTTTTTTTTTTTTAAGTGAATGGTCAAAAAGCCCCACTTTATTTATTTATTTATTATCTTTTAATATTCCTTTATATGTTTACATGTGTTATTTTATGCATTTTTTTATGTATAAACTAAAAAAAAACCTCCCCTTTACTTTACTTTATTTAATTTTCCTTTATGCCAAAATTTTACTTCATGATAAAATTTATTTCACTTATTTAATAATAAATAAAATAAATAAGTAAATAATAACTAATTATAAATGAAAAAAAAAAAAGAAGTTTTTATGTGAATAATTAACTTTCTTCATTTTTAAGGCTATCAAAAAAAAATCTTTTTCAAACAAAAATCCCCATCCTTCATTATTTCAAATCTTCATTATTTTGAAACATCAATTTTTATTTCTTTAAAAAAATTAACCTTTTATTAAAATTATTAAAAAATCATAATTGAATAATTCTAAAGATATAACAAAAAATCAATTCTATTTTTTTAAAAATATATTTTTAAAGTAATAATAATTAAAAAATCAAGAAAAATAATAAAATAATAATAAAATCCAATAAAAATTATGACTAAAATTCATTAAATAAACAATTAATTAAAATTTTAATTTCCATATCCGGATGATCCGGCAGGATCCACGGTTTGGAAAATATCAATTTTTTTAAATTGAATAAAAATAAATATAAAGATAAAAATCCATATTTTACGATATGGATTAAATTATTTAAAATTTCATCAAATTCTGTGTCTGGGTGACTCGGCAGAGTCCATGGTTCGAAAATATCAAATTTTTATACAAATTAATTACTAAAGATTTTTAAACCGGTATTAATTTAAAAATCCACATCCGATTAATTCAGTTAAAATTTCCAGTTTGAAAATTAACTGAATATTTTTTTAAAGCAAAGCAAAACAAAATTGAAATCAACTAAGGTACCAATTTTTGGGCGTTTTAACAAAGTTGTCTTAACGTAACCGTACTCCCGAATCCCCGAACTCTCGCAGACCAATTTTAAGGTGACCAATCGACCTAGGTGAAACAGATTGGTGGCGACTCCAGAAAACCCGACGTTGCCACACCAGTAGAGGCGGGAACCGGGTCGGATCGGCCAGTCCTGGGCCTGGGTCCTGAGGACCTGGCTCGGCCCGGTTGAAGGCGGGCGGTTCCGAGCCGGTCTTGGGCCTCGGTGGGGCGGGGCGGGTTTCATTTTTTTTTTTTGGTTATATATATATAAATAAAATAATTATTAATTATATAATTCATAAATATTTTTAAGAAAAAACACCACCTCCAGTGTAAGTTTTATTAAGTTAAAAACCCAAACGACACTTACAAATAATCGGAACATGCCTTATATTTTGAAATGGCAAAAACATTCCGAAAATGATAAATAATAGAAACCTATGATCTGTGCTGAACAGCATAATCAGGTCAAATACAAACTACATATATGATTGAAAAAAAAATTCAAGTATTGGTATCGGATATTACCTCCTCATCCGAACTCTTTTGGTCTTGCTGCCGAAGTGCTGCGAGGCTCCAATCTCGGTTGCACACGCATACTTCTACCGCGTCGGGTGTCAATCTTGACCGTTTTTCTATTATCACTCGTTTTCCGGCACTAAACGCTGCCTCAGATGAGACGGTAGATACTAGAACGGTAAGAATCTCTTGTGCGATTATCAACATGATCCGAAATCTTGATCTTTTTTGTTTCCACTACTCCAAGATGTCGAGGTCACTTGTCTCGAACGATGTGTTGAGATAGTCATCGACCTCAGCTAATCCCGATGTCATCGATCGGGGTCGTTTGAGCATTTGGAGCGCCGGGTTGAATCTTGAAGAGATTGATCTCCTTGGAGGCTCGGTTTGAGGAGCTTCGGATCTTACCTTATCCGAATGCCACTCACAATATAACTTGTATAAAGAATGCAAGTACTCGGAAGCAGAAGCAGACATAGCCAAAACATTTATATGAGACATTTCTAAATAAGTATGAAAAATTCCTTCAAACAGTGTTGTTGTGCCCGTTAATTTTACATACGGGTCAAGTAAAGTAGCGACTAAAAAGATAGGTGGAATGTTTTCGAAATATTGAAGCCACTTAGCCTGTATGGCTTCGACAGTTGGTTTTAACAACTCATCATTTTTAAACTGATGTAAAACATATGTGATGTTCACTAAATGAAACAAAACTTGATGACTTGTTGGGTAGTAAACTCCAGAGAAAAATTCAGTTGCCTCGTAAAAAAAATTAAGCAATTCACCGGTTTTGGAACATTTCTCCCAAATTTCAGTCGTAAGAAATTCAAAACCCATTTTTAAATTCATGAAATGTGACAACAAATTTGCATACGGTAATGCATCTTGCAACATAAAAAATGTGGAGTTCCAGCATGTTGGGCAATCCAATTTAAACCGTTTCCAAGAAAATGGTTTTTGATTTTCAATACAAAAGCTTTTAAACTCACGAAAAATAGTAGGTCTGGACATCAAATATTTTAATGAGTTTTGAATAGGCAAAATCTCATTTTGGAGAACTTCTAAACCCTTTTGCACACAAATGTTCAAAATATGGCACATGCATCTAACGTGAAAAAATGCACCGTTAAGCGGTGGTTTTAAGTTTTAACTCAAAAGGCGAGCGACAACATCATTATTTGAAGCATTATCAAATAAAATGCACAGAACTTTATCAGTACAAAAATAATCACATAAAGTTTTTAAGATACAATTAAATATTTGAAAACCAGTATGATCTGTTTCAATAACCTTAAATGACAAAATTCATTTTTGCATTATCCAATCAGAATCAATTCAATGAGAAGTAATACAATAGAATGATTGACCTATAGGTGATGTCCACATATCAGAAGTAAATGCCACACAATGATCAAGAGCAGAAAAATATGCTTGCAAATCTAATTTTCCGGCTTCAAATTGTCTAAAGCTTTCTTTCCTAGCAGTTTTCCTAGATACTTTTCTAAATGCAGGATTTAATTGTGATTTTATCCAAAATTCTAGGTGGACATCTTCAGCTTGTGAAAAAGGTTTTTCAGTAAGCATCATCCAATTTATTATACCTTCTTTATAAGATTGTTGGTTAAAACGAAATATACCTGGTCCGCCGGCGCCGGTTGTAGGCCCAAGTTGTGTTTGTCCTCCATAACTAGTCCCGGTATTAAGGAGGACGTTAGCATGTTGATTTTCAATATGCCGTTTCAGCGTTCCAGTGCCGGAATTCTTTCTATGCACCAATTTTTTCCCGCAATGTTTGCATTTTCCGTACCTCAACTCCCCTTCGTTTATGAGCTCATAATGCTCCCAAACCCAAGCAGTTAGTCTCGTGGATTTACCTTGTGCTTGAGTTTCCTCCATGCCGGGTCCATGACTTGTAGGCGTCGGTTCTGTTGACGGATTCCTGGACGCCATCGCATCCAACTATTCCACTTCATCATCGGATAATTAATCATCGAGACCCAAATCGTAATTCGTCATATCGATTCCGGCATCATCGTCGTGAAACTCTTGAATTGAAATGCCTTTATCGGCGGGCCGAGATCGGCGACGGAACAAGGCTCGGAGGCCGATGTTGCGGGAAGATGAACTATCTGTTGACTTGCCCTTTCCTTTTGAAGCCATGCCTCACGTACTAATAGTAGTGATTAATGCAAAATCAAGAGAGGATTATGAAGATATTAGGAAGAGATTAGTAAGAAATTTGGAAGAGATTAAGAAAATAAAAAGAATGGTTGAGAGAATATAGTAGATGAAGAAGAGAGATTGAGTGATTGTGTGAGGATTGAGTGAAAATGACATTGGTATTTATAGGGGGAGGGGAAAAATTAGTTTGACCAAAAAGTCCTTGAAATTTAGTTATTGGGAGGGGCAAAAATGAAATTTTGGGGGCTAAAATGGATCAGAAAGCTGTTGGAGAGCCTGTTGTGTAATTAGCCTTTTTTAAAAAAAAAATTTCACAGGTTAACGTTACTGGCAGCAAGGAGCCGTTGCGGCACTAGCAGGGCGAGGCGGGTCGGCAATCCGGTTCGACGGGGCGGTTTTGAGGGCTTCTCCTGGTCCGGGGCGGTCTTTTTTTGTATCTCCCTCCTCCTATTGGGCCCATACTCGGCCCATAATATTACAGGCTTTTCCCGAGATGAGTTTGACTGGCGGTCCGGTACCGGTTCGGTCCGAGTCAACCCGGCTCACCTCCCACCTCTATCCACCAGATATACGTCCCCCCAACTTAACATCATTAACCTAACATTTACTTAAAATAATTTGTCTAACTTTGAGATATATTTGCATGTTGTATATAACATGAAGCATTTAAGGATATTGTGGACTTTTCCCATGACAAGCAAAATTATGGAATTGGCAAGTAACAGATTTCCATTTTCAGTAGTAAATTAATCGCAAACTTTTAATACCTTGATTCCCAAAAGTACCTCCAAACCTCTAATGCAATAAGATGCTGACATATGACAGTCTTAGCAATCATTTTTTATTAACCTCAAAATTCAGGATTAAAGATAGATAAAGATAAGAGTAAATTCATATTAATTCATAATTAAGGGATAGTATTCTTACCCACAAAAAAAAAAAATACAATAACATCTTCTACAACTAAATCCCATACAAAAAATCATCCCATTACATCTTGTATACACATCTCAGACACATAAAATTACATATTTGTTTCGTGGACTCAAAACTATGGACCTTCTATCCGAATGTTACATATACCAACAGCCAGCAACACCATCGTCCAAAGTGTCCACCATCCAGAATGAGAAAATCAAAATATGTAGAGACTTCGTGAAGAAAATAACATCCTGATATAATATTGTTCAATTACAGGCGGAGTTGGTATGTATCTAAATATTAAATCAAGATTGCTTATTATTTTTTCATTCCAACGAAAAGCCCATTCAAAAACCACATGAGGCTGCGAAGCGACAAATTATTACAGAGCTATCTTAGACTAAAAAAAATTACAAACTATTGAGAAGATATATCCATGATTAAAAAAATAAAAAAAATGTAAATTTTTTAGGGGTAAATTTCTTCGGGGGTCCATTAGCTTATTTTTATGTTCTAAAATAGTACCTCACCTTAAATTTATCCTGTCGAAATACCTTACCTCATTTCCACATCACAATTGATTCATTTCCTTTAATTTCAGTATTAAATCAAACAAAAAATCACTGATGTGACATTTTAACATTAAAATAGACATAGAATTAATTAACATTAAGATATATAAATATAAAATAACAATTTTGGTTTTCAAACCTTCCATATCAATACTTAAAAAAATAATTAAATAAAATCAAAATATATATAGAAAACATAAACATGATAATATATAAATAAGAAAAGAGATTACTTAGTAGTTAATAGTTATAATCACCGGCCATCACATGTGTGGGATGTCGTCAAGAAAAGGGAAATGTGAAAGAAAAAAAAAAAAAAGACAAACACCAAAAACTTTCAGAACTTGGATTTACATATGCCAAATCCTAATTAGATTTAACAACCACATATTCAAGGATTTTTAGCAAAGGACTAACTCGCACATAAGGTAATATAAAAATTGTAAGAACAAGCACAAAATGTCGCCCAACAGATAATTGTAAAATTTTTTTGCCAAAGTACTTTGGGGATCTCACGGAATAAAGGATGGATCCCTGTCTATTCATAGCGAGCAATCAAACTCTAGGCTCTATTAGTGTTACAGAATAGTTAATCATAGTAAAAACAGAAAACATCCAATCACAGAACAACGTACAGGTAACACAAATCTAAAAGAAAAGTATAAGCTAAAGGAGCCATCTCGGATAAGCTTGAATTAACAAAAATGAGCTAACCGAATGTTGATTTATTCCGGAAAAAAAAAAAAGAATTGTAAACAATGAACGCAATTAGTTAATTTTTAAAAAAAATATATTTTATATTTGAATTCGGAAAATAGTGGCCCAATGTACAAAAATACGATTCTGGCTTGAACCAAACATAATGGACTGGGAAAATATAATAACGTAAGTTTTGGGCCGGTACGGCGGTACCAAAGGTAGAAACAAAATGGCCTTAACTAAAGAGGAAAAAAAAAAAGCAAATATGAGAAATAAAAACAAAAAAGAAATCCAGAAAAAAAACCTGAGAATAATAAAGTCAGAGAGAAAAAAGTGTAAATGAAAAAAAAAAACAGAAGATCGGAGGCAAAAGACTAGAGAAAAGAGAAAAAGAATAAACTAGAAAAAAAAAAAAAAGGAAAACAGGAGAAGAATTAAATCAGAGAGAATAAAGCAAACGAAAAAATCAAAGTAAATGCAAAAAGTAAAAATATAGCTGTCAGGAAACTTTATGGGGTTGTGTACATCCTAAGAAAAATACTGCTACAATTATCGTAAAAAAAATGTTATTGATATATAATTCAATGTAAAAAAAGATGAGTATTTTAACTTTATCCCTGAACTTATGTTAACATTAGTGTTATACCCCTGATATTTAGAAATCTGCATTTTCTCCCTTGCTTAATTTTCTCATATCGTCCAAAAGCAACTTCCAAAATACTAATTAATAAAATTGCCTAATAATTATGTTCTAGTAATTTAAAAATATTTCTTAATTTTTTACAGCTAAGTGAGACACAAAATTATTTATTTTATTTTTAAATAGAAAAAATTGATATTTTGAAATGTCTACTAATATAAGAAAGGGAAAATCATACAGTTGACCCTAAACTTATAATTACCTTGGCAAATTGGTCCCAAATATTTAAATACTGTTGCATATCGGACCCTAACCTAGCAAAAATTGCTAACTCTAACATAATTGTAAGCATCAAATTTTTAAATTTTTATCTAAACTGTTTGATAATTATCTTCAAGTAAATTTAAACTACAATATTATGTTTTATAGTTAATTGACCATTTAAATTATCAATTTTTTACTCTGTAAATCAGGTTTTTGTGCTAACTTAATCTTCATGCATGGCTAAGGACCAATATGCAGTGCTTTATAAAGGATTATGACCAATAAACAATGAAAAAAAATTTATGATCAATTTACAATGATAGTTAAAGATTTGGGACTAAAAATGCAATCTACCCTATAAAAAAATATGAGATAGATTGAAATTACAATATAGATACTTACTAGAAAATTTAACTAAGATTCCAAAAATTGTTGTCGGATAATGTAAAATCACATTTCTTCCTTTTTTTTTTGTTCTTCTCTGGTGTTATTTCCAGTTCTGTTTTGTTCCTCTGTTGCTTTTTCTTTTCCTTTTTGGTTTTTCATCATATTTCCATTTTTCCTTTTTTCTTTCAATTTAATTTTGTCAGTTTCTTTTCCTGTTGTGATCCTCATTTTTTCATCTTCTTTTTTTCAAAATTATAAAAAAAAATATTCCAGTTTCATTTTTTATTTTTCATTTTCTGTATTATTCTTTTTTAAAAAAAAATTGTCTACCTTTTTATTCATTTTTATCTTTCATTATTGCTTTAGTTTTTTTTTTTCGCATCTAAAAGAACAAATTTATAACATAAAAGAATCTGCTACATTTTTTCTTTATTTTTTCATTTCTTCTTCTTCTTCTCCTCCTTCTTTTTTATAGATGTTAATTTTTTAAGGCTTAAAGCCCCTTTTGCCCCTTGAACTTTGTTAACTCAGACCTTTTACCTCCTAAACTTTGACTTGGTTTAACTCACCCCTCAAACTTTACAAACTGGGACCTTTTACCCCCTTGGTCCAATTAAATGAAAAATGTGTACTAAAATGAAAATAAAAGAAAAGTTGAAGGGGTAACTAAATCATTTGTCCAATTATTGACTCTTGTAAGTAAACAATTAGAGACCTTAACATAAACTTATATGCAAAAGCAAGAGAAAGCTGAGTAATCTTAAATATGAAACTGAAGCATTTATGCTTATTATTTACTCACAACGTTTAACCATTGGAAAAATAATTTAGTTAGTCCTTCAGTTTTATTTTTATTTTTATTTTAGTACACATTCTCCATTTAACTGGGTTGAAGGGGCAAAAGGTGCTAGTTTACAAAGTTTGAGGGGAGGGTCGAACCGAGTCAAAGTTTAAGGGGTAAAAGGTCCGAGTTGACAAAGTTTAGGGGGCAAAAGGGGCTTTAGGCTATTTTTTAATCAAAAAAGTTGACTTTTTGTCGACTTTGACCACCATTTTCTACCTCACCACCCACCAATTTCTACCGATTCTTAGGGGTGATCAGTATTCGGTTAAAACCGAAAAACCAAAAAAATGTTAAAATTCAGTTTGGTTTCAATTCGGTTTCGGTTTTAGAATTCGGTTAATTCGGTAACCGAAATAACCGAAATTTTTTATACCAATTTTTTTTTATTTGTTTCATGAACAATAATGCTACCAAGTAACCCAAATTAGCTTGAATTCTTATTTTCTTTCTTTCCATGGACAATGAATCTTCTATATTGAATGGAATTTGAAAATAAAAACAATATCTTTATCTCATTTCATCTCTTATAGAATTTAATTACCATTTTTTCGGCTAATTCTGTTTAAACCGAACCGAACCGAAATATTTCGGTTCAGTTTGAATTCAGTTATTATCTCACTTTGAATTCAGTGAGATAATAACTGTGAGGCCTAGACACCACAGTATAAATTAGCCCTGCCTGAAATTTCATGCTCCGAGGCCTAGGAGCCAAGCACTCCAAGCCTAGGCGCTAGGAAGCCCTCTCTTGAAGCCTAGGCACCCCTGTACCAGGGAAAAATTGGTCCCTCACCTCTATTCTGAACCATAGCATGCTATTGGCTAAGGGATTTGATCCAAATTGGTAGGTGAAAGAAAGAAATTTCTCCAAGGCTTAGAAAAATTTAGAACCAAGCTTGGCAAGACATTTTCCATCTTCATCTTCTCATCTTATACTTAAATTTTTCATCACCATTTCTTGCATTTCTTCATTTTCCTTGGAAGCACTTGTGGATTATTACTTGGAGAAGGCTTGGAGGACTTGAAGACTTGTAGAAGCCTTGAGGAGCCAAGGATCTAGAGTTTCTTGGGTTCCTTCTTTTCTTCCTTCTTTTTGTATTAAAACATGGATGCTCTTTCACGTATATTCATGGTTGTTTTATTTGAGTATGGAATAGTAGTCTTGACACTTTCTATGGTTGCAGTTACTTAGTTTTGTTAAGTTATTTGAATCTATGACTATGTGATATTGGTTTTCTTTCTATTGCTTATTTATTTTTTCTCTTGTGTTTGTTGTGTTTTAGCTAATTGATGGCCACAATTAGTTGCACTTTAGATTACTCTTAAACTGTTGGAAAAGATTAAATATAACTGGACCTAGAAGAATGAGCTAATGACAATGAGCTTGTTAAGAAACTAGTCTAAGTTATTAGGTGAAGGTAAATTGAGCACTAATGCCTCTATCTAATCTTGAAATTGTACGGGAATCCTTACTAAGCTTAGAATAAATAAAGTCAATCCTTTCACTTAAAAAAGTAAGGATTCGATTAATTGACTTCACTAATAAGTAATGAAAACTAAATCACTAGCTTAAATTTATTAACTAACCAATCCAAGTAGTGAACCCATAGAAAGTATGTTTTCATAACTTGATAAAAACCACAAATTTACATTACATTCTTTCATTCTAGGTCAGTAGAATTCCACTTAGCTAGGTTTAATTACTTGTTTGACTTGCTTCCACTTTATTCAACGTTGATTGTTTAGCTAAAGTTAACTTAGAGTAGTGGTACTTGGCAAATAATTTAATCAATCATCGTGGGAACGATACTCTTTATTGCTTAACTTCAACGTCCACCGGACGCTTGCGGTTAGGGTTGGAAAATCACAACACTTCTTCTTCTTTTTCTTTTTCTTCTTCTTCTTCTTCTTGTTTTTATTGTTTTCTATTGTTTCTTGGGTTATTGCATCTTTCCCATTTTTTTAATTCCCCTTTTCTTACTCATTTTTGTTCACATGTTGATTTCTTCTAAAAAGAAGAGGTTCATTTCATAAAGAATGAATACTATAATGAACTTAAAGAAAAAAACAAGAAACTGACTTAAATCAACAAGGAACAAAACTAAAAAAAAAAAAGCATGTTCTTTTATACATATATGTTTCTTCATTTAATCATTTTTATTTGTTCATTTACAAACAAATTGTAAAAAGAACAAATAGATGACTCAAATGAACATCAAATATGACTAAAATGAACAAATTTATTTTGAATTTCTTTGTTTTGTTTAGTTATTTCCTTTGATATTCATTTATATAATAAAATTATTTATGTTATATTTTTATGTTAATTTAAATATTTAGAAAAGTAAAAATTCAAACAGAATTTCTTAAGAAAAATCCAAAATATAGAAAAATAAGAAAAAATTTGATTTAAAAAAAAGAATTGGTAAAAGAACAAACAGTGTTCATAAAAAAAATAAAATAAGAACCTATAAAAAAAACAAACAATATTTAAACCCAATAAAATAACATTTAAGAATTGATAAAAGAACAAAGATATATGTATCTGTATGTTTGGCCTGCATAAGACTAACTCTGTAAAGATCCAATGACATTATTCTATGACAAAATGTAATAAAAATCTTGCAGAAAAAGCATAAAATTTTGGATGCTTTTATAGCATGTAATAAAATTAATGCTGCATGCGAATCCTAGTACTACCAATCTAAAGTTAAGAAAAAAGAAAATAATGCATCAAGGGCACAGCGACAGCAAAAGGGTAGTAAAGAACACAAAAATTATGAAGAAGGAACAGCCCGGGACCAACAACCAAAATCTAGTTTCAGTGTCTGATTGTTTCAAGACGAAACAGATATGACCAGCCAAAGGACAAAAAGTAAAAAACAAATAACAACAACAGTAGAAGGGGCAGGATCAGGACAAAAGAAAAGACAACCACAGACAAAGCAAACAATTTATAAGATCAGAGCAGGAGGGAATAGTACTCTGGCTGGCTAGTTTTGCTGTTGCATATCCACCTATTTGGACAACCGGCTTAAGGGAGAGAGGGAGAGAGAGAACCAGCTTACCATGTTTCATGCCCGATAGAAGTGCGCGTTGGGCTGCCAGCGGGGGCAAACCAATAACTTCTATGTGTATCCTAAATTGCAACAGAAGTCCCAAATTTTTTACTCCCACTATAAAGTACTCTTCAACCTTCATTTTATTACATATTGGTCCAAACCTTTATAATTCATTCATTCATTGTACATTAGTTCTTAGCCTTAGTCACGATTGAATTGACACAAAAACTTGATTTGTAAATAAGAAAAACTAATAGTTTAAATGCTCTATTAACTGTAAAAAAAATTATGACACAAATTAAATTTATAGGAAAACAGTTACTAAACAATTTAAATTAGAACTTAAAAAGATAAAGTCAGATGAATACGTGATAATTAGAATTCCAATTATTTGGTTATTATCTTCTTATATATTTAATCTGTATAATATTTTTTTTACAATTAATAGATCATATTATATTATCAATTTTTTTTCTCTGTAAGCTAAATTTCTATTGTAATCAATTTTTAAGGCTAAATCCCAATATGCAATGAATTAAAAAAAAAATCAGTCCAATATGTAACAAAATAAAGGCTGAGAGCTAAGTTGTAATGGGAAAATTTGGGACTTTTAATGCAATTTACCCTAACAACGACACATTTGTAAGGTTTATGAGATAGCATGGCACTCATACATATTCCATTATCCGATATATATAGCTCTCATGGTGAGAATCTCATTTTTCCAATTTTCATCCCAAATTTACTATCAGTTTGATTATTTTTAAGGTACTTTTTAATTTCTTAAAATTGAGGTAGACTTAATATTCGTTTTTATAACAGTACCTTGATATATAAATTTAGGGAAACATTATAAATTGCCTCTTGATATTTAGTGAAAATTAAAGTTATCTTTCTCATATTTCAGAAAATTTTTAAAGATCCCATGAGATTTATCAAGTCCATTTTTTAGATTAAAACCAATAAATTAATTAAATTTTTGAGGTCGTAGCTTTTAGTTACTATTTGAGACTTCTCCTTAATATAGAATTTTATTTTTCAAATATTATAATATATTTTTATATATTTTTCCTTTTAACTCATTTTTTTTCAATTATTTTTCATTTTTATTTACTTGTATATTTTTTATTCTTTTAGTTCCCTGTGACTACGAACACCTTTTTTCTCTTCGAAATTCACTATTATTTTCCTTTTCTTTTCATTTTCACTTTCACTTTTTTTTTTTAAATCTGTTAGAGTAAGTATTAAAACTAAGAACCATGACACAGTGATGTATCATGTCAAGAATGTGATATCAAGTGCTTCAATCGAATAGAGTATAATATGTTGGTTATGGTAACTGTTTGTCCTATTAGAAATTTCATAAAGCTAAAATAAATTAAATTATAAGGATTATTCCTAAAATAAGAAGGAAACTTAAAATCTTTTCATTTGAACTCATAGATTATTTGAGATTTTCTTGTGATTTTATTTTATATATTTTTTATTAATTAATCTTTTTAAGAATGTATTGTTTAATAAATTGTTTTTAATTTCATTAAACTAAAAAATGTACTGAAAACCATAGGTTTAGTCAATTATTTTACAAACTACAACTTGCAAAACCAGAAGATATCTTTTACTTACATTTTCAGTTATAACTTGCATATTTTAGTTTTAGTGCTTGCCTTGAAAAAAAAATCTATGATTTTATTTAATTAAAGTTCAGCATCCATCTTTTCCTTATTTTTCTTATTTAATAAAATTCTATATATAGAAACACATTGATTCCTACTTAAACATTAACAAAAAAAAAACTAAAATCTTTATAAGTTTTATGGAAGTATCTATAATTTCTTTTAAACACTGCAATGTTCAAAAACTATAATAGTTTCTAATTACTTAGCTAATAAAATTAACAATCTTAAAAATAAATTAATAAATGAATAAATATATATAAATATAAAAATACAAAATAATGACCAATGGTCCAGTAATTGAAATGAGAGAGATTTAATACTTTTCATAGCAAGTTTTTTTAAAAAAAAAAGTGTGAAAGAAAAGAAAGTGACAACCAATTTTATAAACAAAAATAGCATTCTAAATTAGAGGTAAATAAAAAAAATTGAAATGTGAAAATAAAAAATAAGTGCGGATAATTAAAATTAAGTTAATTGAACCAAAAGAAAAAATTATTAAATAAAGTGAGTTAAAAGGAATTATTTATAAAAATATACTATGTCATTTGAAAAGTTCAACTTATAAAGCAATTTGTATGTCAAGGAAAAATCTTGAACAATAACTAAAAGATAGGGCCTCAAAAGTGATTAATTCATTGATTTTAACCTCCAATATAAACTTAAAGGATAACTATAGGTTTATAGGAACCTAATGTTTTAAGAGGTTTCTAAAATAGGAAGGGCTAAATAAGATTTCAATTAAATCTCAGGGGTGTTTCGTAATTCGTCCATAATTTGTATGTGAACGATTGGCAATCTGTCTTGATATATATATATATATATATATATATATATATATATATATATATATATATATATATATATATATATTCAAATCTTTTCAACAATGATTAATATAAGAAAAATCTTGCAAGACCCATTCTAAGAAGTTAAAAAGTGATGAACTAGTATATAGTTCTTTTCACTAATGTTACAAATAAACTTTTTAATCAAAATAAAATGATATTAATCTATAAGTCAATATAACTAAAAAAATCAGTAGCATAATTTAGGTTCAAATTAATTAATTGTCTTGTATAAGTTTGTAAAATCTCTTCGAATCCCCCAACTCAAAATGAATGCAGTTGTATTAACGAAATATTTACAAGGCAGAAGTCTGGAACCTACTCCCAAAGTGAAACAGTTGATGTGCAGTCTGAACTCAAGTAGGACCGTACGAATCAATGTTTATGATTATATTATTGTTTGTCGTATCCATTTATGAAACTCAATTTATAGAAATTTTTTTAGATTTAGAATAACTGTTTGAGAAACTTAAGACACAGAGGACAGGAAAGGGATTCTAGTTATTGGACCGAGCAAGAAGAAATGCAGGAAGTTTGCTAGGAAAGGATAAAGGTTTTCCCCCCTACTGTTTGCTCACATGGGCTGACCAGGGAAAACCTCTTAGCCCCTCAAAAGAGAGAAGAAGCTGACAATGATCTGAAATCTGATCCAGGCCCGGAAGAAAAACAACCAAAAACCGAAAAAGGAATAAAAAAGGAAAAAAGAGTATAAAAAATAGAAGTGACCTCGTGTGTTGTGCTGGCATTGAAGATGCAAAGCTATCTTTTACTTACAGAGAGGAGCAGACCCTGCATAAGCAGCTGCTGCTTCTTGTGGGTGGAAGTTATCAGAATTCAGATAGCAATAATAATTTCATGAAAGTCACAGCCACCAATAATAATGATATTGCTTTTCTCTGCTCTGGTCACCATTGACAAAACAAACAAGATTGAGTGAACCTCAGTACATGCTTTTGCAGCTGAATTTTCACATCCCTCTGCTGCCTCTATTCATAGACCTATGGCTAAACAAGTACCCCTATAAATGTAAGACACATCCCATAGTTAACGCCATTGAAAAAAACACAAACAAGCAAACAGAAACAAGAATCGGATCAACAACCTGGCCAGTCCTAAAAAACGAGATTTTTATAATCAAATTGGCAGACTTCGGGCTTGATTAGTGTATGAGTTGTAAATAGTTGACATTTTGTAATGACCATCAGTCATCATGAACTGTTGATAATTCTGAGGGCTTCATTGTTTGATTAACGGCTTGTGATAACTGATGATCATCACAAACAGTCTAGGTTCCTTCAGAGTGGGCCAAAACAGTCTCCAATCCCAGATCCAAATCCTAAGAATTCTAATAGGATTTGCCAATCCTTTGCCGAAAAAAAAAATTCAACGCAAACTCATCAAATGCAGTCATATTTTTATCATATCCCTAAAGAGGGTGGAAGGGTAACGCAAGCCATGACTTTGCCCAGGCACTATTACAGCTACGTTATACAAGTAATCTGTCATGCGTACCCTACTGAAGTAAATGAGAATTTAACCTTCTTTCTTTATTAGCAAATTTCTGAATTCATCATTTGACTTTGGTTTTTCATCGCCTTCCTCAGGTTTTGGTCTGCCAGAGGTCCAACCAAGCGGCTTCACATTTCGTGGCACTGCAAATGTGTTCTTCCCCGTCAGCTGGATGCTCTCTCCACGCCTAGGAGCAGCTAGCTGTGACTCGGGTTCTTTAGATCTATTCTTTCTATCACCTTGAGTTTTATGACTGTCAACAACTGCAAAAGATTGTCAATCAGAAGGAAAAAAATTAGAGAAACATACCAGATTCATGACCAAATTAAGCACATGTCAAATGGAAGGCAGGCCGACCTCTGCTGCTATGGCAGAAGGGAAGGATGTAAGTACGGAGTAAGCATTACTACAGTGCTATATTACCATGTTCCCCGGAGGCAGCAGGGGCAGTTTTCTTCTTGCTTTGATTAGGATTGGACTTTGCAATGCTTAGCTTTCTCCCAAGTAACATCTGCTTGTTCTTTGCAACAGCCGCAGCAAGGTGTTCATCATCCTCAAAATCGACATAAGCCAATCCCTACACAAATATGTTACAATGTGATGATCTTAGTTTCCAGCATTAATTACTGGAAATTTCACAATGAACAAATGATACTTCTTCTCTATATAAACGTTTGTCACCATGAATCTCTTCAATGCAACTCAAACAAAATCAAAACATAATCCACAAAACCAAAGGCACAAGATAAATTGTGCAGTTTTACCTTTCAGCATAGGCAATCAAAATTAATATTCAAGGGCAATACCCAATCTCAGTAGAATTAGGAAACAGCGAAAAATTAGTTAATGAAATTTTGTAGTCTGTTAAAGTTCAACATATAACAGGCAAACTTATGCACAGATTTATTGAATTGGAATAATAATTGGGCCCACAAACTGTAAATTCTATTACTCACATTCAACCAAAGACCAGTTAATGCAGTGCAAAAGTGGGATTTCTAAGGCAATGTAATCTGCATCAGGTCTAAAATTAAACCCTAAGCCTAATGGTCAAGCTTGTGATTGTTATTACAAAGCCTTTGGTTTAAACTTTAAAGCCCACTTCCCCTCTGACCCTGTCCATATTTACCAGAAATACAATTTGCGGAACAAATCCTAATGCATACCCAAGTTTGGAATCTTAACCAGCTAATACCTTTACAGATACAAATGGAAGAACAAGGGCAATGAGGAGATTTGGACTTACAACTTAATAATGCCCCTTTGTTTTATATGGTTTCAATATGGTTTCAATACCCTTTTGTTTATGACAATAAATTTTCATTGCAAAGCACGAAAAGAGTGCATGCTATATAGCATCTTAAAAACCTCCTACATCTAGCAACTAAACCAAGCTACAAACTTGAAGGGCAGAACAGAAATGCAGTACCCTTGACTTCCGTGTGACATTGTGATGAAGAATTCGAATTGAAGTAACCCCACCAGCATCACTAAAGAACTGGCGTATATCCTCATTTGTTGCCTGCACACAGAAAAGAAAAAATAAAAAAAAAAACAGTGATTTGCCTATTTGCCCAATCTATAAAAGAAAGAAGCATCTCAGTCTAACAAAAATAAAGTGAGGAAACAAAAAATTCACATTGAGGTCGAGATTTGATACGAATGCTGTGCATTGGTCTGTATAGCATTTCAATTTCCCAGTATTGGGACCTTTAGTCTGCCGTTCATCCACTGCATTCTTTGCCTTGGCTTCATTCTCTTCCCTGTCATTCATCTGAGCTATGCCCTGCTTCATGCTGTTGAGTTCATCTGGTCGTTTTGGATTGTGTGATATATTCTTTCGCCGCTTCACTGGAGATGGCTCATCAGTTGAGATTGGATGAGACTTCCTCTTCTTGGCAACAGTTTGTCTAATATTATAATGCGTCTGATCTGTTGTTCCAGCAAGTTTTATGGATTCCTGTTGTTGCCCTAACAGCCTCAACTCTTCAAGACGAGGTGTAACCTTCAAGATGAAACAATTAAACATAATTTTCAGGCATACAGTTTAAACAATAACAGTTTCCATGAAGTGTTAGAAATTCTCAAAATGTCTTGATGATCCACCAAAAGATAAATCATGTTCTCATATTTGAATCAGACAACTGAGCACTTGATTTTCAGCGAAGTAAGATGACTCAAATGCCATCCATGTAAGGAATCATGATTAAAGCAATTAAAAAGAAAAAAAAGTAACTGACTATCAAAAACCAGAAAGAAGTATCTTATCAAACTTTGTATTAGATATTTTATTTAATTGCACATGCAAAACAGTCAACAGACTCCATAAGGGGGAAAAAATCAAGGGACAGGGATCTTTATCCGGTAAAAGAACTTGGACTACTTTGGCCTTTGGTTTCATTTCAAGAATTTCAAGATTGTTCAATGACCTGTGCTCCATGGAGCAAAAAACTGAGTCAATGTGATTCCAGAAACACGTTAAAACAAAAGACAAGTTACCTTTTGCAATGCATATTCGTAATCTTCCAGTGTACCAAACCGCCTTTCGAAATATAACCAAGCATTACAGACATCCTGAAAGACAATGTTTCTTCAGTTCTCATAGAATCCAAAATGCTTCCAGATAGCTCAAAAACCTCTACACACCAAATGAGCCCACTAACTGATTTATTCACCCCTAAATGCATATGTGTAAACGGAACAATCTCAAATGATAAGAAAGATTAGCTCTAAGCAGCTACTAGCTGAGTCACTGACTCTATTGAAAGACAGGAATAGAGTAAATAAGCTGACATTTAGGATGTATCATAATCAAGTAACAGAAAAAAGGGAATAGTGAGTAAATAAGCTGACATGTAGGATGTATCATAATCAAGTATTACATCACCATGACGGAAAAAAGTGTACCTGAGAACCAGTTCCACTGAACTTTTTAGTATAACATCTCCTGTATAGAGACCTTGCTTCATGAATATGTTCCAAGCTGATTTCCATTGAAATATAGTGCTGCCAAACTTCCAACATTAAGCCACTGCAAATAAATAAATAAAAATATGAAACCTACTTTCTCAACTAGAGAAAACGAAATTAAATTTATTAAGTGACATCTATGAACAATATATATAGCAAGATTTCCGTTATTGAACCTGATTTTAAGCAAACGCTCCCAAACCGCACGAGCTGCAGCTAAATCTTTTCCTAGTTTTAGCTCCAAATGGGCCCAGTAATCATATAAATGCAATAAGCTATCTGTATTGCTCAAATTTGGTGACAAGTAGTCGGATGCTTGCTGAAAATTGAAACAATTGATTAGATATCGCAAAAAATAATTCAACTCATTGTTCATACTTCAAACCCTTCACTAAAGGTGTACCAGAATAACATAAACACATCAAACATAGACACACATATTGTGCATCATTAGTAGAGAGATTCTCCACACATTTGAGATCAAGCACTCTACAGTCTACAGGTATGTCCCTGTTCAATGCATGGGAACAGAGCACCAATAACAAGGTTAAGAAGAGTATAACAAAATTTGGTCTAATCCTTGCTTGTTATCTCTTCCTTTTCCTTGGTTTGTATTCGTATTAATTCAATTCACTCTGTCTCTTGTGAGGCGTAATATAAGTTCCACCAAGTAATTGCATATATTTTGTACTCATAAAACAGGTAGTTAGTTCCTATTAGATTCTTCAAGCAGTCCATCTATTGGTCTTCTAACTAACTACTACGACATACCAATGAATGACAGTATCCCTACACACAATCAAACAGCAAACCCAATCAAGCATAGAAAGAAAATCAAAATTATAAAATTTAGAGAAACAGACCTGGAAAACTTCCCTGACTGTAGAAAAATCCAAATTATCCTGGCCTTCAGGTGCAGAAACAATTTTCCTCCTCAAGGAATCAGCACGGGTGAGGTATAAATCCAGATACTACATCAAGTGTTGAGGAATCAGCACCTATCATAAATGAGCTTTAAAAGCTTACTTTAACCTAGGTGAATGAACTGTGCAATACCTCCTCAAATGTTGAAAATGTGCACTGCAGGGACTTTCCAAATACCTTGAAAAAAATAGAAAAAGAATTAAAGACCATGACAAACAACCTTATATATCCAGTGTATAGGAATATACACACTACACATGCACACACAATGTATTTTTGTTACCCATTAATGTGGAAGACGTAACTACCTGACCTAATATAAGCATCAAGATTCCAGGAAACAGCATTTGAATCAAATAGTGGGAACAACAAGGACCCAAAAAAACACTTAACAACAATTGTAACACTAAGTAATTTGAAGTTGCATAACAACCTAACATGCTGTTCTTGAACTCTCAGCTTAAATAGCAGTGATGTGCCTGGGAAAGGAAGGAGTCCACAAGTGATTAAAGGTCAAATTCACACTCATGATTACAAATAATTTCTAGGCGGACAGATATGACAGAATTGAACACTGTATTGAGGAAAAACTGAGAAAATATACAGGGTCAGTTGATTTTCTCACAGATGAATAGTCTATAAACTTCATAGATGCAAAACAATTTTCTCCCAAAGGATGGAAACAAACAAAGAGAAGACAGGAGGATAACAGATTGAAGACAATAAACAACGCTTACAGCAGACATTTCTTCCTCAGAAGCATGACAGCGTTCCAAGCAAAGTAAATATCCAACCCACAGTTTTCCAACCCAAGGGCAGTTTCTTGTGGCCCTGGAATAGACATTCTTTACCAAACTACTAGCCTGAAATAAATTCATTAGTAATAATGTTCAACGTGAAAAGTAAAGAACAATCATTCCAATAAAATCACAAGCAATTACAAAAAAAAACATTAGGATATAGAAAATAGATGCACCTTAAGAGTTCTATCCATGTAGTGTGTATAATCAAGCCAGAGATCAGTTGACACAGGAAATTCAGTTATAGTGCGTTCATAAAGAATTTGAACTCGGACTGGATCACCAGAAGATTGCTCAAACTTCAGGTAGCTCTGCAAATAACCGATAATACGATCTGTTATCAACACAGTAAGTCAAAATGAATTCCAAACACTACCAGTCATAAATAACAGCAACAACGACAACGATGACGACAACAATTATAATAAGAGAAAAAAAATCTGTTTAAAATGGTCGCACAATTCATCTTGTCCAGTAATTGTATATAATTATAACAGGAAAGAAAGAAACACACAACAGAAACAATACATACCAAAAAATGCTGGAACTTTTCTGTCTCAGATATGTCCTGCCTGGAGATCTGTTCCTCAAAATGAGCTCGATCATCATACATGCCTAATGCCTTTTGATAAGCTGAGGCAACTTGGGGAGGAATCTCATCCGTATCACCGGATTCAACATTAAGAAGATTGCCTTGTTCTAGCTCCCAGCCCTTGTAGCCAAGAAGTGTTGCTCTCAAGTCAGCTAGGGGAATAGACAATTGTCTATGGAATATGCTTCGTATACGCTGAAGCTGTTTCTCCTTCGCCTGTTCAAATCACTGTTTGACATGAATTCTTTGTGCAGTCAGAAATAAAATAAATTTAATCATGGAGAAATTGATGATTACGAACTCCTGCTTCTTGGTCACCACGGAGCATAACCTAAGCAAACAATGGATGAATGGAAAGCAATCCCTTACTAAGGTTCCTAACGTAATCATCAGCAAAATTTATAATCTACGGTCACAAAATATGCAACATCAACATATTAGATAAAGAAAAAAAATCCAAGCCTTGAAGGCGCATTCTTCATATTTCTATTATAAAGATAATACCTTTGAGTATTTATTTTCACAACACGGGGACTGTAAAAACTCCCTAAAAGCATAGCTAAGTATACTTACACATTAACTCATTCTATGAATACCATCAACCTTAGAGAAATTACATGTCTTTTTCAGCTAAATGCTTGAATCATTTGTAAGTATCAGTTAAGATTTAAATCCTCATACACATACCAATTATATTTCTTCCTGCATTTCTGGTTTCTCTTTGCCTCAATGTCTTTTTGGGCTTTGCAACAGAGACAAGGGCATCATTAACCATGACCAAATGAAAATTGAATAAATCAAACATACCATGCAAGCACTTGGGAGGAATGTAATCAGGATGGTTGCTTTTCTATGAATATTTTAGTTCTCCGAAGTGCCGCTCCTATTGAATGGTTCATTCTTAAGTTTGTATATATACACCTTTTGAATCAGTGAAAAACGTATGAACTGATAACAAAAAAATGAAATGAAGGAGAAAGGGATAAGGATACAGAAAAACGGGATAATAGTTGTTATTTGTTAAATGCATTCTGACCTGATCATCTCTCTCAGCTATAGTAAGCAAAATAGCTTGCTCAAATTCCCTGTATGTGTCCCATATTTTATTGCCCTCAGCAACATGCAAACCAGCAGCAGTGGTAGCACGTTCGAATAGATCTCTTGCCTTTAAAATACCCTCTGGTGAGCACTGGCCAACTAATGGATCATACTCTTGAACAAAATTAAGGTAATCACACCAGAGAGGGACAGACTGCAAAAGAAAACAGATTTATCAACTTCTTCCTTAGATCTTAATTCAGAGCAAGTTTTCTAATCCTATCATGCAAGACATACTGCTATCCCTTAGTCAACTGGTCCTCCATCTATCAATGGCTAATACGAACGGAACAGTATAACTAATAAGGATTGAAAAATAAGCAGGAAGAGATTTTGTGGTTGATCAATTTCCATGCATCATATCCTTAGTACACGTAATGCTAGTACCTAGTATGCCAAAAAAAAAATCAGGGTTACAACTAAAACCAACCAGATAGTCAGAGATCCCTCTTTCGTACAACTTCTCAATGGTGGGAATGATGTCAGGCCTGCATACCAGGATAAAGCATCATTCAAAGAAAAACGTATGGCCAAGAGTTGCAAACTTTTTGTTGCATCGTCATTTAGCATTAGATAATTTTCTTCAGATCATGGCATAAAAAAGATGATTATGCATGCACTTAATTTTCATTTTCTGCAGGTGTGGATAAATTTAAACCGAAACTTCAAGAAACGCACATGAAATTCATGACCTCAAATTTATTTGAAGAAACCAACAAATTATCAGAATTCAGAAATCAAAAGGCAAGCATACATAATTGAAATCCATATATAATGGAAAACAGTGAATGGAAATACCTAGTTGAAACAGAAGCTTCGTCTTTAGCCCACTCTTGCCACAATGCAGGGCTCAAAGGGAACATAGAATTCATCATCTCCCTTGCTTGCCTCAACTTATCAACCTCACCCATTTTCCTCAGAAGTCTTATATACTGAAAATAGAAACACATTAATTGGTCAAGAAATTCCAAATACAAGAAACACTCCCTGCCATTGGAAACTACTAAGCAACTTTTAAGGCATTCTCCTCCCATCGTGACTAAGCTCCTCCTATCATACGTAGTGAAGACAAACAAAAGCAACGTCGCCAAAAAACACTCACTTCATAAACGCAACTAGTCGACAAGTTTATTCGTAATGAACACAGTTTTCTTGATTTTATCAACCCCCAAGCACGCTATACCAGCTAAACAGAACACAAAGCAATTTCATATCATTCTCATTCTAGCGAGTGAACTAGATGATTACTTGGACATGGCTATCATAGTTGGAAGGATTTGCAGCGATCTCCGGCTCTAGGTTTTGAAGTCGAAGATTCAGCACAGCTTCATCCTCCGAGTCCGAATCCGATTCCGCAGAATCCGACTTGTCTGATTCTGAACCATTTGGGACAGCATCAGCGTCGTCCATAGCAGTATTGGAGGTTTTCGGCGGGTTCTCTTGCTCCGACGACGGCATGGAATTGGACTGTTCTTCTTCCATTCGGCTCCCTGGGGTTCCTTTTCTTCAACTGTGTATGTTAGCGCCGATCCAGATTTCACAATCCTAAACCCCTTGCAAGATAATTTACTAAATTTGTCGGCGTAAATACGACAGGAGTCCCTTAATTGACTAACTTCTACGAGTTGGTCCCTCAGTAGTTAGGTTAGCAAGGGTTGGACAGGGCACTTGGCACTAAGCACAGTGTCTATACACCATCTAACGGATGTTATAAGATTTCCGTTTCTAGTTTGAAATACAAGAGGAAGGTGCGAAAATCAAGGGATGACCCACAATTTTGTTTCGTTTCATACAAATCACTTTCCAAGCCTTTTCCCTCGTGGTTTTATACCATGATTCTCTCTCATAGACCTAATATTATCATTCTCACCGTCTCTCTTGTCATTTTTTATGTCAAATAGAAACTGGCAAAACCGTCACAATTATACCATTCATTTTCATACAAATCACTAACTGATGAAACTTATTCTCTCTCACAAACGACAATCGGTCCCCCTTTTGCTAGAATCTTTGTAGTTCCATGTCCAATACCCTTTTGCCACTGTCTTCTTACAAAATGTGTGAAGAAGATCAAACCACGGTGACATTGCAAGAGTTTCATACATTGGTTCGTGGATTCATCACCCGATGACGGTGAGGCAACCGAAACAAGTATGTAAATTTAATGGGTTTGTGTGAAAAGTATTGGATTTTGTTAATGTATGGTTCGATCTCAAAATCTGGACCCAAAAAACTGATTGATTTCTACCTTTAGTTTATTTGGTTTTTGTATGAATATGGGTACTTATAACACAAGTATGGAGTTTTGAAAATGGTGTATATGTTTGACCGAATTGACTTGCATATGTATGAAATTGGGGGTAAAGTCCATGGAGGGTCGTCTAGCTTACTTTTATGTCTTAAATAGGTATCTAACATTTAAGTTTGCCCTATCGAACTATCTAGCTTCAAATTGTGCATCTCAATTGGGTGTTTGTTGTTGATTCAATCGTTAATCCGGATAAGAATACTAACATGACATTAGTTAACACTAAAATAAATTTAAAATAACCATTTTGGTCCTCAAACATTTGCAATCAATAATTCTAAACATTAGTTTTTCCTATTCTCCACCCATGTCACCTCATTCTAACAACTTTCCTAATAGCCTCAGATCTAACGGCCACCAGAAGTTATCACTCTCCTCCTCGGCACACAGCAAATAAAAGTAAAAGCCAACCACAAACATGAAGAAACATGCTCAAATTTTTACTTTAATTTCATAATTTACGTAAACTAATTCCAAAAAATAATAATAATATTAATTAAAACCCTTTCAACTATTCTTCTCTACTAAAACAACCTATCTATAGATTGTCACCTGCTCTTCGTCGTTTTTTTTTTCTTTGATTGGGTAATTTATTTTATTATCTAATTGAATTTAAAGGTCATGTAGAGAAAGATTTGGTAGGAAAATGAGAAGAAGATAACTCTCTATAAATGAGTATTGAAAACTTTTCTGGATTTCAATAAGTCTAAAGAAAGAAGGTCAACACTAGGGATATTAAGGGGTTGGATTTTAGGTTAGGAATTAGCAACAAATTTGGTAAAAGAATTGATGAGAAAAGCAAAGGGACTTGATGTGTATTTTACCTGTAATCATAAGATTGTAAAAGGAAAATAGGGAAATCACAATGAGGGAATGGGAAAGATAGATTTTAGGGGAGAGAAATGAGGAAAATTCTGCTTGCTTCATTCATGAACCCATTCCACTTATATAGGCCAATTACAACGGTTTTTAGTTAGGAGTCTACAACTCACCAATGTCCTTAGAATATTCTATCCCATAATAAAGTCCTTGAACCGGGCCAACTACTAACTCACCTTGGAGCCCTTCCTTAGGAGCGCAGTAGGCTTACCCAAATCATGCCTATTAGTAGAGATAAGCTAACTCGTATCATTGTCCCCTCCCCCCTTCAAGGGCAACCTTGTCCTCAATGTTAAAGCCTGCGAATTCCTTTAGGAATTCATATATCATTTCCCAAATTACCTTTTATGGTCCTTGTCCTTGCCACTATGCTAGGACTAGATCTGAAAAGTGACCCTGCTGAAGTACTTTTTTGAAACCTAAGATTTGTTCTAGTTGAATGACTGGGTTGGAACCTTAAGCGTCATATGGCAAGACATTTTGCTGGGTGGTGGGATCTCTATGGCATTGTTTAAGGAGAGACATATGGAGAACATTGTGAATTTTTTATTCCTTGGGCAACTCTGCGTGATATGCCACAGGTCCAATTCTTTCCAAAATTTGGAAGAGCCTACAATACCTCTTTCCTAGTTTATGAAATCGTCCCTAAGCTACTGAACTTTGTTGATAAAGGCACAATTTCACAAATACCCAATCTCCTTGCTTGAACTCCTTCTCAATGCGATGCTGGTCTGCTTGATTCTTCATGCGTAACTAAGCTCTTTTCAAATTAGTCTAGAGCTGAGCTAAGACTTAAATCGTTCAACTAGTAACTCATCAATAGCTGCAACAACAATGGAGCCTTGTATGTAATCTGACATAGAGGGCGACGGGTGCCCATAAAGGACCTCAAAAGGACTCATTTTGATAGAGGAGTGTCAGGCAGTATTTTAGTTGTATTCGGCCCATGGTTAAAATTTCTCCCAGGTCTAAGGATGATCAGCTATGTAACAATGGAGATAGTCCTCAAGACAACGGTTTACCACTTTCGTTTATCCATCTATTTGCAAATGGTAAACGCTACTGGCGGCCAAATTAGTCCCTTATAATTTAAAAATCTGTTGCTAAAATGTGCTTATAAAAATGGGGTCTTGGTCCGAAACAATTCTAGTAGGCAAAACATGGAGGCGAGCTATTTCCTTCACAAAAATCTCAACTAGCTATGGAGCAAAAACGTGAGTTCCAAGAGCACAAAAATGTGCATATTTTGATAGGCGATCCACCACTATAAGGATCATGGTTTTGCCATTTGAAGAGGGCAAGTAAGTAATAAAATCCATGGAAATGCAATTGCATACCTTAATCAAAATTAGAAGTGGTTGTAGAAACCCTTGAGGAGCCGAATTTCCTACTTTAACCTGTTGGCAAACTGAGCATTGTGCTACAAAATCTTTGATCTATTGCCACATTTGGGGCTAATAAAAGTAAGATATAATGCGGGTTGTAGTGCGTTGAACTCCATTGTGTCCACCAATTGGGGAATTGTGGTATTCTTGTAGTATCAGGGAAGTCAAGGCTACATTTAATGGAACAAATAAGCCACCCTTAAAAAATATTAACCTATTTTTGATAGAGTACTCAAGATAATATCCTAGATGTTCTTGGATGGCCTGGAAAAGTTCTTTCGTGTGACTATGTTGAGCAACGAAGGTGCGCAATGCTTGGATTAGGGCGGAAACAAGTTGCATCACAACTTGGATGGCCTAGAATGAGGCATTTGGTAACCTGAAAAGGGCATCTACTGGTCCGTTTTCTACTTCTGGCTTATACTGAACTTCAAAGTCGTAGCCTAGTAACTTTGATAGCCACTATTGTTGCTCAAGTGTTTGGATCATTTAAGAAAACATACTTCGCAAGCTCTGGTGATTTGTTTGGATGATGAAGTGATGCCCAAGTAGACATTGCCTCCATTTTCATACTACCTCCATAATAGCATACATCCCATAGACATATGTTCAAGAAGACTATAATCTTGATCCAATCTATTTGCTGAAAAACACAATTGGGTAATCTTGCTGTGTTAGTACTGCGCCCACACTTGCTTCAGATGCATCAGTTTGAACCACAAAAGGTTTAGAGAAGTTTAGCAGCTGTAACACGGGGGTGGTTGACAGAGCTTTCTTCAACATTTGAAATGCCTCTACTGCAGCATCTGACCATACAAAGGCGTCTTTTTGCAGCAACTGAGTCAGTAGGGCGGCCTTGGTAGCGTAATTAGGAACAAACTTATGGTAATACCCGACAAGTACAAGAAATCCTCATAGGTGGTAGACAATAGTAGGCACATGCCAGTCCCTTATAATAGCAATTTTCTCTGGGTTGACTTGCACCCCTTTGCCCAAGATAATATGCCCTAAGTAAGCCACTGAAGTTTGACAAAACATGCACTTACCTCTTTTCACATTGAGGGAGTGTTCCCACAAAGTGTTCAGCACCTGTTTTAGATGGAAGATGTGCTTTTCCCAAGATCTATTAAAGACCAAGATGTTGTTAAAAAATACCAGTATATATTTTCACAATATTGATTTGAAAACTAAATTTATCAAAGCCTAAAAATATGAAAGAGCATTGGAAAGGCCAAGCTGTATTACCAAAAATTCATAATGCCCTTCGTGCATGCAAAACGCAGTTTTTGCTATGTCATCAGAATGGACTCAAAGCTTAAAGTAACCAGACTGGAGATCTAATTTGGAAAAATATTGGGCTCCATTCAATTCATCCAATAACTCATCAACGGTCAAGATCAAAAAATGATATTTTACTGTCACAGTGTTGAAAGCTTGATAGTCAACACAAAATCACCAAGTGCTATCTTTATTTCGAACCGGTAGTGCCGACGATGAGAAAATGCTTGTGCTTGGCTAAATAACTCCCTCATTCAGCATCAGTTGTACTAATTTCTCTATCTCTCCCTTTTGAAAATAAAGATATCGGTAAGGCTTTACGTTTATTAATGGGGCTCCTAGTACTAGTGGAATCTAATAATCAATAGGGCGAGCAAATGTTAGTCCAAATGGCTTAGAAAAAATATCCTCATATCACTTTAAAAGTGCCTAGAGTTCCAGGGCAAAAAGGCAAATTTAGGAGTGGCTCAGTGAGGGAGAACATCCCTCGGTCTAGGGTCAAAGCAAACAAGGAAGCCATACTTTTTGCTCGCAATTTGTGGATCAATTGTCCATATGTGATGGTATTGAATTCTGTGACCCTACGCCCATGAAAAGTGACTTGATTGCCTTTGTATTGGAAACTCATGTAGAGTTTCTGACAATCAAAGAGCACTGGCCCCAGCTAGGCTAGCCATTGCACTACCAAGAAAAGGTCTGCTCCATATATTGGAAGAAGATAAAAGTCCACACTAAATTCTTTTTAGGCTAAAGAGAACTGAACTTGGGTACACTCACCCGAGCTTTCCAAAGAAGCATCACCCACCTTAACCTGCAATTGTCCGACTAGCTAGATGGGTAAACCTAGATATTTGGTGAGACATTTCTGCATGAAGTTATGCATCGAGCCACTATTAATCAAACCCATTACATCCTTACCCTTAACAGTCCCCTGAATTCGCAAGGTATAAGAGGTTGTGCATCCGTTAATGGCATGTAGGGAAATTCAGAGGTTCCTCCTGACCTTCATCATTAGGAGTGACATCATCCTGCCCAATTACCATGACTCCTAAATCTGTTGGTGAGTCATCCTTTCCTTCGTCAACCATCATATAGAGAAATTGGAATGAACGATAGTAATGCCTAAGTATGAATCTCTCATCACAATTGTAGCAAAAACCTTCCTTTCTCTCAGCTGCCTTTACTGCTAGAGTAAATCATTTAATAGGCAATCTAGGCAATGATCAGGGTTCGGGAGTATTTGGATTGAAGGGAGTTGTCAACACCTTTGGCGGATTAGGACTGAAGACAAGTCAAGGGGTTGTCGCCACTTTATCTTCAATAAGCTTTGCCATTCCCATGGCCTAAGGTAAAGATGTGGGCTGGAGCAAAAATATCTCACATTAGATGTCCTGTGCGAGACCCGAGATAAAGCAGTTCAATAGATTTTGGTTGGAAAGTCCTCTGGTCCGAGTCGAGAGTAATTCGAACTTATCCATATAGGCCAAAATAGTGGTTGTTTACTTCAGCTTATATAGAGTCGCCTCATGGTTAATATAAGTAGATGGACCAAAGCACAACTCCGGGGCACGGGCAAAGGCCTCCCAATATGATATTTGTTGAGTTGAATACTGTTAATGTTGTGCCCAAAAGCCAATCATGAGATGATTGTATTTTTGCACATTGAGTTATGATATTTTATTAAGGCATTAATTCAGCAATTATGTTTGTTGTTCTTTTTCTGTGTAACGTAATAAACATAATTGTAACCCTAGAATAATGATATTCTCAAACATCCCTAGTCTAGTATTATTGTGGAGCGGGTTGCAATAATACATAACGACTAGCATATATAGAGACTAATATGAGATATGTAGTCTACATATGGGTACAAGTTGGAGAACTTGTGTACTGAACCGACCCACCATGAGAACACTACATGGATCGTTATATGAGTGTCATAAGTGATTTTCATAGTGATCATGATATATGTAATTCTTCGACCTAAGATCATCAAAGTTCCCTACATGTGAGTCACATACTTTGATATTTTCCTTTGTTGCTCGTAACTGAGTGAACTTGAAGGAGGTCATTGGGTATGCTACATATTATGCGGAGGGATTTGTATGATCAAGATGGGATTTGTCCTTTCTATGTAACGGGAGTGATATCTTCGAGCCCCTTGATAGAGTGAGACTTAGAAAAATGCATAGTCATGCTTAGATGAGTTGATATATGATATCAATGTCATCAGTTTAAGTTGGTCTACTCGGTAATCAAGAAACCAAAGATTGGGCTATACGAGAGTGACACATTCCATGTTTCGTGCTTAGTCTTGATATCTTGGACAAAGAGACAGTAGCATATATCGGTGATGATCATAAAGGTTTAGTCGAATCATCGACAATCTTGTCACTTGGGTAGCAATGGTGTGTTGCTAGACACTACTCATTGCTTATGATCATAAATGTGATTTATGATCATTGCCAACGTGGTAAGAGCTTATTGGGTCGTGCACATAGAGCTATTTGGATCATTAGAGTGCTTGGACTAATAATTTGGGTTTTGGTTTCACAATAATTTCGTATTAATAATGGGCCCAATAGTTGAGTCATTATTAAGCCCGAAATTAAAGCCTAATTGGATTAGGGCTTTGAAACCCATTAGGCTTGGAAGTTGAGTCTCACTATAAATACAAATTTTAGTGAGAAATTCATAAGTCTCCTTGCCCTGGCCTCCCAAAAGGACAGCCGCACACTTCTCTTATAATTTCTTGGAGGACGCAAGCTAACACTGCGAGCGCAAGAGAAACGCATCTGCCGAGACGCAGTGGAAGCGTGGTGATCCCGAGAGGCTCGTATGGATACCATAGAGAGCTTGAACATGTCAACTGTTCAGGTTTTGTGATTCAACTCTACAGTTGAGTGAGAAATCTCAACCGAAAATTAGGTATGAAAATTTTCAAACACCCGGTTTACACCGTTTCACTTGGATCCTGAAGGGTTTCGGTTAAATTCTACTGTGCTGTTTGGCTCCCAAAACCCAACAAATACATCCAATGATAACATACAAGTGCTGGACCAATCATGTAGAAGGTTGCAATCTCCAATTGTTGCTCAGGAGGAGTTTCATGATAAGAGAAGAACCTTTCAATCTGAAAAAGCTAGCCAAGAACATTCTCCCTTGAAAATAGAAGAATCTCAAGCTTTGGGAAGCATGGGGAAGTGATTGGAAATGTAATGGCCACTATGGAGAGCCTAGGTGGACTTGGGCTTGGGGTTGTAGGGGTTGCGGTGATGAGCGGAGGAATAGTTGGTGTTAGGAGTAAATGGGGTTGGGATGGAGGGGTCACAAGGGAGGTAACAGGTTGCTTCTCAAAACAGGCGAGCTTTAGCATAATATCGGATAAAATCATCTGTTAGGAGGACAAGGTTTTCTGTATGGAATCAGACAAGGCAAAGTTATTCTTTATGGCAGATGCATATTGTTGAATAGTTGAGCAGATGGTCTCCAGATGCTAGAGCGAGGTTGAATGTTGCTACAGCTGCTCCTTCAGTTGAACAACACTTTCCTCCACTACCTTATGCCGGGTGAGCATCCATTTTCCCATGGCGACACTGGATCTTTTAATGAAAGCACCAAAATTATGCGTATTTTACCTGTAATCAAAATATTGTAGAAGGAAAAGTGGGAAATCACATAGAAGGAAGGGGAGAAAATGAGAAAATTTTTGCTTACTTCATTCATGAACCCATTCCACCTATATAGGCGGATTACAACGGTTTTTAGTTAGAAGTCTACAACTCACCAATATCCTTAGAATATTCGATCCCATAACAAAGTCCTTAAACCTAGCCGACTGCTGACTTACCCTGGAGCCCTTCTTTAGGAGCACAATAGGCTTACCCAAATCAGGCCCATTAGTAGAGATAGGCTGACTCGTATCAGGACCCTTCATTAGGAGGTTGATGATGGAGATTTAGTCGTCGTGATCAATCATGTGCTTGGCAACATCGAGGGTCGAGACCTAACCTAATTTCACTTTCCTTAACAAATGCACAACTTTGTTGCTAAAATCTGCATATGGGTTGCTCTTCATGTATTTGCTTCCATTGAATCAATCCCATCTTCATTTATCCTCAAAGGAAAAAAAAAATGAGATTGAGCAACAATCTCAATTATTTCAGCTTTTAGAATTTGCATCTAACAAGTTGAATTAAAAGAGTAATTATTTGTATAAATAATCAAGTTTTTGAAATCTTGCACTTTTTACGAAGTTGAAGGAATGATTTAAAATATTTTTATAAAAATAAGCATTATTTATTAATTTTTTAACTTATCTAACCTTATAAAAGAAAATTAATAAAAAACATGGTAATATTCTTTTTAAAATTTTATAAAGTCTTAATCTTTACTAAATTGATGATTTTAATAAATAATTGTTATATATAAAAATGATGCACAATATAATTCATTAACTTAAATTTAAAATGAAAAAGACGGATAAGTTGTTGTGGTGTTGCCTTTTGGCCAGCTAGTATAATGAATTATCTTTCATGGTTCACTGTTATTCAAATGAATGACATCTAAGTATCTGTAAGAAGTTTTTTTTCCTCTCATATCGGATTATTAATTTGAACAAAATAAATAGGATGCCTCTTAATTAAGACATTTTGTTGTTGCCCAACTCACAAAGCTTAGTCGAACTGAATAGTAGATTGATTATATTCAATTTAAGAATTCTATTTAACTTGATGTTTTTGTTCATCTATTTAACTTGATGTTTTTGTTCATACTTAAAATAAAATAAAAAATATGAATATGTTATAAAATAGCTTTTAATCAATTAAACTTGAGTTGTTCACTTAAATTAAATAAACAAACTAAGTTTGAAACGAGCCAAGCCAATAATAAGTAAATTAAGTTAGGTTTGAATCTTTTATTGAGCTTAAATCCTTGTTTAGAATTTAATTGATAATAATTTGAACAAACCACGAATGAACTCTAAATCAAGGAACTCAAGCAAATTTATTCATTTTTTATATTTTTAGTTCTACAGAGCCTTTGAAATTAAAATGTCAACATTGCTTAAAACTGTTGAGATTTTAAAAAACGTGCAAACCAATCCTAACTTTTGCTAATTATATATAATATTCTTTTCTGTATACAATTGATGCTTCTAAATATTAAAAAAAAAACATTTCTCATAGTTGTCCCTTATAAATGATTCTATGTATCAAAAAATAAAAAAACAAGCAGTTTGATAGCAGTCTTCCATTAGATGATGTACGGGAAATTTTGAGTATATCAATGTTTTTTAAAAAAGAAAAATATTTTATATCATTTAAAAATAAGCTAAAAAATATCTAAAAAACGGATGACATGTAACTTTAGAGAAATGGTAGGGACATGTAACTAATAGTTGAGGATCAAGACAAACAAAATTCTCGTATAATAGAAATGATAACTCTGATTTTTATACCCTTATTGGTTATCTCCAAACAAATGCCACCAGTAACTAATCCATCACAACAGATCACTACTAAAAAAACCGCATTTAGCGACGGTTTAATTAGCGACGGCTAAAAACAATCGCAAATTAGTGACGACAAACAGTCACTAAAAGTTCGGTAAAAGTTTAGCGACGGTTGGAAGTCGCTAATTTTTAGCAACGTCTTGCCATCACTAAATTAGCAAAGGCAGATAGTCGCTAATTTGCTACGTCGCTAAAATTAGCGACTGCCTGCCTTCGCTAATTTAGCGAAAGCAATTAAAATTTATCATTATCAAAACAAATGAAAAAAAAAAAAGAATGAACAATCTCATAAAAAGCCAGTCATAATTAGTCATCGCTAGTCTTTGGAATATTACTAAGGGCAAGCTGTATGTAATTTTTGAACAGCTTAAAGCCAATTAGTGACGGTTAATAGTCACTAAATTAGTGAAGGCAGGTAGTCGCTAAAATTAGTGACTACCTGCCTTCGCTAAATTAGCGAAGGTAGGTAGTCGCTAATTTTAGCGACGTCGTGCCTTCGCTAAGGTAGTCGCTAATTTTTGCTAAAATTAGCGACTACCTGCCTTTGCTAATTTAGCAAAGGCAAGCCGTCGCTAATTTTAGCGACTACCTACCTTCGCTAATTTAACGAAGGCACGACGTCGCTAAAATTAGCGACTACCTGCCTTCGCTAATTTAGTGACTATTAACCGTCGCTAATTGGCTTTAGGCTGTTCAAAAATTACATACAGCTTGCCCTTAGTAATATTCCAAAGACTAGCGATGACTAATTATGACTGGCTTTTTATGAGATTGTTCATTCTTCTTTTTTTTCATTTGTTTTGATAATGATAAATTTTAATTGCTTTCAGCTTATTTTTCAATGAAAATGTATGGATCGATGTATCCATGTGTGTATAAAAAAAACTATAATTTAGACTAAATTTTGTTTTATGGTCACAAGATTTTTCATTTGTTTTTAAGTAATTCCGAAAAAATATAGTCACTATACTTTTTTTATGGTATTTCTTAATATTTTTTAAGTAATTAACAAAAAATATATTTAATAATAATTAAATTCATTTAAATTGATTTATTGATATATAAGACTTAGCTATTTTTTAATATTTTATTTTCTCATTGTAGCCTAATGTTATTAAAATTAGGGTAATATGTTAAGAACTAGCGAAGGCAAGAAGTCGCTAGTTTTAAGCGACAGTAAGCCGTCGCTATGCGTTTTATTACTAAGTCACCTTCTCCCTTCTCCGGTCTCCAGACGTCTGCTCGGCTACTCCAGTCTTAGCATTCTCGGACTTCTTCGTTTCCCTCTCGATTGCGAACCTCTGCTAGACTGCTCCAATCCTCTCTTCCTCTCCTTCCCCAGCCTAAATCGAAACCTCTGCTCGACTGCTCCAGTCTTCTCTTCCTCCCCTTCCGCAGCCTTTGCACAGACGCGACGCGAACCGGCCAAAATACAAAGAAAGAAGTCGCTTCTCTGCTGCGGCGTCCCTAATCTCCCTAATCGTTCCTCCCCACCTGTAGAAATGGCTCCACGATTAGCTTGCTTGCCGGAATCTTGCACTAAATCGCTCTTATTTCAGGTATTGGTCTCCAAATTTGGGATCTGAAACAGAGAGCCAAAGATGCAATCGCCATGCATGCACCTATGCAAGAATTACAACCTCGGCCTTCGCTCTCACCGTCCCACTGCAACAACCCGGTTCTTCTCTCCCTCCCGCAGTTTCAGCCTCCCGATTTCAAAAATGTTAATGATCCAATGCACAGCAAACCCAATGGTAGAAGTAAAACCCAGCCGGGAAGAGCTAAGCTGAAGGGGAAGAAGGAGAACGTGTGGAACGTCGATAATGAGATGGCGAAGGCTTCAGATGAGAAGGAGAAAGAGAGGGAGAGAACCAGGCAGAGGATGAGAGGGAAGGGGAACAGGTCCGACAAGGTTTTGGTCTCCGGCGCTATGTTGATGGAAGTCGAAACTGTCCTTCAAACTAAGGTGCTTGTACTGGTTCCGATTTTGAAATATTCGTTCTGGAATGTTGATATCTACTGAGAATACTGCTGGTTTGGTTTTAGAAAATTTTACTTGTTGGGTAGTGTTGCAAATTGGATTACTGATTTTGCTAGCAATTGTCTTTTGGATTACTGATTTTTCCTGTCTAATTTTGGTATTTGTAAGCATGTTCTGCTTTGTTTTGGAATCCGAGGGCATGTTTCTCCAGAGCTTTCACTGGGACTAGTGTTTCTCTTGGTTCTATTTTTGGTTGAAAAGGGCTTAAAAGCATTATAGTTCCTCACAATATCTTTCCAGCGCAATGTTTGGTTTCATTTGTCCAGTGTGGTCAGGTGTTTGTTAATTGGCTTCTCTGCAGTGTGAAACATATACAGAAGGAAAATTGGAAAAGAACCACAGTGCAACTCTCAATCGCAAACATGTCAGAAAAATCGAATAAAGCTTATATGGAAATTTAAGCTATAAGTAACTGCTAATATTCTTATCCTTCTTTTAGTTTATGCATAACAATTGGGTACAACTACATCGCCATTGGGTTTAAGGAAGTTCTCCTGACATTTAATGCATTATGCAGTGTGATGTGTTAATGATGAATTTTTAGATGATCAAGTTAGTAGAATAGATGGTTGATTAGATTTTCTTTTACACCCTTAACAATTTATTGTATATCATTTGATCGCTATAATTGGTAGTTGGTGTGAATTTTATCTTCCATTCTTTAGTTGTTTGCTTTATGTATGAATGACAATGCATATTGCTTCACTAGTAATATATATTTCTCTGGCTGCCAATTCCCCAATATAGTATCAACTTATGGTGAATTTTCTTGTCTGTAAGATTTTTTGTTGTAGTTGTGCCTTCCTATGATAGGAAAACTAATGTTGATGTGGTCATTGAAGCTGTATGGCTTGAGTAACATTACTCCAAAATTGAATTATGTGATGGCATCTCATTTCAATGACTGCATACTGCCTATATTTGCTGTTCATCAGGAGTTTTGTCTTTTGATTCCTTTATGTTCAAGTTCTTGGCAGAAAAGGTTTTTTTTTTTTGGGACGCAAGCCATGGGGGGGTGGGGGTGGGTTAGAATATTTTTACCGACTTCTTGCTATAGTATTTTGTAGTATATTTTGACGAATTACTAACTTTCAGTCTAGGTTGCAAGTCTTTATTGTGCTTCACATTTGTTATTGCATTTATTCATTGTTTTCCCTGTTCTGTGGTTGCAGAATTTCTCCCTTTCATAATTTCCCAGAAAATAAATTATCTTAAGCCGAGACACTAATTCTAAGAGAACAGGGTTCGATCAATGAATACATCTCAGTTCATGGACAAGCAGATAATGGACTTATCATCTTCCTCTTGCCCATCAGATAACAACAAGCAGAGCAAGGACTTTATTGATCTGATGAACCACCCTCAAGATGAAGGTAATGGTGGTCATCAGGTCCGGGAGGACTTCATGGGAAGCCAAAATAATGAGATTAAGGAGGAGATAGTCCCAAGTTATGATTTCCAGCCTATCCGACCACTGGGGCCAAGCCTCAGTATAGGCTCAAATATTGGAGCATCTGGAAATTCGAGAATTTGGAGACCTGATGATTCAAGGGCTAAAGTAAGGCCATCTCCGCTTTGTTTCTAGAGACATGAATGGGGAAGTACTGGGTGACTGAGATGTGGGAGAAGGATCGGAATTCCTCTAATTCAACAATGGTGACTGAGATTGATCGTTTAATGAAGAAACATACCGATAATTTGGTTCACATATTAGATGGCGTTAGTGCAAGATTGTACGTACGACAAAATATATTGTGACACTGTATGCATTCTAAATATCAATTGTTATGTTTATAATTTTTGGAAGTGTATAACATAATTTTGGATTACTGGGAACTACTTTTTTGTTTGGGTTGTATCGAATGGACATGTATAGTTGAGGTTTGATGATGAAATTGTTGACCATGACATAGCTAAATTCGTAGGGATGCATATGATGGAATTAGCGGCTGCTATAGGGATGAAAGTTTTAGAGGTCATTTTAGCGACGGATTTGTGTCACTAATTACACAAATTAGCGACGGCTACGCGTCACTAACTAGCGACGGAAATGCGTCATTAACTAGTGACGGCTACACGTTATTAACTATACTAACTAGCGACGGCCACGCGTCACTAACTAGCGACAGTAATACGTCACTAACTAGCGACGGTTACGCGTCGCTAGCTACACTAACTAGCGACGGCTATGCTACACTAATTAGCGACGACTACGTGTCACTAACTAGCGACGGCAAAATGTCGCTAAGGCGCCTGCAGAAACCAATGCCGGAAAATTTGTGACGGTCTCTTTAGTGACATTTAGCTGTCGCTAATTAGCGACGCTATCCGTCGCTAAAAATTAGCGGCTAGCGAATAAGCAACAGACCTTTTAGTGACGATTTGCCGTCGCTAATTCATGTTTAGCGAAGGCTGACCGTCGCTAATGATCGTCGCTAAATGACTTTTTCCTTGTAGTGGATGTCGGTAAAGAATCATCATTAAAAGGAAATAATAGACTCCAAACAGCAATAAGAGAGCTCAAGAATGGGAGATCTTGGCAAGAACAGAAGTTTTAGAAAAAAAAAAACAAGAAGGAGAAGAAGAAATACCAAAAATCTTCGGCCAGAACTGGTCAGTTTCGACCGGAAGTCACTACCAAGAGAACTTAAGACACAGAAGAGATGGGTGGATGGAGAGAGAGAGAGAGAGAATATTAGTTAGAAATTCAATAAAGTTAAAAAATAACTTTATTTTATGATTTCTCAGATATAAACAAACACAAAATCCATGGACATCACACATTTTACATCACCACGATCGTGGGAACCCCACCTTGTCAAAGAGAGACCAAACAAAGACTCCAATTACATTCAAGCCTTGGTAGCCTTAATGTCCTGGGCAGAGGTGTTTTCCTGGGAAATATCAATAAACTTAGCCTGCCTCTTCTTCTCCTCCCCCAACTTGGGCACAGTGATCCTCAGCACGCCGTCCTCCAAATGCGCCTTGATGTGCTCCAAGTTGGCGTTTCCCGGAAGCCTGAATTGCCGCCAGAACTTCCCGGTGGTTCGCTCGGCCCGGTGCCACTTCTGTCCACCCACCTCCTCTTCCGCCTTCCGCTCCCCGCTCACTCTCAACACTCTGTTCTCTTCCACCTCAATCTTCAACTCCTCTTTCTTCATCCCTACAGAAAATATACAAACCCCCAAAATGTTCAATCTCAGCACCAAAATCTTGCACAAGTGACTGTAACTATAAATGCAGATGAGTAGAGATTTATTGTGTACCTGGAAGATCGAGTGAGAAAACATGGGCTTGGGGGGTTTCTTTCCAGTCGGCGCGAGCAAGGGCAAGAGTGTCGAGGCCTTTGGGGATGGTGAGAGGGGTTTGCTCCAGGATCCGCAATGGGTCGGAACAGAGCAACCTCCCATGGCGACCTGGTGAAGGGAACCAGAGAGGTGGCTTGAGTCGACATCAGAACGAAGAGAAGAGCGAGGATGGGTGTCTTTGTGATTATTGATTGGAGGGCCATTTGTGATTGTTCAAGTGTGCTCGTGGTGCGGTGTGATTCTGGGATTTGGCTAGATTGGCTTTCTGGTTGGATGACGGGGAATGAAGCGAGGTGGGTGTTATGTAGGGAGGGGAGGAATTGTCTGGAGTTTTCGGAAGAGGAACTCAGCAAAATTGTAGAACAATCTAGGGAGTCGAGTAACGGTGTTTTTGGAGGGAAAGATATGGATCCGAGTGCTCCAGAAGAAACTCCTACGTATTTTTTATTTTTTTTATTTTTCTTTACACCTTTGTCCTTTTCGTTATTCAAATTATTTTCGTTTTTGAATGTTGGTATGGTGAAACTGAGAGCTAATTTAATTTAACTTAATTTAAAATAATTTATTTTTATTTTATATTTTTTTAAAATTAATTTTATTTTAAAATAATATTATATAGACGTAGTAATCTACTAAAAGTAAAATTTTTATAATCTTATTAAATTTTTATAACTTTTTTTTACAGTGTCTCAACTTTCAACTATAAAACATACGGCACTAAATCCATTTATTTGTTAACTTGGTGTTCCTCCATTAAATTTCTAATGGTCTAGTGACCTCATTGTAAAAACTTAAGTCTTAGTTGCTAAATCATAAAAATACATAACTTTAAGACACTTAATGATAATTAAATGTAAACTGAATAAAAACCTCAAAATTATAAAATTCACTAAAGAAATACAAGTAATATAATCAATTACAAAAAAAAATCAATTAAAAAATTAATTTTAGGTTTTTTGAAATCAATGTCATTTAAAAATAATACTTTATGTAACCAATAATCAATATTGAAAATAATCAATACTTCAATATACACACACACAAAGTAACAGATTTTTATGGAATTTTTGGACAAAAAGGAGAAAATTTCAACAGAAGTATTTTCACTTTTATTTTGTTTCCATGTATAATTAATAGAATTTGGATTTTACATTCTTTAATTAATTCATTTCATCGTTCTCTCACTATTTTTTCCCCAATTTTCTCTTCTTCAAATTTTCTTTTCCTCCATAAAATTCTGTGACAAATATGAACTTTTCTCATGAAACACACAGCCCAGGAGGTGGAAAAGAAAACCCATTTATTCTTCCCCCTTAGTCTGACTCTGACATGCTAACCCTTTAATTTCTCTAGATCAAACCTAGCCGACTTGTTGGAGCCCTGCTTGCAGCCGATGTGGGGGACAGATTTGGTCTCGAGAACACTCAGGATCTCTGGAATATTGGCTTGCTAATTTCACTAGGTATTTCACACCAAGTTTTTGGCCGGAGGAGCGGTTCTTTAAAATTAAATACCATGGTATAGACATAAATATTTTTACACTTTATCATTTTATTATTTGGTATACTATAGTATTTTGTATATTGCTTACTTTTTGTGTTTATTTTACTCAAAAACAACATTATATTGTAAATACTGCGAGTTACATACCATGATATTTTTTTTTATATGTGAATTTTTTTAATCATTTTACATCAAAATATCATAAATATATAATATATTAAAATATAATTATTACACATATTATAAAATAAATATTTATTTTTATTCTTTTGGTTACTTTTCTTAGTTAATATAAAAATTTAATTGTTACTTTGAGCCACTTACGAACTCAATATGGTATTAGAAAATGCATTGTTATTATTAAACTATTTTTTATTTATATCAATAAATTAGTTTCTTTCTGAGTTTTATTTATTTTGCTCTATATATAATATTTTTTTATATTTTTTGTATTAAAAAATATCTTCTATCATATATATTTTATTTATATTTGAAACATTATAATGAGACAAATTAGAATGCATATAAAATGTGTAAAAAAAATTGCTAAATTTATGTCATCTTAAAATAATATTCTAACATTTATTTTTTCATAAAAATGAAAATGGTATGTGGTGTGGTATACCTTAAAAATTTGGGATGCAATATATCTAGCGGTAATAGTATTTAATATTTTGGTTCTCAGGGACGTCAAGCAAAAGGAAGCCATGTTATTTTAACATGGGAGTGTTGGTGATAGATCTGGAAAAATGGTAGTGTATCGGCTACATGAAATGAATCAAGAGGTGGGTGGAGATCTAGAAGAGAGAGAAAGGATCTACAAGCTGGGCTTGCTATTGCCAATAGGCCGACCTTTTTCTTCACCTCTTTTTTAACATTGGACAAGACCTTGATTGAAGAGGATGTGTCCTCGGTGGATACGATCCCGATTGACGGTAAAGCATAAATGTGGAGAGGAAAATGAGTTGGGAATGATATTTGGATTGTTAGATAGTAAGTATAGAGTATGAAAGAGACAAAATAAGAAACCATGTGACTTGACACACAATTTTTCTTTTTCTATGGGTCAGTCAACTAACGGATATAAAATTAGAAGGGTAAAGTGCTTTATTGTTCATAATTGGGAGACCCAGGATCGTATTGCACTGCATCAACATGTAGGAACTCTTTTAAGCGAATTAACATTGTTTGAAGGACAAAAATGATTTAGGTCAAGAAAATATAACTTACCACTTTTACCAACTCAAGCAGCCAACTCAAGCAGCGGATGATATATATATATATATATATATATATATATATATAGTGTAAATTTACTGTCACCTCATATTTTTGTAGAAGTAGTTTAAGTTAGAAACGACGTACGAGTTGTTTAAAAATTTTCGTAAATTATTATTTCGAGTTTGACACTTGAACTGATATGTATTGGACAGTTTGCCCTATCAACTAAAAAGCGGCACTTTTTACCTTCTCTACTTGATGTATTATCACATTTTGCTCCATTTTGCTCTAATTATACTTTTACTTAAAGCAATTAGTTTAGGCATTTAATTATCGCTCCATATGTAGGGTCCCAGAAATAAGAAATGATCTCGCAGGTTTACAAACAACTAATGCCAACCCAAGCAAAGCAGATGGGCAAACGGGAGCAGAGCTATGGCAATGGTAAGCAAAGGAGATGGGCAGTTCCTATGGCAAGGAGGAGGGTAGAGATTGTGTATCTTGTCATCAGCTTGTGTTTTGTTTCTGTTAGCAATTTTATTCAACAGTCTAGCTTTGGTTTTCATTCTTCTACTGACCGTAGAAGGCTACACTGGGTAAAACAGAATCACCACCAGAGATGGTCGAGTTGCCGGCAATCAAAACACCGACGCTGATTTGGTTATTTGCAAAGGATATGAAATGACCGACGAAAATTAGGCACCAATTAAAGTCTTAAACTTGGAGATGCAGTCCAAAGCTCGCTCAAATTCATCGTCTTCCAGAGCAAAGGTGAAGCGACAGTAACCGGGAACTCCGGTCCACAAACCACTGTTGATGCATAAGCCTGTAGTCTTGACAAAGGCTTCCCTGATAGTTGTGTCATCAAGCTTGACTTCACTGATGGAACCATTTTGGTCACTCAGCTTTACGGTCTTGTGAAGGTAAGCAGAAGGTTTTGCAATCACTGAAACACCAGCATTGGCTTCAACTACATCCCACCCACATGACTCCAGTGCCTATGGCATATGATAAACAACACTATGTTAAGACAAGAATAGCATAAGCAGTGCCCAATGTTGATAAAAGACAAGTAAAATGTAGCTGCTTTCTTTTTGCAATTAAAAGATAATGCAATGAAGACAAGTAGATTGTAGCTGCTTTCAAAATTGCTAATATTTAATGTGTTATTCCTCAAATACTATGGTTAGTAATCTAAGATTGGATCCATTATCACACAGTTCTGGTTGAACTCACTTTCCAGTTCAATAATACGGGCTGTGTTTGCATGCCTTCTTGAAATCTAAGCCAACCAATTGAGAAAGCAGTTTCACTCTCATCGACATTTCCATCATCCCTCATAAGCAAAATTCTAAAAGAACCAAATTTGATGTATGGAATATAGAAAGACACAACCACATAATAAAATAAACAAGACAGAGAAGACAATACCTGTTTCAAACGCTTAGCTCTATTCTCCAAATTTCTGATTTGCTGTCTAACCGCTTCCAACAACCCTCCTTCCTTTGTCTCTCTTACAGCCAACAACTTCTTGATTGCATATTTATTTGTACTATGAGGTTCAATTATCCCAGGAAAGCTGTTTAATGCATCAATCAGTCGCGGCTTGTTGAGAACGAGAAAAGAAAATTTGAGGGGTCCACCAAGCATTCTCAATGAGAGTCCTCCAAGCAGAGAAACACAAAAAGAGTTGCCGGCAGAATACAATGTTGATATGCAACTATTCAAATTCCACCCTCCCCAACCTTCAAAGTCATATTCCAACCCAGAGAATGAAGTGTCAATCACAACATTCACACCAAACCTTGCACAGGTTGTCAAAATTTCTTCCATCTCCTTGTTACTGTAAAGTAATCCTGATGGGTTAATAGTTGGGCCAGAAATGTATAACCAAGGGTTGGACACCGTTCCAAGGGTATTGTTTAGTGTTTTCTCTGTCAACTTAAAGCCTTTCTGAGGGTCAGTTGGAATGCTTAGAATGTTTGCTTTCAGTAACTTGGCAGCATACACATAGTTCCCATTGGAACCAGCTGGGAAACAAAAGGTTCCACCTTCTTGAATACAGCCAAGTAGCAGCTTGTTAAAAAGAGCTTGCGAACAATCTGAGTATATGAACTCCGTGCTGCTATCAGTCGGGAATCCATAATTGCTCTTGATAAATTGTTTAATGCTTGGAGTGACGTCCATTTCAGACTCAGACATGTTCTGCCGTGCGAAGCTTTCAAATATGGCAGCCTTGACAGGAGATGGTATAGATAGGAAGCTTTGATCCACATCCATGTGGATAAGGGAGCAGTTGGCATTAGTGATTGATAATTCAGCTTTGTCAAGCACCGATATGGCTGATGTAGCAAATCCAATCATTTCCTTTGGTTTCATCACTTGAGATGCCCTCTGTTAGACCCCTCCGCAATGAACCAAAAAAACTTCAGGAGAATGTTTACAAGATGTACAAAAACCTCCAATGCTACAGCTTGATAAACTACAATCTAGGACCAGGTCCAGAAAGCTTAGGTTGCTCCAAAAAATTCAAAGTACCAAACCAGTGTTTGAAGAATATATCAGAAGAAAGCCAAAGGGGCATGAATCAAAAGAGTTGGGATGCCACAAACTAGCAGCACAGCAGTTTGGAGTCGTTGGTGGCATTTAGGTGAGAATGCACAAAATTCAGACTAAAGTTCTTAATCTCAATTCATGGTAAATCTGCTTTTTCTTGTCCAAGATGCAAGAGAATAACTGAGATAGATATTTTAGCAACTCAGATTCTAGAACAGACCAGAATTTGTAGTCTGAAGTTGAGATGTCAGATGAATAAACTGAACAAAGAGTGTGCACTCTACCTCTTGTGATGGGCGTCTATCGGCAAGCTGAAACGCTAGAAGCTCATGAAAAATACAACCATAGTAGTACTGACTTATTGGGGCTGTGTTCCCTTCTAGTACTTCCACAATTTTTGACAATGCCTTAAAAATAGCCTCTTCTTCAGAAATCACAAAGGCTACTTCTAATTCTGAATAAACCTGTAAATAGTTTCTCCCATTTAAAATGAAACATTTTCAAACTATAGGAAAGGGGACACAATGGTAAGCCAATTAATCATTCTAAGAATATCACTTCAGTTTCAAAAAAACAAAGAAAAAGAAAAAGAAAAAGCATCAATATCATGGCTTAACAGAGGTTCATTGTCAACATACCCGATTCTTTACCAAGCCACATATAATTGCAGCATGTGATGGCAGAGGATTTGCTGAAAGATACTTCAGTACTCCGTTTGAACTTGGTAAGCTGGAAAGCTCAAAGTGATCAGATATGTCTAAGAAAAGACGAGATCCAATTTCTCCAGTGGTATCTAGTAGCTGAACAAAAGCAGAGCTAGTAACAGCTTCAAAATGAGCCATCCCAGTGACAACTACTTGAGGCTTCAACTTCTTTATCAGCTCCATCATCAACTCTGATTGACGTGGTGCTTCAATGACAGTCACCACCTCTGATGGGTCAGTTTGTGTGCCCTAAAATTGAGATGTAAACTATATTATTGTAGAATCTGCTCTGATTGTGCTAGTGGGATTCAAGTCTGAATTTTCATTCACTTGTTCAGCTCTTCAAGAAAAAGAAAATACACAATTTCTGCAGCAACTGTTTGTTTAAGTGATATTCCTCCTTTATCTCTTCACTTTAGTTTAGATCACTTAGCCACCACAGATCAGTTTTATAAACAAAGTTTCAGCAATAAGTAAATGAGCCATAATGGTGAATGCAGCAGTTTATGATGGGATGCACAGGAATCTCCTTATAAGCAACAATTGGACTAGCATCAGTAATGTTGAGAGTGGAAAGAATTGATTGCAAAGATTTGAAATCCTAGCAACTGAAGCTTATGTGAGCACATAAACAACCAACCAGCAGTCTATGTTCAGCATGCATACGAATTGCCTTAGACCTGATCACAGAGCAATTTTATTAATAGGAGACATCTATTGCAGAGATTCTGAATTCTAAAATAAATAAACATATATCTGCAATTTAGAAAGATATACATCTTAAACTCTAGTCATTGCAATTTACAAACTTACATATCATGAACATTGCATACCTCAATTGCCAAGGATGTTAACCATTGCCTTGGTAAGTTGTGTGTTAGATGTTCATCAACAATTGCAAGACGAGGTGAGAACAACCGAAGAGCATTCTCAATTGCGACATCCCTTGAAGGAAAAATGACAATGTTCTTGGCATTGATTGGAGGAAAAAAAACAGAGAGAGAGAGAGGCAAGAGTCAGGAGAAGAGCTTCAACAGAGTACAAAAAAACTTTCCAACAAAATAATCAGTAAGGAAATATAGCACCACGAAAGAGTGCATAGAAAGATTGCAAAAGATAGTAACCCCTCAATCTTTCATAAAAATTCAGGATGTTGTGTCGCCTAATCAAATAGCTTATGTTCTACACTGACTGGAGATGGTATAAATATGTCAGTGAGCCCCTCATTTTGGGACACAAAAAAGTTTTAAAATGTGTCAATCATTTTGGGCTAGAGGGAGTATATAGCTTATTGCATGTCTCTTGCGATTAAAATATTATATTATTAACACTATCGAGATCATACATGTATGATAAACATGTTTGTAAATTAACCATTGAACATACAGTCTAACAAGGCAGGTGTTTTCTTACATTGGAAGTCAGTGGAATGTGATGATATGTTTTCATAAAACCAGCAATCAGATTACGGAATCTATTGCTTCCAGCAGGTGGCTCATATGGGAAGTATGAGTTTCCCTTTAGAATGCTGGCAAGATAGGCAAGGAAAGGTATCTTCTCATCAGCAACTGAATCGTCTTCAAAAGATAAATCTAACGAGCTGCTAATCTCCTGATACCCACTTTTGAGAAAATCAAATATCACTTTGACCTGTTGGTTTCAAATAAATAATTAACTCCATATACATTTTGAAGAAACATATTGTTAGTAACATTTTAGTAAAGTAAACACCTGGTTGGGTTGATGGGGTTGACAACTATAAACTGATAAAGCATGAGAGATACGACCACCTGATTTCCCATAAGCCCATGCGGTCCGTGCACATATTGGCTTATCTCCAGAAAGTCCCATGAAGAACTCAAAACGATGCGGGCTATTCTTCTCAATTTCAACTAATGCTGAAATATCTGTGTCAGAAGCCTATAACAGTAGATATTAGTGAAGTGCATGTTCATTAAAAATAACTACAAACAGAAGCGAGATGCACTTGCCTGGAGAATTTTTGTCTGCCAAAGTTGGTTGACATGAAAACCTCGGCGCTCAAACAACCGTTTACAGACAGCTTGCCCAGGGCGGCCTCCCATGTTAAAAACCATTATCCCAGCAGGTTTGATTACAGAAATTCCTTCCTCCACTGCTCTAGCAATCAACCCTAAGCCAAATTGATCCTCAACGAAACCCTATATCGAAATGAATAGAGAACATGAAAATGCAGAACCTGTCATTAAACTAAGTAACCAACCATGCATGACAAATAAGATAATGGCAAGCATTGGCATGTTTGATGAATAAATTTTACATATAGATACACTGGATACCAGACGATGTAAGTGGTATCTCTAATTGTTTCTTTGCATACAATCAAGTAGAGGATCAGATGACTTGCCTAGATTTTTCTTCTTTTTTTTTTTTTTTAGGTGAAGAAGGGTAGAACTAATGTCTTCATGAAATTGAAACTCTACCTTTTAACTACTAATTTTGAACATTGTATGATATATATTTTGAAGGCAAAATCCCAAATCAAGAGCACTATAATAGTTGTATAATGCACCTATATGCAAGTGATGTAAAGTATGAAAAGAGCACATGTCTACACCTTCAAGATATGTTGTTACTTTTTCCCTATTCTTAATCCATCTGCTATGAAGTCTGTAATTGCAAGCCTAAAAACAAATGATGTTCAGTAGGTAATGAAACTTTAGCTCTGAAAGTCAGCGATCCAAGATGAAGTAACAAGCCACAGCTAAAGTCAGCTTTGCTCAACCAAGCATGATAGCATCAAGATCTAGCTGAAGAGGTAGAATAGAAGCACATTTCTCTTACCTCGTAGCACTCTTCTACCCTTATTACAACTTCTAGCATGCGGTAATAAAAATACAGGTTCTGAACTGACAAGAGACTGGTTTGTTTATTTATTCATTCATTCATTTATTATACAACACCAGCCAAAAGTTCATACCTGGTCATAATTAGTCACTAAAGCGAGACTTAAACTGATAAGTGACAACAATAACCAACAGATATATAGTTCTAAAATTTCTAAAACATTACACAGGGATATTAAACCTACCCAAGTGGGAGTAGAGATTGACGGTAGAAAGCTTACTGCTTTAAGCACAAAAACACAAATGAAGCTGAATTTTGGCATAAGGAACACGTAACCAAGTTCATTTTTCAATTTGCATCTTTTATCCCTGTGCCTAGATTGTAGTCTCTAATCACACATATAAGTTCACATTTACCAGCATTAAATGGACAAGTGCCTGGTCTCTTAATTATTTCCTTGTTTATCTATTTGTTTTCTATTCACCATCACAAGTGCCAGTTGGGGAAAACAGAGCTCTAAGGAACATGAACATGAAGCCATATCCTGCTTCCTAAGGAACTACATGTCAAATTAGCACACGTATGGAACTTGACCAACCTGAAGTGCACAGTAGTTACTCAATGAATATAGAAATTCTTCACTAGCATTTTCAGTGATCATTTTAGACATTGCATCTGGATTTGGATTCAGGATCTGCAAGAGTAATAAACAAAAACAAAAACAAGAAAAAAAAACAAGTGAAAACAAGCTCTCAACTTGCAAGTATAGGAGCATTAAACATTTAGACCCAGAATTCTGATGTAATTTATGCTCAATATGTTGTAAGTCATAACAATACCTGTGGTATGCATCCAACTATCCTTTCAAGTTTAATGTCATGATCTCTGCAATATGATAGCAAATCAGATTCATAAAACTCCACTCTATCCAGTAAGGTTTTGTTCTCCTCATCATAGACAGGTTGCCCTTTCTCATCAAAGGCATTTAAATACAAATTAATCCAAGAAATTTTTACTGCCCTTGGATTTATATCAAGCCCATACACCTGCAAGTGATAACTCGGAAACATAAAGAAATGTCATTGAATGGAAAATATAATGAATTAATAAGCATAAAAAATCTCATGAATCTTATTGCCATATGGACTTAAGAATCTTATGCAGGGCCTGGGAGCAAACCTTTGCAGGCAACCACTTCTCAGCAATAGCTATGGATATCCATCCATTTCCACATCCAAGCTCAGCAACTGACTTGTCTCTGAATGTGGAATCAGGGTTTCTATTCAACCCTTCAAAAAATGTAAATGACCAATCTTCTGGCATAAAGATGCTGGGAATCACCATCATTGTCAGTTTTCTCCTCCTCTGGAAACCTAAAAATGGGTGGCGTAGCTTCTCAGAAAAACAAAACCACGAGCATAATGTACACCACTCACAATGTGACAAAATAAGAAGCAGAAGGGGAGCAGCATTCTAGCATGCTTTATGAAAGAAACGTATTTTAAAACGTATCATCCTTTTTAAAACGAAGTTACTAACAAAATCATCATTGAAATTAAATTATGGAATTCGTGTTCTGTCCTAGCGTAACTCCATTGTTTTCTCATCAACCAAACAACAATGCCAACAAATAGAATGTTCGATTTCAATTAACATAAACAAAAAAAAAACAAATACAGAGCTAAACCAAACGAGTACGAAGCAATTTGTTTCTATTCCTATGAGATATATGCCCATTACGGAAGCGCGCTCATTTCTCAGCCAATCTAGCAAGTTCGAGAAAAAGGTAACCTTCGTCTTCCCGGTCCAGGTAAATGTCTTGGATCCGGAAGTGGAACTTCTGGAGGCATTCCTCGGAGGATCCAACCCGACTGTAAAGATCAGAGAGGAAGACGCGGGCGTAGGTCCGAGTAGATGGATTCTCCAGCCGCTCCAGGACCGATCTAAAGGCGCCATAGGCGGCGTCGCCGGACTGTTCGCACTGCTTTAGAAACTCTTCCATCATTCTGAGCTCTGCTGCGTCACTTCAGCACCAACTCGGCCCTTTTGTTTATGGCGAGAGATAGAGCGCCTCTCGAGAAACAGAACCAGGGACGGTACTGGCGTACTCCTACTTGTTTTAATAATATATGGGGATGGAATAATGGCCAAATTGACCTCGGTATTCCTACTGATCTACACATGAGTCCAAACTATTTGGAAAATACTACGTTGATCCATTTCCAATTTTCCATTGCTCAAATTATGTTATATTTAAAATTCGAGCAGCTATAGAGCACACTTGATGCAACTCATTACTCCCTCACTTCCATATTACTTAGAAAAATGTCACTACATCTTAAGCAACACATTTGTTTAAATGAAACACTACTGTACAGAACAACATGTCTGTCTGAAGTAGAGGTGGCAAAATCTGGCTCAATCCGATGACTTGACCCGACCCACCCAAACTCAAACCTGACCTAACCCGATTTGATCAGAAAAGTCAATTACCTGAACCCGAAAGTACGTAATTTGACCTGAACCTAAATTAGATTGAAGTAAAACCCGACAAGACCCAAACTTGAAATGGTCTAAACCCAAGACTGACCTAATTTGAACTCGAAATGATCCAATGACTAGACTCAACATAACCTAATTTTATCCCAAATCAACATAAAGATTTGGTCACAAAGATTTAAAAAATTATAATTTTTTATATATTACTTATTTATCTAAATTACACATCAATTATGATCATACAATTTAAGAAACTTTAAAATACTATAAAAATATTTTTTATTAGGGGCCTTTGAAGAATAAATTAACAAAAAAAATATGTTTTACATAAGGGACTTCCAAAATTTAATAATTTAAGGATTTCCTTATACATTCTTTTGAAGTATGGAACTAATACATCGAGTTTCATATGAAAGTTAAATTGGATGTCAACTAATCTAGATCGACTAGTAGTAAATCTGATCAAGGAAAACTTCATTTTTTTTAGTTAATCGTGCACAAATTTGCTAAATTATTATATACTTCAATTGGTTATGTAGGTTTCAAATTTCAAGTTTGTTTAAATTGAATAACACTTCGCAAAATAGCACATTTGTCTGAATTAAACATCACTTCATAGAACAACACAGTTATTTGAAGGGGGAATTACGCATTTGTCTTATAGGAATAACACTTGTTTAAAGGGAATTACAACACATTTGTCTTATGGGAATAACACATTTGTTTAAATTAAACAGCACTTCAGAGAACAACACAGTTATTTGAAGGGGGAATTACAACAATATATTTGTTTGAAGGGAAAAATACATTACAAAACAATACATTTGTCTACAGGAATAGCACTTTACAGAACAGTACATTTGTCTAAAGGAAATAACACATTTATTTGAATGAAACAACATTTTTAGTGAATCAGACAACATTATTTATGAATAGTATTTCTTATAAAATAAACAATATTTTATAGAACACCATATTTGTAAGAAGAGAACAATAATTTTTACTAAACTGAATAACATCATTTAACAATATGTCTTATAAAATGAACAGCATTTTATACCACATCACAATTGTCTCAACGAAATAACATTTCTTATTAAATCAAACAACATTATTTAGGAATTATATTTTCTACAAAATCAACAGCATATTACAAAATAACTCATTTATATGAATAGAACAATACTTCTTACTGAATAGAACAACATAATTTATGAATAACACATCTTATAAAATGAATAATATATTACAGAACAACACATTTATTTGAATATAACAACACATATTATTAAACAAAATATCATAATTTAAGAACATCAAATCTTACAAAATGAACAATATATTATAAAACAACATATTTGTATGAGTAAAATAACATATTTACTAAATATAACAGCATAATTTATGAACAACATATTATAGAACAAGACATTTATATGAATAGAATAAGATTTTTTACTGAACGAAAAAAAATAATTTATTAACATCACATTTTACAAAATGAACAGCATGTTACAGAATAGCACATTTGTTTAAGTAGAACTTCACATCTTACTGAACCAAATACCATAATTTATGAATAGCACCTCTTACAAAATGAACATTATATAACAAAACAGTACATTTGTATAAATAGAACATTGCTTTTACTGAACATAAGACATAATTTATGAATAGCATATCTTATAAAATGAATAATATATTACAGAATAATATATTTATATGAATGGAATAACATTTCTCACTGAAAAGAATAGTATAATAATAATTCTTAAAAAAAGTTTTATAATTTTCCCCTATATTCTCTTTTTTTTTAAAAAAAATATATATATATATATGAACATGTTTTCATAATTTGTATATAAATATGCAAAATAAGTGTGAAACTTAATATATAAATCAATTCAAAACAATAATTTTTTGTATCATATAATGAGCATATGGTTCTCTCTAATTATTGTTATTAATTGGAGATTAAATATTTGTGAATTGTCTATTCTAACATTATTTTAAATGATTACTTGCTCAAAATATTATATAAGCGACTGAATTGAAAAGGGGCAGGAGTTTGATGACTTTTTGGTAGTTGATCCTAAAAGTTTATCTCATTGTCATTTTACCAGTAACAATAAGAACAAAGAAACAAAACGAAAGGAAGCTTGGCTAGCACAACTGTAGTCACTTCTTCATCCTCTACTTCATCCACACAATGTCACAAACTTCAACAAACACCTACTTTAAAACACTAAAAGCTTGGGAAGTTGAAGAGTATCCTGGTGACGGCTGTCCTCCATCAATTGGCAGAATAACTTTTTACTATTTTGATGGGATTTATAAAAAAATAAAATAAAAGCAATGATTAATAGTATCAATGCTAGTTTTCCATGTTGGGGGAAAACTTTGAAGTTTTGGAGATAGAGGGGAAAAGAGGAAGAATGCGTGGAAAAAAAAATGAAGAAACCAGATAATAAAGTGGGAGGCAGAGCACATGGTGAAGTTGTAAATATGTTAAAAGTGGGGAAGTAACACGTGGGACGGGAGTAATTTATCTTCAGCCTTAAAATTTTATCGTAATTCACTTTATCGATGAGAAAGTTCTTTTTAGAGTTAATTACAATTTGCCCCATGAGGTTTAGATGAAATTACACTTTGCCATTCCTATTTTAAAAATATACACTTTATCCCTGTATTTTTAATATAGTCTAGCGGTAACTTCTGAAATCTTAATTTAGACCATACGGTTGTCATCTTTTGGCAATTTCAATATGTATAATATTTTTTATAATTAATTGACATTTAAAAAAATACTAATTTGAAAGAAATACAAAAAGAAAAAATTGATAATTTAAAATGTTCATTAACTATAAAAAAAATACCATGCAATTTGAAATTACTGGAACATGGCTGCCGTAATGTCTAAATTAAGATTTCAGAAGTTACTATCGGACTATATTAAAAAGACAGGTGGCAAAGAATATATATTTTAAACTGGATGGGCAAAGTATAATTTTACTTAAACCTCAGGGGACAAATTGTAGTGATCTTTTTTTTTTGTTTCATGTTTTGGTTTCATTCCCTATTAAGATTTTTTAAAGTTTTGTGCAGTTCATATTGTACCTAGTGTTGTGAGTTTTACAACCCTAATCCGCAAGCGCACGAGACGTGTGTAGATAGGGCAAATAAGATATCATTCCCACGAAGATTGATTTGCATTGTTTGCTAATTACCACTACCTTGAGACTCACTTTAGCTAAACAAGTAACAATTGACGATTTACTCACTATGAAAACAACTAAGTTTGCAACTCCACTTAAATTACTAATAAACAAGAACAACAAATACAATGCAAATTAGGGGTTTTCTAATAAATTAACAAAACACACTTCCTATGGTTTTCACTATTTGACTTGGTTAGTTAGTGAATTAAGGCTAATAGCTTGGTTTTTCTACTTGTTGGTGAAGTTAACTAATTGGGCTCTTACTCTCCCAAGTGAAATGGTCACTCTCCCAAGCTTATACTAGAATGGACTCCCATCCAAATTGCTAGTTCAAGATGGGTATTACAAGTTCAATTTACCTTCACCTAGTGTCCTAGACTAGTCTCCCAACAAGCCCATGGCCACTACACTCTTCTCCTAATTCCAATTCCTTTTAATCTTTTCCAAGAGTTTAAAAGAAATCTAAAGTGCAATTGACTAGGGCCCTTGATCAATCAACATAACAATAAGCTCAAGGAGAAGAGTAAACAAGCAATGGAGAAAAACCAAAGTTAAATAGTCATTAATCCAACCAACATAACCAATTCAAGTAGCTACAACCATAAAAAGTGTAGAGAAAACTACTCCATAATCAAACTAAACATAAACATGAAAATACATAAAAGAGCATCCATGTCTAAATACAAGATAAAAGAAGGAAAAAAGGAACCCAATAGACTCTAGATGCTTGATTCCTCAAGGCTCCTACAAGTCTTCAAGTCCTCCAAGCCTTCTCCAAGCAAGAATCCATAAATGCTCTCAAGGAAGATGAAGAAATGGTAGAAATGGTAATGAAAAACCTAAGTCTAAAATGAGAAGATGAAAATGAATAGTCCCTTCTTCTTGCTAGGTTCCAGGTTCTTCTACTCTTTGAGGTGTCACTTTCACTCACCAAACCATTTGGATAGAAATCCTTGGCCAATAGCAAGCTTGAGTTCAAATTTGAGGTAGAGGACCACTTTCCCGGGTGACTGGCGCCTAGGCCTCAGGAAGAGGTGCCTGGGCGCCTAAGCTTTTAGGCTCGAGGGTGCTCTGACGCCTAGGCCTCCAGGGTGCGTTTTTTAGGCAGAGAACTTTTGTACTATGGCGCCTAGGCCTCGCTCCTGGGGCCTAAGCCTCACAGTTATAATTTTCGTTGACTTTTGCGTTCCCATTTTTCGTTCCGCTCATCCCGGTGTCATTCCAATGCTATGGTCCGCTTCTTCAACCTACAAAATGAAGGACAAAAATATTGAGCCGTAAGGTAGAAAATTGTTGTCAAAGTTGACAAAAAGTCAACATGTTTAACCATAAAATTAACATTTATCACCTAATATGAGAAGAAATCAATTTGGTGCAACATTACAAGATGGATATTAAAAAAAATGTCCTTAGAAGATGTTTTTTTATTATTAATCACCAATAGTTGGGTGCTTTATTTGTAGCCTTTTTTATAGATGAATTCTATCATCATTTGATGATGTAACTTAATTTAAAGGTAAAGTTTATCGAAGGTACCCTAACTTATTTTTTATTCTAAATGCATACCTAACTTTTAAATTTATCTAATCAAACTACATAAACCCATATAACACATTCTAATAGGTTATTTTTTGTCCATTTTATCATTAAATTGGATAAAGCTTGCTAATATGACATTAAATAAAATTAAAATAAAGTTTTAACAACAATTTTGGTTTTTAAAATTTTTCAACAGATAATTCTAAACCTTAAACTTCTAAATATACTCTTACTAGCCTAAATCCACTCTTTATTCTACTCATTCTTTGTCCATAGCCTTCTCCACTCGCCCTCCCTTCCTTTTAAGAGAATTGATCTACCATCTCGAATGCCCATTTTCAATGTCATTAATTTTTGGTTTCTTCTTCCAATTTCATTGATCTCTGATGTCACTAATCTTTGATTTGTCATCCATTAATTTCCCTGATCTTTGATGTCATGGATCTCAAACGAAGACTTAGCGAATTGGTGCAAAAAACCTCACCATCAAACATTTAATCGCCTAGTAGTGCCATAAATCGAAGACCAGTTGGCTTAGTTAAAAATAGGGTCTCGAGTGAGAATAGTAAATGGTGGCCAATGTAGCATCGGTGTTATTTTTCCATGCTTCTATTGAATTGTGCCCCCGACTCAACCATTTTTGCTTAAGCTCATCCTTGGAATTGAGCAAGAATATAAGAGATGAGGGCGAAGGTGGAAGACAAGAGATGAGGCTGTCATTGCCAAAGACATAGACTGTCATGACATTAATGGTGTGGATGGGAGGACAAGCATCAGTAAGAGATGTCTCGGCCTCAAAGAGCTTGAGCCAAAGGTTGTGGATGTTCTTGGTGTCAAGCTTAACACCCTGTAAGGTGATGGCAACCAAGGCTGGAGCCAATTGTCAAACGTTTATAACGTCAAGAAAAATGGGATCTGAGGAATGACATAAAAAGATAGCAATAGGGAAAATGGGAAAAGAAAGATTTTGGTTGAGAAAGAAGAAAGATTCCCTTCAATAAGATGTTAGGAATAATCGCTATAGGCCTATTTTTAATCGCTGAAGGTGACACAGTGGTGGCAGCAATTGCTCCATAACCATAACGGGAATAGGAATAATGAGTTGCTAATAAGAACAAAGATTAAGGTTTGTGGTCACCTTGTAGATATTGGAGAAAAATTTTAGACCATTTGGTATTAGGAATTAGGGATTAAATCTGGATACTACACTCATCCTTCACCCTTGAGAATTAGGAAGAACTAGATCAGGTGATAGGAAAATAGAATTTATTTTAGCGAAATTTTAAGAGTTAGAATTAGTGGTTGAAAAAGTTTGAGGACCAAAATTATTATTTTAAATTTATTTTAGTGTTATTTAATGTCATGTTAGCATTTTTTATTCAATTTAATGGTGAATTTGACAGAAAATACCTAATTAGGACATACACCATGAGATTAGATGGTTTGATAGGACAAACCTAAATATAAGATACTCATTTAGGGCATAAAAATAAGTTAGGGTACCCTATGGACTTTGCCCTTAATCTAAGTTGAATGACATCTAAATTTTCAATCTTCTATTGAGTTTATTGTTCATATTGTAGATATTTTTCTACTATCCTTTATATAGTATAGTAGATGCAATCATTAGGTTTTGAATATTGTTATATTTGCAACAAATCCATATAATTATTAAATCATGTAATTGCAAGACATTAATGAAAATGTTGTTATTATAATTTATTTCCACTTTTACTTGTTTTTATCTACACTTGGTGTCAATTGAAAGTTAATATTCTATTTAGCTAATAATTTTTTGAATTTTATTTTTATAAAAAATAATCTATTCTATAAATTTTTTTCTCTTACCTAGCTTTAGAAAATAATAAATATATACTTAATTTTATTTTTTTTTGTAAAAAATTGTTTCAAAAGTGGTTTTCAAATTCTTAAATAGTAAAGTTTTTACTAATATAAGATAAGCAATTAATCTTTATATTTAGAAATAATCATTAATAATCAAATTTTCAATAATTTCATTGAGTAAGACCTTAAATTAATTTTGAATTACACCAAACTTTCCTTTTTTTCAATTTAGGTTTTCAAAATAAAAAATGTTCAGTTTTGACTTCTGTTTTCATACACATTGTAGAGATATATTAAGAAGAGTAAAAATTAAACCTTAAGCCTCCTGATAATAACCATAATCTTAATCACTTTGTGAAAACTTTGATCATCAATCTTTAATCCTCCAATAACAATCATTAGTTTTTTTTTACTAGTCAGAATCAAATAAATTAAAAGCTAGATAAAAAGGAAGTATCATATGAATGAGTTGGAGTAACACGTTGGCAAGGTACTACTATCAAAGCACAATGGTATAAGGTCTCCATTGATTATATGATGGATTGGATGACACTTGACATTAAGGACCATTAAACCAACGTACCCTATAGTGGAGTAAAAACTTGTAAATAATATGTTAAAAATAGTGATGTTTTGAAGTACAAACCTTAGTGTAGTGGTTATCGGCCCCCTAGATTCCAAAGACTTCCACTTCCATCACAGAGGTACAACCTAGACAAGTCTGACCTTCACACCATTTTAGGGGAGCATTTATTATCGTCCAAAGTCATGTAACCAACCCTAAACTCGAAGAACAACACCAAGCACCATTTACGACAAAAAATTAAAGTTGAGGTTGCCTGATTTGAAGCTTCCTCCTACTCAAACCCTAAGTATGACACAAAGGATTAGGCCGACAAGTTGGATGCGAAGAAAGTAGTATGACCCTTGAACTCCCTCACTAAATGGAGCAGAGCATTTGAAACAAAGCATCATTCATAAGCACATAAATTGAACATTGAAAGCAGAATTTCTAAAGATAGGTTTATTTCTCTATAAACAAATAGTCCAAAGCAATGAAATGAGGTAGAGACTTTTGTCAATCTATCATTTTCCCTTGAGAATGAAGTAAAACCAACATTCAAACTGGAGAAAATAAGTATTTTTATGATATAGGAGTCGCACAAAAAATTTCCCATAAATCACTTAAACCCTGGCAACACAACCCCAAAATAGGCGAAGAAGCGATACGTCATAACCTTGACATTGTAGGCAAGCCGGAATTTATATGGCTCCCATGTGCCGCAAAGTTAGCTGCCGCAAGGATAGCATTAAGAAGGTATTAATAAGTCTTTCGATTCATGCCAAGACTTATTTCTCTTTTTCGTGGTCCATTATATTTGGCTTTTGTGGCTTCGAGCATTGGTTGGAGGGCATCGCGCACCTACCATTGTTTTGGGAACTGGGACAATTCTCGCTGGATGGATTGGACCACCACAAAAACGGAAAGATTGGTATCTTTAGGGGAAAATCATTGATAAATGGTTATTATGAATTATTTTTACATAGTTATTATATTGTAGACCTATGTCTAATTGGACATACTAATCTAGCCCTAATTTCCTATATATAACCCATAATCCAGAAAATAAATTGACTAATTTGTCACTGGACCAAAACTCACTATTACTCTTGAAAACTCACCTCTGTCACTACTTCTGCCGCCACTGTCTCCTCCTCTGATGAACCGTTACCGCCTCCAGATTTTATAGTTATTATCCGCCTCCAGATCTCGCAGTTGCTCGGCTCCGAATCTCATCATCACTTGCCGGATCTCGTCGATCACCCGCCAAATATCGTCTATCACCCACCGGATCTTGCTTTTAATCATTTTCGGAATCTCATTGTCACTCGTCGGATCTCGTCGATCACCTGCCAGATCTTATTGTTGCCTGCCAGATCTCGTCGTCACCCGCTAGATATTGCTTTTGATCATTTCCTCCAAGCACATTGTTGCGCTCTAGTAGTTGTAACCCAAGTGTAGGTTGTCGCAAGTAATAAATCTCGGAAGTCCGAGTGTCAAACCACATGAAAGTGAATTAAGAAATACAAGTTATAGATTTGGTAATAAGGAAAGATATTGATGCAAGGTGTGAACAGGTATTGATTAAAAACTCAAATTCAAATAAAATAGCTAAGGTTAGGGGATCCACTTTTAGTATATCAGTTATGATTAATTTTAGCCCATTTTACCACTCAATTAGAATCCACACATAGAGGAGGTTCCAATCGGGGAATTTAGTTAGTATTAACTTTCGTTGATCTTAAAACGCCAATACTTGTTAATAGGTTCAAGTATCAATCATGCCAACCTTTGTTGATAATAACTGAAGATTTCAATATAGCCGGCAGAGTCATGTTCTACAAAGGGAATCAAGCAGCTTTTGTACTAATGATTGACTATGATGAATCAAGACTCCCACTTAATTAGGAGGGAAGTTAAATAGATTAAGGAAGAAAATACCGTTAACATTGTGATCCATTCAAATCAATCATAACCTTTATACCAAAAGCTTCACCCTTTCACCTTAGTAAAAAGAAGATTAGTTAGTTATAATGAAAGTAGATAACATGTAGAAAGATGAAATGAACATAGATTGAGAGATCAAATGAAGAACAAGAACAAGAATGAGAAAACATTTGGACAGAGCTTCGGCATTGAAAACTAGAACAAAACTAAAGAAGAAAAGCTAAAGATGATACAAGAACATGGAAATGGCCTAAGAAAATGGCCTAAGAAATGACATCCTTCACCCTCCCACAAGGTGCCTATTTATAGAGTTTTGGGGTGGGTGAAATGGTAAAAATAAAATGATAAAATGTAGGTAAATACAAATCAACAATGGTGGGCCGCAACTTCTTTTAATTTTTTGACCATCGTAGACATCAGATCAGCTATTCATCAAAGCACAAAAGATGTAGATCTCATCTTTAGCTTTAAATCGTTAGCTTGCTCATTCAAATCGGACATCCGTAACTCAAGTTATGATTTTTCTACCGAAACTGCTCTTCAGCACATGAAAGAATGAATGGTCTCATCTATAATTAGATTTTGGCAATGAAAACGATCAAACTAGCTTGCGAAATGAAGCAACTTTCAGATGAATTTGGAATCACTCAATTCCGATGCCTACAGATCCATATATGATTTTTTCTCGTAAAGGGCCGCCAAGTGATGATTTTTACATACATAAAAAATAATTATTTAATATATATAGTTTAATATTAATGAATAGTAAACCACGTATATACAGTAAATATGCGTATGAACAGTGAGTCGGTGAATGGTAACTGTGAATAGTAACCCGGTAGAAAAATACTCAGAATATAGAAATTAATTATACTCAAAGTGTATAATGATGATTTAAACATTTAATAACAATACACTTATGAGTATTCATCACAAATCCTTGTTGCTTCTAAACAACAAAAGTGTCTGTAATAAAATATAAATATATCTAATATAGTATGTGAAAGTGTCTATAAAGTAATATAAAATAAATTATTATAATGTTAAATTAAAAGTGTCTAAAGCTATAAAAATAAGTGTCTGATTGAATATTGTAAAATGTCTAAATAAACAAGTAAAAGTATCTGACACAAAAAATGACAAAATTGCTGAACAAAAAATGACAGAATCAACTTGTGAACAATTTATTATCTTTAAAATATAATAAAAAAATGTCTGAATCAATAAGTAAAATTGTCTAATTGAATATTGAAAAATGTCTAAAAAAATATATAAAAGTGTTTGACTAAATAACTTCTAAATAATTTGTTAACTTTAGAAAATAAATATCTGAAATAATTAAAATAAGTGTCTGACTAAATATATAAAAGTGTTCAAATCAACATGTAAAAGTGTATAAAAATTTAAAGAAATGTTCAAATAAAGTTATATGATTCAATGTCTAAAAAGGTGTCTAAATAAAAATTTTAAAATGTCTAAAGCACAACAAAAAAATGTTTAAACAGATCAGACTCTTCGCACCTCTTATCTGCTCTTCTCCTTATCATCCCTTTCATTCTCGCCACCCTCTCTTCGACCACAGCCGCATCCTTCCCTCCACGCTTAGCCTCCGTTCATCGCTCGCCTGGTATCACCTCGCCCTGCCATGCCTCGCCTTACCCTTGGCCTCGCCTTGCGTTGTTGCACCTCATGCTTGGCTGTTCCTCGCCTTGCTTGGTCTTGGCTTTGCCTCGCGCATGGCCGCTTCTCGCCTTGCGCCTGGTCCCTATGCTAGCCTCGCCTTACCCCTAGCCTCACCTTGCACCGTTGCTCTTTGTGCTTAGCCATTCCTTACCTCGCTTGGTCTTGGCCTCGCCTCGTGCTTGCCCTGGCCTCGCCTCGCCTTGCCTCCCATCGGATTTTGTTGTCTTGCCTCGGATCCGCGTTACCTCGCCTCAGATCTCATCACCGATCTTCCGCTCGGATCCCCATTGTCTGGCTCCTCCGGTCACCATTCCTGGATTCACCTCCTTTGATCACCACTATTGGCATCGTCTTGCTCTGGTCATCACTTCGACTTTGTCTCTAGCTCCGATTGCCTCTTTAGCTTCCTCTGTGCTCAATGGAGTCGTATCATAGGGTTTAGAGAGTGTCGGAAATTTTTTGCAATAGTAAGGGTTAAAAATGTAAAATTCATGCTATGTCTAATTAGACATATGTGTATTATATCCATTGTAATTTTCACATATATGAATTATTTATTTTTTATCTCAACATATTATATTTTAAAATTTTTAAAATTTTAAAGATAAATCTCTGTGTACAAATAAGTATTTTTATTAATTTTCCTTTCTTTTAGCTAAATAAGAAAAAAGTTTATGATTTTTTTTTTGAAGAGAATACTCTTTGATTATTAGTTAAATAGAGTATTAGGGGTAAAGACACCACTAGTCCCGTACATTTAATCCCTACTGCAAATTGATCCTTGACCTTGATTTCATGACACATCTGTCTCAAACGTTTATAGGTCTTTGCTTATTGGTCTCTAACCTTATTCAAAAATGAGTTGGTATAAGACTCCAATTTATAGAGAGAAAATGGATAGTCTAAATGCACATTAATTATTAAAACTGTATAACATAAAATGAATTTATTTGAAGATAGTTACCAAACAATTTTAATAAAAATTTACAAAGTTGATGTTAAATAACGATGTAAGAGTTAATAAAATCAAATTATTTAGTAACTATTTTTCAATAAATTCAAAACATTCCATAATTTTTTATAGTCAATGAACTATTTAAACTAATAGTCTTTTCTTTTTGTAAATTGAATTTATGTACCAACTCAATTTCATATAAGTAAAGATCAATATGCAACAAACTACAAAGGTTTGGACCAATGTGCAACAAAATGAAGATTGATGACCAAATTGTAACGAGAAGTTGGAACAAATTGTACAATTTACCCAAAATATTAGCTTCCAAATGACATTAATTTTAGATAAAAATAAAGTTAAAAATAGGCGGTGAAATACAAGGTCTTTTAAGTTCACCAAATGGTACCTTAAGATTACAAAAAAGGACAAATCTGCAAAATGTTTACAAAAACATTTACTTGGTGCAATGTGGTAGTTAACGATTATATGCAGAATTCGCATGTAGAACTAATTTAGATTCAAATAATTGGTACTACTTGACATATCATAATTTAATTGAAGAAAAATTTGTGAAAAATTGTTTATGTAACGCACTACAGTATGATCACTAGCTTATGTTGTCTTTTCTGCAGTATTTTTCTAGATCTAAAAACATGTATAAGCCAATTCAGTCTAAAAAAAATATGTATAACTGTCCAAATCACAGTTCAGGTATTGGGTTAAAAATGATAGCATATTTTTCATACACTCTTTATATAAATACTTTTGCTCGTTACTGGTAAACTGAGGGGAAAAAATTTATATATATACGAGACAAAATCCACAAAGAATTACTTAGTTTATTTTCGTGTTCTAAATTGGTATCTAAACTTTTTATTGTCATAGCAAAGTACCTTTACTTCTATTGCGTATCCCAATCAGCTACTTTCTGTCAATTTAACTATTATGTTTGATGAAAAATGCTAATGTGGTATAAAAAATAGATTAAAATAAATGGTTCCTATAGTTAAATGGGTTAAAATTAGTGTATCGAAAATATTGAGGACTAAATTTATAGTTTAGTTTTATTTTAGTATTATTTAATATCACATCAATATTTTTCATACTATTTAACAGTTAAATTAATGAAAATTAATTGAATATGACACACAATAGAAAAAAATACATTTCAGGAGGACAATATAAAAATCAAGTATTTATTTATGATACAAAGGCTAGGTGAGTCCCCATAATTTTATCCGATATATATGAGGCTGTTTTTCTTAAGTAGACGCAACAAAGTACAATCTAAAGAGTGTTGTTGATTGAACAGATGGAGGTTACCTTATGACATGGACAGGTCAAACCCTAAAGAGTGATTTTGATTGAAACTGCATGTCACCACTATTAACGGACATTGACTTGGACAACCTCAGACTTTGTCACCTCATCTTCGTCTGTAACTATCGCTTGCCACGCGGTTTTATTATAGATTTGTCAAAAAATATAATTTGGCCTCTCTCTTCAACTTCAAGATTCCAACCTTTCATTCAAATATTAGGCTGAACCTGTATTTTGTGCTTTAGATTTGGTGATGAGTCGTAAAATTTTGTGAAATTTTTGGTGGAATGCCCGGTCTCGATACTGTTTGGCACACAAATAGCAAGATAAATAACATTCCATCAAGAATAGATGAATAACATTCCACAAAATAAAAAAACAGAGAGAGATTGTAGTTGATGGCCGTGAGCAATTATGCTGGAGTGGAGAACAAATTGAATCAATGGAGGTGGGGGGTCGGAGTAGATTTTCCGGTGTTAGAACCGTGCCTCACCTATACCATTGTCCCGCCACTTCACCAGGCTCAGAACGCAACTAGATTCTTTTTTCTTTTTCGATAATCAAAAGCTTACAGAAAGAAAAGTTTAGGGGAGGAGAAGCAGCAAACCACTGGACTCTTAAATAGCAAGTGACACATTTGCTTCAAACTAGTAATGTTGGTGGCATATTGGGAAGCACTGATACAATTGAAAGCTTGAAACCCATTAGTACATATTGCTTAACATTACACGGTTACAAAAGACTCTCAATCGTAACACTGACACACACTGAACCGAAAAGTATTAGCACAACGAAAAATTGCTCCAATCCATGCACGCCTTTGTGCTACCATATGATAATCTGCCTGTTTTCAACAACTCAATACATTTTCGCCGTCTTTCTTTAATCTCATCATTCACATAAAACAAAGGAATAAGCATAGAAGTATTCATCGCATATCTCAATCTACTAGGTGAAGATGAATTTAACCCAGGTGTTTGATTTTGATACGACGACCTTTACTAGCTGATCTACCTAACATTTCTCGTTTCACAAAAGATGCTTCAAGAATCAACTTAAATCTAGATGAATCCCCTTGCCAAAGAAGTACACAAGACTCTGAGATGTGCAATTTAGACACAATATGCCCGTTTGAGAAGAGCTTTTTAGAATTAGGGTTTTGATGATTTATTAATGATATAGATTAAACCGCAAAAGTTAAAAGTTAAAAGTTACTCTTGGATAACTAACGCTAATGCCAAATGGGCCAATATCCTTTCATGAAAAGATGGTGAATGTAAAATGCACACTCATAACATAACTTGACAAGGTAAGGATGCAAAACATGTCCGACTGAAAAACAAAAATCTTACATTTGCCAGTTTCGGATTGTTTACAGCATAAGATCTCAGATATAACATGAGGACATCAAAGATCTGATGTTCAAACAGCTTATTAAACAAGGAAACACAGAACCTAGTGCAATAAACCTCAGCATTCCCCAATGAGACTTGCAATTTGCAGCACCTGCAAGATCAATCCATAAGCTAACACCAATTCACAGGACACATCGTACATCTAGAAAGACAAAGCAGGGAGACAAAGATAATAGGACAGGACTTCTGTCCACAAGCATGCTATCATGCCCCTTTTGCCTAAATAAGTAAAACACATATCTGCAAAACGAAAAAAATCATAAGAGTCCTTAACTAACAGCTTTGACATTGCAATGTTTTCAGTAGACTCCACTAAATGGTTCAGACAGAATAAACCTCTTAGCCCATCTTTGGTGGAAATAGAAATCCTAGCTCCTTTGGCCCATTCAAGATATCACTATTCTGCAAATCCCATTCTATTTTCACTGTCATGCAACTTGGCCTCACCTTCAACTGACCAATATCATACATCAAAACATATCAGCCAAAAATCTTCTAAACCAGAACACAAGTTAAACCCAAGGCTGTAAACTAAAATAGCCAGCTCCAGAAATCCTATTGGTTCCCTGCTAGAAACTCTGTAATGCTTACAGATGCAACCAGATATTTTAAAAGCTAGATGCTGCCATGAGTCGTAAACATATACATATTGTGAAAGGAAAAGTTGGAGTAAGATAAAAAGCAAATGCCTGACTATCGTAGACTATGCAGCACACACAGTATCCCACACACATGAACTGATATTGAATCTAGTGCACACAAACCGATAGGCTGATTGCATTTGTACAGCATTTCCATTTTCAACTTGCCATTTCCAACTTTGAGCTTGAATGTCATAGGAATATTTGAGAATACAAATCAAAGCCCCCCCACCCAAAAAAAAAAAAACTCCCAAAAATGTTTACCAACGCAAGAAAAAAGGACTTTCCAAGTCCCAATCGGACTTATGTCGTCATCAGAATAGTGCCAGAAATAAGAAATGGAATTGCAAAGCTCCTTTCTACATCTACGCCGTCCCTGAGAATCTCAATCAACAATCCCCCAACTAGATACTTCAAATTTCACAGAGAAAAACCCTGAAATACGGATCAAAGCAAACACATCCACCGAAACCATAACCCTATACACGACGTCAAATCCAATTCACTAACAAACTAGAGTAGATACAACAAAAGCAGAATAAATTACCTGATCTCAGTGAGAATGGGCGGAGGAATGGTGGTGAGAGGGGGATGGAGCCACCATCTGATTGTAGACTTGCTCACCGACGAGATAAACGCCGAAGGCGACGACGGCGATGCCGAGGCCGGGGAAGGCGTGGCGCCACTGGTTGGTCAGCATCGGATGCTTACGCCACTCGTCCCGCCGCCTGAAAAACTCGCCCGTGGGTCCCAGCGCCTTTGCCATCACTCTCTTCTCTGTCTTCTCTTCCTCGGCGTCTCTCGGCTTCAATGGTCGAGCTCTACCGATTGGCTGTTGTTTCGTTTCGATTTGTACACAGGAAAAAGAATGGGCCGCTTCACCAAAACAATAAAAGAATGGGCCAAAACCTTGGGTTATTGATTTGGTGCTTTTTAAGTTCTAGAATCCTTTCTCCTGGGCCTCGTTTCTTTGTCTAGCCTAATTTTTTTTCCCATTTAATATTTATGAGATTCATAATGTCTGCACATTTCAATCTGTGTAAACGTTAACTATAAATAAAATTAATAATAATCAGTGAAAAAATAAATTTTTTCATGAAAACTAAGTAATTAAAATTTTGATTTGATTTAAAGTTACGGTATGACCTTTATCCAATAAAGATTTTAATGATTAACATTAGTGTTTAAAAATTGACATAAAAACAAGTAACAAAAAAAAAAGAGCAAAAATCAAGGACAAGAGTCAAGGTAAGGTCTGGATACTAATAGAGTAACCAGAAAGATTCTAAATACCAATGATTTAACCATTGACCTAATAAAGGTAAAAAAAAAAAAAAAAAGAAAGTGAAATCGGCCAAGGATTCATTAGCCCAAGACATGCTAGAAAAGCACACAAACCATAACAACTAAATTTTTATTTTAGAGGAGAGAAATAATATGAAAAATTAAGAAAATAAGGCAAAGAGTAGGATTTCAATGACAAAAAATGGAATTTAACAATTGACACATATAAAAGCAAGAAAAAAGGTCTTTAAACCAATGGAGCAAATAGAAAGATTATTGGCATTAATAGTTTAACCATTAAATTAATAAAAGGAAGAAAGAAAGAAACAGAAAAATATTTGCCAACAAATCAACCCAATCCATAGTTAAAAGTAGGCAAACCATAGTGACTAAAATTTTTGGTAAAATCTAAATTTGGTCTATTAACTATTCAATGTGGCTTAAAATGGTCCTCTAACTTTAGAAGTGACTATTAGGGTCCCCCAACTCAAGCAACATGTCCTATTTGAGTCTCATCCATTTATTTCTGGCGTTATTTCTAATGGAAAATACATATATGGCACTTAATAGCCTCCTACTTGGTCCCACAATGTCATGTGGCATGACAATAAGTGACAAAACTGAGAAAATAATAAATATTAGACTCAAATTAATAAATTTATAATTTTGGATACTTAAAATGTTAATTAACCCAATTTTCCCTAATTCCAACCCTAGACTGATAGTAACCATGCAAATGACTGTTGTCGGACTAGAGTGTCATTACCAATCTTCCCTAATCTTTTCAAATCTTCTCCCTTTAACGAGCATTGTCGCCATCTTCTCACTACTGCCTCGTTGACCACTGTCACTCCCTCTACTTTAGTGGCTCTACCCATTTGGCTTCCATCATCAGTGAACCTCTATTTATTTCTGTCACATCACTCGACCTTCCTCCCGCCTCTCTTCGTCTCGATCGCATCCAATCCCCATGCAAGCCTCTCTCCGTTTCAACCTCATTTGACCCTTGCACAAGCCTTTCTTTGTTTCAAGCCTCTTTCTGGTAATTGATTCCCGTTCGGAAATGTGTACCTTTACCTCTCGGGAATCCTTTGAAGTGAACCAGGGCTCTTTCTCTCCATCTTGGCACTAAGATATATGGCTTGACAGTTGATAATGATGTTTTCATTGACGAATGTCATCGAACCAGAAGGCGGAGGAGGGGGCCGATCGAGAGCATCAGGTGAAGGAGATGGCTGATCGAGGCCTCGAATTGGAATTGGGGAAGATTGGATTAATTAATCTTTTAAGTACCTAAAATTATATTTTTTTTTGTTAATTTGAGCCTAAAACTTATTGTTTTCTCAGTCTTGTCACTTATTATCATGCCACATGGTATTGTGTGACCAAACAGGGGGTATTAAGTACCACCTATGCATTTTTCATTAGAATTAGTACCAAAAATACTAGATGAGACTCAAATAGGACACACTGGTTTTGTTAGGTGGACCTTAATAGTTGCTTTTAGAGTTAGGGGACCATCTTAGGACAAACCGAATAGTTAAGGAGCCAAATTTGGATGTTATCCCTAAAATTTTGCTTTGAAAAACAATAATAAGATGAACAAAAAAAGGTTAAAAAAGTCAATATGATTGATTAAAAAAACAAAATATAGTGCCCAAATATTTGCTTTAGAATATAGTAAATAAAAAAAATAAAAATTAAGTTTTAAGACCAAGAGGTCAAATGGAAAAACGCTAGTTATTAAATTTAGGGACTAAAACAACAAACAGATAAGATTTCAGTCTAAAATGGGAAAGCAAAAATTCAGGAATTGAAAACGCATTTTTAATTAAATCGAAAGGTAAAATAGATTAGAATTGAGAAAATAGCGACACAAACCCTAAAAAAATGATTTCACTGCAAAAGGGACCGAGCTTTAAAAAAAAAAAGTGATCACATGAAAAAAAAGGGCTAAAATGCCCAAAAAAAAAACACAATGCTCATCAAACAGTTTGGCTAAAAAATTTGCACTATTAAATAAATAGTATTAATTGTTGGTATTTAGAATATAGTGTAATTTTTTACCCAAAACTCTTAGCCTAAAACTACTCAAACCTTTTGGCCCAAAATTTTTTAACTATTCATTGAATATTATATTTGTTGATATTTAGAAGTATTGTATAATTTATTTATTAATTTAGGTATTACAGGAGAGAGGAGACGTGAGAATCAGGAGTGAGGAGAATTTCGGATAATAATTTCAAAGTTTTAATTTGTCAAAAAGAAAAAGAAGAAAATAAAACACACATACGAAGACAATCTTTGATTGTGAAAATGCCAGTGCTCTGTGTTTGAGAATGTGTCATACTCACACAGCGCTATCTCCATCTCCTGGACAGGAGGATTGGAGTCTGTTTAGTACGAATATTTATACATCTCTTTTGCATTTTTTCTTACATGTTTTATTTTCAGCTTTAATGGGGGTTTGTAAAACAATTAATAGGAACCCGATCTTGTAGGTAAATAAGCTTTTTTGATTAATATTATACATGGGGTCTAAATTTTATCTCTACTAGTATCTTATTATGAAAATAATTTCAATTATTATGAAAATTGTTAATGTTAGATCCTTAATTAATTCAAAATTCATTTTTACAACAAGGTGTTGACAAAGATAAAAATTTACTACATAAGCTCTCTACAGTAGTTTCTTTCTTCTTACTACCTCCATTTCTAGTTCTTTAAATAATTTCAATTTTTTGACTTAAGTTTGACTTGAATTTATTTATATTAATATGTGTTAATTTTTTTAAAAAAATTATATTTAAAAACTATAATTTTTTTGTTTTAAACATAATTTTTTAAAATTTTTAGCAAATATTAATATAAATAAATTTAAGTCAAAAAATTAAAATGTTACAAAGAATATGGACTAAAGGGGTGTTTATTTTTCATTGTGATTTTGTTTTTGTGAGGTTTTACTTACTAGAGGATAGATATGCAAATGGTTTCCAAACAATTTCATTTTCTATGTGTGGTACATAATTTAGTCGTTAGTATAGTTGATGGAATGCATCAATATGTTTTATAGGTCAGATCCAAGCATCTGCAAATAATGGGACAGAGACAAACAAAGAATTCCAAAATTATATGCTCAGATGAACACCCAAGTTTACTTTGCTTGTGAATGTGAGTTGAATGAGAAAATTAATCTCAAGTGCATATCTTCGTTTGTTATTTAGGTTCAAGATAATCTACATTTGGTGTAGGCTCTAGCCCATAGTTTCTCATTGTTTACATTTTTGTCATTTACTCTATTATTTGCTTCTCTACTCTCCCGAGCTTTACACCGGCCCCAACCTCGATCTCTAGTCTACTCTACTCTACTGCAACAAGTGATCTAACTATGCTACCTCCCACAACATGTCCCTGACCAAAGGCCAAGTAAACTGTCAGACAAGTTGGCACTACACTGGGAAGGAACTCGTCGATCAGTGATAGGATCTCATACATTCCATGAAAAGTGATGGCTGCCCCAAATGCAGCCAGCTGGTTGAGCATGATGTTAGCTATGAAACTGTTGCTACTGAGCAAATTATAGTGCATTGGCAACAATGAGCGAATTGGGTGGTGCTTTCAACTACAACGTTAGTATTGCTGGTTACCTACATGACGTGGCTACAAAATGCATAGGGTTGTCCTCGGTAATAAAGAATAGTGATATTTCATAAGAAATGTTGTTTATATAATACTATCAAGTTTTTTAAAATAAAATAAACTAAAATGTGTAGGGCATTGCACTTAGTGCACCATATAGCTACCTTGTTATTTATTGTCTTCAATATATAGCTTCCATCATGTAACTGTGGTGGATTTTTTCGTATTTATTACTTCCCCACAATTGTCTTCCATTATTATTATGTTTATATTTTGTTATTTGAGATGCAATCCCATTATTGTTTAGAAGCACCCTTAATTTATAGAATCTAAACTAATGATATTTCATTCCGTAATTTGTGTTAATAAGAGAAGACCCTCAATTGAGGCATTTTTGGTAGGGGTGGGCAAATTTTTTGGTTTTATCTGAAATAACCGAATAACCGAAAAAAAAATATTCAATTTTTGGTTACCATTTTTTTGTGATATTTCGGTTTTCAGTTATAATCGAAAATTGAATACAAATTTGGTTTCATTTTCTGTTTTCTCAATTAAAATTCGGTTAACCGAAAAAACTGATTTTTTCTACTAGTAGATTTAATAGGCACAATTCTTCATATATATTTGTACATTTTTTCTAGTAAGTTATACTATTGAACTAGCTCAATCCTAAAGGCCCGATGATGAAGAGAAAGAAAGAGAATGAGGGGACGAACAATGTTATTTCCCCTCTAAGTCATTTTAGTACATGTATAATTCGGCTATTTGGTTAAAAACTAATAACCAAAATTTGATTTTTGGTTGATTCAGTTTTCACACTTAATTTGATATATTCGGTTATTATGATATAAAACTGAAAACAGAAAAATTTTGGCCATTCAATTCTAGTTAAACCCGAATAAACTAAATAATCACCTCCAATTCTTGGTGCAAGAGGTATTTGGTCCTTTAAGCTATGCCTTTTAGAATCATGTCCACATAGCAGTAATCAAAGATGACTTTCAATCATCGCCAATGTCTTTGAGTAACACCCACTGATGATCAAATTAGATTTATGAGATTGGATGAAGTAGCTACAAGAAGTAGGGTTTTTATACATACCTCAATTGTACTATGAGAGTTTTTTTTAATGGATAAAAGTCCCAATTGTGTGTTTAAAGTGTAATTAATGAAGGATTCTATTCAATATAGGAATTCTCTTTTATTAAATACATTTCTCAATTATAGATGCTAAAATGGTCTCTTTCTAAATTGGATTCAAATAATGTGCTACAAATCACCGAAGTATAATACGAGATGATATATAATTTAGAACCAGTTTGTTCATTTTTTTTTGTACTAAGAATTATGTCGTAGAAGATTGTTATAAAAGAAATTCTATTAATAAGCCTGCTCAAGGCCTCACTCACTTTATTTACACCCACCATTTGGCAGCAAAAGAAAAAAAAAATTTTGCACAATACAAGATTTGAACCTTAATCAACCAGTTTTTTTGCATTGTTGGCACTAAAAAATGATTTTTTTTATACTTAAAACTATCTATTACTACAAGAAAAAAACTTTAGAAGGAGGGAAAAAAACCCTGGGTAAGAAATGTGGTTAGGTTTTGTTACCAATTAAGTTGGGAAGTCGGACAAAAATGGTTATTTGAGTTTATGCAGATTTTGAAACGTAGCTCAATATTATCAATAGAAAAAAAAAAAAAATCAAATAGCTCACGTGACAAATGAACGCGAGCTCACACATGATCTGTCACCCAGAACCAGAAATCCGCAAGGAATCTGTGGCATCGGCTCCCTCGGTATTCCCTTCCCTTTGCCAACTCTCTCTCGTCTCTGACCAAAAGACATAGACTGTGAGAGGGAGGGAGGGAGCGAGAGAGAGAGAGAGAGAGAGATGGGTCTTCTTCTCCAAAGGAATCACACTTTCACTGCTTCTCCTCTCAATCTACTCTTTCCAGGCACTCACCCAGTTTCTTCCAGAGCTTCCGCTTCCTTCTCTCACTTCAGTTCCCCACTATCAGGTAAGTTGAAATTTAAGTTCCTTCTGGCTCAAAATTTGAAATTTTAACGCAAACGCAACTTCCGTTTCTTTTTTCTTCTCGTAGTTCGTTAACATTCCAAGTTTTTTTCTTCAGGGCAGAAATTACTGTTGAAAGGGAAGCCCAGGAATGGTGTTTCCAGGATCACTTGTTCTTCAAAGGTTGATGAGGTAAGTGGTCTAGGCTTTATGATGCTTCAAATGAAGGGATACCTTTGTATCTTGAGAAAAGATCTTGCTTTTAAAGCTTACAGAAAAATCTTACTCTAACCCAGCAAAATGAGGACAGGAATCATTCATGTAGCCACCAGCCAACCCCAACTTGCTGATTGGTTTTGTTTTTTAGCTCTGTAATACATCTATTTTTAATTCATTTTTACAATTATTCTTCAGGTGTCTTCTAACATGGGAGAAAAGAGTGTATCTGTCATTCTTTTGGCTGGAGGGAAAGGCAAAAGAATGGGTGTAAGTCGCTCTCTGTATCAGTATATTTGCAATGTGCTCATTTATGTTTGCACGTGCTTGCATTTCTTTATCTATACTTTTTTTCTTCATCTTCCAGATGACAGTTTGGTTATGTTTGTCAGGATAGGCCAGCATGCCAAAGCAATATCTACCACTTCTAGGCCAGCCAATTGCACTGTATAGGTAAAGAGGCACAACTTTTATCAACTATATACAGCCACTTAAATTGTTTTACAGAAGTAATGGTAGGTTGCCGCATCCACTTGGATGCTTCATGATCTAGTGGCAGTTAGAAGAGCCTCGGTGCTGGAGTGATTGATTTAATAGTCCTAGTTGGGAATCTCATTGTTGTCTGCTGCCTAAAGAATGTTGAGCATGTTCAATGTGGTAGTGCTCCAGCAGAATAGCACCTGAGTGCTGAGCACCTCCAGATGCCTCAATTAGGCATGAAATTGTTCATAATGGTTGCTAATTATGTGTACAATGGAATTCTGTTTGTTAGTTTTCTGATTTAGCTTATACCGTCTTTCTAAAGAAAGATTTGCACTTTTTTGTGGGCAGTCTGTACACATTTGCAAGCATGATCCAAGTAAAAGAAATTGTAGTAGTCTGTGATCCATCCTATCAGGACGTCTTTGAAGGTTCTCTCTCCCCCTTTTTTGTGTGATGTAAGGGTGCATGTGTGGCTATCTATGTCAGTTGCCCATGTCTTTCTTGTTATCGATGTTCTTGTGTTCTGGGGTTGCTTCCTTGCAGCAACTTGCACTTGAAATTTGGTTTGTCTCAGATTATGACTGCTTCATAACATATTCAGTTTAATATTGTTTTTGGTTCTCAGAAACTAAAGAGAGAATCAATGTAGAGCTTAAATTCACATTGCCCGGGAAGGAAAGACAAGATTCTGTGTACAGTGGCCTTCAGGTACATATGGAATATTGCAAAATGTAGTTGACATATTCTTTATCTTTGTGACTAGGAATCTTTGCTGCACTTGATAAACAGAGACTTAGACTTTGTCTTATGTATGGATCCTGCAGAAAGGATACTTTTCTTAAGGTCACTTCAGATACTACTTTAAGAAACTTTCCATTTGCCTGTAACTCTAAGTTTGTAGGATGACCAATTGTCTTTGAGTTTCTACACGTATTTGCCTTTGTGCTAGAATAAAATATTGACTTGTCAATTAACATTGATGATGCCATTCTGTGATACTCGGTTAAACTTTTTTCCTACAGGCAGTTGATTTGAACTCTGAGCTTGTTTGCATCCATGATTCGGCAAGACCTTTGGTATCACAAAGTGATGTGGAAAAGGTTTGGATAATTCATTACATGAGTAGCATTAGATTCAAGGAGTACACAGCATTTCTCTGATGTCATTTCTTGGGCTGTCAGTATTTATCCTTGCATTAAAATGTTTGGCCCTAACTGGCCGTGACCATCTCAAACATGGGATAGCATTCACCATTCTGAACGTCTGCTATCATGAATCTCATTTTAAAGTTCAGTATAGATTTACTTGTTCAATTCTTTGGTATGTCATGCACCAGTAGAATCTTCTCTCATTTTTTCTGTTCTCCGGGGTTCTTTCTTTCTCTCGTTATTTTTTAGGAATCTTTTATTTCACAAATCATCTTCAATAAGGATAAAGTTTTGTCGCATTTTGCATTCATAATAATTCGAACCATCATCATGTTCCACAGTGCAGGAAATGTAGGGTACAAGTTCAAGTTCTGAATGGGAAATAATAAGGTCCATCAATTGTTTATTTTAGGTTCTTAGAGATGGGAGGCTGATTGGAGCTGCGGTGCTGGGTGTGCCGGTCAAAGCCACAATTAAGGAGGTATATATTAAATGCAGAGAAAGATCTATTGCATTAGTTGAATCTTTTTTTTTTTCTTTAAACCCCCTAAGCACTTATGCCCCACATGCTGTTAAGCTAGGTGGTCTTTTGGCATCGTATTCAAGTTTGCCCCTTTTGGTCATATTGTCAGTTGGTTTTTATGTTGGAAGTAAACATGAAATGTATTCAGAGTGGTTTTTTCTGAGTTGGTCAGGTATTTGTAGATAAAACATGGTGTGTACTGAACGCTACATTGAACCTGAGGTTTGTTTTCTTGTTTCATGTAGGCAGATAGTGGATCATTTGTTGTGAGAACTCTTGAACGAAAAACTCTTTGGGAAATGCAAACACCTCAGGTTACATTTCGAGGAGAAACTTTATCTCATTGAATCACAAAGAAGTAACACTTGTCAAAAATATTGGATTCCCCCATAAGTAATGTTCTGCTACTTTCTTGGACAGGTGATTAAGCCTGAGCTGCTCAAGAAAGGCTTTGATCTTGTGAACAGGTACCACATTGTTGACACTATTTTCATTCAACCTGATTTGAAGGCCTGATAATTGAAAAGTCTTTCTCAACTTATTATTCTTTCTTTGCCAAACATTGGCCCTAAATCCCCAAGTCAAAATTGTCAACCTAAAAAGTCTTGTCCGGTAGATCCAGGTGTTAATGTAGCCAAAGATTTATCAAAATAACAAAATGTTAGCATATGTAATCTGCAGAGAAGGGCTTGAAGTAACTGATGATGTGTCAATTGTGGAGCACCTTAAGCATCCGGTGTACATAACTGAAGGATCTTACACAAATATCAAGGTATTGTTGCATGAACTTAACTTTTTTTCATTCCTAGACGCATGCTTTATCTTAATCATAAAAACAATGACAAACATGCACTTCAGCTTTCATAGATCGGTTTTGTTGCCCACTGCCTTACGCTCAGGTTTTCTCCTCAGTGAAACAAAGTTTACTTCTGTCTAACTCACCGAATTCACTCACTGCAGGTTACGACTCCAGATGACTTGTTGCTAGCAGAGAGAATACTCCACTTGAACTCTGGAGAGCCTCCGAAACAATCCACTCCAATGCAGAAGTAACAATCATCAGAACCAGCAGGTTAGGTCCCATTGCTTATAATAGCAAGATTTTTTTTGCCCAGTTCGTGTAAACTAGTTGCTAGCAGGAGGAATTGCTATGTCCAGCGGTGGAAGCACCCTTAAGTCGATTGGTGGTAGAATTCTGGCATAAGAGTTTGTGAAGAAAGTGAAGGGCAGGGCTAATGTCAAAAGCAACGAGATGGCTAGTTTTTTAGTCGAATCAGCAGCCATGGCTGATCACTGCAACTTGAGCTTGTGTTTGTGTTTTGCTTTGTTTTATGTGGGGTTTGGATGCACCGTGGGTAATGAAGCCACTGTATTTATAGGATCTATTTGGATTTCCATTTTACGTAACTGAATCGACTGACAAACTCAGCCAGCCAGTTAGTTTTGCTTTCACATATAAATGGTTTACGTTTGTTATTGATGTTGGTTCTTTCATTTGTATTTATGCTACCCATATTGTGTCGCAAGCCTCCCACAAAGTAGTTGTATTCCATTCCTGATCAAAACATTGTAATAATTTTTTTAAGAAAAAAAAATCATCTGGTATGATATTGATAGACAAACATGAGGCAAACAAGGAGGTGATATGCATGGTTATTAGCTTACTGGGTAGGTTCATCGGTATGAGCATGGAATTAAATATTATGATATATTGCTTATCTTAGGTAAATAGTGTGTAGTATAAATGTTTTTACTTTTTGTCATTTTATTCTGTAGTATATAGCAGTATGCAACATACCACTAATTTTTTATTTACATTTTATTTAAAAATTATGGTATACTGTAAATATTGTGAGATATGTATTGTGGTATTTTATTGTTTGTGTATGTGTGTAAAATATATTTTATTTTGTCATTTTACAATAAAATATCATAAATATATAAAATATTCAAATATAATTAATACACATTTCATAAAATAAATATTTACTTTTATTTTTTTGGTTACTTTTCTTAGTTAATATGAAAATTTAATGATTATTTTGAGTCACCTAAAAACTTAATATGATATTAAAAAATGCCTCGACTTTTTTAGAACAGGTCCGGGCCAAATAGCAATGATTCAAAGTTAAGTTGTCCAGCTTCTCATCTGTTATGGCTTGGACCTTTTATGGCAGATATTGGCTCACAGATCCCCTTTTTTCTATATTTTCCGAGAAAGAGAATTAGTATATGATCTTTATAGATTAGTAAAGAGTCTATTATATTATATTATATATGTAGTGAAAGAAAAAAATTGGATTCTCTTCTCTTCCTTCTAAGTGATGTGCGCGATACAAAGTTCAAGCATATATTCCTCTGGGAGGACGATTGGGGCGTGGGCATAAGGGTCTTTATGACACGATTATTATTATTATTATTATTATTATTATTATTATTATTAAATTATTTGTTTTTTCTTATATCAATATATTAGTTTTTTTTAGTATTATTTATTTTACTCTATATATGACCTTTTTTTTTTTATTTTTTTGTATTAAAAAAATCTTCTATCATATATATTATATTTATATTTGAAAAATTATGATGAGAAAAATTAGAATATATGTAAAATGTGTAAAAATATTATTAAATTTATGTTATCTTAAAATAATATTCTAATATTTATTTTTTTATAAAAACGATAATCGTATGCGCGGTGTGAGGTAACAGTATTTACCTTGGGTACGAGGGGTTAAGAAAATGCAATGAATCAAGTGGTACATTGGCTCGCAAGGCTTTTCTCTCCCGCACAGACAGCTTCTCCTTCCCCTGCTATTTCGTTTCGAAATTCATCATTTTAATTTGTTTAGAGTCTTACCTTATTTCCTACACTTGATTCTAGGTCCAGTTTCTTCGATTATAGCGATTTATTGGCTTTTTCCCAAATTGAAACGAAACCCTAATTTCTCCTAGGATATATATATACAGCTTTCGTTTATTATACAATTTAATTTCAACTATATATACTATAAATCACGGAGAAACATATGTTTTTCTTTATTTAATACTGTAATATTATAAAGGGACACGCGGCTGGTCGCATATATAGAGAGAGAATCAGATCTTAGAGCAGGCGGCACGTAGCTAATGTGGAAAATAAAGTCGGAAATTGATTAGTTAGCTGGTGGTGGAGGTGGACGCTCGATTGTGGTGCCTTGGCTTGGTCCAGAATGAAAAACTGATGCTGCACCCAAAGGCTCGAACTTGAATGGAGGTGGCGGCTCACGGGGCTCACCCGTGCTGGGTCCAGAAGGAGGGATGGGCACGTTCTTGGGTAAAGTTCCAATGGTGAAGGGAGGAGAACCGCGGCCGGACGGAGGAACTGGTCCCTTGGGAAGCATTCCCAACAGGTCAGGTCGGGCACAGGTACTAGGGGTTGTGAACAAGGACAAAAGCAACGAGATGATGATCGTGACCAATACACCCTTGGCCATTGCTAAGCCTAGGTTAGCTCTTCATTAGAGATGATCGATGATCGTCGCTAGCTACTTGGTTTGTTTATGTTTCCCAAGTGTTTCTCAATTTCTATGATCGAGCTCACTCTGCATCAGTATTTAAACCAGGATACGTACGTAGCTAGGATTAACGCATGCATGCAACTTAAAAGGTAATTATCAATTGGAGAAGATCCTCGGGAACCTTTCCTTTATTTCTATTTCTAATTGAGGCTCTAACTCCTTAAATGACAAGACAATCTCAAGAAATAAAGGAGATCCGTATATATATATATATATATAGTCCAATTCTTGTGTGCGCCTGGCTTATTTACATCCGTGCCATTTGACAGTCGGCTGGCTTATTTACATCCATGTCATTATGACCTATTTACTCTTTTTCTGTTTTTTTCTTTTTTGGGTCGTTTCTTGTTAGTTAGTTGCTCTGCTTCTTCTTCTACTCCGTTTCTTCTCTAGCTTTGTCTCGCAATTTTCGCGTTCCATCGATCGTTCTTAGGTGTGTATTAGTTGCTCTGCTTCTTCTTCTAATCTGTTTCTTCTTCTAACTTTGTCTCGCGAGTTTCGGGTTGCATCGATCGTTCTTCGGTGTGGATTTCGATCTTAGTTTCTTTTCTGTGCCGTTGAAGGACAAGTTTCGGAACTCTTGTTTTGATGGAGGTGTTTGCTTGTGGTCGGTAATGGATCTAGATCTGAATGTTTCTCCTGCTCTGTCGTTCGATGTTATTTGCTCTGTTAACTTAGGTACGAACGTTATTTGGATTGCCTTTTCATATTTGATATTTATTTGTGTTTTTTAATGTTTTTTAAATGTTTGCCTCAGTTTCTGGTGATTTAGGTTGTGGATTAGATGTTTGGTCTTTGATATCTGCTGTTGAGGGATCTGATTTGGGTGCATTGTCCAATTCTCTGGCGATTTCATGTGGTATTCATGTTGAAGGTACATGTTCTTTTTTATATTTGTATTTGTTCTTTTTAAGAATACTGTTTGTTCTTTCTAATAATACTGTTTGTTCTTGGCTATTTTAGACATTGTTATTTTTTTGTTTTTTATATTGGTTTTATATATATGCTTTTTGGTCTGGGGCATTTGCTTTTTATGAGTTAGCCTTCATTTTTTTATGGTTCACAGTCTATTGTCTTTACGGAACTGATGTTTTGGGCTTTTATGTTCTTTTCTTCATTAGTATTTGTACCTTTCTACAGAACTGTTTGTACCTTTGTGTTTTAGACCTTGTTCTTTTATGCTACATAGTTTGTTCTTTTAAAAATGCATATGTTCTTTTATGTGTTAGACTTTTTTGTTTTTGCATGTTGTATATGCTCTTATAATGGAACTGCATGTAGGTTATTCTGAAGATGATGGATTTGAACGGATTGATATGACTGATATGGAGTTTGGCGGTGAGAATCAAGCATATGAGTATTACAGGAATCATGGTCTTAGCCATGGTTTTGATGTAAGGAGGACTAGGCTCCGTCGTCGGGTAGATGGTTCTTGTTGTGGAAGGGAGTTTTGCTGTTCTTGTGCTGGTGAAAAACATAGTTCTGTGATTGATGGGAGTCATGAAAGAGCCAGTTTTCGTTCTAATTGCAGGGCATTTGTGAGGTTTAAAATTGATATGAGTGGTACTTGGAAGTGTGATAGACATGATAGGCAGCATAGTCATCCATTTGTTCCACAACATCAGACTCATTTTTTGCATGCTGCGAGGCATATAGATGATAGTAAGAAGAATATGTTGATGTCTTTCATGCAAATTGGTATTCGAGCTATAAATGCATTCAGGATAATGTACCAAGAATGTGGAGGTATTGAGTCTGTTGGGTTTACGAAGAGGGATTTATACAATTTTTTTACTCGTGAAAAGTCAATTCAGATTGGGAGTGCTGATGCGCAGTCATTGCTTGATTGTTTTAAAGAAAGATATGTTTGTGATGGCAATTTTTACTATCAATATCAAGTTGTTGGCGGTCGTTTGGGTAATTTTATATAGAGAGATTCACGTATGTATGAAGATTATCAGTGCTTTGGTGATGTTGTTGTTTTTGATACAACATACAGAACAAATATGTATGGTCTCATATGTGCCCCCTTTGTTGGAGAAAACAATCACAGGCAGATTGTTATTTTTGGTTGTGGCTTCTTGATCAACGAGGAGAAGGAGACTTTTGGGTGGTTGTTTGATCAATTTTTGGAGAGTATGGGAGGTGTTCAACCATCAACTTTTATGACAGACCAAGATGCTGCCATTATGTTTGCTACTGAGAGACATTTGCTTGGTTCTAAGCATAGGTTGTGCCTATGGCATATTTCACAGAATGCACGAAAACATTTGGGGTGGTTAATGAACAGCAACAAAGAGTTTTCTAGAGCTTTGTGCCGGTGTTTTTATGGTTGTATTACTGTTCAGGAGTTTATTGAAAGGTGGTCAAATATGATAGAGACATTTGGTTTAGAAGGTAATAGTTGGCTGGAGAGTATATTTGCACTGCGGGAGAAGTGGTGCCCTGCTTATTGCAGAGATGTTTTTTCAGCGGGTAATTTCCCATCTATATGTGTGTTGTTTTATATATTGTTGTTTGTTTTTCTTCAGTTAATGCTTGTTCTTTTATGTATTAGTGTATGTTCTTTCATTCGTTAGTTGGTGTTCTTTTATGAATTAATGTCTGTTCTTTTCGTAGGTATATTGTCAACCCAGAAAAGTGAAAGTACAAATCACATGTTGAATGGGATTTGCAGCAACCAGACATCACTTTTGTCAATGTTTCATTCGATTGAGCAGAGAATCAGAGAATGGAGAGATGCTGAGGTTGGTGAAGATTTTCGTAACCGAGGGTCATTGAGTGTGAAATTTCGTTGTTCGCTTTTGATGCATGCTGCTGAGGTATATACATTTCGTATCTATAAAGAGTTTGAGGATGAGCTTGAGATTGGTGCTTTTGCTGATTACAAGTTGTTAAGTGAGGTTGATGGTGTTTCTGAGTATGAAGTTGCAAATCAAGATTCTGAAGGACGTTACTGCATGGTGTCTTTCAGAAACAGTGATTCAATTAAGGTAAATTGTTCATGCAAGCATTTTGAGGAGATGGGGTGGTTTTGTTTGCATATCCTCAGAATTTTTAATGTGAGAAATGTTACAACAATTCCTACTGCGTATATTGTGAGAAGGTGGACAAAGAATGCTAGAGCTGGTAAGCGTATTGATAGTATGGGTGGTGGAACTAATGTGAAGTTTGTTAGCATGTTTTGGAGAAACAAGTTGATGAAAGATATATATGATGTTGTGATTTCATGTCAAGAAATTGAGGAGGCGAGGCATTTATGTGAACAATGGGTCACAGATTTGAGTATAAAGGTGAGTGTTTGTTTGAGTTCTAACCAAGCGATGGGTCCTAGCAGCAGTTGTGTGTCTGGGGTTGATGAGACTGGAATACAAAATCCGTTGCCTGTTAGGACAAAGGGCCGCAGCAAGAAGCGTATTCAGAGTTGTGTTGAAAAGCAGTTGAAGAAGTCAAAGAAGTAGTTTCATATATTTCTTTGTTATTTTATGGTTAGAAATTTGTTCTTTCATGGGGAACTGTTTGTTCCTCTATGAAATTTTATATGATTCCCTACAGAGGACTAACATTTTTATACAAATGTTATGAATATGTAGTGTCAGGTAAAAGTACAAACAGGTTCTGATATAAGAACAAAGAGTTGCATCGGAATGAACAGTTGTTCTGATATAAGAACAAAGTTTTACGGTGAAAAGAACAAACATAAAAGAACAAAAGAACAAAGAGTTATAGCGAAAAGAACAAAGAGTTATAGTGAAAAGAACAAACATAAAAGAACAACGAGTTACTGTGAAAAGAACATACATAAAAGAACAAAAGAACAAAGAGTTGAAAATAAAAAAACAATGAGTTACATTGAAAAGAACATACATAAAAGAACAAAAGAACATAGAGTTACAGACAAAAGAACAAAGAGTTACAGTGAAAAGAACAAACATACCCTTCTAAAAGAGCAAACACGTAACGACAAAAGAACAAAAGTTCCTTTCCAAAAGAACAAAGAGTGGTTTTGAAATGAAGAAACACAAAAGAACAAAAGTTCAAACAGTCACTCATAAAAAACAGACAAACAGTGCCTTGTAGCATAGAAGGTAACATGAATGAACAAAAATTTCATTGCCAAAAGGATAATAATTTCTTTGATATTCATATTTTATTCACAGAATAACATATACAATCTGTATAGAAACAACCAGTGTAGATCCAAAAACCTTATACAAAAGTATAACAGTTGACCTAAGAGTTTGTTTCTCTACTGTCCTATGGCGCTAAGAACAATATTCCTTTTGCTGTTGTGCTCCGAAAGGAGAAGTTCCGCTGCAATCTTGATGCGATGAATCTTCATTATGTCATTTGGTCCCAAGTCAGAATGAAACTGCTTACCCTCATAAAGTTCCAAATGCCTACATGTGAAAATTCCGCAGTCAACTGCGTTCAATATATATTCATCTTTCCTGCCAGCTTTATGCATGACTTCCTTCCAAATTAGCTTCACATTTGAGTGTTTGAAGACTGTTACTGGATGCTTGAGTTTGACATTGTTTTCGACAAAGTAGGAGTTGAATATTAACATCTGTGTGGCAACGTCGGGTTTTCTGGAGTCGCCACCAATCGGTTTTCGCTCAGGTCGATTGGATACCTTAAAATATGGTCTGCGAGAGTTCGGGGATCGGGAGTACGGTTACGCTAAAACAATATTGTTATAGCGCCCAAAATTGGCACCTTAGTTGATTTTAATTTTGTTTTACTTTGCTTAAAAAAAATTCAGTTAATTTTCAAACTAGAAATTTTAACTGAATTAGTTGAATGCGGATTTTTGGAAATTAATTTGTATAGAATTTTATACTTCCGAACCATGGACTCTGCCGAGTCATTTGGACACGGAAGATTTTGATTCCGAACCATGGACTCTGCCGAGTCATTTGGACACGGAATTTGGTGAAATTTTAAACAATTTTATCCATATTGTAAAAATATGGATTTTTATCTGTTTATTTAATTTGTTTATTTTAAAAAGTTTGATATTTTCCAAACCGTAGATCCTACCGGATCATCCGGATATGGAAATTGATTTATCGTAATTATTTAATTCTTATTATTATGAAATTAATTTTTAAATGGTAATTCTTTTTGTTTATGAATGATTTTTAATACTAACTAAAAAATTTATCTTTATATTTTTTACTTCTTTTTTTATTTTCTTTCTTTTTCTTATTTTTTTACTTATTTTTACTTCTTTTTTTTAATTTCTTTTAATTTCTTTTCTTTTCTTTCTTTTTTATTCTTTTCTTTCTTTCTTTGCTTTTTCTTTTTCTTTCTTTTATCTTTCTTTTCTTTTTCTTATATTTCCTTTTTTTCTTTATCTTATCTTTCTTTTATTTTTCTTTCTTATCTTTCTTTTATTTTTCTTGTCTTTTCTTTCTTTCTTTTCTTATCTTATCTTTTCTTTTATATTTTTTTTATCTTCCTTTTCTTTCTTATCTTTCTTTTATTTTTGTTTCTTATCTTTCTTTTATTTTTCTTATCTTTCTTTTTTTTTCTTGTTTACTTTTTTTGTTTTTCTTGTTTAATGAAAGATATTTATTATTTTAAAGGATTACTCAATTTATAAAAGAATTAAAAAAAATAATAATTAATTTTTATTTAATAAGAAGTTAATTTAAAAGAATTAAAGAGTTTAAAAATAAAAATTTTGATCATGGTACGGGGCGTTGTTACTCAGCCAGACCCTCTTCACCAGGTGAAGCAGCTCAAAAGCGGGCACGAGACAGTTTCCAGCCAATATACCATGAACTAAAAATTTTTATTTTTTTTTTATTATTTTTTATTATTTTTTTTATTATTTTTTTATTATTTTTTTTTATTAAGAGAACCAAAAATTTTAAACAAAAGAAGAAAAGTTTTGATATTTATTTAATTTATTTTGGAATAAAAGATTATTTAACCGAAAACTTATATGTATTTTAAAACAAAAGTCTTGATATTTTTATTTTTATATTCTTCTTTGTTTGATGAAAGATTTTTTTTTTAATTTTAATTTATATTTCTGAAAATATATCTAATCAATAAGTCAAAAATATTTAAGAGAAAATTCAATTATTTTTGTTTTATTTTGTATTATTTTGAAATTATTTGATTAAGATTTTTATAAAGGAAACAAAAAGTTATATCTTTCAATAAGTAAAATATTACTGAATAAAATATTAACCCAAAATTTTTATTCTTTTCATTCTTTTTATTAATAAAGAAAACTAAAAAAATTATATTTTAAAATAAATAAATAAAATATTATTGAAAAATATTAACTCAAAATTTACTCTTTTTATTCTTTTTATTAATAAAGAAAACTAAAAAAAAGTTATATTTTAAAAGAAATAAATAAAATATTACTGAAAAATATTAACCCAAAATTTACTCTTTTTATTCTTTTTAATAAAGAAAACTAAAAAAAGTTATATTTTATTCTTTTAATAAATAATTAATATATTGCTGGATAAAGAGATAAGTAAAAATATTAGTCCAAAGTTTTTATTTCTTAATAATAAAGGAAAATTTATTAATATATTTTATTTAAAAAAAATATTTCCAAGCCATGGATCCTGGCGGATCATTTGGTCATGGAGTTTAATTTTTATTTTAATTATTTAATTAATTATTAATTAAATCATAATTTTATTGGATTTTATTATTGTTTTATTAAACTTTAATTATTATTACTTTTAAAGATATATTTAAAAAGAAATGATTTGTATTTTTGGAATTATTTAATTATATTTATTTAATAATTATAGTAAAGGAATAAAAGATTAACTTTTTGTTTTTTTTTTTTGAAGAAATAATAAAAAAAAACATGTGTTTCAAAATAATAAAAGATAGTTGGCTTTTAAGAATGATTTTTATTTGCCTTAAAAATAAATAGAATAAATTTAATTATTCACATAAAAGAATCTTCTTTTAGTTAGTTATTATTTTTTTATTATAATTAAAAAGTGAAATAAATTTAACCACCTAAAAAAAAGGACAATTAATAATAATAAAGTGGGGCTTTTTGGCCATCCACTTTAATAACGCAATAATAATAACAACAATAATAAAAATTAGCAAAGTTAATAAAGTTTAGTTGTTAGTAACAATAATAATAAAAGTTAGTAATGTTAGTTGAGTTAATTGTTAACAATAATAACAACAATAATAATAAAAGTTAGCAAAGTTAGTAAGTTAGTTGTTAGTAGCAATAAAAATAAAAGTTAGTAATGTTAGTTGAGTTAATTGTTAACAATAATAACAACAATAATAATAAAAGTTAGCAAAGTTAGTAAGTTAGTGAGTTAATAATAGTAACAACAATAATAATAAAGGTTAGTAATAATAACAACAATAAATAATGAATATATGAACAAAAAGTTAGTAAAGCTTTCTGCAGAGACAAATGAAAAGGTTAGTAACCAAATTGAAAGAAAATAAAAAGATGAAGGATGAAAACAGAGTTTTACCCTAACAATTAGAATTTTGAATTTCCTGAAACGGGGACGACGAGGACGCGGGGGGGGTGAAACGGCTATGCGACGGTGGACGGGGCTGGGCACGACGGCGTGCAGGGGAGCAGGGGTGAGGCGCGACGGCGTGGGGGCCTTCCGGCGTGACGGCGAGGAGCGGCGGCGGTGACGCGTGCGACGGAACGGGAGGGGCAAGGCGGGAGTGAAAAAGGGGCTGGACGGCGGCGTGCGGCGGTGGCAGGAGGGGACGGGACGAAGGCGTGCGGCGGTGGCAGGAGGTGACGGCAGACTGGTGCGATGGCAACGGGATGGGGTGGCGGCAGCAAACAGCGAAGGAGAGAGAGAGAGCGGAAATAGGAAGAAGATGGCTAAAACCTAAGAAAAAGAAATTTTGGGACTTTCTGGGTATAGGGAGGAGAGGCTAGGGATAAGGCTGAGATTTTCTCTTTTTCTAAAACGGAGCTCTAATCTTTCTCTCTATTTTTTTCTGTGTTCAGCACAAAATTTGGGGGGCTATTTATAGAGGAAGTTTAGCTGAACTGTTGATGGATAAATTAATAAAAAATTTCAAACTTATCTCTTAAATTGGTAAAATGACAATTTTAGTCCTTTACGTCTCTCAGCCTCTGGATAAGTTCCTGAAGCTTCTGATTTTGACAATTTTGTCGTTTTCTGTCAATTTGAGCCAAAAACGTCGGCAGGCTCAAAATTTTATGTGACAAACTGCCAAATGCTCCTGGAACTTTCAGAATTTGTCAATTTTGCCTGAAACTTCTTAATTTTGTCATTTTTACCTCAAACTTTTAAATTTTGTCATTTTTATGGAGTTTTCTTTTTTTCTTTCAAACATACACATATACACACATATATCAAATCTTCACAAAACAAAACAAAAAAAATATATATATATTTTAAACTAAAAAAAAATTAGTAATAATAATAACAATAATAATAATAATACATTTTTTTATTTAATTTTTTTTATTTAATTTTTTAAAATTATTTTAATGGCCGGACGAAATTGGGTGTCAACAGCTGCCCCCCTTTGCATGCTTCATGGGACATGATGTATGCAAAGTTAGTTACCAAATTTCGTCCAGCTTAGCTAGGCATTGAAAACCTTCTCGCCGCCTAAACTCTGAGGTTTAAGGAAAGGTCCTTAGAACCTCTAACGATAGGAAAGGTTCTATCGTTGTAAGATGGACTGAATGATTGATTGTTTGTTTGAGGTTTAAGGAAAGGTCCTTAGAACCTCTAACGATAGGAAAGGTTCTATCGTTGTAAGATGGACTGAATGATTGATTGTTTGTTTGAGGTTTAAGGAAAGGTCCTTGGAACCTCTAACGATAGGAAAGGTTCTATCGTTGTAAGATGGACTGAATGATTGATTGTTTGTTTGAGGTTTAAGGAAAGGTCCTTAGAACCTCTAACGATAGGAAATGTTCTATCGTTGTAAGATGGACTGAATGATTGATTGTTTGGTTGAGGTTTAAGGAAAGGTCCTTAGAACCTCTAACGATAGGAAAGGTTCTATCGTTGTAAGATGGACTGAATGATTGATTGTTTGTTTGAGGTTAAGGAAAGGTCCTTAGAACCTCTAACGATAGGAAATGTTCTATCGTTGTAAGATGGACTGAATGATTGATTGTCTGTTTGAGGTTAAGGAAAGGTCCTTAGAACCTCTAACGATAGGAAAGGTTCTATCGTTGTAAGATGGACTGAATGATTGATTGTTTGTTTGAGGTTAAGGAAAGGTCCTTAGAACCTCTAACGATAGGGAAGGTTCTATCGTTGTAAGATGGACTGAATGATTGATTGTTTGTTTGAGGTTAAGGAAAGGTCCTTAGAACCTCTAACGATAGGAAAGGTTCTATCGTTGTAAGATGGACTGAATGATTGATTGTTTGTTTGAGGTTAAGGAAAGGTCCTTAGAACCTCTAACGATAGGAAATGTTCTATCGTTGTAAGATGGACTGAATGATTGATTGTTTGGTTGAGGTTTAAGGAAAGGTCCTTAGAACCTCTAACGATAGGAAAGGTTCTATCGTTGTAAGATGGACTGAATGATTGATTGTTTGTTTGAGGTTAAGGAAAGGTCCTTAGAACCTCTAACGATAGGAAATGTTCTATCGTTGTAAGATGGACTGAATGATTGATTGTTTGTTTGAGGTTTAAGGAAAGTTCCTTAGAACCTCTAACGATAGGAAAGGTTCTATCGTTGTAAGATGGACTGAATGATTGATTGATCTCGAGGCAAAGGTTCCATCCTTAAAACCTCGGATTGATTAATTGATCTCGAGGCAAAGGTTCCATCCTTAAAACCTCGGATTGATAATTGATCTCGAGGCAAAGGTTCCATCCTTAAAACCCCGGATTGATTGATTGTTTTCGAGGCAAAGGTTCCATCCTTAAAACCTCGAATTGATTGATTGATGTCGAGGCAAAGGTTCCATCCTTAAAACCTTGAATTGATTGATTGATGTCGAGGCAAAAGGTTCCATCCTTAAAACCCCGATGATGAAAATTGATTATTTTCGAAGCAAAGGTTCCATCCTTAAAACCCCGATGGTGAAAATTGATTATTTTCGAGGCAAAGGCTCCATCATTAAAACCTCGATGGTGAAAATTGATTATTTTCGAGGCAAAGGTTCCATCCTTAAAACCCCGATAAAAATTGATTGTTTTCGAGGCAAAGGTTCCATCCTTAAAACCTCGATGATGAAAATTGATTTTGATTGTGGAGAAAAACTCTTTCCTCCTTTTTAAGTACCTCAGACAATCGAAGTTGAAATGTTCTATTCGGAAGTGTGAATTTTCATAATAGGTGAGTGCAGAAATTTATACTTCGATAAGATGAGTGAATCTTGATGATGACAATAACACTAACAAATTATGTAGAGGGAACGGATGTTTGGAATCAATATCCAAGGTTCATCTAATATTTTCTTCAGTAAATATAGATTCCCTTATGAGATATGTCATCCAAATAAGGTTAAAGCTTAACTACCCCAAAATGTTATGCCTAGTAGACCTAATAGGATGCGTCTCAAGAGTAATAAAAATTACTCTTTACTCAGCCATTCCAACCTAAAGGCATTGTCCCATGGTTTTAATATCAGCATGGACGAAACTATCTTATAAGAAAAGAAATTCCTTGAAAAGAAAAACTGAAACGCGAAAGAAAATGCTGATAATAAAACTAAAGGACAAGAAAAACGGATCAGATCGCTTCTTTCTTCCACAATTACTTCAACAGGGTGAGTAGAGGACCATTATGGGAGTGAACTGGTCGGGAAAGACTGTCGTGTCCAGTCTATCTGAATCATTGCTGGATCTGGTTCAGGAACAAAAGCTTGTATTTTATCTAGCAATTCTTCAGCAGTTGTTGCGGATATTATGATTCGCCGTGCCACTCTTGATATGAAATTCTTCTGCATAGCATAATCCATAAAAGCTATCAGACCTGTAAAGAAATTGTTAACATTTAAAAGCCCAATGGGTTTCTTATGCAAATTAAGTTGGGCCATGGAAGCAATTTGAAAGACTTCTCCCAACGTGCCAAAACCACCTGGTAGAGCGATAAAAGCATCAGCATTTAAAAGCATTTGTAACACACGCTCTTGCAAATTTTTAACCACTAATTCTTCTCCAATCGTACCCCCGGAAACAAATTTCAAAGGTCCAGGGATGATGCCCAAAACTTGACTTCCTCCTAAAGATGCTGCTGATGCTACACCTCCCATTAATCCGACACTACCTCCTCCATAAACTAAATGTATTTTTCGCTCAGCTAATACTCTACCCAAATGGTTGGCTGCCTTTAAATACTCTTCATCTTTTCCAGGAAAAGCCCCAGAAAATACACAAATACTTCGGGATTTACGAGTTGGGGTTTTCTCCATTCCTATCCTTATCCTTGTGAGAAAAGAGGATATATTTATAGAGATGAAGAGATAAGGCAATAATTTTATTTTCAAGAGTGGATACATTATTGCCAGCTATACACAGTAGTCACGAGTATGACTCTGGTCAGGTATGGGTACACTATCGTTAAAAGAGGAGGAAAATTTTCAAAATAGCTGCTAGCATGTACAGTAGTCACTACTGTAGCTTACGTCAGGAGTAGGTATGTGATTGTTGGAAGGGAAGGAAAATTTCAAAAGTGGCAGCTATATACAGTAGTCCGTGTCAGGAGTGGGTACATTATTGCCAAAGGGGAGGAAAATTTCAAAAGCGACAGCTAGCACGTACAGTAATCGTAACTATGGCTCATGTCAGGAGTGGATACATTATCGCTGAAAGGGGAGGAAAATTTCAAAAGCGACAGCTAGTACGTACAGTAATCGTGACTTTGGTTCACGTCAGGAGTGGATACATTATTACCAAAAGGGGAGGAAAATTTCAAAAGCGACAGCTAGCACGTACAGTAATCGTGACTTTGATCCTCGTCTTCCACTGGCTTTGCGTCCAGTAATGGCTTCAATGCTTTCTATGAATCGGTGATTTGCATCTCATCTAGCTTTCTCACAAACTGGCAAACAGGGTCGTTTAGGGTCAGATTCCCAAGACTGTAACGATCTCGTTCTTTTTGGAAAATTATCCATAATCCAACAACCTCAAATTGCACTATTCCACAAGAATGCGCTTCAAGAACCTCTCGAATATCTTCTAGAGATTCCTTACGCAAGCCATTCTTAATGAATCTTATTCTATCATTACGATTTCTGGTGATCACTCCTGGAGCACGACATTTATTGCCGCAAATCCACCATCCACAATTATGACAAACGCCTAGCCTCTTTGCTCTTCTTTTTTTGGCATAAGCGCTTTTACCAAAGCCGGGCATACGGGGAAAGAACGCTTCGGGAACTTCACCAGCTGAACGAACCTTAGCTTCAATTAGCCACCGCACATTATCAGGAATGCCTTTGTGCATAAATACTCTGAATCGTTCACATCTAGCTTGATAAATCTTTTTAAGAACATTTATTGGGAAGGAAGGAAAATACTTTCGTAGGGCGGAAAGAGAAGACTCCATTGATGAAGGAGGCAAAGAAAGAAATTAGTGATTGTAGGAAACGAACATAACTAACACATATTTATAGTGACGAAAGGGATAATGCGTTTATTACACTTACAGAAGCAAGTACATTATTGTCAAAAGAAAAGACAAATGACAGCTTATATGTACAGCAATCATGACTGTGGCTCTCATCTTCCACTGATTTATGTCTACTAACGGCTTCAATGCCTTCTATAAGTCGGGGATTTGCTTCCCATCCAGTTTTCTCACAAACTGGCAAACAGGGTCATTAAAAGTTAGATTTCCAAGACTGTAACGATCCTGTTCTTTACGGAAAGTCCACCATAAATCCATAATTTCCCATTGCACTATTTCACAAGAATGTGTTTCAAAAGTTAATAGGATATCATCCAAAGATTCCTTACGCAGGCCATTCTTGATGAATTTTCTTTTATCTTCATGATTTCTGGAGATGTATCCTAAAAAGCGACATTTAGTATTACAATTCCATCGTCCACATTTATGACAGACACCTAGCCTCTTTGCTCTTCGCTTTTTGGCATAAGCGCTTTTACCAAAGCCGGGCATACGGGGAAAGAACGCTTCTGGAACTTCACCAGCTGAACGAACCTTAGCTTCAATTAGCCACCGCACATTGTCAGGAATGCCTTTGTGCATAAAGACTCTAATCCTTTCACATCTAGCTTGGTAAATCATTTTAAGAACATTTATTGGGATGGAAGGAAAGTATTTTCGCATGGCGGAAAGAGTAGAATCCATTGATAAAAGAAGAATTTGAGAGAAGAGATGAAGAAATCAGTTATTGTAGGAAACTGAGAGTCAGAGAGTATTGCATCCGCTACTTAACCGGAAAGAAGAACACGCATTTATAGCGATGAAAGGATAACGTGTTAATTACGCTTACAGGAACAAGTATATTAAAAGAAAAGACAAATGACAGCTTATATGTACAGGAATCATGACCGTGGCTCTCATCTTCCCCTGATTTATGTCCAGTAATGGCTTTAATGCCATCTATAAGTCGGGGATTTGCTTCCCATCCAGTTTTCTTACAAACTGACAAACAGGATCGTTTAAAGTCACATTCCCAAGACTGTAACGGTTTCGTTCTTTATGGTAAGTCCTCCATAAACTGATAATTTCACCTTGCACTTTTCCACAAGAATGCGTTTCAAGAGTCTCTCGGATATCTTCCAGAGATTCCTTACGCAGGCCATTCTTAATGAATTTTCTTTTATCTTCACGATTTATGGAGATGTATCCTAAAGAGCGACATTTAGTAATACAATTCCATCGCCCACATTTATAACACACGCCTAGTCTCTTTGCTCTTCGCCTTTTGGCATAACGGCTTTTACCTAAACCGGGCATGCGGGGCATAAATGCATCTGGAACTTCACCCGCCAGACGGACCTTAGCTTCAATTATCCACTGCACATTATCGGGAATGCCTTTGCGTGTAAAAACTCTGATTCTTTCACATCTAGCAAGGTAGATCTTTTTAAGGACTTTTATTGGAAGGGAAGGAAAGTATTTTCGCAGTGCAGAAAGAGTAGAATCCATTGATGAGAGAAGAATTTGAGAGATGATGGAAAGGAATTAGTTATTGAAGGAAACTTAGATAACCGACTGGAAGAACATGCATTTATAGCGATGAAATGGATAACGTGTCGATTACACTTACGGGAGCAAATACATTATTAAAAGAAAAATGAAAAATTTTAAATATGATAAATTGTATGTACAGTGATTGTGACTGTGGCTCACATCTTCCACTGGTTTTACGTCCAGTAACGGGATTAATGGCTTCTATGAGTCGAGGATTTGCTTCCCATCCAGTTTTCTTACAAGCTGACAAATAGGGTCGTTTAATGTCAGATTCCCGGGACTGTATCGTTCTCGTTCTTCATGAAAAATGCTCCATAAATCGAGAAGTTCACGTTGCACGGATCCACAAGAATGCGTCTCAAGAGTCAATTGGAGATCATCCAATGAGTCCTTACTCAGGCCATTCTTAATGAATCGTATTTTATCTTCTCGATTATCAGAGATCATCCCTAAAGAACGACATTTAGTATTACAGGTCCAGCGTCCGCATTTATGACAGACGCCTAGTCTCCTCGCTCTTCGTTTTTTGGCATAAGAGCTTTTGCCTACACCAGGCATGTGAGACACAAATGCCTCTGGGATTTCACCTGCCAGACGAACCTTAGCTTCAATTAACCACCGCACATCTTCAGGGATTCCTTTATGCATCAGAGCTCTTAATCGTTCACAGCGAACTTGGTAGATCTTTTTGAGGATGTTCATTGGGAGAGAAGGAAAATATTTTCGCAAGGCAGAAAAAGTAGGATCCATTTTCTAGGAGAAAGTAAAAGAAAGGAGGGAGGAAATGATCAGTTATTATGGGCAACTGAGAGAACCGACTTGAGAGTCACGGAGTACCGTATCCGCCGCTTAACCGGAAAAGTGAATCCTACTTTATTTTGATGTGATAGATATTCCATCCAGCTGACGTTGATTCAGTCCTTGATTATTGAATCCATTGTCCGCTTTTGACGAATTTTCAACGACAATATTTCTTGATGTCTGCCTTATCTTTGACGATAGCTATCACTCATCCTGGATGCTGCTAAGCTGGCATCAATTCTGTTCTTTTAGGTGTAGCCTCAATTGCCAGGCTTTTGACGATATTGTATGCTTTATCCTTGGATTCCTGATGGGGCTGGGTCCAGCGTATTAGCTATGCGTCCAATTAGTAAGAGCTGATGTCATTAAGATCTCAGCTTATACTGCTGCAATCATGCTGCGGACATGCTTTTCATTTGATCCCTGTTATGTAAAAGCCATGCATGCATGATGTGAAATGCATGAATGCAAGGCATGTGTAACTGATGTTTTTTTTTTTTTTTTTTAATCTAGCTCTTCATGTCTTTGCTTTACTTTACTGGATCTTCTTTGTGATTTCCTTCTCGGACTATTATTGAATCTCTTTATGCTTTCCAGCTGTTGTCCATTGTCTCAAAAGCCCAACTCTGTTCAAAAATCCTCTTTCCTTGCCTTATTTTTGAATTTTGACCTCAATTTTCTTTAATGCCCGCCTCATATTTTATGCTTCTCTGGATAATTGTCCCTGTTGAAATATTCGTGAGCATGATTCTTTCCTGCTGATATAGACATGTTAAGACTTCTGAAATGATCATTCAGGCTACCACCAAGGCTATCTCCCAAAGATTTGTTACTCATTCTTCTTTGTTAGCCTATGTTCTGTGCTGCTCGCAAAGCAGGATCTCAATCTTACCTGTTTTAATTCACAAAGCTTATCAAAGTAATCTACGGTCTTTGTTTTTTTCTAAGTTTTAATTATTACTATTCTTCCTTCAAAAGTCACAATTTATTGCACACTTAAGGCTAGTAGGAATGTGAGATTTGAAGGAAAAGAACTGGATAGAAGCGACTTTAGCATTTTGAACGTGAGAATCTAAGGTAAGTTAAAGAGAATTGGCTTTTATTTATGGGTAAAAGAATATGAAAATCTTGGGTACAGATAGATAATGAAAGTGTAAGGGAAGAAAGCTCTCTTTGACAACTTTGATCAAATAAACTTTGGTAACCCTGTATCCACTTCTCCCCTTCTGTTCGAAAATTTCTTCATTATGCAAAGTATTTCTTTACTGCATCCGAATTTACTGGCTTCGGTAATTCTCGTCCATCCATTTCTGTCAGAATTAGTGCCCCTCCTGAAAATGCTTTCTTCACGACATATGGCCCGTCATAATTTGGTGTCCATTTTCCTCTTGAATCATGTTGCATGGGTAAAATTTTCTTGAGCACTATGTCACCTTCGTGAAATTGTCGTGGGCGAACCTTTTTGTTGTAAGCACGAATCATCCTTCTTTGATAAAGTTGCCCATGGCAGAGGGCTATCATTCTTCTTTCATCAATTAGATTTAATTGCTCGTATCTAGCTTTGACCCATTCTGCTTCTCCTAATTGAGTATCCATTAGTACCCTTAATGAAGGAATTTCAACTTCGATGGGCAATACAGCCTCCATACCGTATACCAGAGAAAAAGGTGTTGCTCCAGTAGAAGTACGGGTAGAAGTTCTATAAGCATGTAGTGCAAAAGGTAACATCTCATGCCAGTCCTTGTAAGTGACGATCATCTTTTCAACAATTCTCTTGATATTTTTATTGGCCGCTTCTACTGCACCATTCATCATCGGTCGATAAGGTGCTGAATTGAGATGCTTGATTTTGAATTGCTGGCACAAAGTCTGCATCATTGCATTATTCAGGTTCGTGGCATTGTCTGAGATGATACACTCTGGCGGTCCATAGCGACAAATGATTTCTTTCTTAATGAACCGGCATACCACCTTTTGAGTTACGCTTGCATAAGACACAGCTTCTACCCATTTAGTAAAGTAGTCAATTGCAACTAGGATGAATTTGTGACCATTGGAAGCTTTAGGGGTAATTGCTCCAATAACATCGATTCCCCACATGGCAAAAGGCCAAGGTATTGCTGTTACATTAAGAGGAACAGGTGGAGCTTGGATCTTGTTGGCATATATTTGGCATTTGTGACATTTTCTTACGTGATTGACGCAATCACTTTCCAATGTGAGCCAATAGTAACCAGCCCTCATTATTTGTCTTGCCATGGTATGACCACTAGTGTGTGCTCCACATATTCCAGAATGAATTTCTTCCATGATCTTTCGTGCTTCATGAGTATCTACACAGCGAAGTAGCATCGAGTCTGGGGTTTTCTTGTAAAGTATGTCTAGGTTTAAAAGAAAACCCATTGACAATCTTCGTAGAAATTTCTTGTCATTTTCTGATACTTCTGGTGGATATACTCTTTCTTTGAGGTATTTCTTGATATCGTGATACCAAGGCTTTCCATCCAATTCTTCTTCGATGCTCATGCAATAAGCTGGAGAATCTATTATTCTCATCTCGAACACAGGAGTATGCTCGGGGTCACTGATCTTGTACATAACAGCCAAAGTAGCTAAAGCATCCGGTATTTGATTATCTTCCCTTGGAAGATGATGGAAGCTTATACTGTTGAATTTTCGAGCCAAGTCTAGTATGAGCTTTTGGTAAGGGATCAATTTTGAATCCCTTGTCTCCCATTCTCCGTTGATTTGATATATGACTAATGCGGAATCCCCATAAACTCGGAGATCTCGCACTTTCAATTCCAGTGCCATTTGGAGTCCCATAGCACATGCCTCATACTCTACTATATTGTTGGTACAAGGAAATGTAATTTTTGCTGTAAGAGGGAATTGCTCTCCACTTGGAGAGATGAGTATGGCTCCAATCCCTTGTCCCAAAGCATTAGATGCTCCATCGAATGCCATTTTCCATGTTTCATCATCTTTAGAGACTTCCTGTTCTATCGTCATTATATCTCCATCAGGAAACTCCATTTTCATTGGCTCATAATCATCCAATGCTCTATCAGCCAGATATTCAGCAATCACACTCCCTTTTACAGCCTTTTGGGTGACATACTGTATGTCGTATTCAGACAACAGCATTTGCCATTTTGCGATCCTGCCTGATAAAGCTGGTTTCTCAAAAATGTACTTAATGGGATCAGTCTTGGAGATTAGCAATGTGGTGTTGTTGAGCATGTAGTGTCGTAGTCGGTGTGCTACCCATGCAAGGGCACAACAGGACTTTTCTACTATTGAGTATTTCGCTTCATATGTGGTAAGCTTCTTGCTCAAATAGTAAATTGCGTGCTCTTTCTTGCCTGTCTCATCACGTTGACCCAATACGGATCCTAATGAAGAATCCTGTATGGATAAATATAGAATCAACGATTCTCCAGATCGGGGTGGTACCAAGACTGGTGGATTTGATAGATATTGCTTGATTTTCTCGAATGCTTCTTGGCATTCGTTATTCCACTCGATCGGATTGTTCTTCTTCAGTGATTTGAAAAGAGGTTCACACTTGGATGTCAATTGTGAAATGAACCTTGCTATGAAGTTGATTCTGCCCAGGAAACTTCTTACTTGTTTTGGAGTCTTCGGGGGTTGCATTTCTTGTATTGCTTTAACTTTACTCGGGTCAACTCGAATCCCATCCTTGCTGACCATGAAACCCAATAACTTTCCTGAAGAGGCTCCAAAAATACATTTGGCAGGATTCAACTTCAGTTGATATTTGCGAAGTCTATCGAATAGTTTTCTTAGCACTTTTAGATGCCCCTTAGCAGTGAAAGTTTTGGCGATCATGTCGTCTACATATACTTCAATTTCTTTATGCATCATGTCATGGAATAATGCAACCATGGCTCTTTGATATGTAGCACCAGCATTCTTTAACCCAAAAGGCATCACCTTGTAGTAGAAGGTACCCCAAAGGGTTATAAAGGCAGTTTTTATCATATCATCTGGATCAAGTTTGATTTGATTGTATCCAGAGAAGCCATCCATGAAGGAAAAATATGAGTTTCCTGCGGTATTATCCACCAGCGTATCAATGTGAGGAAGTGGGAAGTTATCTTTAGGACTGGCTTCGTTCAATGGCCGGTAGTCCTGACAAACTCTTAGTTTCCCGCTTTCTTTCTTTTCGACTGGAACAATGTTAACCACCCATTCTGTATATTCAGCGACCCCAAGGAATCCTGCATCCCACAGCTTTCGAATCTCATCTTTCACTCTTAAGATTAGATCCGGCTTTAATCTTCGTAACTTTTGTCTAACAGGCTTCGCCCCAGGTTTCAAGGGTATTTTGTGTAGTACTATGTCTGAGCTTAAGCCAGGCATATCTTGGTATGACCAAGCAAACACATCCACATATTCTTTCAATAAATGGACTAATTCTTCTTTTTCTTCAGGAGGGAATAAAGTGCCAATCTTGACTTCTTTTACATCCTGACTGTCTCCCAGGTTGAATACCTCAGTTGGTTCTTGACTTGTTGCTCTTTCTTTTTCATCTCGCTCAATCATTTTTAATAGCTCAGGAGATACTTGAAGATCTTCGTCATCCGAGTCGGTAGTGTTTACAGGATTATCAAAGTTCATTCTTTCATTGTCATCAAAGAGAGTTTTGGGTCTGCATTATCCAGAGAGAAAAGAAAGAGAAGAAAAAAAAATGGCATGAATGAGATGGATGCAAACTGGTACTTTATTTACAATGTGCATAAATCACAACTTTATTGGAATAAAAAGCAATAACTAAAAGGTTCACTTAAACAAAGACTACACCCTATTGATTGAACCTTTCTTTAGGAGGTTTTTACTATTAGATTACTTTGGAAAGCTTTCGATTATAACAGGCAGTTCTATCGCCTCCCAATTGTTCAGCACATCCCGTGGGCCACAAGGTTGAACAAGCTCCTCCTCTTCAGGTGAATCGCTGATGATTGCCTGAATAGAAAGACTTTCAAAAGACTTGTTGATGTTGATAGTCAGCTTGCCTTCATTGTCATTTTTTGGAATGAGACCACCACTCACGAACGTTTCGGTGATTTCAGGGATATCCAGATTTCTTTCCTGGAGAGGATGCCCTGTTAATCGTGCAATCCTCTTTTCTCTCTTTTCAGCTATTGCCTTCATTTTATCATGTCTTGTCGGTGTGAAGCCTAGGCCGTATTTTCCTTCATTTGTGGTGATTTTCAATGGTTCTGTGATTCCTTGTAAATCTTGTCCCAGTCCTAACCCCGGTGAGTATCCTCCTTTTATCATGAGTTTGGCAACCATGCGACTTGTTTTAGAGATGCTAGGAATGGGTTCTTCTCCATATTCGCTGACATAAGCAGCATTGACAATCTCAAAAGACCTGAAGGAGCAATCAGGTATATTTTCATTGACTTCGACATATTGAGCATCCGCAGGTCTTGATAGCAGGATGTCTTCTTCAGCGAAGACCGTGATTATCTTTCCTTCAATAATGAATTTCATTTTTTGGTGTAATGAAGAAGGAATTGCTCCGGCCATATGGATCCATGGTCTTCCCAGCAGGCAGGTATAAGATGGACAAATATCCATGACTTGGAATGTGATGTGGAAAAGACAGGGACCAATCCCTATTGGTAGCTCTATTTCTCCAACAACATCTCTCTTCGTTCCGTCAAATGCTCGAACAACAATATGACTGTTGTTGAGGTATGATGGGTCTAAACCAATCTTATGTAAGGTTTCGAGTGGCATTACATTTAGAGCTGACCCATTGTCGATAAGAACTCTGGCCATAATCCGATCTTTGTATTTAATCGAAATATGCAGAGCCTTAGAGTGACCCCTTCCTTCTGCTGGTATCTCATCGTCAGTGAATGTGATGAGATTTTGTGCCGTGATGTTGTTGACAAGGTGGTCAAAGTTGTTCACGGAGATATCTTGTTCAACATAAGCCTTATTCAGGACTTTGAGAAGAGCTTCTCGATGGGCATCAGAACTTAAGAGTAATGAAAGTATGGAGATCTTTGCTGGCAGACGGTTCAACTGCTCCACGATACTGTATTCACTTTGCTTTATGAGTTTGAGAAACTCAGTAGCTTGTTCATCTGTTACTGCTCGAGGCATCTCTTGCTCTTTAGATGTGTTAATAGGTCCATTTGCTGGATCCGTAACATTCTTCTCTTGTTGGAGCTTGTTCATTTGCTCGGGAGAATAACACCGACCGCTTCTAGTCATGCCCCCAACTTCTAACGGAGTTGATGTGATGTTAGAAGTATAGCCATAGTTCCATGGAACAGTTTTGTCTGATTTGTACGGGAATGGCTTTGGAACTTGAATTCTTAAAGGCTTGAGAGCAGATTTTGATATTGGAATGACTAGTGGTCTTGGCATGATATTGACTTCTTGTTCTTTAATTATCACATTCACGTCATCCTCTTTATCTGACATAAAAACGATGATTTGGGAGGAGTCCATAAGACTTTGTAGACTTTTACGGAATTCTGGGCATTCTTGGATAGAATGACTCTTACTGTTATGAAAGTTGCACCACTCCTCATCCTCGACTTCTTTATTTCCAGAAGACTTTCCTATGATAATCCCTTCTTTCACAAGGCATGAATATACATGCTTAAGAGGGGTTATGATATCATTGACTGTTTTCTTCATCGGCCAGTATTCTTCCATCATATTGACTGGTTTGGCTTGATGAGGAGGCAATGGATTATGAGTGACGTTTGGTTCATCGGAAAAGTCCAACCACTTTGACTCAATTAATTGTTGGACTATACGCTTCAATGCTATGCAATTTTCCAGTCCGTGGCCCACGGTACCATCATGATATGGGCAATTTATGTTAGGGTCATACCACCTTGGATACGGGGGTTCCAATGGCCTTGTAGGGATTGGGCGAATAAGTTGACTTTCGATGAGTTTTGGATACAGCTCAGTGTAAGTCATGGGAATTGGTGCGAAGATTTCTCTTGGTCTTGGTGCAGGTACTGGAGGAGTTGGAACAGGTGGCCGTAACTGATTAGGTCTGTTGGGAGGATAATTGTTGGGTCTATTGGGAAGATAATCATTGGGCCTATTGGGAGGGTAATCATTGGGCCTATTGGTAGGATAATAATTGGGCTTATTGGCAGAATAGGATAGGCGAGGTCCGGTGGCCACAGTGCCCACGAAGGGAATCCCTCTTCCTCTTCCTATTTGTTGTATTTCTTCATCTTTTCTTCTGGAAGGTCCTCCTCTTTTCATAGGATCGCTAAAGGATTCAGTAATCTTCCCAGTCCTGATACCATGCTCGATCCTTTCTCCAGACATTACTACGTCAGAGAAGTTAGTTGCCGCATTGCCAATAAGTTTGTCATAATATGGGTATTTCAGTGTCTGGACAAACAAAGTGACCATTTCTCTTTCTGTCATGGGTGGCTGAACCTGTGCAGCTAAGTCCCTCCACCGCTGCGCATATTCCTTGAAAGTTTCTGGCTTTTTCTTCTCCATGTTTTGGAGAGTTTGGCGATCCGGAGCCAAGTCCATAACGTGTTTATAGTTGCCGATGAAGGCCTGAGCAAGGTCATTCCAAGTTTTTATGTTCCTTGGACCTTGGCTTAGATACCACTGTAATGCTGATTGACTTTCCTGAAAAAGTGCGATCCACACCTTTTCATCTTTTGTGAGTGGTTGTAATCTCCTTAGGAACAATGTGATGTGAGTGATGGGATCACTCGTTCCATCGTATTTCACGAAATCTGGCACCTTAAAATCTGAAGGGATTACGACATCTGGCACTAAGCAGAGGTCATCTACCGAGAGAGATCCGAATATAGTGCCTCCTTCAATGGCTCGCAGTCGCTTTTCTATTGTTTCGAGTTTTTGAGATTCTGCTTCTTCTTTTGGTAATGTCTTCTTCTCTTCCTGTACAGTGTCTTGTTTCAGGTGAACACTAGCAGACGGTCCTGATTCTTGAAACAGGTTTTCTTGGACTGAGACTCGTTGCGGGGTGAATCCCGGGGGATAAGTGGGATCTTGCACTTCTTTGATGGGGACTTGAGTTGCTTTCCCTTTGATTAATTCCATCAATTGTCTCATCTGTTCTGACATACTTTCAATCTTGGACTCCATCTCCATGAGACGTCCTTCGGCTTGTTCTGCCATTAATCTTGTTTGGAGTCGAGTTGAATATCGGTGTTGAGGTCCAATTTTACCCTTTTAAAGGAATATTTATTTTATTAGATTCTATGTGTGTATGATTGATGTGATGGATGCATGCATGAATATTGTAAATACTTGGTGAAAGAAGAACTATAATGGAATTTCTCAATTACATTCAGCAAAAGGTTTGTTTAAAAGAAACGACCCAAAGTACAATACTGCTTTCTGGCCTTAGATATGAACTCCATCATTCTTTGAACATTTACTGATGGAGTAGGACAGCTCAGTTCTTCTAACTCCTTGGCTTCTTCGCCCATTAGTTGGGCTTGTTCTGTAACTTTTCTGACTTCTACCAAAAATGTTTGCAATTGATCTTGAGAAAATCTGTATTGATCTTCCCAGTATCTGACTCTCATCTCTTTTTGATCGGTTTCATCAACCAATTGGGAGATGACTTGTTTTTGGTATTCAACTTTCTCTTCGAGGAGTTGTGTTTTGTGACCGAGCTGTTGCATGTCAAGGAGCATCCTCTTGTTCTTCTCCTTTTCTTCCTCTAGTTCTTTCTCCAACTCTCTTTTCGCCAATTTTCTGATGACCTCTTCAGATAGAACTATTCCTTCCTTCCGGTTATTTCTCCATTCATAATAAGCAGTGGGAGAAATAATAGGCCCCGACTTCAATATGAAAATTCTTTTCCACGCAACTGAAATACCCATTGCGAGCTTATTTGAATTTGGATCTTCGTGTGAAAATTCCAACTTACTCAGATTATGCGTCATGGGTATAAATTGCATGGACCCAAATTGTTTTCGTACTTGAGCTGGGGCATAACTTGTTCCTCCCCATATACCTAAGAGAGGAACCCACGGGCAATTGCCGCATCGGTAGACAACGCGGGTGGAGGTAGACCAGGGGGCTCTCCATTCAATTTGGAATTCGGTGATGTTCTTGAAATAATCAACCCATGCTTCATTGCTGTCGTGATGAATGGTTTCACTTTTCAAAAAGGCTTCGATTGGGATGAAGTCCTTTGAAAAGCGATTTCCAAAATGTTGCTTCTCACAAGGAAGGTGGCTTTTGATCCAAATGTTGAGGAGATGTGAACATCCTATGAATTTGCCCCCTCTTTGGCGACAAAAGTTTAATGCCCTGATAGTTTCACATAATATTACTGAGGTCGGATTTATTTGAGCATTGCAGATTTGCTCAAATAGTGTAATGATGTCTCCTTCAATGAATCCGACGATTCTTGGGAAGACTACCAGGCCATATATCGCCAAGGCGAAAAGCTTGCGTCGTTGATTTTTCTGAGGGAGAACGTGGCTTAATTGTTTTAAGTCGATCCAACTGATAAATTTTCGAGATCCTTTTGTTGCAAACTTGGTTTGAAGACTGGAAGCTGGCATACCCAATAATTTTGCTAGGGCTCGATGAGGCTCCGTTCTTCTATCATGTTGATAAGTCTCGATTGGATAGTCGGAGGACCAACCCAAGAGGCTGTTGTATTCTTCAATGGTTGGAACCAGATCCATCTTATCGAAAGAAAAGCATCGATAAAATGGATCCCAAAATTGTATTAGAGCCCGGACAAGTGATGCATCAACGGTAACCTTTAGTAGGCAAGTGATGTGACCATATTTTGCCGTAAAAGCTTCCCGATCAGTAGAATTCCAACTATTCCAGACTTGCAACAATTCCGTGGTGTCGTTCTGATTTATCCGGACCGATACCTGGTCCTTAAGCTGTACGTGAGAATGGGATGTCAGAGCATCTCCGTGAAGCTTTTGAGCCGTTTCGGAATATTCCATAGCTTCAGGCTGAGTTTCGATTACCGTGTCATTCCATGATCCAGTAACAGCCGTGGGAAGATAATCGAGAATATCCATGATAATAGTTCTTTCACCAAATACTTATCTTTAATGATGAAATGTATATGCCGGAAAAATAAGGAAAAATAGAGTTAGTAAAAAAATAACACATAGGATCATACAAACATATAGATAAAACAAAACCTATGGAAATGGGAACCGAGGTATGGGAAATTCTTAATGGCTGGTTCTAAGGTGGAGTAAGGAATTCTACATGCAGAAGGTGGTTTATCAAAAAGGCAAGGGATAGTTCCCGAATCCCGTCACTGAATCATAGTGACGGCCCGATTCCTTACCCTCTAGGGTTTATGTAAGGAATGGATTAATTCGAGTCGTAGCTTTTCGTGGGCCCATGCAGAGACTAACCGTCTCAGAAGGCAATACACTACTTTGCTACTTTGAAACCGGTGAAGGCTTGGAGACCGTGGCCTCACAAGGACAGCAACACCAATTCCGCTTAGAAAGAATCGTGTTTGATTTAAGGAAGCTCGGGTATAGAGCTTCATTTTGTGAATGCATTATGCATGTTTACTTAAGTAAATATAATATATAAATCCACATAATAGTAAAGCAAAGTAAATAAAAACAAATCAACTTTAGGCTCGACTCACTAACGTCGAGTCCCCAGCGGAGTCGCCAAGCTGTGGCAACGTCGGGTTTTCTGGAGTCGCCACCAATCGGTTTTCGCTCAGGTCGATTGGATACCTTAAAATATGGTCTGCGAGAGTTCGGGGATCGGGAGTACGGTTACGCTAAAACAATATTGTTATAGCGCCCAAAATTGGCACCTTAGTTGATTTTAATTTTGTTTTACTTTGCTTAAAAAAAATTCAGTTAATTTTCAAACTAGAAATTTTAACTGAATTAGTTGAATGCGGATTTTTGGAAATTAATTTGTATAGAATTTTATACTTCCGAACCATGGACTCTGCCGAGTCATTTGGACACGGAAGATTTTGATTCCGAACCATGGACTCTGCCGAGTCATTTGGACACGGAATTTGGTGAAATTTTAAACAATTTTATCCATATTGTAAAAATATGGATTTTTATCTGTTTATTTAATTTGTTTATTTTAAAAAGTTTGATATTTTCCAAACCGTAGATCCTACCGGATCATCCGGATATGGAAATTGATTTATCGTAATTATTTAATTCTTATTATTATGAAATTAATTTTTAAATGGTAATTCTTTTTGTTTATGAATGATTTTTAATACTAACTAAAAAATTTATCTTTATATTTTTTACTTCTTTTTTTATTTTCTTTCTTTTTCTTATTTTTTTACTTATTTTTACTTCTTTTTTTTAATTTCTTTTAATTTCTTTTCTTTTCTTTCTTTTTTATTCTTTTCTTTCTTTCTTTGCTTTTTCTTTTTCTTTCTTTTATCTTTCTTTTCTTTTTCTTATATTTCCTTTTTTTCTTTATCTTATCTTTCTTTTATTTTTCTTTCTTATCTTTCTTTTATTTTTCTTGTCTTTTCTTTCTTTCTTTTCTTATCTTATCTTTTCTTTTATATTTTTTTTTATCTTCCTTTTCTTTCTTATCTTTCTTTTATTTTTGTTTCTTATCTTTCTTTTATTTTTCTTATCTTTCTTTTTTTTTCTTGTTTACTTTTTTTGTTTTTCTTGTTTAATGAAAGATATTTATTATTTTAAAGGATTACTCAATTTATAAAAGAATTAAAAAAAATAATAATTAATTTTTATTTAATAAGAAGTTAATTTAAAAGAATTAAAGAGTTTAAAAATAAAAATTTTGATCATGGTACGGGGCGTTGTTACTCAGCCAGACCCTCTTCACCAGGTGAAGCAGCTCAAAAGCGGGCACGAGACAGTTTCCAGCCAATATACCATGAACTAAAAATTTTTATTTTTTTTTTATTATTTTTTATTATTTTTTTTATTATTTTTTTATTATTTTTTTTTATTAAGAGAACCAAAAATTTTAAACAAAAGAAGAAAAGTTTTGATATTTATTTAATTTATTTTGGAATAAAAGATTATTTAACCGAAAACTTATATGTATTTTAAAACAAAAGTCTTGATATTTTTATTTTTATATTCTTCTTTGTTTGATGAAAGATTTTTTTTTTAATTTTAATTTATATTTCTGAAAATATATCTAATCAATAAGTCAAAAATATTTAAGAGAAAATTCAATTATTTTTGTTTTATTTTGTATTATTTTGAAATTATTTGATTAAGATTTTTATAAAGGAAACAAAAAGTTATATCTTTCAATAAGTAAAATATTACTGAATAAAATATTAACCCAAAATTTTTATTCTTTTCATTCTTTTTATTAATAAAGAAAACTAAAAAAATTATATTTTAAAATAAATAAATAAAATATTATTGAAAAATATTAACTCAAAATTTACTCTTTTTATTCTTTTTATTAATAAAGAAAACTAAAAAAAAGTTATATTTTAAAAGAAATAAATAAAATATTACTGAAAAATATTAACCCAAAATTTACTCTTTTTATTCTTTTTAATAAAGAAAACTAAAAAAAGTTATATTTTATTCTTTTAATAAATAATTAATATATTGCTGGATAAAGAGATAAGTAAAAATATTAGTCCAAAGTTTTTATTTCTTAATAATAAAGGAAAATTTATTAATATATTTTATTTAAAAAAAATATTTCCAAGCCATGGATCCTGGCGGATCATTTGGTCATGGAGTTTAATTTTTATTTTAATTATTTAATTAATTATTAATTAAATCATAATTTTATTGGATTTTATTATTGTTTTATTAAACTTTAATTATTATTACTTTTAAAGATATATTTAAAAAGAAATGATTTGTATTTTTGGAATTATTTAATTATATTTATTTAATAATTATAGTAAAGGAATAAAAGATTAACTTTTTGTTTTTTTTTTTTGAAGAAATAATAAAAAAAAACATGTGTTTCAAAATAATAAAAGATAGTTGGCTTTTAAGAATGATTTTTATTTGCCTTAAAAATAAATAGAATAAATTTAATTATTCACATAAAAGAATCTTCTTTTAGTTAGTTATTATTTTTTTATTATAATTAAAAAGTGAAATAAATTTAACCACCTAAAAAAAAGGACAATTAATAATAATAAAGTGGGGCTTTTTGGCCATCCACTTTAATAACGCAATAATAATAACAACAATAATAAAAATTAGCAAAGTTAATAAAGTTTAGTTGTTAGTAACAATAATAATAAAAGTTAGTAATGTTAGTTGAGTTAATTGTTAACAATAATAACAACAATAATAATAAAAGTTAGCAAAGTTAGTAAGTTAGTTGTTAGTAGCAATAAAAATAAAAGTTAGTAATGTTAGTTGAGTTAATTGTTAACAATAATAACAACAATAATAATAAAAGTTAGCAAAGTTAGTAAGTTAGTGAGTTAATAATAGTAACAACAATAATAATAAAGGTTAGTAATAATAACAACAATAAATAATGAATATATGAACAAAAAGTTAGTAAAGCTTTCTGCAGAGACAAATGAAAAGGTTAGTAACCAAATTGAAAGAAAATAAAAAGATGAAGGATGAAAACAGAGTTTTACCCTAACAATTAGAATTTTGAATTTCCTGAAACGGGGACGACGAGGACGCGGGGGGGGGTGAAACGGCTATGCGACGGTGGACGGGGCTGGGCACGACGGCGTGCAGGGGAGCAGGGGTGAGGCGCGACGGCGTGGGGGCCTTCCGGCGTGACGGCGAGGAGCGGCGGCGGTGACGCGTGCGACGGAACGGGAGGGGCAAGGCGGGAGTGAAAAAGGGGCTGGACGGCGGCGTGCGGCGGTGGCAGGAGGGGACGGGACGAAGGCGTGCGGCGGTGGCAGGAGGTGACGGCAGACTGGTGCGATGGCAACGGGATGGGGTGGCGGCAGCAAACAGCGAAGGAGAGAGAGAGAGCGGAAATAGGAAGAAGATGGCTAAAACCTAAGAAAAAGAAATTTTGGGACTTTCTGGGTATAGGGAGGAGAGGCTAGGGATAAGGCTGAGATTTTCTCTTTTTCTAAAACGGAGCTCTAATCTTTCTCTCTATTTTTTTCTGTGTTCAGCACAAAATTTGGGGGGCTATTTATAGAGGAAGTTTAGCTGAACTGTTGATGGATAAATTAATAAAAAATTTCAAACTTATCTCTTAAATTGGTAAAATGACAATTTTAGTCCTTTACGTCTCTCAGCCTCTGGATAAGTTCCTGAAGCTTCTGATTTTGACAATTTTGTCGTTTTCTGTCAATTTGAGCCAAAAACGTCGGCAGGCTCAAAATTTTATGTGACAAACTGCCAAATGCTCCTGGAACTTTCAGAATTTGTCAATTTTGCCTGAAACTTCTTAATTTTGTCATTTTTACCTCAAACTTTTAAATTTTGTCATTTTTATGGAGTTTTCTTTTTTTCTTTCAAACATACACATATACACACATATATCAAATCTTCACAAAACAAAACAAAAAAAATATATATATATTTTAAACTAAAAAAAAATTAGTAATAATAATAACAATAATAATAATAATACATTTTTTTATTTAATTTTTTTTATTTAATTTTTTAAAATTATTTTAATGGCCGGACGAAATTGGGTGTCAACAATCTGAAACAAAAAGAAAAGAAACCATCCAATGAGTCACAGTTTTTAATACAGTAGTTATATAGTAGAAGGAACAAACATTGATATAAGAGGTACAACCAACAGAATATAAAACAACAAGTGATACAACAAATAACTAAGAGAGAATTCTAAAAGAACAAACAGTAAGACGTAAAAGTACAGAAAATAACATGGAAAAGAACAAACACTAACACGTAAAAGAATAAACAAGAAGAAATAAAGAAGACTAAAAGAACAAACAGTAACATGCACATATGGTCAAAGTACAGACAAGAACGTGCAAAAGAACAAAGAGTAACATGTAAGAGAATAAAAAAGCTAAAAAAAAGGATTCTAAAAGAATAAACAGTAACAAAAGAAATGATATGTACATATCTTTCAGAATAAAAGAACAAGAGGCAACACATAAAAGAACAGATAGATTGACCAGAGATTGAGCGACTTACGAGTGCACTTCTTATTTTCCCGTATCTTGCTTCAACTGGTTGCAGGTTGTCAATTGACCTGACTTTTCTTGCTTTCATATCAAACACTATAATGAAGAAGTGTTCGTGCTGGATGACAGGAAAGAAAATCTACATCAAAGTAAAATTATATCAAATAATAGACACTAACATAAGTGGAATAAACATAAAAAATACATTCTACCAGTTCATATTGTTCCAGTGGTCGTAAATTCTGGCTTGCAGTCCAGTTTTTCAAAGTTTCAATTCCCGCTAGTTTAATCTCGTCAACAACAACTTTTTCCTTCTTCTTTTTCTTTGTCCCATTATCCAGGATATTCAGGGCAGTGAACTTGTGGAAATGAGCAGAGAGACACGGAAGAAAAAGCACCAACATGCAAAAGGACAGACAGAAGCATAAAAAAGAATAAACAGTACCATAAAAAAGAACAAACAATAACATGCAAAAAAAAAATGAATTAGAGCAGTGGTTTGGGATTACTGATAAGAAAGGAGTGATGAAAGCCCTTTTACTGTGAGGACTCTGGTTTTCCTTCATGTTTAGCAGGGCTGTCCACACTTGTACAATTTGTACTTCAACGTAACCTTCACCAATTAATGTTGCAAGTATGTCCGTTGGAACTGAATTATCAGAAATTTGAATCAAACTTGAACTGCAGATTATAAATCACAAGCAATTTATACAATGGACTAAAAAAACAAACACGCACTTCTAAAAGAACAAACAAGGCTTTCTAAAAGAACAAACACAAGGTTTTCTAAAAGAACAAACACAAACTGTAAGTTTTTCAGTAAATTTGCAGGAATAATACCTTATTGAAAGTGCCTTTTCCACAGCTCTAATTTCAAGGTCTGTAAGGTTTTCAGTAGGTGCATGTGCAGCATACTTTCGGATGAATTCATTCTGAATGAAGTTGATGTCTCTGGTAGGCATGGTAGCTTCCTCTGGTTCTTTGGTTTGTTCATTCAAAGTATTTGGTGGAGGCCTCAATATTGGGAGCTCAGTTAGGAGTTTTGATATGGGAGAGTTTGGAACAGCATTATCAGTTTGAGAGTCTGATAGCAATGTGAAGTCTGGTATTTCATCCAAGTAACTCACAGGTTCTGCAAAGAAAATGTAGAAGATCATTTGTAATGCAAAAAAGAAAACAATCATTAACAAAATTAATAGTGAGAGAATATAAGCTTACTCTTATTTGTCTTTTATTGTTTCTTGGTCTGAATAGCAATCGATTCTTCATGTACAAATGGTAAAAGAACAATTAGTAACTCATAAAACAACAAAAAGTAACTCATAAAAGAACTTACGAGAACATACCAGCTGGTTGGCCTCCAAGAATTGATTCATGTTGTTCTTTCAAAATATTACTGTGATGATCATGTTCCTCCAGATCATCAAAACGTAAATCACCTTCATCTTCATGTAAATATGGTAAAAGAACAATTAGCCACACATAAAAGAACAAAGAGTAACACATAAAAGAACAAAAAGTAACACATAAAAGAAAGAACAAGAAAAAAAGAACATACCAGCTCGTTCATGTTGTGTTTGACCTCTTTTTCCTTCATGGCATGTATGAAGTGATTCATGTTGTTCATTACCAGACTTGCGTGAAAAGAGGAACGTAATCCTCTGTTTTTTTGCATGTTTTTCTTCAACAGGGTTTTCCAGAGCTTTGTCAACTCCTTGCCCCCCTGGTTGCTCTGCCTGTGATTCATGCTGTGCTTCATTGCCTCCTTGCTCCCCTGGTTGCTCTGCCTGTGGTTCATGCTGTGCTTCCTTGCCACCTTGCTTCCCTGGTTGCTGCAAATCATCATCGTCATCACTGTCATGATGATCTTGCTGCAAATCATCAGAACATAAATCATCTGCACTTATCTGCTCATCCTCTTCTTCCCCATCATCATGAAACCCTCCTTTACGCACGCTCTCACAGCTGTGTCTCTGTGGTTGTGTGAATTGTTCTCTTGCACGCTCCCACAGCTGTGTCAACTCATGAATTTGGTTGAGGGCAGTTGAACTGAACTGAGAGTCAGATGGCCCTTCTTGTGCAGATGTCCTCATTGCCATGTATTCAGCAATGGTTGTTGTCTGATCAGGGTAGGCATCCATGGCATCTTTCATGGCCTTAAACAAATCCCGATTGGCATCCGCAGCCCTCTTTGCATGCTGTAACACAGCATCAATAAGTTCCTCAAATCTTTCAAGCTCTTGCGAGGCCGATTCTCTCTGTGCATTTTCCTCAGCCTCTCTAGATGTGTTTTGCAAGTTTTCCAACCATTTTTGTCTGACAGTAGCAACCAGTGTATCATCCGCCACCTAAACATAAAAAACAATGGTAATGAACAAAGAGTAACATGTAAAATTACAGACAAGAACGTGGAAAAGAACAAACATTGATATAAAAGGTACAAACAACAGAATATAAAACAACAAGTGATAAAACAAATAACAAACAGATAATTTTAAAAGAACAAAAAGTAACATGTAAAAGAACAGACAGGAACGTGGAAAAGAACAAACACTACCATGTAAAAGAATAAACAAGAACAAATAAAGAAGCCTAAAAGAACAAACAGTAACATGTACATATGGTCAAAGTACAGACAAGAACGTGCAAAAGACCAAACAAGTAAGAGAATAAAAAAGCACAAAAAAGGATTCTAAAAGAACAAACAGTAATGTGTAAAAGAACAAAAGAGAACAAAAAAGAAGAAAGAGTGTCACATTTCCCAGTCCAAAGGAACCTGCAGCTTTTTCTTGGTTGATTCTTTGGATGATTAATTTGTTGTCTCATCCAGACACTCTTGGTATCTGCCTAGCAACAGTTGGTTGTCCCTTCATCCAAAATCTGTCAAAGTATAGTTGCTGCGGATGAATTTTTTAGAATTAGTTAGTTGTAACAATAGCGACCTAACAATGTTATGACATGATAAGAGGAATACCTGAAGTAGAAGTGTGCATCCACCAATGTTGGCCATTGAACTTTTCTGCTTGTATTTTTCTACTGATGAAACAAGAGAATCAATCAAGTACTGAGCCCAGTTCATATTCTTGACAAGTGACAAATCCTCTGTTGCTTTCACAACTTTCCATGTGCAGTCATTTGCTTTTGCTGTTGGAGCAATCAAATGTGTAACAACAAAGACAATAAAGTTCCTCTTGAAATTGTCCCCTCCCTCAATGTCCTGAAGAATTGCTTCCCTTAGTTGCCTCGGGTGTGGGGATTTGCCACCAAATTGCTGCGCCCAAGAAGCAAATAAGGGTGCTCGATCAGAGTTTGGTGTGAAGAACGTGTCATATGTTGGCACAGTTATTTGCCCAAAGGGTATCCCAAACAATACATGGGCATCAGCAGCGTCAATCTCATCTCCCTCTTGTTTGGAATACATAGACTCGAAGAGTTGCAGTCAAAGGCGGAGATTAAAAATGTCATCAGCTCCTGCCTAATAGTGATCCCGGGAAAATGGAAAAGCTTTTCAAAGCCAAGCTCCACAACAGCATTTTTCTGGTCAGGGTTGTTTGATATTATTTGCATAAGCTCATGAACTTGCAATGCAGAGCACCTGGGTGTAACAGATGACCTGCAAACAATGAAAAAAAAAAGAACAAACACTTGAGTACAAAAGAACCAACAATACCTTCTAAAGGAACAAACAGGCACTTCTAAAAGAACAAACAACCAAAGGAACAAACAGGCCAGTTGTAAGCAAAAAAGAACCAACAATGCCTTCTAAAGGAACAATCAGGCACTTCTAAAAGAAAGAAAACACAAAAGAAAAAATAGGGCTGCTCTAAGAACAAAAGAACCAACAATGGCTTCTAATGGAACAAACAGACACTTCTAACAGAACAAACACACAAAAGAAAAAAACAGGCCTGTTGTAAGCACAAAAGAACCAACAATGCCTTCTAAATGAACAAACAGGCAGTTCTAAAAGAACAAACACACAAAAGAACAAACATGCCTGTTGTAAGCACAAAAGAACCAACAATGCCTTCTAAATGAACAAACAGGCAGTTCTAACAGAACAAACACAAAAAAAAAAAAAAAAAAAACAGGCCTGTTGTAAGCACAAAAGAAAAAACAATGAATTCTAAAGCAACAAACAGGCAGTTCTAAAAGAACAAACACACCAAAGAACAAACAGGGCTGCTGTAAGAACAAAAGAACCAACAATGGCTTCTAATGGAACAAACAGGCACTTCTAACAGAACAAACACACAAAAAAAAAAAAAAAACAGGCCTGTTGTAAGCACAAAAGAACCAACAATGCCTTCTAAAGGAACAAACAGCCAGTTCTAAAAGAACAAACACACAAAAGAACAAACAACCCTGTTGTAAGCACAAAAGAACCAACAATGCCTTCTAAAGGAACAAACAACCAGTTCTAAAAGAACAAACACATAAAAGAACCAAGAATGCCTTCTAAAGGAACAAACAGGCACTTCTAAAAGAACAAACACACAAAAGAACATACAGGCCTGTTGCAAGCACAAAAGAACCAACAATGCATTCCAAAGGAACAAACAGGCACTTCAAAAAGGACAAACACACAAAAGAACAAACAGGCACTTTAAGAAAACACGAGATCTAAGACGCACAAACCTCCTCAAAAGAACAAACACATTCACATTTGAAGAACATAGAGGAACATACGAATACCGTTAAAAGAACAAAAAAGAGAGATACCTTTGATTCTTGATTTCTTTTGACTTCTTTCCAATTTTTTTACTCCTCGTAGATTCTTGTAGTTCGTCTTTTGCAGCCGGTCTGATTTTCTTTTGTTTTTCTTGTTCCCCTTGTTCAGAAGCTTTTCTCTTTTTTGTCGCTCTGATTATCGACTTTCTGCAGGGATTAAATACGTTTATGGTGCGAAAGAACGACAAACAATGGAAGATGCAACAGGTTAGATGTACTTACAGTTGCTCACTAAGCGTTTCTTCTTCCTGCGATGTCATCGTCGTTGTTTATTGTCGGCTTGTTTTCTCTCCGGCATTTGAACGGAAAACCGAGTGTTGTGGCTGAATGGAACAGTATGCAACGATTCGTCGACGACGGAACAGAAGCTTCTCGGAGAAGTTGAAATGTATCGGTTTTCGCGCTCAGATATTTATTGGATGGCATGAGATGTAATTTCGAGAGATTTGGACGCGGTGGCACGCCCGTAATTTCATAGAAATTGTAGCGCGTCTGCCGAATGTTAGTTTCTAATAGGTAGGGGTTGAAGTGACAATAGTTATATAGTAGAAGGTAGGCTTATGGCATAAGCCAGGCTTATGCAATCAGTACTCATATATATATATATATATATACTGTTTCTAGATTTAATTTCCTGCTACTCATTCTAATGCTCCATAGCGAATATATACAAGTTTTTTCTCGAACAAGGGTAGTTATTAATCTTAATTCCCCAAAAGGGGTCATTTTAATCTTATTTACCTTATATGGGTTATCCTAGCAGCACTAAACGGAAAAAGTTCAATAAATGTTAACTAGGCCCAATTCATTTCGCGTTAACAGTATCTGATTAACCCGTTTTTTACGTTCTGGCTCGGGTCGGACCCACAACTCGGCTTGAATAAAGATTAAATCAAATCCGGAGTTCACTGGATCCTGTGATTCATCCTTCATCACTGCAACTTCTGTCCAGCAATGAATCGACAGCAATGAAGCTAAAATGCAAGAAAATCAACAACAACGTTTATGCAAAATTGAGAAAATTGACAGCAATGAAACCCAAATTTGAGCAAATGTACTATTAAGTTTCGCAAAACTTTGCAAATCGACAGCAACCTTTGAGCAAACCCATGACAACTATCAATGGCAACCTTGAACGCATATGTTAACAACAAAGTCCACGTGGTAGCCTATGTCCTCATCCGTTGCAATGTCCGCCCAATAGCCGACGTCCCCCAATGTTGCAACATCTGCCCAGTACCCAAGCAAATTGATGGCAACGATTCACCAACGATTTGCAAATCGATTCCTAAATCCATGGCAAAAGGATACCCAAATCTCAAGCAAACCCAAGATTTATCCAAACAAATAGGAAATCCAAACCAGAAACAAGCAATTGGAAACACCGGCCTTCTAGTGATCAAAGCAAACTAGAAACATGAATCGTAGAACAAATTCGGAGCAAAACTTTGAGCGATCGGCCAGTGGAACTCTAACACACATCTTTTGTATTGAAAGTTTTTAGATGGAGAAAGAAGCAGTTAAGGGTGAAGCAACGCAGCGGTGCGGCAGCATTCAATAAAACGGGGGAGAAGCACTAGAGTGGCAGTGTTGTAATTTTGTGATATTGGAGGCCTAAATATTTTGAGTTGAAATTGCAGCTTGGTTCAGTACAATTAATAGCACGTTAAATTGACCCAATTAATACAAAACGAACAGGCGGTAACATCTCAAAACTTATAGCAAAATGGCAGATAAGTCATTTTGTTTTCTTTCCTTACAACCATTTTATATTATTCAAACAAGATATTACTCTTTCTGTCCCATTTTGATGGTTCATTTTTTTTATACAGAGATTAAAATGTACCCCCTTTATCTAAAAAAGAATGAAACGTATTTTTTTTTGGATGATCCATAAAGAATAAAATTTTTCCCATTTTAGAAAATTTTCAACTTCTAATTTACCTTACTACTTTCATTTAAACTCCCATTACACAAAACCTAATAAATAATTTTTTTTAATATTCATTTATGCTCTCATTGCACAAAACTCAAAAAGGAATGTTTTCTTTTTTAATCATTATTTAAAGTTTTATTATACAAATAACTTAATTTCCATACCCAAAAAAAATGTTTCAATTAAAACAGGATAGAGGGAGTATATAATTCATTTCAATTAAAACAGAACAAAGGGAGTATATAATTTATGTTATTCTTTTCACTTTTACCCCTAAAGATCAAATTAAAAAATTCATTTTTGTCTGTGTAATGATAATTTAAATGATAACTAATTTTTTTTTGGGTTTTATGATAAAAGAATTTAAAGATGGTAGTATGATAAATTAGATGTTAAAAATTTTTTAAAGAGAAGAAACAACCAATCCTTTTTTGGAAATAACAAAAAGAAATATTTATCATCTTTTTGGAGATAGAGTGAATATAAAATAATAATAGAAACTTGTAAAGTATTTCATTTTTTATAGTAATTTTTTATCAATGATTTTGAATTACTTTTTATAAATTAAAAATATTTTTAAGAGAAAATTAATAAATACTTTTAAGTATTTTTCAGAGCTTAGCTTTTTGAATGATACTATACAATATCTCAAGAAATATTTTAAAATAGAAGACAAACACTAACAGAAGAAATTGTAAGATTGAAAATCATGTTCGTGAATGAAAGTCCAATTTCATCTTTAATGAATTGTCGATTGTGTACAAAAGAGTTTGGGAGAAGATATATGACTATCTATTAGTGCATCATCATAGGAGTAGAGACGTTAGTGGGGGTAGATTTAGACATGTTTAGCTAAATTCTTACCACCTTCATTGGATTTTTAGTGGATTTAGTAAAGACTTATAGCTTCCTCATGAGTAAGTAGATTCGGGCATTGTAAAACTTGATCAAGTTTTGTTTTTTGTATTAAGTAATTAATCCAATTACTAAGATAATAGTAGCATCTTAATGCTAAATACCTATAGTTCATTGGAAACAAATGTTCATTTTTAAATGGTGTAAGAACAACAAATGTCATAAAAACAAATTATTATAACTTTATTTGGTCTAGAAACCATATCTTACATTTAAGTAAGCTAATTGGAGAGGGTTGTGGTAGGGTAGACTAGAGTTTTTAGTTAAGTGGATTGGGAAATATGTAATGAATTATTATTATTGTATTCATTTTCTCTCATAGAAAAATAAATATTTCCACAATCTAAAACATCGTATTTTGGTAAATAAGAATTGTGATTTAAAATAATTATAACTTTTCTTAAAAAGAGTATTTTTTTTTAATTTACAAAATTGTTCAAAAATAATTTGAAAGTAAAATACTTTGTAAGTTTTTATTAATGTTTTATAACACTCTGTTCGAATTATACAAAATGATTGTAAAATAGAAAAATAAAAATTGTGACTCATCTTACCTTTTTGCTATAAATTTTGAACTCTTGTTAACATTTTGTCAAATTTTTCCATTAAAATTGATTAAGTAGTGTCAGAACAACCCCTATTTAGTAAATAAGATTAAAACTACTCCTATTAGGAAATTAAGATTTGTAACTACCCTTATTTGTAAAAAAACTCTAATATATACAATTACACACACATGCGCGCACGCGCATACACTAAATAACAGTTTGATTTCCCTGTAGAGGTACAGTAAAATATTATGAACAGTATTTGGCCCAGTATAGGATGTGTTTAAAGTAGGAAAATGGGAAAACTGCTAAAATATGTTTCCATAACATCACACTTTATCTTTTTTGGCCCCCAAACTTCTTTTTAAGACAATTGGCTCCCTAATTTATAGTATTTGCATTCCTAAAATATTGTTCTTTGTCTTCCCATTTCATAAATTTTATTTATTTATAATCAAGTTTCCAAACAACAAATTGCCGTGACAACATGCTGGCAATCCAACTAGTATATTGACTAAATGCAAGTAATTTCCTAAGAGAACAAAATTGTAATTAGAAATCATATAGGTTAGGTTTTTAGATGTGACCAAGTCTACAACAAGACATGGCAGGCGAATGGTTGGATGCTCGGACATCCCAGTCTTCAATTGGGTTTTATTTTCAAGGTATATCGTGCGTTAAATACTTTTAATTAAGGTTTATGTTTTTTAAATTTTAAAAAAATGTATACTTTTCCTATCTTTTATATCATAATATATTTTGTAAATATTTCTAAATGTGAAAAAATTATCACTCGCTTAGTTTTGATTGAAGAAGAATTGCAATCATATATATAATATATTCCAATGCTAACGCAATAGACATGACCTGAAGACTTTGGTGAAGAAGACGACAAAAACTCGTCACAAAATTTCGGAACTACAGGCAAAGGAAAGCATGGTAAAAAATACATGCGTCGCACAGTGTTTGGGGCCACGTCCTGTCGATCTGTAGCGCGACCGCGGTAATTCATGGGGATGTCAATTACCATCGTGAGATTCGTGACTTTGGCAACAAAAAACTAAAAACTAAAAAAATATATTAAAAAAATCCAATTTGATGATATATATATATATATATATATATATATATATATATATATATAAATTGAACAGATTTGGATTAGATAAGATTTGGGTAAGATGCAAATTTATACCTTAACCTGTCTAGTACATAGCTAAAAATCAAGCTATATATAATTTTCAATTATTCTCTTTCTTTTATATATATATAGCTCTTAATTTTTCTCTCTGCCTCGAGCGGTCGAGCTTCTTCTCTACTCAATCTTTGCACCAATCCAACAGAGAATATGTGTGATCTTGGGCACTGGACAGAGATTTCTTTTTAATAAACAATGTCATCCTCTTGATAAATTGGAAAATACTTAGCACGTATATTCAATTTTTTTTAAAAAAAACCTTATCAGCTAAATCAACAAACACATTAGAAACAATAAACTGCACTGCTGGTCCTTAATCTATTTCAAAGTGGTCCTTAAACTAGGAAAAGTTGCAAAGTAATTCCCGTCCATTGGTTGCATGAGTGATGCTTTTGCTGTGTTTCCTCTATTAGGCATCCAAATGATAAATGTAAAAGTTTATATTTGACAATTACAAGATACTTTTTGAAAAATATTAGTAAATGAAAATATTTTTATCCTCAAATCTTCTCTTTCTCATCCCAACTCCAAGCTCCAATCCATCGCCGTTCCGCTCCATAACTCGCTCGACGCCTACGTGGAAGGTCATCAAAACGTCTCCAGAAACATTGACTTGGTGTTAAAATTCGTAACATTACGCATCAAGTTAATGGAGCTTTGCTCGAGAGCAAATCAACATCTCTCCAATGGGAGTTTCTATATATATGGCTTAGCTTTGTTTGGATTCGATTGAGAGACACTTACTGGACGGAACGCCGTCATCGACGTTGAGGAGGATGTTGGAGAGGAACATTCCAGCTATTCGTTCGTACATCGAGAGAAAATTCAGCAAGGAGTTCATGGATTGGATGGTCGAGAACCGAGTCGTGAGTCAGAATTTGGGGCAAATGGCAATCGGCCCAGTCTCTGCAGAAGCTCTCTCTGGCTATAATTTCTTGAGTGGTACAATCGGCAATGGTGGTGACTGGTAGAAGGCCAATGAAGGTCAAACGTTTACGGGCTCACCTGTATTGGCGAACGATAGCGAGCAAGGGGGCGTAAATAATTTGTCCATTTAAGGTTGGCGCAGGAAAGAAGAAAAGAAGATTGGGCGAGAGAAAGGAGTGAGAGGTGCGATTTGGGTATAAAGAATTGACGGCGGCAAACTCGTAAATAACAATAAACTGTGGGTGCTCCGTGTTTGCAGGTGTATTTTAACCTTAGTCTAGATACATATATTCATTATCTTAAAAATTGGAAGAGGGGGGTCCTACACAAAATTTCAAGCATTGTCCTAAGTCTTAACTAATTATAGCGCCTCAAATTCTAATTAGAAAAACATTTTTTTAAAAAAGAACAAGATAAATAAATAGAGAAGAAATAATGAAAAAGGCAACAAAGGGTCATTAAGTTGTTCAGATGCCATATTTTAAATTCACCTATCTGGAGTCTCGGACACATGAAAAATGTAAGAATACGTATGGGATTTGGGATATGGATGAAAGCGGTGGCCATGGCGTCTTAAATATTTTTAATTTTCCGGTAGAAAATTAAATTAGTCCGGAAGAGATACTGCTATTAGAATAGAACATGCGCGCCGATAGATGACAGGGGACAACTGAAAAAAAAAAAACAATAGCCACATTCTCTTTGTTTATTTATTTTTTTTTTTTTTTGTAAACGAAAAGCTATGATTAATTAATTAATTAATTATGGTTAGAACGTTGAAGATTATTCACCATCCTCTATTGTTACAAGATGCTTTATTGATGGACAAAGGAGCAGGATGTAGTAATAAACAGGAGAGGAGACGCAGACACGCACCCGCAGTAGAGAATTCTTTTTGTCTACTTACACATCACATCAATATTATATTTAAAAAAAGGCCTAAATGCACTATTAGTTCTCCAACTTTTCCAACTCGCATGATTTGGTCCCTTAACTTTGACTCAATATGACTTAGTCATCAAACTTTGCAAAATCATGCGACTTAGTCCTCAAACTTTTTAAATGATGTGAGTTAGCCATTCATCCATCAGGATAAACTACAACTTTAAGTCCTAGCTTCTAATATTTTAGCAAAATGATCCTTCTATTTAAAAACTTCCATTATCACCAAACTCGTGAGGTGATAAACTTTACTAAATTGTTAAATATATAATTAACTAATTAAATAAATTACAAAAAGATGATTCAAAAAAATTATATACAATAATTTGAGAAATTTATAATTATTTAATAATTTATATTTTACTTATTTTTTTAAAAAACTACTTTGGTTGGCTATTGGAAAGGGAAAAAATATATTTTTATGCACTCCACTATTATGTTGATCAATTATTTTTTCTAAATGCAACATTAGGGACTTATGAATTTAGAGATCATTTTAGAGGAGTTTTTCTTTAAGTAGATTTAGTTTTCAAACAATTTTTCAAATTAATCTTTTTGATATTAATATTTTATGATTTAGAATTAATATACTAAATTATCTTGAAACTAATTCATCCATCGTAATTCTCATGCTAATAAAGATGATACATGCTATAACTTTCTTGGCTTTTTATCATTTCTTTCCAAAGAAAAATTTGACAAAAAAAATAATGAAGATGGTACGTATTATCATTTGTTATCAACTTTGACTAGATATAAACAAGAGTGGGAAATTTGGGGAAAAAAAAAAGTTACTTTAACCAATTAATTAGAATACTGACTATTTTTTTTTCTTTTAATGGATTCCAACTAGTATTTGTACTTGAAAAAATAAATTCAAATTAAACATAAAGAAGCCATTAATATGCTAGAAATTGAAGAAATAAAAAAGGTAAAGAAGATAAATCATCCCAAAGTTAAAGGTTGGATTGTTTTTTTTCTTTATATTTTTCATCAAATTTTTCTTCAGAAATAAATGATAAAAAGCTAAGGAAGTTATAGTACATACCATCTTCATTAGCATGAGAATTGCAAGGGATGAATTAATTTTAAGATGATGCGGTATACTAATTCTAAATTACAAAATATTAATACCAAAAATATTAATTTGAAAAATTGTTTGAAAACTAAATCTACTTAAAGCAAAACTGTCTAGAATGATTTCTAAATTCATAAGTCCCTAATGTTGCATATTTTGTATGAAAAAAATGAGAAAAAAATATTTAGAAAAAATAATTGATCAACATAATAGTAGAGTGCATAAAAAATCTATATTTTTTTCTAATAAGTCAACTGAAGTAGTTTTTTTTAAAAAAATAAGTAAAATATAAATTATTAAATAATTAAATTTTTTTAAAATTATTGTATATAATTTTTTTGAATTATCATTTTGTAATTTATTTAATTAGTTAATTGTGTATTTAACAATTTTGTAAAATTTATGAACCCACAAGTTTGGTGATAAGAGAAATTCCTAAATATAAGGGTCATTTTGCTAAAAAATTGGAAGTTAGGACTTAAAGTTATAGTTTATCTTAATAGCTGAAGGACTAAGTCGTATTATTTAAAAAATTTGAGGACTAAGTTACATGATTTTGTAAAATTTAAGGACTAAGTAATACTGAGTCAAAGTTGAGGGACCAACCCGTGCAAGTTGAAAAAGTTTATAAAAGGACTAATGTTGCATTTGAGCAAAAAAAAAAAAAAAACGTTATCATATGCCTAAATGCCCAAGGTAATAAATCGATAAATTTATTACAAATTTTGGGCCTGCTTTCCTGACATAATAGCGGGAACCACGTGTGCGTGTCGTCCTCCCGACAGGAGTTTAACAGTTCAACTTCAACCCACTTTACATTGCCCGTATACGGTACCCATGTCTCTCTCTCGCTCTCTCGCACACAATTACAAAGACAGATCATCCACAACAAACGCAAGATTGATACAACCCAATGGGTTACTCCAGTCTAAATTCAGATTACCACTTGAGCATTTCTTTGTTTCACTTTTGCCGCAACCCAAACAAACATTTAATCCACCCTTGTTGATTTCTTCTCTCAAAATAAAAACTACTAAAGTAAACAACCGTCCTGCTCCTTAATCTTATTCCTGATCTACCAAAAAAAAAAAAAAATTTAAATACATATGGCTACACCCAATAGAAACTAGTAACAATTTCCGTATCATACAACTTTTCTTCCACCTTAGACTTGGAGACCTGGACTGGGAAACTTCATAAATACAACATCGGAGCAAAAGAAAAAAAAAAGGATGTAAAAGAGAATACTCCCAACAAAAAATCTAATGTCCAGAAATGCTCATCAATTCCGTGGTTAAGGTTCACAGGTTAGTTTCTATTTCTGCTATCCGATTTCTTCGACTGTCCACACTCTCCAAATAACAAAAATGGCCTCCTTCTGCGAGACCGAGCAGGCTTTGCCTTCACCTGTTTACAGCTTAATTTGGTCAGTTCCACATAATTTGATTACTTCCCCTTTTGGAAATAGAAACACAACAGAATACCTTTCCCCTTTTGGAAAGTCTGGTGTTATTCCAGCAGAAAAGCCCACTACAACCTCCAGTTCTGGATCCAGATTCATATCCACTGTCAAAGAGCATATATCAGAGCAACTACATGCAAATTTTGACAAACACATACTTAGACGCTATTACTAATTTATGAGGCATATATAAGCAAGAACAGGCAGTGTGTTATGCAATTAATCCATAATGCACCTGTGTGCTGTAAGAGCATACCCTAATATAACCTGCCCCGATCCCAAATACAAGAGGGCTGGCATAAATTTGTCTATCTAGGAACACATAGCATAATCTACTTTGTGAAAAACTGAACACCTAAAGGACATGTTCTCAATATTATGGTGAGAATGGTAGAAATGACGTGGCCCAGTGCGCACTCAAATTGATTCTAATTGAAGCCCGTTAATTCAGTTTAATAGTCTCTGCTGATGTAGCAGTAAGTGGAATTATTTGATTAACAAGCCACGATGAGGTTCTTTTCTCATAGGATCAACTATGAATCAATTTCAGTCAGAGTCCTGTAAATTAGAACCAAGTCAGTTCCACAAGAACTGATGATTAGGTTAGAATTAAAGGAAACTGGCATTCCAAGCTGTTAACAAGCCAACATGAATGCTTTACATAGCCTATGAATAACTTCACAAAGCTGCCATCATTTTCAATTTCTGAGAATGTTGTATCAAAGTTAGGTATTTGCCTACCGTTGCAGAACTGTTGAACCTATGTGATGAATGTTCCCATGCATTCGTATAGTATGGTGGCAGCACCATGACCAAGTGTTAGAAAATTTTGCATATATGAAACAGAACTATATGCATATGGGATTATAAAACCATGGTATACCAAAGTTTGAAACATGTGCTTGTCATGAGATCAGTCAAACTTACAGGCTTTCTTTGCTGATATTGCCATCATGAAGTAAGCTTGGGGATACGGGATGACTATCATGCCGTCGGCTGATTTGACCTTTCTGAAGGCTTTTTCCATCATTAAGTTTCAAAATGTTAAGCTCATGATCCAATTCATCTTCCCATTCCTCAGATGAGAATGCTGATGACTTTATTGACGCCAAATTACTTGGACGACAAGCTTCTTGAGGAAGGATCTGATTCTTTTCAGGTTTTAAATTACTCAATGATCCAGGAGTACCTTTCTCAGCAGCTTGCAACCATGCAGTTTCTAGCCTCTGCTCACGGATGATAGATTCTATTCTCTGCATGGGAACCTCTTCCCTGCCTTCTGTTGAACCATTGATCTCACTGGTATTACTGCCTTCTGCATGTAACTTGGCCACAGTGGTAGATCGTACGGCAAGACTTGAGCCATCATTTACACTCCTCAGCTTGCCTTCCATATCACTAAGACTCCCTCTGGGTACTTTGAATGATTCTTCATGAAAGTTTAAGTTGGAGTAACCGTCCCCTGGAACTGCAGGAATAGTCATTCTTTCCTTCCTGGTCACTGTAGATGTTTCAGCCCGAGGCACACCATTGCATAGCTCCGCTTGATTCAGAATGCTGAAAGAGATACTATCTGGCAAAAAGATTATCCTAACTTCCACATTGCGTCTCATCACAATTTCAATTGAGTTTGTGATGCTACTTAAAAATCTTTCAGCCCTAGACTTGACATCTCCATCACCAAATGCTACATATGCAACTAGAACGCCTGATGGAAAAACCATGCTGGATGTAAGAATGACTAAAGCAAACAGCAAATATGATGTACAAGAAACATAGAAATTTTTCAAATGAACAGAATACCTTGAGAAAAGTTCAAACAATTGGCTTCTAAGTTCAGATTATGATCAAATGTAAACATACACAAGTTTGTGATTATACTTAAATTGCTCAGTAGAACCAAACCTGACAGATAAACTTCCAACTATTATCACATATTTTAAAATTTCTAGAGCTATCATCTATCATTCACAATAATATAGTTTAATTGCTTCATGCACATGTCCATACAGCTCAAAGCTCAAGCTCTTCCACACAGCAAGTCAGGCTATCTAAGGTCACCATGAGATTTCAATGTAATATTCACCAAAAGTAGGGAGTTTGATGTCACAAGTTGAAACAGCAATTTTTCCATAAACATAGAATAACACATAAATCTAATGGCAAACTTACCTTCATGTTCAGAGATGGATAAAAGCTTTCCATGAGCATGAAGTAGCTGTCTAAGGGTCTTCGAATGGCATTTTGCAATACAATTTGCCCAGATGTTATCTAATCCTTCTGAAGTTTTACATGAAACTATCCCATTTTTATTCGTACTATTGTGGCATGAAGCAGGCAAGAAATCACCATTAACTATTCTATTATCTGACAGGTTTGCTTCAGAACTATAACCATCAACCTGAGAAACTGATTCTCCTTGACGGCTGTAAGTTTTATTCTGTAACAAAAAAGAATTCGGTTTCAAATTCATATAATGAGGTCCTAAATTCTGCCTGTAAACTATAGCCTCTGTTGAAATGCTTGATGGATCATCTTCTGTGGTCTTGGAACTCTGCCTCCTGCTGCTTCCTGACCGAGTGAGATCTGGTGATGGTGATGAACCAAGCTGCAACAGAGTTGCGGTAAACCATGTTGAGCGTTCACTTGAATCCCTTAGCTGTTTCTCAGCCTCTGAAAGTAGCTTTAATGCATACTTTAATCTCTCCAACTCGGACTCTGTCACTATGGATCACCGACAAATCCAAGCAGAATTAATACAAGGGCTACAACTTATTGCATGCATATATAGAAAAGACAGTGAGCACATTGTGGTACTGAAGTCAGTGAGATAAAATTTAACATACCTAATAGCATTAAGATTTAAGGTTCACCTTTTAAGTGCAGTTAGTGCAATGAATGGAAGTCTAGTGCGTATGAAGCAAAAAAAAATTAAATGCAAGTACATGATTCAAAATCCAATCACGGGCAATATATTGACATGAAGACGATCAAGAAAATAAGGACAATTCTGCACCAGATATCTTAATGTGGATACCTTTTGGGGAAAACAGGAAGGCACGGACCAGTCACTAAGCTATATGTTCTAGCATGCCTTACAATTCTCTTTTTCTTTTGATGGTAAACAAGCTAGAATATCAGTTTATACCACAACTCTCATTAGTTTCTTCTCTTTTTGAAATTTTAAACTCATCATACATGCAATCAAAACTGAGAACTCCATCAATCTCCTAGAGGGCACATTCAATGGAAAAAGCTTGAACCCTTTGACTACCAACATGGGAAACTAAACAAATGAAAGAAGTGCGAGATTTGGAAGCAATGCTCACAATTCCGACCACCAAAGAGCAAATGGCTGTACTTGGAATCAGCATCCCTGTAGGTTCCAGCAATCACATCTGTAATAAGGCTGGCAAGTTGAGACATTAAAAATATGGGATCAACTCCAGAATCCATCAACTCTCTTGCCCTTTTCACAGTTTCAGCAGTATCTGATGACATTGCCAATTCCAGAAGTTCCAGCAGTTTTTCATCTGGAACAACCCCAACCTAGAAAACCCACACATCATAAAAAAACAAGCTAAAATAACCAACTGCTATTGGAAAAATTTAAAAGATCACAACAGTTCCTCCGCACATCTTGGACTAAAATTTAGTCAGGCAAAGCTCGACATTAGTTGGGATGGGCCACAGAAATAAAAGTCTCCAACCCATTTGATTATTCCTACAGTTTTCATTAATAGTTCTAAAATTTAGTAGTAACTTAATCATGCAGTTGTGAAACGGCCAAAAGGAAACATCTGTTAGGCAACTCACAAGTTCATTCACAAGAGAAGTTGTAATTCTTTTCCCCAGCAGGCTTAGCTGGTCTAGCATTGTTTCAGCGTCTCGAAGTGAACCATCTGCATTCAATGTAATTAATTCTAATGCATCTGATTCCACATCAAGATTCTCACTAGCACTAATTTTTTTCAAGCGTGCAATGATGTCTTCATCTTTTATTCTATTGAAAAGGTATTTCTGACACCTTGATTGCACAGTACGTGGAACATTGTCAAGATCAGTTGTTATGAATATGAATACAACACGAAGTGGAGGATCTTCGAGAAATTTTAGAAGTCCCAGCCACGTCTTAGATGGCAGCAAGTGACACTCATCGATGACAAAAACCCTGTAGCGTGAAGAGCTTGATGGGAGACCCATTGAGAGGTTTTTTAAGATGTATCTAATCTTGTCAATTCCCCTTTTATTGGTGCCATCAACTTCCAAAAACTCTGCAGTTTTCCCAGACAGGAAATCAGTGCATTCTCTACAGTAGCCACAAGGCTTAGCGTCTTCTGTGCCAAGACAATTTAAAGCAGCTGCAAAAATCCTGGCAGTAGATGTCTTCCCTGTCCCACGAGGACCTTGGAAGAGGTAAACAGGGGCAACCCTTCCCCTTGTTACAGAAGTTGTAAGGGCTTGCACCACAATACTCTGCCCAATCAGTTCATCGAAAAACATTGGCCTATATTTTTGGCTTAAACTCCTGATGTTTTCTGGTGAACTTTCCTCATCTCCGGCAGTATGTGCTACAATTTCCAGTCCATCCTGGCTCCGACAGCTTGCTGACCATCTTCTCCCATCCAGCCTACTTAGAGCTTCCAGATCAAGCTCCCCAAAGTTCGTGGATAACTCATCATCACTGAAACCAGTTCCAATGGATGAGCCACCTCTTCCATTATCACTACTGGTGAGCAATGGAAGTAGCCCTTGAGCACTCCTGCCAGCAATCCTCCTCTGATTTGAAGATGGAGAATGTCTACGTTTATGGTACATTGACTGACTACCACAAAGAATACTACTTCCTTTACGCCTTAAAGTATCTGAAAGGGAGGGAGAGTAACATTTACCACATGATGCTCTATTTCTTGGTGTACGTTTTGACCAATAGCAAGGAATACCACAGCCCCGTCGACCTGGCAAATCCAAAGGATCATCCACCTCGTCATCCGCATCCATTAAAGAACCTGTGGTTGCATCCCAAGAACCAACAGTGCTTGGGCAGTTATTCAAGTACCTATTGTAAGAGCTCGTGGACAATGCTGGTGTGCTATAAGAATAAGAAGAATCCTCCTTTCTACTGGTTTTTAAGAATCTAGATGATGACTGAGACCTGTTCCTCTGCTTCAGTTTCAACAGCAATGGTGAGGCCCCAGAAAACTTGCCCAAATCCTCAGAGTTACAATAATCTTCAGTGTCATCAGATTGCTCAAGAAAGCCATCCCCTGGTAAAACTCCATTCATCATAGGACGATCACTGAGCAAACTTCTTGAAGCAACCGATTTCCTACCAACAACAATCTCCTTCTGTTGTTGTCTGGACAACACATCCAGATGACTTACATTTTTGCGACCCTTTTTCTTCCCTCTCAGCACCCTTTTGCTGGAAGGTGTACCAAGCGTCACAAGATTCGCATCTCTACACCTAAAGATCATAGAAGCCGAGCTTCTCTCCCCCAAATACGTGTCACTTCTGGAATCCCCGCCATTTCTTGCATCACTCAAGCTATCATCAACACTCCCTTGTACCCAGGAAGAGGACCTATCCCTACCCTCACCACCATCATCATCGTCACCACCACCACCACCACCACCACTACCATCATTTCTCGACTTCTGATTCAGATTCTTCCAATTGTACAAGTAAACCCTCTTCTCCCTCCCGTTAACATTGTTCTCATTGTTCTCAGTTCGAGCAGGAAACTGAGCTAAACCCAAACGAGCAGCCCCATTTTTACCCAAGCCCTCACTGCTAAACTGATTCCTCAAAACAGCGGAAGTAGAAGCCGAACCTGTTGCCGCCGCCGCAGCAGCAATAGCCGCAGATCTAGACGAACTGAGGGGCGACTTCCAGGAAGAAGACGTCCCGGGGTCCCGCAAAACCCTCGCAGCCTTCCGGATTTGAGTAAGCTCCTTCTTCAAGTGAAGATCAGACACCTTGATGTCAGGCATTTCTGGGCCTAATCGTGAAATGGGTACTGGAAAGCACACCCAAGAAAGCAACTTGAAATCAAGAGCAGCGACCCCAAAGCAAGAGCGTCATTTTCGAAAATTATTTTTGGATCATATAGATCTGACAGGTTTCAGAAGCTTAGCTTTGATTGCGGGTACAGATTGTGGGGCTGAGAGAAGAAGAAAAAGCGATGAAATGAATGAGAACGGAGCCAGGTCCGCCCCCGGCTTCGGCTCATGAACGTGATAGTGTTGCTTTGAGTGATTTGTTCTCTTAGCAACCCAAAAAAAAAACAAAAAAACTTAACTTGGCGCCCTAAACTTGAGTTGTGGAAAGTTGAAAATTTGGTTGTTGTAATCAAACTTTTGGAAGAAATCGAAACTCCCTCCTGGCATGCGGACCCGGTATTATGCTGTCTTCTACTTCCATCCTCCTACCTCGAGAAACTGGCTATTTTGTTTATAATAAAAATTTGCTAAGTACATTTTTTCTTATGCTTTAAATGTCAGGAAGGGGGAACCATTTGATCACCTCCGATGTCGATGGGTATCTCATCAAATATTCATCTAGTTACCTCCGATTTTATGGACAAAATATTTTTATGATTAATTAGATTTAAATTTGATGTAATTTTTAATTTTTCATCCACCGATGGAATTAATTAGGATGCATATTTAAGATTCATTAGCCCCACATTTCACCTATGTGTGTGTGCGTGCACGTAACATATTAGTATGTGGTAAAATAAAAGTACAATGAATAAGTTATATAAAATTATGAATAAATAAAGGTTGATTTAATAAATAAGGTAAAATGAATGTTTCTAATAGTAACAACTATATGACTATGTATGGTATAATTTAATAAAATTGTGGTTATGGAGGTGTGATAGGTTGATGGATTTTACCCAACTCAACCATTTTAAAATTGGTAAGATATAAATGTAAAAATTATCCGCCTAGCGGATGATGGATAGGATGCAGGTATGGCATCTAAGGTAACGAGTAAGATGTGAAAATACCCTCATCCGACTCATTGACATCCTTACTTATTGCCGTATATTTCTTTTTGTCTAGAGTTACATGTCCTGAGTTTAAATCCTTAAATCAAGAGATACTACATAATAATGGCTGTCATTGTTATTGGAGAATCAATCAACAACTACCCAATGTTCCAATGACTTCATTTTGGTTACAGTTACTACATGGAGCATTTAGTTAAACACAAATGTCATATTTAGTCAAGTTACTTCAAATATTGCCAATGTTTTATTTATGTGTGACCAAGAACTGGATATAGTTAATCAAGCAATATTTATGAAGCTCCACCACCGTTAACTTAAATGTGATTATCTTAAGCTCATGGTAAGAATTTTGAGTTAAATGGAATATTCCCAAAAGCCAACAATTATCTTGAATGATGCAGATTGGAATAGTTCTTTCACATTTGGTGCCTTTGGAGTTGAAGTTTTATCTCCATTAGCCCTTCTCGAGCTTACTATAAGATGCAAATCTAATGGTAATAACTTCTATATTTATGGTAGAACTCCATGTCATTATTCAAGTTTAGTGGTGGAAGATAAACTCTAACTATCGTCACATTATTATCCTCACTAGTTGTCTTATTTTTTTTATACATTAGTGGCAGCAAACCGATTCAATTGTCCTATCTTCTTTAATCTTAAATATTCTCTTTCTTATCTTTACACTCAACTATTGTATATGTATGGTAGTATTTAGGACTGACAACCGACATGCCCAAGAGACGACTATGAATGCTCTTCATGGATATTCTCTCTCCTTATATTTCTTTTCTTATGAATATATATATTAGAAAAACTATGATTAGTCATAACATTGTGATTCTCATATTAATATTTCTTAGACTCCACTTGTCAGTACTCAGTAGATAAGCAAGTAAAACATAACCATACAATTTTTTTTTTAAGTCACCATATAGTAATTAATTCAGAATTACTATTACCCAACTATATAATTATATTATTGAATCCTATGTTACATTATTACTTAAATGTATTAATTTTTGTATTCGTCAATGAGATGGAGATAAGAAATCAAGACTTTATTCTCATCGATCTCATTCCATGGCAAGTAGGAGTGTTTGTGGGTCAGGTATGACTGGGTTTCGGTTCAACTTGATCTACCCGCACAATTGATCAAATTCCCCAATTCACTATCCAACCATATATACAAATCCTTTAAATCATATGACAACCTGAACTGCACCAAAAAAAAAAAAGGTTCGGGTCGGTTCGGTATGACAAGGTTATATATTATCCTATAAGTCAACACTTTTTATCCCAAATAATTATAAATAAGTAAAAAACATACAATTATACTTCAGGTTTTAATTTTTACAAAAAACATTTTAATTCAAATAAAATTTCATGTGTCTAAAACTCTCAACAAGAAGACAAGTCAATTGTATAATACAAAATAAAAAAAATAAAAAATGAAAAATATGGTTTAAACCTACTTTGGTTTCAAATAATATTGATATTAATAAGTAAAAAAGAAAATTTAGCTACAAAACCTCACACTCACTGCCATACATTTATATATTAGAAACAAATATCAACTTGTAATAACCTGTATAAGTAACTATATAGTCTAACTCTTTCCTCTCTGTGGCAACGTGTGGTTCGTTTTCGGGAGTCGCCACCAATCTGTTTATGTTTAGGTCGATTGGTTACCTAAAATATGGTCTGCGAGAGTTCGGGGGTTCGGGAGTACGGTTACGTTAAAACAACTTTGTTAAAACGCCCAAAAATTGGTACCTTAGTTGATTTTAATTTTGTTTCACTTTGCTTTTAAATAAATTTCAGTTAATTTTCAATCTAGAATTTTTAACTGAATTAATCGGATGTGGGTTTTTGGTAATTAATTTGTATAGAATTTTATACTTCCGAACCATGGACTCTGCCGAGTCATTTGGACACGGAAGATTTGATTCCGAACCATGGACTCTGCCGAGTCATTTGGACACGGAATTTGGTGAAATTTTAAACAATTTTATCCATATTGTGAATATGGATTTTTATCTTTATATTTATTTAATTTATTTAGTTAAAAAAAGGTTGATATTTTTCAAACCGTAGATCCTGACGGATCATCCGGATATGGAAGTTAATTTAATTTATAGTTAATTATTTAATTCTTATTTTTATTAATTATTAGTTTAATTACTAATTCGTAATTCTTTTTGTTTATGAAATTTTTAGATTTATTAATAATCTAAAAATTTTATTTTTTTATATTTTATATTTTCTTTTCTTTTCTTTTCTTTTCTTTTCTTTCTTTTCTTTCTTTTAGTTTTCTTATTTAATGAAAAAATTTTATTATCTATTTTTCTTAAATAATTACTTGATTTATAAAAGAAAAATAATTAATTTTTAATTGGTTAATTTTTTTGATAAAGAAATTAAAGAGTTAAAAAAAATATTTTATTTTATATTTATTCTATTTATTTGATAAAAGAATAACAAAAATGAAATTAATCAAGAAAACTAAGGATTTATATGTATATTGAAAAATCTATATATTTATTCTTTTTATTTGATAAAATATAAACCAAAAAAAGAAATTATTTAATCAAGGTTTTATTTAATGAAGAAAACTAAAGATTTAATATTTTAAAAAATAAAGTAAAGTCTTAATATTGTATTTGATAAAAGGTGAATCAAAAGGTAATCAAAACTTTATTTATTTAATGATGAAACCAAAAATTCATATGTATATTTCAAAAATAAAAGAAGAGTCTTAATATTTATTTGTTTTATTTTTGATAAAAAAAATTAAGCAAAAATGATTATTTAATAAGGAAACTAAAAATTTATATGTATATTTTAAAAATATAAAAGTAAAGTCATAATATTTATATAATTTATTTTGATGAAAGATTAACTAAAAAGTGATTATTTAATTAAGATACTAAAAAATTTATATGTATATTTCAAAAATAAAAGAAAAGTTTTTGATATTTACATATTTCATTTTTATGTTCTTTTTATTTGATAAAAGATTTTCCTATTTATAAGTCTAAAAATACATTTAATTAATAAATTTAAAATATTTAAGAGAAGTTTAATCTGTTTTTTTATTTATTTATTTTTATTACCTTTATTTGAAATCATTTGGCTAAAGTTTTATTTGTTCAATAAAAGAATCCAAAGTTATATTTTAAAGAAATAAGTTAAATACAAAGTCTTAATTTTCATGTATTTCTTTTATTAAACATATTTTTGTTTTTTTTTTGTTTTTTTATTATTTTTACTGAATTAAAATAACTATTAAAATTAATTTTATATTATATATTTTTTTAAAAAAATTTTTATTCTCCAAGCCATTGGATCCTGACGGATCATTTGGACATGGAGTTTAAATTTTGTTTATTAAATTTTATTTTAATCATTTAATTATTTATTAATTTTAATCACAATTTTTATTGTTATTTTTCTTGAATTTTTTTTTAATTTTAAATATCATTATTTTAAAAAATATGTTTAAAAATAATTGATTTGTATATTTTTAGAATTATTTAATTATGTTTGTTTATTAATTTTTAACAAAAGGAATAAAAAGTTAACTTTGTTATCTTTAAAGAAATAATAAAAAAAACATTTATTCCAAAATAACAAAAGATAATTGGCTTTTAAAAATGATTTTTATTAGCCTTAATAATTATTCACATAAAATTCTTTTTTTTTTTTTTGATAATAACTAAATTTAAACACCTAAAAGAGACAATTAATAATAAAGTGGGGCTTTTTTGGCCATCCACAATAATTATAATAATAAAATAAAAAAATTAGTTGTTAACAACAATGATAAAAATTATCAAAAGTTAGTAAAGTTAATGGTTAAAATTAATAATAACAATAATAAAAGTTAACAAAGTTATTAAAGTTAGTTGTCAATAACAATAAAAATAAAAGTTAGTAATGTTAGTTGAGTTAATTGTTAACAATAATAACAACAATAATAATAAAAGTTAGCAAAGTTAGTAAGTTAGTTGTTAGTAACAATAATAATAACAAAATTAGTAAGTTAGTAACAATAATAATAATAACAATAATAAAGTAAGTTAATAACAATAATAATAACAATAATAATAAATGTTAGTAAGGTTAGTAAATTAGTAAGTTAATAACAACAGTAATAAAAGTTAATAATGATAATAATAATAAACAAGTAAAATATAAAAGGAAAGTTAGTAATTAATTCTCTGCAAGAATAAAATGAAAGGTTAGTGACTCAATAGAAATAAATTGAAAAGATGAAGGGCGAAAGCTGAATTTTACCTAGGAACTAAAATTTCTAATTCTCCAGGAAACGCGGACGCGCGCGAGGAAAAAAAAAAAAAAAAGTCAGAGAAGGTTTAGGTTTTCTGGAGAGGAAGAGAAGAGGGCCAGGGACCTAGGCTAATTTTTTCCCTTTTTTCTAAACGGAGCTCTAAGCTTTCTCTATATTTTTTTCTGTATTCAGCACTAAATTTGGAGGCCTATTTATAGAGGAAGTTTGGCCGAAATGTTGATGGATAAATTAATAAAAAATTTCAAACTTATCTTTTAAATTGGTAAAATGACAATTTCAGTCCTTTACGTCTCTCAGCCTCTGGATAAGTTCCTGAAGCTTCTGATTTTGACAATTTTGTCGTTTTCTGTCAATTTGGGCCAGAAACGTCGGTCGACCCAAAAATTCATGTGACAAACTACCAAATGCTCCTGGAACTTTCAGAATTTGTCAATTTTTCCTGAAACTTCGTAATTTTGTCATTTTTACCTCAAACTTTTAAATTTTGCCATTTTTTGGAGTTTTCTTTTTTTTCTTTCAAATACACACATATATCATTTTAAATCAAATATTCACAAAACAAAAATGTATTTTAAGCTAATTAAAATTTTTAGTAATAATAATAATAATAATAATAATAATAATTTTTTTTATTTAATTTCTTTTATTTAATTTCTTTTAAAAAAATTTTTATGGTCGGACGAAATTAGGTGTCAACACTCTCATTTTCTATCTATTTGCTCATTCATCTATATGTATGTCATGTTGGTCAATTTCTATACCCAACGACGAAAACTAGATGTATACAAAATAACCAAAGTCTCATGTGAATTTCTACAACAAAAAAAAAACTATAATTCAAAACAGTTGTAAATAAGTAAAAAACAAATCACATGGTAAGATAGAAAGAAGTGAGTTTTGAGCACTGTTATCGTGTTATTAGATGTTATAATTTATGAATTAGGAGAAGAAGCAGTAAGGGTTGAGTTTATGTAGGTTTTAAAATTAGAACTTGTTCTGCCTTACATGAATAACTGGGTTCACCTTTTTACTACTTGACCCAACCCCTAACCCGCATTATTATCGGTTTGATTCAATTTGGAATAACCAGTTTTATGGGTTGATCAAATTGGAATAACACCCTAATGGCAAGAAAGCATACTTCAATGTACTGATACTAATAGTTGACTAAACAAGACTTACATTTAGAGGACTGTATTTATCATTGATTTAACTCCATTTGCTGGCTTTTTGTTGTCCCCTCTCTCTTGCAACCTTCTGTTTTTCATTATGCATCGCTCCGCTTATTTATTTAGCGGTTTCCTGAGTTCTAATATATATATATATATATATATATATATATATATATATATATATATATACAAGAACTTGTTTTCCTTCGGTTTCCAGACTTTGTTTTCCTTTTTCTTTTAAGAGGCAAAGGAAAAAATAAAAAACAAATATTCCATTGAAAATTTTTCTATATTCATCAAAGTTATAAGAAATAATGTATATTTTTTATGAGTGGAGGCATTGCAATTTAGGATCTAATTAGTAGAGGTTTGTAACTTCTAATTAGAAATGTGATGGATGATTAACTAACAATTTTCCAAAACTAAACTAATTGAATTAGAGCATGAGGTATAAGCCAAACAACTAGCCCATGCACGGACATCTGACAAACTTGGAATGACACAGGGAACATCAAGAGCATGTCCCCTGTGGAAGGATGACTTGCATAAACCGAGAAATGATCCAAATTTTTTGTCCTATCTTCTCTAGTAGAATGACAAAATAGACATTCCAAATAGGGTGAGTTTATAGTCTGATTCACCTTACCTAATTTTTCATATGGTACCACTGTATTGGTTTGTGTGTTTTTTTTAGTCCAGAAAAAATAGATACTCATTAGTACATATAATGTAAGATCTCTCGAGCTCTTATATATTTATAACAATGCTTTTATGTACCACGAAAAAAAAAGGAAACAAGTGGTTTGTAATTATTGAACTAGTCTTATTAATTAACGAAAGATTGTGAAACGAACAAGGACATAATTGAGTTAATTACATCAAATTAATTCCGTTGGTATTTTAGTGTAGGGAAACTGAAACTAAAGCAAAATGCAATCACTTGGACATGTATATGCGGTCATTGGATTCTTAGGGTCACCAATCCACTGAACATGCATGATTAATTACCATGTCATATGATAGAAACTAAATAATTGTTTACCAAATTAATGAATACTTATAATGACTCATGCGAGGAGCTACATGACCTTCACATAAACTATATGATTAGAGGAAAGACTAAAACTCATCATGTTTATACAAGTCTCAAATATTGCATGAAGAACATCAATTCATGAATTAAAGAAATTAAATGAGAAAGAGTTCAAGAAGCGCACTATAGGTATGTCCCAAATCTCCATTGTTACTTATCCCAGTTACTAGTTACTATAACAATGGATTCAATCTCCACTCAATCATGCTACATTACACTACTTTGTGTCTACTAACAACCCAAAGGAAAAACACAAACCGGTGTATATCATATAAAATTATTGCAGGCGAGACCTCCATGCCTTTAAAATTAAAGGTTTGAAAAAAAAAACCCCTCCAAATGCTAAAAAATACTATGCCTAAGGTATCAAAGATTCAAAAAGTTATATACTCATCATTCGATATCATAAGAAGTAGCAGTTTTTTTTAGTCGTTAATTTTATATTCTTGTTGTTTCCTAAAAACTTATACCGTTGTTAGATTGTGAGATGCCGTTTGACTTATTATTTATTAGAGAGAAGCATCTTTCATAAAAAAAATGGATATATGCTTGAATTAGATTATTCTAAACTCAAACATTAAATATAAGATAATTGGTTTACCAAATCCTATATTAAACTATAAAGTGATTTCATTCACGGTTATATACAGTGATTTTTACATGATATGACGTACCTTAGGAACAAACCTATACATGTCTTGGCAGCATTACACTTAATGTGAACTAACAACGTTAGCGTTTTGGATATACAGTTTGTATATAATAAAAAAAAAAAAGCAACAACACAATTTTAATTTGTTTATGATAAAAAAACAAAACAAAAAAACAAAATTTTCAGCATCCGATTGGAGCCCCCAGCAGTGAATTGGTCAACAACCGACAAGTGGCAGTTAAGGATTAATGAGTTTACCTAAGGTCCAACTACAAGCAACGAACAAACCGGGCCAACATGTAGTTGGCGTATTCGACATGCTTCAATAAATCAACTCATCTGTTCTGATCAATACCATTAATCCCAATCATTCTTATCTTATTATCATGTGACGGAAGTGACTTATACATCAAAAAATGGCCGGGGTCCCGTCAGCTGAAAATGACCTATATATACCATCTTATTGGAATGTTTCCCCGCCCAAATTATCTCCATTAATATATACATTTACATGTTGAAGATAATTCAATTCAAGAATTTATAACTTTTTTTTTTGTTCACTATCAGATTGGACCTTACTAATCCAAATTAAACTGGGTTAGATATCTTTACAATATATTTTGTTATATGTTGAAATTAGGTAGTGGATATATATATATAAACTTAGAATTATATAGAGTTTTAATAGTAAGCATCTTGCATGGAAATTTTAAATTTGATTATATTTTCAAGTTTTTGTAACTCTCAATAAAATTTCAAGTTAGAATAATAAAAATATTTTATTAGATGAAAATGTTAGAAATTACAGTTCATGTAACAGAGATGAATATTTCGTTTCATGATTTGAGGCTCATTGATATCTAATAGCCACATTAGGTTCTAATAATTTTGAAATCAACCTAATTCATACCATATTTAGAGGAAAAGTTCTTCCAAAAAGCCAGAATTTACTTATTGTTTAACATGGTTCGAGTTCAAAACCTTGATTAATAAGTAGGATCACAGTCTTAAAATGAATGAAGTTCATATATAATAGGCATGACATGTGCGAATGCTGTGCAAATCATGATAAGCTTAATCCTAATATGATTGGCTGCAATCAGTTGAGTTTACCAGAAAAACAATATGCTGGCGGAAGGATTAATACCCTGTCCTCCTCCCCATTCTATAATTTTCTAATGCTAATGCCTTCATTTGGCAAAAACTATTATAAATTTATAATTAGTACTAGAAGTTGAAATAAATTATCAACAGGAGTAATATTTTTTTCAAGCTTTTAATACTAAAAGCCAATATTGGATAACTATCTTGTAGGAAAAAGTTGACATTGAGGAATGAATTGAGAAGGTTGGAGTTGAGTATTGATGATTAGTGGTTTTGTGGAATTTTTTATAGTCTTGAAGTGGATTGTTAAGAAGTGGAGGTGAAGGTCTTTCTTTAAGGGTTTGATTTGGGCTTCCAATAAGGGCTAGCGGAAGTTTGTAATTTATTCTAATCTTTAATAAAATTTCTTTGTTGCCGTTTGAAAAAAAAAAAACGAAAAACACTGCAACTAATGCTGGTGCGTCCAAAACAAAGCCATTTGATAAATGTTTTTTTCTTTTTAATTTACGTATTCGTAATTGTATGTATATATGTACCTGCAAACATTGCCCAGGCAAATCCCGTTTTATCAACACTAATTACGCTGGGGACCCTAATATAGCTGGCAACGTGAATCTTACTTGATCTCGCGGCTCCTAAAATCATAGACAACTGCCAACTTTTATTATTATTTTTTTATCTTTCAAATTTGTACAGTATTTTAAGATTCCGAATTTCATTAGAAAACTATCTAAAATAAAATGACTTATTTGTGATACATATTGGTTTGATCTATTTAACACCCCTCAGCATCTTGAGAATAATAGATTTTCAGGTACCAAAAAATATTATTAAGAAAAACATAGAGAACTCCATAGAGATCGCTTTTGTTGATCTTAATTACTGTATGTAACAAAGCTTTATCAAGTTCCACACATGAAATATTTATAAACCAGTGTTTTTATTAATCTTGCTCGAAATATATATACTATGAAATCAAATCATGTACATTTAATGGTTTTCTGAAACGTAACCAGATCTAGCTGGTCTACTGCCGTTGATGTCGCCATTGACTAGAGAAAGTTCTCATCTGTTTGTCAATCACAATTCACAAAAGGCAACCAATTCAATTCCAAAGTACACTACCGCAAGAGCAGCTGCCTCCAACTTACAAAACCTAAATCAATTGAATTAAGGGTTTCTTTAGCTTGCACAATAGCCTAGGAGACTTTGGTATATTGGTGCTTAAAGAGTGTCCAGGGTTACTTGTTAGATGAAAGCATTTGATGCTGGAATTAATTAGAGAGATCAGAGCTTGTTTGGTTGCAAAGAGTCAACCACAGTGGAAGAAAAGGGTTAAGCTCGGGCTAACTTAAGAAACGTATCTTATAGTAGTTTTTTCCGACCTTTAATGCTATATTCTTTTGAGCTCTTGGAACCTACTTCTTCTCTTTTGGGTTGTACAATCATTATATTACATGGTCCATCCCAAGATCTACTAACAACTAAGGGGAATGGAAATAGTTCTCAAGTATCACATGAAAACGGTGTAATTATTTGTCAGGAAAAGTTATTTATTCAGGGGACATTAAATAAAATTGAAAGATCCAAGTTTTTATAGTTTACACAGTTTCTAAATTCTGAGTCGAGCCCATCTAGCGTATAAAGCAAGCCCAGCAAAAGTCCATATATATAACGAAGTAACTGAAGGAAACCCGAAACGGCGCAAAAGAATGATAATTCGAAAATGGCAAGCTCACGTTTGGGCTCACTTGCTTCCAAGATCACAACCCAAGACCAGCTGAGACAGCTCCATGCCAAGCTCGTTCAAATTTCCCTCTACCGCCACAACTACTGGGTGGCGCTGCTCCTCCAACACTGCACTCGCCTCCACTCGCCGCCCTCCTACGCCCACCATGCTTTCTGCTGCCTTCCATGCCCCCATGTCCATGCTTTTCACAGCATTGTCAAGCATTGTTTCCGTTTCGGAGCCCAAGACCGAGTGGCTTCATTGTTTGTTCAAATGCGGGGCTCCCATGCGAGGCCTGATTCTAGGATTTACCAATTTGTTATCAGGTCAGCTGGTAAAGACGGGGTTTTGTTTCATGCCTCTGTGTTGAAACTGGGTTTTGGCTGTGATATATACTTGCGCAATGTGGTCATGGATGTTTATGCGAAACATGGTCCGATTGAAAGTGCTAGGAAGGTGTTTGATGAAATTTCTGACAGGACTGTTGCGGACTGGAATTCGATGATTGCTGGGTACTGGAGGTGGGGAGATGAAGCTGAAGCTTGTAGACTGTTCGAGATGATGCCAGAGAGGAATGTTGTTTCTTGGACCACGATGGTTACTGGGTATGCGAAGGGGAAGCATCTGGTCAGAGCAAGGAAGTATTTCGATTATATGCCTGAGAAAAATGTGGTTTCCTGGAATGCAATGCTCTCTGGATACGTTCAACATGGGTTTGCGGACGAGGCTTTAAGATTGTTTGATGATATGATGGAAGCTGGATTCGAGCCTAATGAAACCACATGGGTTGCGATCATTACAGCAGGTTCGTTGCTCGCTGATCCTTGTCTTGCGGAGTCACTTGTGAAAGTTCTCAAGACAAGGCAAGTTTTCTTGAATTGTTTTCTAAAGACTGCCCTGCTTGATATGCATGCAAAATGCGGCAATCTTGAGACTGCTCGTGAAATTTTTGATGAATTGGGTGTGCACAAGAATCACGTTTCTTGGAATGCCATGATATCAGCTTATACTAGGGTAGGTGATTTGACTTCAGCAAGGGGCCTTTTTGATAATATGCCTGAAAGGGATGCTGTATCGTGGAATTCGATGCTTGCTGGCTATGCCCAAACTGGGCACTCTGTTATGGCAATTGAACTCTTCAAAGAGATGATTGCTGATGGGAACCCAAAACCAGACGAGGTTACTGCAATTATTGTTTTCTCTGCCTGTGGAAATCTTGGCACTTTAGGAATTGGGAATTCAGCTGTTACCTATCTCATTGAAAACCAAATAAATCTTAGCATTTCAGGATACAATTCTTTGATTTTCATGTACTGTAAAGGTGGTAGTGTGAAAGATGCCAAGAGAATATTTAATGGTATGAGAACACGTGATGTGGTTTCATACAACACAATGATTGCAGGATTAGCAGCCCATGGCCATGGAACTGAAGCCTTACAATTGATGTCTGAGATGAAGCAAGAGGGTATTGAACCTGACCATGTGACATATACAGGTGTTCTTACAGCTTGCAGTCATGCGGGATTATTGGTACAAGGCCGCAATGTGTTCAAATCAATAAAATCTCCACATTTGGACCACTATGCGTGCATGGTGGACTTGTTAGGTAGAGCAGGTGAACTGGATGATGCAAAGAGATTGATTGACTGCATGCCAATGGAGCCACATGCTGGAATCTATGGCTCCCTCTTGAACTCAAGCCGGATTCACAGAAGAGTTGAGCTGGGGGAGTTTGCAGCCAACAGACTCTTTGAGATTGAGCCAAATAATTCAGGCAATTATGTTTTACTCTCCAATATTTATGCTTCAGAAGGAAGATGGAAAGATGTGGACAATGTTAGAGGAGCAATGAAAAGGGTGGGGGTGCAAAAAGCAACAGCTTGGAGTTGGATTGAGCACAGAGGTAAAATACACAAGTTTATAGTGGGGGATAAATCGCACGAACGGTCAGAAGACATATATTGTGAATTGGTAGAATTGGCAAGAAAAATGGGAAAGTTTGGATACACAACTGATAATAGCTATGTGTTGAAGGATGTTGAAGAGGAAGACAAGGAAGCAATAGTAGGTGCTCACAGTGAGAAACTGGCTGTTTCTTTTGGTCTTCTGGTTAGTGAAGAAAGGACTGTCATCAGAGTGGTGAAGAATTTGAGAATTTGTTTGGATTGTCATAATTTCATGAAGATGGTCTCTTTGTTGGAAGGAAGAGAAATAAGCGTGAGGGATAATAACAGGTTTCACCAATTTGTTGACGGACTCTGCTCTTGCAAAGACTACTGGTGAAGCATGGGAATCATATCCTTCTGCGTCAATATTGATGGTTATTATGTGCTGTTGCACTTCCCTGCGGAACTTGGGCCACATGTTGGTGCATCATTCGGCTTCTGGTCTTCAGGTTCTGTAGTTTCAAAATATCAACAAGGTAAATGTGCAATTACCAAATATTTGATTGACCTATAGTATTTTTCTTTCTAGCGGACTTCTATAGCTCTTACGGCCTCCTACTGTAGGTACACATTCTTATTAAAAACATGACCTTACTAAGTTCGCATTTGTTTCATTAGACCAGTTCAGTTGCAACTCAGTACCTAATTAGCGTGTGCAAACCAGTAGGTAACCGATCCATTTATAATTACAATATGTACTCTTTTCATTGAAACCATAGCATACAAGTCTAGTTGATTAAGGTTTATCAAAGAAACTCGGAAACTCCTAATTGCACAAACCATCACAGCAACTAGAACTCATATGCCTTGACAAACGGACCATAAATCAGTCCCTATCTTTAAAACAATAATCTGAGATATGATTCATAGCCTAGAGTATATAAATGGTATTTCAGCAACTAAGGCTGAAAAGCCATTTGTTCAGGACTTGACTTCTTAATGCCACAAAACCGAGAGAGCCACAGTTTCTTCCTCCTCAAGCCAGACCAACCACAGTAGCTGTTCAGAAACATTCTAAACCAGTCTATCAGTTCTCATTAACCAGAATATAACTAATCAGTAAACATCTACAGAGACAGTTACAGTAGCTGCTTACCTGCAAAACAATAGGAAGAACAAAAATACCAGCAGCAACTAATTATCATGCTCAATCTTATCCTACAAAACAGTAAGCGGGAGTGAGTTTTCGGTAAGAAACACTACAGTAATGTAGCTTTCAGTAACCTGCAAAAATAAACAGAAAGAACAGAATAATATACAAGAAATGCAGAACTCTACGAACCTTCTGAATAAAGCAATCAGAAAGCAGCATTGCAACAGGACACAAGAACAACAGAACAACAGAATGAACAAAATGCAATCCATGGATGCATACAGTTCAGTCACATTGGACCCAGCAAGCAACTGCAGACCAGTGCAGAGAGCTCATGGAACCGTAATGATGTTGGCCAAACATCAGGGCTCTAGTTACCCTAAGTTCCCATTACGTGCCTAACAGTTAGAAGTTAGCTAAAACAGTCACAAGTCAGTTCAGTGAGTATACTCAGTAAATCCCCTCTCAAAACCATGATCATTCAATGTTTTACATTGTCTCATGGTCCCTCAACCTACCTGTTACCATGCAAAGGCTTGGTTTGCCAATGCACTTCCTGGAATTAACAATAAATTCAGGAAAGAAACCAACAGAAGGTCCATGTCCATTGCCTGTTATGCTGATCAAATTCAGAACCTGCAGGTGCTGCCCTGCCAAAACACATGCTGCCTTGCCTGAAGAAGCCCCTCCTTATGTGCAACCCAAGACCTTCCCAAATCAGATCTGATTGCTACGCCTTTAAGCTTACTATTGGCTTTCCCTGTGCAGCCTTGATACCAGAAGTTGGTTTTCTGACCAGCATTGACTTGCCTTACCGAGGAGGAAGGCTCCTCATCCCTGAAATCCAAGCCAAGATTACTAGGTTCTGAGATTACTCTGCTGCTGATCCTACGATCCACTGTACTAACTCTCCCAAATCGTCAATTCCAGTAATTCTGAAGGTTAGAAAAGATGAACGAACAATTTTTGCGTTGTTCGTTCAAGGACGCTTCTTTCATGCGAATAGTGGGGTGCAACTCCAAGCCAGTCCTTCTCCCTTCTGATTATTTCTAATTAAACCCTTGCACTTGTTCTCTGTCCATCTAACTCTATGTGCCTCACTAAGCTCAGTTTTCTTGAATATCCAATTCAATCCTTAATTCCTCGTCAAGTAAACCCCCAACTTCTATTTCACTACAAACAAGAAACCATAAAGACAATCCTGTCCAAGACTCCCTAGTCCCTTGCAAATAAGTCCTTGGCCTTAAAAAGCTTCCACTACGTTTAGCAATTAATTTCCCCGGTAAGCCTGTGCAGTAAGGGATGGGGGTAACAATAGCCCTTGATATTTTCCTTCCCCTGCTGTCGCTGTACGTTTCTTTGGATCTCTATTCATTGAAAATTGATTTGTAGTCATTATAGCATTCTATTTTGCAAGTTGTTGTAATTTTGTCATTCTAGGTTGGTTAGCTGTTGATTTCTCTTAATAATCAAAGCCATCGTTTTCACTGTCCTTGTACATTGCTGATTGTCAAGCAGTTAAGATCAACTGAGCTTGAATCTATCCTATTCTTTGGCATCTTTTGTGCGTGTTCATCTTAGGAGCTGGTTAATGACAAAATGTGATCGGGAACAACTTGAATGTGTTTCTCATCCAAGAGCAAAGGGGTGGCGGAGGAGATTCAACATCAAAGTTTTTGGTAACTGGACGGATTTCTCTCGTCATTCTCATAATTTCATTGGTAATTATCTTGTTGAAGAAGAAAGGTAAAGAGAAAGATGGGAGCAGCAGTAGCAAGCAACTAAGCGGGTGGCAAATGGTGATATGGGTCAGAGTTGAGTACCGGGCCTTTAGTCTATGTGATTGTTTGAAAGTGATGCATGCTTCGTTTCTTTTTTTGATTACATGATTGTAAAAAAAAAGATGATGACTTTTAACTGTTCATTTTTTATTTTTATAATTATGTCCATAAACCAGAATTTGAAAGATGATGAGTTTTAATTGTTCATTTTAGAGTTTTATAAAGATGACTTTTACTAGTTCATTGGTCTTTAGTTTTTGTTAGTACTTTGAGATTGTGAGATATCTCAGATTCTAATCTACACGTGATTTAGAGGTCACCAAATTAAGAGAATGAGCTAGGTCATTGGTTAGAGAGTGAATTTTGATTAGTAGTAAGAAAAACTATAAAACAAGCAAAAATGGTTCAGTATTTTCAAAATTTTTATCATATTAACGTATATATCAATATTGAATTCGACAAAATGATAAGGTAAAAGCTATATCAACTATTGTTATAATTAATAATTATTCTGTACTAACGTGGACTCCATTAATTACAAAAAAGATGTAGTAATTAAATTTTAAACAAACTAGTCAAGAGAAGATAATACATCACTTAACGTAATGTGCCGTTCATTTTTTACTACTCTGAGTCAATGGTTTGGACCAAAGCCAATATGGGTCGAGTTTTCTTTTTCCCCTTAATACTCAGAAAAAGTAACTGGGCCTATATGAGAATCAAGTCCATTGGAGAATATCTGACTAAGCCACCAGTCAAAGCAGCCCAAATAGTGCCACCACACTTCAACATGAGGAAAATATATGAGGTATAAAAGAAAGCTTAAAATCAAAGAAAATTATAGAATTAATTTCAGTTTGTTCTGTACATAGAATTAATTCAATACATTCTTAATTTTTTTTTATAATAATTAATAAAGATGACTTTTGAATAAACTTTTTATTCTCTTACGCAGGATTATACTCAATATATATATGTTATCCATACAATAATAGTTTAACTAATAAAATTGATTTATTTTTATTTTACAGAGTATCCTTAACTAATATACTCTTAAATGTAAAATTTCCGATTGCAAAATAAAAAAAAAAAAATCATTTACCGATTGGATTTGAACTCAATATGAAGGCCATTTTTATAAACTTTAACCAATTTTCCTTGCCATATTCTTTTAATTTGGTTGTGAGCTAATTAGTGCAATGCAATCCCCCCCCCCCCCACAAAAAAAAGAGTTTTTCAGAATGGTTATACCATTTCGCCTCCCATATATACTTCGAGCATGAAAAGAATTCCGTAGCACGATTAAATATTAATATAAAACTATATCATCGTGTTTTCTACCAAAATTATGAGCCAAGAAATAATTACTGGGTGGTGAAAGTAAAACAAGCCTCTCCAAACTCCCGTTTTCAAAACTTTAACAACAATTAGTAATGTTGTTCTAAAATAACTCAGCAGATGTTGATAACAATAGATAAAAAGGTTTAGGTTAATTATTTTTTGAATGCTATAAGATAAAAGTAAAAGTGATCGAAGAAATAGTTGCTTTGAGCGACTAAAACAGTCAATAATTTTATTTTCCTAGCTACTAGTGGCCAGTTACTGAAGAGTGACTAACTAGTACCTAAAAAATCACTCACTTTTGGTTTTTTTAAAAATTTTAAATAATTTGAATTTATATTCTTAGGGCCCTCCAGATCCGTTGAGATACAGCGACGAGGTTTTGAATGAGATACAACGACGGCGAGATACAACAATGACGGCCTTCTGAAAGCTTCTATGCGGTTTTGAACATTGCCACAATAGTTCTCAACGGCCCCAATGTTCCTGCTCTGGACAGATATGAGGCCTCTTCTTTGCATCAACTAGAACTCGCCGGCCGTGGTTGGTGACAAGCAACGGCAGCACCCCCTTCGAGATCATGACGCCGAAATCAATGAGGAATACAATGCCTGTGAGATACAACAATGGCGAATTGGGCAAGAATACTTTCTGGTGCTTGAACTCGGCAGCGTAGAAGGACTTGCAGAAGGAGAAAGATTTTCGGTTAATAGGATTGTTATGGAGATAGTCCAGGATGAGGAAGAGGAGCTCCTCGGAGAGGGATTGCTGGATCCGGCAACTAGCTTTCAAGTGGGCGAATTGTGAGGTGAGACTTGAGAGACTTGGGAAAACAAAAGGATGGGAATTGAAAGAACGTGGAGCGACTAATAAGCTACCGTTTTTTTGTTAAAAAATAAAAGGCTACTGAGCAGTGACTAACACACTAGCATTTGAAAGGTTCAATCACTCCAAATATAAGCCTCACATAAACGCAGCTGAGGGGCTATTGAAGCTGGCCAGTAACTAAAATTCAGTTGCCCCGATCAGTCATTTTTGTTCATTTTTTCTTGTAGCAGAAAGGGAATTCAATTGAGATATATACACTTTGACATTGTTAGATGTTCAAATTCTGTGAAATTTGGATGTTGTTATCCTAGTTGGGACATTTTTCTTATGAGGAACTTTCACCTAGCGTATTTGTTTCACATTAATATCGTATTATTGTTTATTATTTTTATTTTTCTTGTTTTTATCGGAAACAAATGTTTTTGAAAGTTGATACTATGTTGGTATAATAATCACTTGAATAATATTTTTTATATATAGAAAGTATGTAACTTTTTATGAAATTAACTTACCTAGCCTAAAGAATAAAAAAATAATAACAGTATTTTCATAATATAACTTTTTATTACAAAAATACTTTTCAAAATTCTTTCATTAATCATATAATTTGAACAAATAATTACTTACTAGCTAGCCATAGAATTAATCCAACAATTGCTTAAACTGACACCACCTCTATGAATCAACTCATTTTAGGATTATAATACTGGATCGGCTTGATTTTCTGACTTCAGACAACTCAAAAAATTATCCATTGAATTTTTCTTTAAATGATAAAAATAAGTCCTGGCTGAGCAATTGTCAAGTCAACTTTTTCGCCTTGGATCTCGAACATCCTTTGTTCTCCTTCCAACACAAAATAAACCAATCAATCTCACCCCTCATTGGATCAATTGATCAACTCCAACTTTGATGGCTATTTTCAACAATTCTAACCACATCCTCAACTTTCCCCATTCAATAAGAATTTTGAAAGATTTTTCCTCAATTGAAAAATAAATTTTAGCATCAAATCTCATTGTGTCCATCAAGTTCTAGAGAGAGGAGAGAGCTTCCCACTCTAACCAATTCGACTTAACTTAAATCAATTAACTTATTTTTATTTTTATATTTTTTTTGCTTGAAACTAATTTTATTTAAAAGCCAATATTATATAGATACAATAATCCATTTGAAAGTAAATTTTTTATGATATTGTTAAATTTTTATGAATTTTTATTTTTTAATGTCTTAAACTATAAAATTTCATTAAAATTTAGTAAGATTACAAATATTGTATTTCCAATGGATTCTTGTAGCTATATAATATATATTTTTAATTAAAATTAGTTCAAGGTAAAAGAGACGTAAGAATAAAAATAAATCATTTTAAAGTCAATTGACTTAAGTTAAAATGAACTAGGTGCTTCCTTCAGCTAAAGGAAATGAATAAAAGTATGAATGAATTTTGTAATGCACATACAATGTCTTAGTTTTATATAGTTAAAAGTCATACCTTCTATCAAGTGTGTTTGCATTCGGTTCTTCAATTTGGAACCGAATATTCAGATACAATGATTTGATTGATTTTTCCCAAAATAAAATTTAAAACCAAACCAAACATGCCACATTACGTTTCAATTTGTTTAGGTTTTAAATTTTGAATTCTCTTTGTTGGATTTAATTTAGAATATGGTAAATGAAAAAAAATCAAATAAATATCCATAACTTTGCATTTATATCCAAAATTAAATGATGATCGGCAATATATAGTCTAAATATAGGGGAAATGGTCTAACATACCAATGTTAATATAGGATAATAGTAAAATATTTATTAGTATTCAGTTTATTTAGTTTTAACTTTTAAGTTTAATATGAATTTGGTATTAGGCCCACCGAAACAAAAGACCAAACAAATAAAACGTTGTCCAAATTCAATGTTCATTATTTTGGATGTTGTTCAAATAATACTCTCCCTTACTAATGATATATATAACTCCTCCCAATAATTAGTATATACTATATAATTAGTAAAAACTACAAGAGAGAAAGACTTTTTCTACAGCCATAGTTTGAATCATAGGAAAGTGAAATCTGCAATTTTAAAGTGTCCAGGTGTTCATTAATTTGTCACAAATAACTGTACTAAATGCACCTCTTTACAGTACATATTTATTTTGTTTTAATTGTAAAGAACTTTATTAAAGATGAGAAGAATACAAACAGTTCCAGCCAAAAACTGGAGAAACATGAGACCAAACTAAAATAGAAAACATAATCTCCCAAAAATGACCCTCTCCCCCCACCTCTTGAGGCCTCGTTTCTTCACCCTTAAAAAACCCATGAAACACCACTAATTCTTAATATCTCATTCTAATCTTCCTCAATTCATTTTGCAAGGTTGAGCCTTTCTTACGAGAGCAAAACTTTTTGTGTCTTTTTTCCCCATCTTTAATAGTCTCCTAATCATCATATAGTTCAGGAGCTAACCATTTATACTCTTAAAAAATATATAGATTGATATTCAACTTAATTTTTTTTCATATATATATATATAACTTTTTTTTTTTTCCGAATATACGTGCCACAATTAAAAAGAGGCCGATCAAATTGAACTCAACATACACCATGCACAAGTACAAATTAATATGTCTCATAACCTACATGCGGCACACATTTCAAGTCCATGTTGTATGCTGTTCAACTCTCTGCATCTATACATGTATAACTGCTCTCATTTTATCTAATTATTTTCATGCACAAATAAGATTAAGTTAATTATATACACATACTAGCTAGATAAATAAATTGGCGTATATATATAATTAATTTGATATTTAGAAAATGACTCCATTTTATAATTAAGCACTGAAGCAGGAAGCCTAATTAATATACTAGCGTCATTTATTAATTAGCAACAAATATGCAAATGATAAATGAGACTCTGATTAATTGATAATCACCAAAGTAGAGCTAGTAAATCATGCTTTTATCAGTTATATATATCAGTCTTTTATCTGAATCAATTCTAGAGTCACATTCAATTCAAAGTAGCAATACAATTAAGTCACTAGCTAGCTAGCTGATCACTAGTGAAGCACATGATTAAGCGAAATCATATATATGTATAAATATATGCTACTTATATATGCATTAATTAATTCAAACAATATATATATATATATATATTTATATGTTTTAGTTCTAGCTGCAGGTTCTCACAAAATTACTTGAAGGGATTGTTGTTCCCTCTGCTGCCTTCCGGGATTTGGTTCCATTCCCACAACCGGTCCGAGAAGGCGGTAGGAAACATGTTCAACGACAGCTGCTGCGGCGGCTGTGGCGGTGCCCCCATAAAGGCGCCAAACTGTAAATATTGTTGTTGTTGCTGCTGCTGCTGCTGCTGCTGATGTGAGTTGTGATGTTGGTTTTCAATATTGTAATATTGTTGTTGTTGCTGATTCATTGAGGCTGCTTGCTGGTAGCTCACCAGTCGGTGGAGCTCATCAGCCGGATTGGAGGAGGAAGAGGCGACGCCACCTCCACCGCTGGCGGTGCCACCGAGTGTGAAGAGGCTGGTAACGTTGCTATTACTTTGCTTGGAGCACAAGAACAATCCCTCCTCCAATGGATTCGGCAGCGCCAGCGGAACCTGGCGGGCATAGGCGCTCTGAGTGCAGAGTCCAAGGGCGGCTGCGGTGGCGTCGGAGGTGCTGCCGCTGCTGCCGTCGGTGTCGGCGCTCATTTTCTGATCAATCTCCATGTGTCTGCTGTGAGAATCTTGGATGTATTTTCTTGTGGATTCGGAGGATTGTTGGGCGCGCAAGGAGGAGGGCCTTGTGGGGAGGCACCGCGGCAGTGAGGGGTGGTCTTCTACGCCGGCCCGCTTGTAGACGCGGCAGAGAGATATTTCAGCCTAAAAAGGAGAGAAGTATTATCAGCAAATTTTCATTGGAACGAATTTATTGCAGCGGTGATGTTGTTGTGAGAAGTACGTACTGAATTAACTAGCTAGCTGCAATTAATTAAATTCATGCAAGGCCGGCCTTGAATTTGTGTGTGTGTATAGGTGAGTCCTGAATTTTTGTAGTTTCATATATATATATATATAGCCTTGAATTTCTTCAGAAAAAAAATCAAAAGCAAAACACATTAGTGAGAAATTAATTACTACAAGTTTTTGGATCACGATTTGGGGGGAGGAGGGAGACAGATTGAAGAAAACTATATGATATATTAAGACATATTCACGGGATAAAATTTTTTGCTAAATGCTGGATTCCGATCGACATGCATAAACATATATATGAATAAATAAACAAGTTAAAGGGATGAAGAAACTGTGCAGCCTAGCTTGATATATATTTTAAGAAACTGCAGAGTCATTAAGAGGAGGATTATTGCAGGAAATTAAAATTTTCCTGCTCCATCGGTTGGTCGTTTTAACCCACATACATACATATATATATCAAGAGATGAAGTGATCAATTAATTAGTAGCTTATTAATTGAATTATAATTACCTTCTGACACCGCTCGGTCTCGTGCTGAGGGAGGCGGTACTCGTTCATGATCCAGCTGGTTCTTATGCCTTTGGGAGCTTTGCCAGAGTAGAAAACTAGGGTTTTCTTCAACCCGATTGACCGCGAGTTCTCCCCCCGAATCATCCGATCAGCCCCCGTCGCCTTCCAGTACCCGGACGTCGTCACCCGGTTCGGCCGGTCCCCGTTCCGGTACTTGCGGTCTCTCGGAACGTAGAAGAACCATTCCTTCTCCCCAATCGCCGCCAAAGCTGATGGATCGATTACCGGAAATTAATACGTGTATAGGTAAGGTAATAAGATCGGAGATCATTTAATTAGTTATATATGTATATAGCTAGGTAGCTAGCTAGCTATAAATAATAATAAAAATTAATTAATGTACCTGGCAGCTCCCAAGGGTCGTAGCGGTAGAGGTCGAGAAAAGTGATGAGCTCAACGTTGAAACGCTTGCCCTCGACCTTACGGCGCAGGTAGAACTCGACCAGCTCTTCCTCGGTTGGATGGAACCGAAATCCGGGCATGACCATGTCGTGTTCGTGCTCATCTTTATCCTCGTTGGTGTTGTTATTGTTGCTGCTGTTGTTGTTACCGTTGTGGCTGCTCATGCTCCCAACTGCAATTGCCATAAACCGGACCGGAGGACTGGTTTCCAGTAATCCTAGCTAGCTAGCCCAGTAATAATTACGATCGATGACCAATATTAATTTTCTTGCTCCGGTCTTCGCCCTCTTTTATACTCGAGAGGGATGGTACGATATTTTTAGTGGTGCAAGTGGGATAGGTGGACAAGAAAGGAAGATAAGAGAGTAGAGAATACGGTTAAAACCTCTTTTTGTTATGTTATGGATTTAATTTGTTCAATGTATTAAAATTTTTTACAAAATTATATATATGCAATTTTAGGTTGCAGGAATTAATTATATGTATACAAGTTTACGAATATCTTACTAAATTTTTTTTCAACTATCAATCAAAATGCGTAATCATGCAGGATTTTATATATTAAAAATATTTGTACATGTAGCATTCCCTTTTGTTAATTATGTACTAGTTGAGTGTATATGAACAATATTCTTTTTTAAGATTTTTTTTTCCAAATAAAATAACTCCATATTTTCTTGTAAGAATTTTTTTTAAATGCACTTGAGGGGTATGCATTTTCTGTATGGTAGATAAAGATCAATCTTTTTAAAGTACCAAATGAGGATTTCTCTCAAAGAATTAAGTGTTCGAAACCATTCCATAATTGAGACAAATTAACTTGCAATAGTGGTTAATCGATCTCATTCTTAATTTTAAATAATTTTAATTACAAGTTATAATAGCATGTAGAGAGAGAGAGAGAGAGAGAGAGAGAGAGAGAGAGAGAGGAAACATCTACATAGCTTTGCCTTTGAGGCCCTACATGAGAGAGGCGATGCCTAAAGGTGTTTAAGATAGAAAATGACATTTCCAAGATGAGTACAGGGTGGCCCTTTGGACCTTTCTCGTATCGTATATACTAGTAACTAGTAAATATTTTGTTCTCATATATATATATATATATATATATAGGGCTAAGACTTACTTTTTGTTCCCTTTACTACTTTTGTTTTTATCGGAAAATAACATTAAATTGCACACACACACACACACTCACACACATATATATACATACATACATACGAGTGATTACTTTAATTATTTATTTATTTGACTCAATTTTGCAGTTCCAGGTCACATAAAATATATATAGCTGCATATATACCTATTATTATGTCTGCATGATATCCAACACAAGATTTCTTGCGTATACTTCTTATGTCACAATGTCATGACAAATCCTGTAAATTAAACAAGTGTGCTTAAATATTGATTTCCCCTTTAAAATTGAATACTGGTAGAAGAATAAGAAATAAAGCCAGAAGATTAAAAATGCATGTAATTAGATTGCATGCGCTTTGGTTGATATGATTTGTTCTTTAATTTGTGTTTTATCTATATATATGTATTAGTAATTATTAACCAAGGGAAAGCTTTTCTGAATCTACTTATAAGCTTTTGCTCTGTGTTTATATATATGTGTTTGTAAATGTACTTGATGGTCTTTTAGAAAAGCCGAACAAAACTATACTCCCTCTATCTAGCAAAATTTGTCCAATTCACTATTTACAGTAATTAATTTATGATTTTTTTTTAAAAAAATTTCAGAATATATGCTTTTTATATAAAAATGATTACTTAAAGACTCTAATTTACAAATATAATTTTTAGAAATTTTTTATAATACAAATTAATATGAATATATATATATTTAAGTTAAACTATAGTAAAAAAAATAAAAGAGTCATCTTTTACGAAACGGAATGAGTAGTTTCAAAGTTTATAAAAAAAAAAAAAAAAGGAGCTACATGGAAGTATCTCTATATTGTGTTTTTTTTAATTTTTTTTAAAAGTGATGAGCCATGCATATCATTCCACAAAAAAAAATCTATATTCCATATCTATTTTTGATGTATGATTATTTTGAATCTGAGACCTCTGAAGAACTCTATATGATAGATTAGGAAAGTGTACCGGGCGGGAAAATTGTGGTTTAATTTCTTTATTCTTCAAATTAAGCATGCTAGTTAAAGATATTTTGAAACGATGGTGGTTTTCAATTAATTAGTAGTAGCTAGTATATATGTAAGGTCCCCTAATTTGAACTGCTTTAAGACTTTAATGGCTGTGGCCTTTGGGAGCTAGTAATTGTGGACACCGTTATATGCGCTGATGAAAATAAGTTGGGGAGGGCGGTGGACGGGGCGGTCGAAGCAGCACTTTCTTTTTTTGTCGTTAATTACATTGACTTATTAATATATACTAATATATTAATTTGATTTCTCCACTAAAATAAATAAATAAATTATAATCAATTGAAGGAGAATCAGCTATTGGTTACTTATAAAATTAACGCACAATTGTAATATATATGTATATGAATTAGTCCAAAAATTTCAAAGTCTTTTCGATATAGCTAGATCATTCACAATGAAAAAGACTTGAAACTATATACAAGGTTCTAAAGAATTTTCTTTTTCTTTTGAGGTCTCTCAAAAATCAAGTGTTTTCTTAGTCTTGAAAAGTGGAAGTTAATAAATGCAATCATCAATCGTGCATGAAATGTCGACTAGAAATTGCAGAAACGCGTAAAGTTTAGAATTCTGACAAATTTGGTTGTACACAAAATCACCAACATACAAACACATTGCGAAGTACTAGCAACTACTATTTATAAAAAGTCATTCACTGCATATATTTTAACTAAGAACACGTACTTTCTTCAAACATGATTAATTATTGATAATTACCGGCAATGTACTTCATGAATAGCGAAAGATTAGCATAATTAATGATTTAAATTGTTGATTGTTAGCATAATAAGATTAATGGTTCCAATTCTATCTCTTCACTCTTCATTTAGGCTCTCGATTGTATGTACAAAAGATGTGTCATCGTAACCATTAATTTTTGAGGCTCTAGAAAGATCGATCAACTATTTTTTTTCCTTTTAAGAATTAAAACCAAACATTTGGCCGGAAGCGATCGAGTTGCTAGCTAGCTAGCGTCCAGTTATCTATATATCTATCAAACGTCGAAGCAGGTGGGGGCGGGGGATGAGCGAAGGAGAAAATAATTGGTGGGCAGGCGGAGGAAGGGGGCGGAGTGAAGAAATTTCTGGCAAGAACCGGTTGGGTTGTGTGTACGTGCACAGGGGTTGTGGGGGATGGTTGTGGGGGAGAGGGCGGCTCTTCATGGGTCAAGAGAAACCCGTGACCACACCCATACTCGCTACCTCCTTCCTCTCTTCTCTCCCTTTTTGTTTTGTTGCTGACAACTACTTGACACTTATACAATATCTCTTTCATATTTGTTTTTACTAAACACTAGCTAGTGGACTATAGTGTGTGTGTGTGTATAGTGTTTATGATATATATGTAATTTAATTCCTGCTCTATGTATGTATGTATGTATGTATGTATGACGTCCGTACATATAATGAAAGTCATAATAAAAGACAATATACTTAGGATTATTATAGTAGTAAAAGCCATACTAGTAAGAAGATCTCATGAAAGATAAGTGTCAAAATTCAAGATCTTTTAGCCGCAGCATTTTATGTTTTTAGATGACATTTATAGGTACATGTCTACGTATATCAAAACTAGCCGCAGAATTTTATGTTTTTAAATTACATTTATACGATTTTATTTTTTCATATGATTATTAAACATATAAAGAAAAAAATATTAAGTTTTAAATGTTATTCTATCATTCTTATACGATTGTATTTTTATAACATTTTCATATATTTTTTAGGTTTCATATGTTTTATTTATACGATTGTATTTTAATTATAGGATTTTCATAAGTTTTCTTTTCATAAAAAATTGAAATCAATTGATGTTAATTATTTATCTAGGCCACCATATATACTGGCCAAAGTTCAAATCCTGACTTGTACAATCGATTGTTTCTCCTTGCGGTCAATAGGTGAGTTTAGGTTAGGTATGATAGGTTGTAGGGTAGACTAAATTGTAAAATATTTTTTATAACCATTCTCTTATATATAACATTCAAGTTAAAAAAAGAAAAACTACTAACAAATTTTATTCAAACGTAAAAAGAGATTGTATATTTCATGAGTGGTTGCACGTACGTATAATTAATATCAATGGATATCAATTTCTTCTATTTTAGTAATATTATTTTATCCAAGTTAAAAAATAAACATTGATAAACCCAAATAATTTATATTCAAAGTTTTAAGTGGCAATAATATATTTTATCCTAGTTAAAAAAAATCTGGCAAAAAAATTGTGTTCGTTAGTATTCACAATAGTAATGGAAACTTCGGGGTTTTACGGGCATAAAAATATTGTTTATTTATGGAGAAGAAAAATTGATAAATTAAATTATCCATTAATAGTTACATTTTTTCTAAAGCAGTTGTATAATATTTTTAATTAGGATTCCAAAATCCAAAGTCAATTAATTACTACTAATTAATGAATTCCACCCAGCCAATATGGAACATTTTGAAAAATTAAGAAAATAAAATAATTAATATTGTAGGGATAAAATAAAAATTAAAAATTTGAGACTTCCGTAAATATAAATATATCTTACATTTGTTGTGACAAATTACTTTTAAATGGTGGAAGAAGTTGTTTCTCCTAAGACAATGAAGTTTAGACACAAATCACATGCATACTCTTTTAATTCTTTTCAGTGTCCTAATACTAATAAATATGACTACATAGGCAACATTAAATCTGGGACTAATTAAAAGAGCAAATTAAATAACTTATTATTCAATAAAAAAGTAGTCAGGTTAAAAAGCAAACTATTGTACTTGTTGCAATAATCAATTAAGTTTATTGAGTGAATAAGTTATGTTCCCAAAACAATAAAGTTCAAAGTGTTCAAACACACATCAATGCATGTTCTTTTTTCTTTGTTTGGCCTTCTTCTTTGATCCAACTATATACAGTGTTACAACTATAACAAAAATACAATAATGTCAATTTTGGGTCTCATCAATATAGAAGTGTGAAATAACCTATAAATTAAGGTAAAATGGTCAATTTTGGTGTTAGTCAAAATTTCTCCAATTATCATTGAATTATATAATTGATTTGACATAGAGTACTTAATTTGAGACAAACAAACAATATTAATAAGGGTAAAAAGGTTGAGAGAAACTGTTGGAGAATGGAGAGTTTATTTTTCCTAAATAAAATACTACATGGAACTTTAGTATTCCCGCCATTTCAAGTTACTACCCTTTATTCATTTGAATTTAGGAAAGTTTTTAAAAAACTTAACCTACTTTCCAAAAAAAGATTTTTTTTTATATAGATATCCAATTGTAGGTTTCAGTTCTACCAAAAATATAGTTTAAGAGTAAAATAAATTTATATAAAATCTTTGTATTTAAGGCATGCTTGGCAGTAATATATATAAATTAAACGTAAGGGAATTTTTATAGTAAAATCTTAAATTTAGCGGCATCTCACGGGGTTCTTACATAAAAAGAGATTTAAAGCAACATGAAAAGGTTAGTGTTTAGCTAGGGTTTGAATAAAAAAGTTAGTGTTTTTTAAAAATAAATTTCAGACCTGTATTTTTAAATAAAAATTAAAAAAGCTAGTGTTTAGCCACGGAATTTTACGTATTCAATTCTAAATTTCAAATTTCACATTTTTTTTCACTTAATTGTGGAATTTCGCTGTAATTGTTACTAGGAGATGGGTAATTAATCCGAGACATGGAATATAATTGTGAAGCTGGAGGGTACTCTGTTTTTTTTTTTTTTTTTGCAGGAAGTAGTTCTATAGTATATATACAGAAAGGTGCAAGGCTTACGTTGTAAGTGTTTGAATAGGCCAGTTCGCTTTCGCTGTATATATATATATATGTGTGTGTGTGTGTGTGTTTACATTTCTATTTTAAGTAATAGTATTCTTTTTGCTGTTCAAAGAAAAAAATTGTTAAGAGATGGCAAGACACGCCAGGGACAGACAAGGACGAAGACACAGATTAATAGGACGGATAGGCAGGGCAGGAGGATCAAAAGAACCATCCATTTGTTTGTTAGGATTTAGGGATAACACTGATTTAGGATAATTACAAATATTTTTGTTATTTTATATTTTATTTATATTATATATGGATATTATTATTAATTAATTATTCAAATTTAATATTTAGTATTATATAAATTAAATGTAATTTTTACGAAATTTTTTTTATTAAGTTCTTACTATATCTAAAATGTAAATACGTGATGACATTGTTTGTTGTTGTTGTCGTTTTGAGAGGCGTAAAGCAAACGGCTGCAATTGCATATATATTTGGTACGTACGGTATGACGTAAGTAACGAAGCAAAAGATTTCATCAAGAAGCATCGGCTGACCCTTTTCCAGAATGTGTATATATATATATTGAGATGAAGTTAATTCATATAGTTAGATGAAAGAGACAGCCCCCAGATCGTGTGATTATATTAATTTATCATTTTAAGGCGTCTGCACTGGAAGACTTAATTAATTATTCTAATGGGGCAACTTAATTAGATCCTTAGATCTTAATTGTTCCCAGCTGCCCAAAGGTCATGCCTCAATTCAAAATACATACATACAGTTGAATTCCAGCTGATTCCTGATCCATCTAGTCCCCTCTCTAAAACTAAAACTACTCCCATCGATCGACCCACCCTATAATATGGAAAGAGATCAATGAATGAGTAAGTACTATATATATATATATTAAGCATGGAAGAAAGATGAGACTGGAAGCTCAAAACCCTCAAGTCAGTGACTGGAATAAGATTTGGTAACCAATCCAATGCTACTTAATTAAAGAAATCTTGACTTGCTACTTCCACCAACTCTATCTTTTAGTCCATTTTTTACGCAATTAGAAATATATTCTTCTTCTTGTTTCTTTTTTTTTTTTTTCGTTAAAAGAAACTACAAAAACATCTTCAACCCACATAATACATAAAATAAATTAAGCAAAATTAAGTTCTAGCGGCCGGCATATACATAAAGTTCTGTCAATTGATCAAATTTCCTCAGTGATTTTCTATATATATCATCCAACTAAGTGTCCTAGCGCATTCCGAGAGTTAGATTAGAGAGCAGTAAATTTAAATTTTAAATAAGTAAAATTGTTATATATAAAAATGAAAATAAAATCGACAACCGAAAATAGGAGCTAGCTTATAGCGTCGATGCAAAAAATCAAAATATTATTTCACCTACTCATGGAGTGAGCCACTTTCGGCGTCTTAACAGAACTTCAGGAACTTATAAACTATAGACGACGCCCGCGAAGGTGCTTAAAATTGTTATCAAATTTCTGCATTTCCGGCGATTGGCGGCCCATGTTGATCAACTGCTTTTAATATTCTTCTGTCCTACTTTGGTCATCAAACATTTTAACTGTCTACCAATTAATTAGCCCTCCATTCAAAACTTAAAAATGTTGACCAACATGAATAAACTATATATGTGACCACAGTCTTTCGCTCAAAAACAAAAATGACAATTAACTAGTACTTGCCAAAATGTTTCTACAAACTTAACTTTCAGGTTTGTCGAAAATTCTTCATCAAGTCACTGGAGGGTCTATACGTCCATTACCAGCTGGTTGGGACAGGAAAAAGTTTTTGTGGCCTTCAAGGAACTTAACCTCCTAATTTCCATTGCAAATTGGTCCCAACATCTATTTTCTTGAATATTAGTCTCTGACGTTTATAATTTCTTGTATATTAATTAGTCTTTATCGTTAAAAAATTGAACTGGTACAAAAACTTAATTTACAGAGAGAGAAAATTAATATTTTAAATAATTCATTAATTATCAAAAAATTATGGTACAAGTTAAATTTAGTCAATTGTAACCTTTTAATTGTGGCCTTCTAGGAGGAAACTTATGGTATAGTTTAAATTTATGAGAAAAATTTACAAAACAGTTTAAATTCTAACTCTCATGTAATCATATGGTATCAATTTTTTAAATTCTAATTTAAAATGTTTGGTAATTATTTTTCTATAAATTCAATATGTACCATATATAATTTTGACAGTTACTAGAGTTTTTAAACTATATATCAAAATTTTCTCTCTGTAAATCAAAATTTTGTGCCAATTCGATCTTAATTAATGCTAGAAACTAATATGTAATCAATTATAAAGGTTCAATGAATTAATAAAGGTTTAAGAATTTTGGTGCAATTTAATGGAATAAACTAATTAATATAAATGTCCTTTTCTGGAAGAATTACTATAAATGTCTGATGGCCTTTTCAGTATATAGCCTACCAAGAATATTTATGGTTTCAATTAAGTCTAATATCACTCAAAAGTTGTAGACTTCTCCACTGATTAAATGTTGCTCCTTAATTAATAGGCAAGTACTATTAAAATAACCGATTTTTCTGGTGAATTCTTAAATGCACATATGTGCATATGCATATACTTGATGACATTAGAATGAGGAAAGTTTCCGTTTGGTTTGGATCATTTATGGTAATTATGTTTGCTAATATGGAAGATTTTATTGGATTCTAATTAACATATTAATTGTAATTAAAATTTTTAGTTATGAAAATTTAGTTTTAAATATTTTCTTATTTATTTAATTCCACGTCTTCATTTCTTCTTCTCCTTCATGAGTTGCAACAGATTTATGTTCTCTTTTTTTTTGTTTTTCTTAGTTGTCCAAATATTAATAGTTTTATTATGGAAACTTTATGAATTTGAATTCATTTGGAAAAATAATCTTAATTAAACAATAAAGATAATCTAATAAATATGGTAATTATTTAAAATAATTTTATAAATATTCAATTTCGTATAATAGAAATTTATTTTGTATAATATGTCATTTTCCCGTATGATAGTTTTATCACACAAATTAATAAATTTCATCCAGTTTAAGATATATCCCACACAGTTTAATACATTTAACTTCCAATTTAATCATTTAGCATCCAGTTTAACACATATCTCACACAAATTAATACAATTCACTTCCAGATTAATGCATATCTCGCTCAGTTTCATACATTTCCCACATTGTTTCCAGATTTATCCTCGCTCTGATCCTTTTGCATTATAGATTTGCAGTCATTTTTTTTTCCGTACTCGTCTTACCACAATTGGCATCTTGTGAGATGTATCCTACATAGGTAGCCTCACATTTCATTGTCATATCTATGCATTATGTTCCAAAAAAATTACTTAGTTCCACACAAACAGTTTGTAGTACCATATAAATAAATCTCAATTTCATACAACTCATTTCTACTTTAATACAATACTGAAACTCAAGACTCAAAACTTATACAAAACCAGAAGCATACAAATAAAACTTATATATATATCTGTGTGTTTTACAAATTAAAAGCATACATATAAAATCCAAAAATATACATATATATTTTTGTTTTTACGGACCCAGGAGCATACATATAAACCCCAAAAATATACATATATATCTGTATTCTTTACAAATCCAAAAGCACACATATAAGGTCCAAAAGCATACATATATATTTGTATTTTTACAAACACAAAAGCATACATATAAACATTATAAGTATACAATTATATATGTACCTATGTTCTTTACAAACCCAGAACATACATACGAGTCCCAGGAGCATACATATAAATCCCAGAAATATACATATATATCTGTATTATTTACAAATCCAGAAGCACACGTATATAAGTCCAAAAGCATACATATAAACATCAAAAGCATAAATATATATACTTATGTTCTTTACAAACTCAGAACATACATACAAGTCCCGGAACATACATATAAAACCCGGTAGCATACATATGTACAAATTTATATTATTTTGAATGTAAAATATAAATTGTGGATGTTTTTATCATGGATCTCAAAAAATGATACAAACCCTCTGTTTCTTTGTCGAAGTTAACGTCTTAACCACTATCATCCACCGTACTCATTTCCTAAACCTTTTTGTATTTTTTCCTTCTTCACGAGTTTTGAACCATCGCTATCCGCCGTCCGCCGTCCGTCGCTCTCTGCTCCAATCGTTGCTATCCTTCCCTCGCTCCGAATAGCTTCGTTGCCATCCTCGCTTTGCTCAGAACACATTCACATCCCTTGCCGCCCTCTGAAAGGCTTCACACAACTCCGAACAGCTACATTGCCATCCTTACCTTTTTTTGCTAGTGTTTTCGGCGGAGGATGCAACTAAGATCAGGGGAGATCATGGGTTTTCTTGTGGGATTAGAGTAGAAATTAATTTTGGCTGGTCTTTATATGGTAAATGACTCTATTTAGGTAACTCCCAATTTTTCTCCCTAATTTTTTGCACCTTTCTCTTTATTTTGAACTGAAGGGATGGAGAGAATTGTTAGTAATGTTACTATGCACCTAGGTGGATAGTCTCATAAGAGAATTGTTAGTAGTGTTACTAGGTGCATAAGCACCTAGGTGGATAGTCTCATACTTCAATTTTTTTTTCATCTTAATTTATGTGTTGAGCAAATATTTGCAATGGACATTAATGAAGTTTATGCTAATTTATTGAACATGGAATGAATTCATAAGGTTGTATTTTATATATTTTCCTCTTCAGCTAAATAGTTATAGAGTAGCTAAACAATGAACTCGATATAATGCTACATCTATATTTTCACAGTATTTATAAAACTACTATCACATCTTGATCGAATAGTACAAATAGAGAAATGAACACTAGTCATACAAGATGGTTACTATGTCTTGAACAACATATATTATGAAATGAATAACATTATACGTTAAACAACACCTTCATGTAAAGAGAACACCACATTATACTAAGTTAAACACCAATTTGTATCTCAATATTTTCAAACTACAAATGCACTATTACTGTCAAATTATCTACAATATTTTATAAAATAGCACATCTTACTAAATGAACAGCATAATAGAGAATATCATATTTATATGAATAGAACAATACTTTTTACTGAACAAAACATTATTTACAAACAGTAGGAAGTGCTGTAATATGTTGATCTATCCAGTAAAAAGTGATTTTCATTTTCGTAGGATATAATGTTTAAGTATGATAACATTTTTGTAAATAATGTGAAAGTTGAGTGTATGTAAATAATGTAAATATTGTTTGTGAAAAATATTATTCGATTCAAATAAATGCATTGTTCTATAGTATACTATCATTTTGTAAGATGTGCTATTCATAAATGATGTTATTCCATTCAATAAAAAGTGCGCTATTTTTTTCTTACAAATATAGTGTTGTATAAAATATTATTAATTTCAGAAGAAATACTATATATAAATAATATTGTTTAATTCATTAAAAATTGTTGTTCATATGAGACAAATGTACTGTTCTGTGAATTGCAGTTCCCTCCAGACAAATGTGTTGTTTAAGATGTGGTAGCAATTTCATAAATATGACAAAAGTATGAATGTGGTGTGAAATCCAAAAGTATTTATCTTTATTCATAGTTATATATAATGAGATAGTATAAGGTTCCACATTTGTGTATTTACTCCCATCAACATTATCAAAATGGGAAACTTACAATTACCCCTGAGTTATGCCTCAACCTACAATTTGCCCCTACTATTTTTAGAAATCTACACTTTGTCCGATGTATTTTTCACACTATCCGATAATAATTTCTAAAATTGTATTTAAACTATATGATAGTCATCTTTCAGTAATTTCAATCTCTCTAATATTTTTTTATAGTTAATAGATATTTCAAATTATCATTTTTTTCTTTTTGTAAATGTATTTTTCTCCCTGTAAATACATATCATCATTTTTTAAAGATTAGTTGGCAGTGCAAAAAATATCAAAAATCTTGAAATTACTAGAACATTATTATCAGGCAATTTAAATTAGAATTTCAAAAATTGTTATCAGACACTGTAAAGCAAACAATGAGTAAAGTGTAGGTTTTTTAAAATAAAGGAAGCAAAATGTAGGTTAGACCAAACCACAGGAAGATTTTTGTAATTTTCCTTATCAAAATTGGGAATCTTTCTAGAATTATTTGTTCTTTTTTATTTAAAATGAAAAATAGATTCTCCTACAATATCATGAGATAAAAAATAATAAAATATCATTCCCTCCATTTAAAATTATTTATCCATATTTCTATTTTGAGATGTGTCAATTATATTGTTCAGTTTTTTTCATTAGAATATCCAATTTTTTATTTTAACTATTATATCCTTAGTTTAATATATTGAAAAAAAAATTGTATCACACAAACCTTGAAATATTAAATAAGGTTGAGATTGGTACAATAATCATTTTGACTAATAAAAAATTGCGGCCTTTATTTAGTTGTTTTAATTAATTATGAGTCATTTTTTTAAATCGATAAATAATTTGGGGCGTATACAATAGAAGATTCATAATTTAAATGAAATCTAGGGTTGCTAGGAGAAGTTGTTAGTAAATTATATTTTTATGTTGTCCTTAAAAGTTTCGCTTTTGATTGGGGTGCAAGACTGAAAATTGAAGAAATTTGAGAATTGTTAGGAGGAGAAGTTGCAATAAGATCAGATAAATTTAGATTGTGACCGTAAGATTTTATTGTTGGGGCTTAAGTGTAACCCTTTGTGTGTGTGTGATGAACGGCAACAGAAGAATATATCTGTTAAGGTTGAGAAAAATAATGGTACTCCAGCAAGAAGCTAATTAAGCAAATACAAATAATTGCCACTTACCAAACATATATGTATCTGCAATCACACCCAATTTTTAATTATCATACCCGTATTACAAACCCAATCAACCCAAGAAAAACTGAGTTTATGTTGCCCACGGCGGAAAAACTGAGTTTATGTTGTCCACGGCGGATGATCTTCAACACTGGCATAGTTAGGTGGGTGTGGGGAGGTGCGGTGGCACCCCCAAAAATTTTAAAAAGCATAAATTATAGGGTATATCAGTAAAAATATATTTATAAAAAATGCTATTAACATGATCAAAGTATAGTTCATTTTGTTTCTTGATGTTTATATAGAACATTTTTTTTCTTCGTAATTTATTTGTAAAATAATAAGTGAAGATAGAACTCTTGAAAAAGCTCATAATTTCAAAAATTTTATTCTAGTTTCCTACTCAACTTTTACGTAGAACAAAATATCCTCAAAATAATTTTTTTAGAATACAAAAATGCCATTAATTAATGGATTAGTTTGGCTACTCAAATATCAAATTTATTTCTTGATTAGTAGATAAACATATAAGATAAATATTTCTCACCATATATTCTATATCACCTACATTTTTAAAGAACTTCTATGTCATAATTTATTATTACATTCTTATGATAGTAGTATACTATTATTTTTTATCTTTCTAATTAGCAAAAAAAAAAGTTTTAAGCAGTTATAATTATTTTTCTAATTGCATATAGTGTAAAAAGAATTTACTACAAATTTTATTATTATTCTAATTATGTAAAATTACCACATATTAATACTAGGTAAATTGGGCCAAAAGTCAATATCCTTCTTTTATTTTTTGTTGTAAATCCATCTTAAGCATATTTTTTTGTGTGCTTGATGATTCCCAATTTCTACTAAGAACTGTAAATTGACTCTTTTATTATATTTTACCAAAATTTTGAAAAATTTCACCATTGTTATATACTTTGCTAATTTCTTTACAAATTTGGCTACTAGCTTTCATTTTTATATAGATAAGGCCTTTATACTGTTAACTCTTATGTAGTGAAAATTTTATTAAAATTCTCATCAGACATAGTGATCAAAGATGATTAAAGACTTAATAAAGATTAAAAAAAATAGTTGAAAACTAAAAAGTAATGAACAAGAAATTAATGATCGATTTCGCACCCCAATACAAAATTCCTAATTACGTCATTGAGTGTGAAATGATTAACAATAATTACATAAGAAATTTATATGGTTCATCCTTAATTTTAGGCTACGACCATAGAAAAAAAAAACCTCAAGCTTTTTTTTATTATTAAAATATCAAGCTTACTAAAGAGAGAAAACTGTTCCAAACAAAAATTCTAGAAGCATGGGATAAACTCAAAATAATAGCCTTTAATTGTTTCCCAAATACCACAATTAAACGTCTAACTATTTTGTCACTAACTGAAATAGATCTCTCAGACTCAGAATATATTTTCTCTAAAGCAAATATGTTTTGCTTTGCCTTTCATTGGATGGTATACTTTCACAAAATGCATACACCTTCTCTACTTATGATGCCTAAAGGAAAATACACTAACCAAAAGGAGCAATGATGGCTATTTATAAGGATTTCATTGTGTTTTACAATTTACTCATTTTACTGTTCACTAACACATTTTACTATTTATCCGCAGTTTACTATTCACTGCATGAAAATGTGGCCAAATCACACCTCAAATCCTCAAACTCTTCAATTAGGCCACAAATCCCAAATTTTTTAATTTGAGCCACAAATCCCCAACATTCTCCACATCCGCACCTTGGCTCAAATTCATCTTTAGACACAAGCATATATGATTGCAACATATGAATAATATTATTCACCACGTCTGCAAACTAATAACCACTTTACTAATATATTCTCCACACAATTGGCTCCATCTCAAATCAAAGCCCCCTCGATCGATCCACCGGTCCGTTTGTAGATTTGTGAAGAACAATTTTGCCAGTCATGTCACTTTTGTATGTTGCTGGCCTCCACACAATCAATTCCTTCAAACACCTTGTCTCATCTTCATGCTCCACCTTGGCAAGGAATCTTAACTCCATGTTCCAGTTTTCCAAGTAATCACCAACAGATGGAATTGGATCTACCTCAACAGGATCTAATTTCCCCCATGTCATGCTTTGCATATACCAAGAATAACCATTAGGTCTACCACACCTTCTACTAGTAGGAATTATCATCGGTTACACTGACCAAGATCCACATTCTCCCATTGATCATTTTGTACATAATCTCCAACATATTTCTGTATTATTGTTAGAGGAATCAACTGTAGATCTGTTGAACTACCATCAAATTTAGAAGTATTCTTCTCAGCTTTCTCAATATCTTCAATGGTTTGATATTCAACATACACAACATCACGGCTTTTAGTAAGCCTCTTCTTGCACTTCATCACTAGAAACAACCTTTGACTCTGATATCAATTATTTAGCATGGCGGATGATAATCTTTGAGTGTGAGATGATCAAACAAGAATGACACAAGAAATTTAAGTGATTCACCATTAATTTTGGGCTATATTCACAGGGCAAACTCTAACATTTTCTTACACTTTAAAACATCAGGTTTGTAAGAGAGAGAAAACTTCTCTAAACAAAAATTCTAGAAGTATAAGATAAACCTAAAATAACGACATTCAAGTGTTTCCAAAATATCTTAAATAGATATCTCATTATTTTGTCACTCCTTAAAATAAATATCTCATACTCACAATTATTTCTTCAAAGCAAGTACATTTTACTTTGGCTTTCGTCGGAAGATACACTCTTACATAATAAAAACACCTTTTTTGTCTGGTGATGTCTGAGAGCTAGCACACTAACCAAATAAGCGAAGTTGGCTGTTTAAAAGGATTAATTCCTCCGTGTTCACTGTTCACTGGCACATTTACTGTTCGACCGCAGTTACAGTCCACTACATTTACTGTTTGTCCGTGGTTACTGTTCACAGCGTGAAAATGTGGCCAAATCACACCTCAAGCCTCGAAACTCTTCAATTAGGCAACAAATCCCCAATTTTTTTTAATTTAAGCCACAAATCCCCAACAGTTTACTCCACCTATGCCGAATCCATAGAAATGAATACATTTCTTTAACTTGTAAGGATTCCATGGTCATGGACTACGAATCCATACGATTCTACCTTGGCGTGCGATTGTGATAAGATTCAACTTGTTTTCTACCATTGGATCAAAGAATCGTATGATTTTATGACCTGCATAATCATTTTACAACCAGAACTTCCACATTTGGTGACCTTTTTCACCACATTTTTGTGCAATTTGACATTCATGCGTGATAGTAGCTAGTGTTAAAAGAAATATCCAATGCCGGACGCATAAATTGATAAAATCATCAATCAAAATAAAAACCACTTGCACTACGTACGTAAGAAGTAGAAGCGCGCGTTTGAAGTAATTTGTGGAGGTAAGATGATGAGAGAGTGAGTGATATCCTCATTTTCTGCTAAAAATATCCAATGCTGGACACATAAATGTGCCGGCCCTATGAATTAAGATTATTTAATTGGAACCAATTAACTAGCAAATATATTCCAATTACCGAAAAGAGGTACAGCAAAAACAAAAATTAGCATAAAAAATTAACTAAGAAGCGAAAAAGAAATTTTTTTAATTTTTTCTTGGAGTCCAACTATTAAAGAGTTAGTTGGGTTGAAACTTTTTTTGGAGAGAAGCTCTTTTAAAATTTGTGTTTTTCCATTCACAATACCATATAATTGAAGTGAAGGACGTCCTCCCCGCTCTAAGGAATTATATATAAATACATTTGGATGAAAAACTAGAAAAGGGAAAAAAAAAAAAAAGTTGAAAGAGAGTGTGGACGGACTTGAAATTAACATGTAGCTACCTGGTAGATAGAGAAATATTGTGGAGCATACACGTATGTATCATCCAGACGACAAGATTGGAGGAATCGGGAGCTGGCACAGGGTTGGTTCGTTGAAGTGTAATAATCCTCGCGCCACCCTCTGCTCCCACAACCAAAACCAATTCCGTGGCTTGGACCGTTTTGGCGGTTGTGCTTTCTGTTGCGTCGGCCGATCACTCCTAGTCTCTTTTTCTCTAAATTATATAATATTTTCATTTTGAGTCCTTACTTTCACTATCATTTTTATTTATTTAACTTTTAAAATGTGATATTTTCTCACTTTTACCCTCATTTAACACTTTATGTAGCTCAACTTCTTTTTCATAGTTTGTCATTTCTCAATTAATTCCATCACGTCATCCTCAATATCCTCAATTAAAGCATCTGAGTGGAAAAGTCTATCTACAATATATAAATACAAATGGAGTGCCTCACATCACTATGTCAGAAACTTGAATTTAACACTCCAAATCTTCTCCATGCCGGCTAATGGTTTTGATTTTATAGCTCTGTTAAGAGGATCGAAACAAGCTACCAAGCGATTATGTTAATCCACCCGCACAACTAGTCAAAAAATATAATGGAAATTACTTATTAATAAATGAGGGAAATCAAAAGATTATTGATGAATGATTTGGGACCAGAGGGTTGGAGGGATCGCCGACCAGTGGGCTGTGTCAGGGGTGGCTGGGACTATCCTGGAGGTGGCTAGCAGCCGTCCAGCCAATCTTTTGTGCCTGTGAAAATCGGTAACGGCAAAACCCGTCACATCTCTTTATCCCTTTCTTTGCTACCCGACAAAAACCCACTTTTTCATCCTTCTGCATCCTCCCAACAGCCGTCCTCATGCACTCCCACATAAAATCCAACTTGTGCCTTCTTCTGTTACGTGCAAAAAATATCTTCCAAGCCCATAATTTTGATAGCCTCATATCTTAAATGGTCATATAAGCAATTCAATTAAGTGTTATTCATATTGCTTGAATGGTTGGTTGTTGTACCCCCCCCCCCCCCCCCCCAATATAACTTCAAGTGTATTTTAGTTGCTTTCATCTTCTTTTCTCTTTTTCTTAATTTGCAGGAAGTAACTTTATAGTCAAGATCAATATTATAGACCGTGTGTTAGAATTTAAACCTCTATTTTGATGTCCTAAACCTCAACCACTTAAACTGAGACTTTAGAATAAATTCGAGTGCCAGAGTTTGAACATTTATCACTCAGCATGCTATGAGAGAAACAACATTTGGCAGTATAGCAAATGACACCTAGGCTTGGCCCTTTTAGGTGAGACCTGAATTTGAGCTCCATTTGCAATTCTTCTACCATTATATCATTAAATATTATTTCAATTGCTTTTTAGTTGCAAAAAGTACGCTTTCTCTTTCTTTTTTTTTTTTTTTTTATAGTATAAAGTTCTCTTTTCTTATAAAAATTGTAAAGATGCATGTTTCTAAGTATATATACATAAACATCCTTTTATTTTGGGTCAAGCTTTGCCAATTTTTTGTTGTAGGCCTTTAGTCTTGTATGTAAGTGCCATTGGGCTATTTTTGTGAAATGAAAGCTATACCCACTAAGGTGTTTTCTTAAAAATATATATATATATATATATATATACACACACACACACAAACACATGGCTGATTATGAAATAATTGCTCCCAAAGTCGTCATTAAAACCTCAGAATTATCAACTTGAGATGACTAGCTAGACTTTGATTATTTGAAGCTAGTTACCGATCCCAGAGGATACACCAAAGTTTGTGGTTGGTACTCAGTGCTAGATTAATTGTGATGTTTGGGGATGAATTGAAGTTATCAAGAAAACATTGAATGACACACCAAATTTATCTGCAAGTAGTTTTGTTAAATGATGAGGATCTTTTTTTCTCTTTTCGCAATATTCTTTCCAAATTAATTTGTTCCTCATATTCGCGACTGTAAGGAAAATTTAATATATTCATAAAATTTTAGAAGAAAAATGTTACCTCATCCAAACGGTAGGCTTTGTTGAGAAAAAAAAAATCTCTAATCACTCATTTTGAGCAGAAAAAAAAAAAAAGAAAGAAAACAAAACATGATCAAAACATTAAAAGAAAAATTCACTTTTTCTACTTTCACTTCCCTTTTTGGCAACAAAAAAAGTTGATCACCAATCGGCTGCCAAAACATTGGTCGCTAGGATGGGGTGACCGACTAAGTAACTGGCTATGTATGCTTTATAGTGATCAATTATGACGGTCACTAATTGGCTACTAGTTCTTATTTCTTTTAAAATTTTAGATATCTAGATTCAAAATTTTTTGCTCTCTCATTTCAAATACCAAATTTAAAATTTTTTGCTCAAGAGCTCTCACAATTTTCTTCTTAACATTTCTTTTATTCTTTACTACTAACTTTTAGTTATTGTGAATCTTCATATTCTAATAGATGAGAAAGAAGCAAAGGCTTTTAAACAACAAAAAAAAGAGAGGAATAGAAGCCCTTGAGCTTAGAAAAAAGGAGAATCCTCATAAATGTCCAACTTAAGGTTCTTGGAAAAGATATGAACTTCTTCCTTGTGTTATAGAGAGATCAAATGGTGCCCTCTTTAATTTGGTCAGACTATTGTAAAAAGCAATACTCTTCCTCCGTGATCTTCATTTTAGTAAACAGAGCATGAAGACGAAAACAAAAAAACAAAGAGCGGAAGAGGATAAACAAAAGCATAAGAAAAAAAAAAACAGAGAATGGCAATTTATAAGATAGAGGCACTAAAGTTGAAGCTAATTGGTTAGTCTTGTTTCTCATGAACAGCCAACGTGGAGACTTTGGATAAGGCGACTGAAGGGGCTATCGGTTGGTGACTAATTTATTTAGATCACCAATCATTTACTGTTTTTACATTGTAAATCAAATCCACTTTATTTTATGACCGAATTAGTGACCGATAACTTGGTGACTACTTTGTTAGTCTACCAAGTCGGTCACTCCAATGAGTTTATGTTATAGTGAAATTTTCACGTATAGAATTCCAATACGGTTTTTATTCATAACTTTTCTCCTCCATGAACCACTCTTCTCTCTTGGAACTTCATATATTATCCCCACTCGGCCTCCCTCATACCCAAAATTTTGACAAAGGGTACCTATTTAGAGTTTTTCTTTTCAATGTAAATTTTCTCGATTTACGATCCTAGATCTCATTGAACAATATTTTCCTATTCAAATTACCTACACCTTTTCACCCTAAACGTACGTGGCTCTTTATTGTCCGTTATTGCTCCACATCATGACCTTCCAACGTTTTAGCTCTTTCACTAGAAACGACATTTCGTTCCAGCTTGGCCAACTCTCCGGAATCGTTTGTAAAGTTGCTCAAATTTCTCTGTCCCTCTCTCAGCATTCAGCAATTTGTAGCTTTGTTTGTCCTCTTCGTTAGCCAACAAAAATTGACATAAACAAATAAATCATTGAAGAAAATGAAGATTATGAATTAAAAAAAGGATAAAACTATAACATATAGAAGAAGTAGCTCTGATTTTTTTTCGGTTTGTTTTTTTGTTAGTCCCTAGTCTCTTTCCTTTGCATCTTGGTGTAACTTTTTTATTCGCAATAGTATTATCCAAGGTTATTGGGTTTCTACATAGAGTAGTTTTAATTTTTCTATAGTCATAAGAAGTTGTATAGTTGTATGATTCTACCAAAAAATTTTCCAAAAAAGATTAAAAAATATAATCATCTAAATTATTTTAGAAAATTTATATTATATAATATTTTCACTTGCTAATACTTTAACATCATTAAAAATGTCAAGCCATAAACATATAATATAAGAAAAATAAGTTCTAAAATCTACAATTCCTAATGAGAAGTTATAAGCATCTCAATCATTAATTTAATGGAATACAAAATATAATGATCAATGCCAGTGTCAATGTTATCATCTTCAAAATTCATATATATTCATCTCCTTCTCTTGTTATGTTATCATTCGAGAGGTCATATTTATTTAGGCAAACACTTGTACATTATTGGCATTTTCTTCATTTATATCCACATCTACATAAATTTGATAACCAAGGGTTATCAAAGTCATAGTGAAGAACAACAATCAAGTGACATAGAGAGTCTGAGGAAAAATAAGAGATGACTTGTGTTTTATTTTTTTGTTATCTTTAAATCTTTTTATTTGTTTTAGCTCTAAATAGGTTGGATTTTATTATATAAAGATTGAGTTGGTCAGTAGATTTATATATATTTTTTCTTGTGATTATTTTTAGCCCAATTTCAACAAATCTAACATAATAATGTAGAAACATAAAGTCATAAAGTTTATAAGTTTTTAAGATTAAAGTCAAGACTCTCTACCTGTCTCTATCTACATATCAATTTCTACTAAAATTTGAAACTCTTTTTTATTTCTAGATTCATAGAAACATAAATTTCTAATACTCAGATCAGGATTTTGATAACCATGGTATTATCTATATTTCTTTCAAAAGACAAAAAAGTAACTATATTATGAGCCAAGACGCACAATTGAAAACTTATGGGTAAAGAGTGCCATTAGTGTTGTTGCAAGTGGATCCTCAACCTATATTTCAATGTAAATTGGTCTAAAACTTTTATATTTTGTTACATATTAGCCCCTAGTTGTAGATAAGACTAAGTTAACATGAAAGCTCAATTTATATGGAGGAAAAAGTGATAGTTTAAATAATCCATGAACTTTTAAAAAATTATGATGTTACTTGAATTTATTGAAACACAGTTATCAAATAGATTAAATTCAATAACTCTCACTAACTATTTGATATTAATTTTTTAAATTTAAATTTAAATTATTCGGTTATTATTTTCCATTGCATTCAACTTTTTTTTACTATTCAAATTATTGATTTTTCCTCTGTATAAATTATACTTTTGTGCTTGTCTAGTGCTAAGGACCAACATTAAATATATAAATTATAAAGGTTTGAGATCAATTTACAATGAGATAAAGATTAGGACCAATTTATAATGACAAATAAAGATTTAGGGCGAATGTTACTAGCTATCCAAAACTTATGCATGTATTACATGCACAGCGGTGGAGTTTGGTAGCGCCATAAGTGAGATGTAACATGTAATTGAATAGATACGTAATTAAAGAGTCAAAGTCCAACCCCCTATCGAACATTGACTAGCCACATGACCAATACAATTGGATCGATCGCTATCGTCCGTCCCCCCCTTCCTCAACCCAACCACCAAGTACCAACTCCAGTATATATATATATATAAGTGATAATTAAACTTTTACAATATATCCTATAATACTACTATACCACCGATCATAATGATAATTAGAGCATGTCATCGACTCAATTAAAATTTTTAGTGATAAACTATATATAGATCATTTATAATGAGAAGTCACTGGTAGAGAATGAATTGAACCTAAGCAATTATATATTTAAAGGCAGGACATCCAATAAATTTCTAGCTGATCTAACTCTCAGTATTAACAACTAATACTTATTACATTTACTCAAAATAGTTCAATTAGTATACAACCAGATCATATGATCCATGAAATGCCAAAATCAAATACTCTTGAAGAAACCATGTGGATGCGCATGCATAATATGTTTATAAATTTCGCAATTTTTTTCACTTTAGAAATACATATGAGTGATGAATATATGGCATATATAGCAGACTATGGTATCTTTAAGTTTGGTGGAACTTCTTGCTTGTGTTCTGCTGCTCTGTCATGTAATAATTTTTATTTTTTGTCGACGGATTCCAAGGGAGTGGAGACCAAAAAAAAAAACAGTTTGAGGAATTGAAAGGAGACCTGACAGGAAATGAATGGGCATATAAAAACAGATCGATCCATATGTGTCTGTTTTTATACAGTTGAGAGTTACTTGAGATCAAGAAACAATTGGTACTGGATCGAGGGTCCACAACAGCCGTTGGATCTAATTAATTCTATACAAAAAAAAAAAAAAAAGTCAGAGTATGACCATCTGACTGGACCGGGACCCCTGTTTGACTCTCTGACCCATATCATTTATTTCGCTATTTTCTTTTCTTCTCCATATATATATATATATATTAATTATTTATAGGTTCTCAAATTGTCTCAAAACCTAGCTAATATATTTGGTATCTAGCTAGCTCACAGAAGTGTTAGGCAGATTGGCAGAACCTCGCCTCAGCTCAGAGTGCCAATATATGGGGGCGATTATTACTACTGATGAGTACGATTTTATACAGTTTAGAGTAGGAAAAAAAAAAAAGCCATATAATTTCATTCTAAACATCAAGGGACAAAAGAGTCAAATTGTTGATCCATTTGGAGTTATTCAGCACAAATTGAGGGCATACTTGATGAGGCTGGGGTTGGGCAAATTAAGCTTTCTGATGAAAGCCTTTTAAGGTGTTGCAGTTGGTGCATACTAATAGTTTACGGGCCAATTAAGAGCTGTTTAAGGATCGATTTTAGTTTAGAGGCCGAAAGCCCAGTTTCATACGAATAGTTTATGGGCCAATTAACGATGTAAGCAAAGTGGTGCGTGTGGCAAGTAATAAATAAGAAAACAAGTATCTCGTGAATGAATTTGCTCAGCTCTGCAAATTGTGTTGACTCTCCTAAATGCTTTTACCCATCCTTATATATATATCGTGTCCTCCTCTTGTCTCTTTGTCTTTTACATTTTCTATCGCATTTCCGGAAATGGCGTTACTACCAATTTTTTTGGACTACTAAATAAAATTCATAAAAAGTAAAACATGTAGCTAGGGTCTGACAATATAATTTTAGAGGAACAAACTGGCATTAATAGACTAATTTTTCCTTATATAAACAATGTTTAGGACAAAGTAAGGATTTCCTATTGAAAAAAGAGGTTCAACTAAATTGAAGTCCTGAATATGTATAAAAGATTATTGAAAATTGAAGTTTAGACCGCTTATTACAGGAAGGATATGGAAGATGGAGACAAAACAAAAGTAGAATGCGGACAAAAGAGAGAATTTAGAAAGGTCAGAGTGAGTGGAGGTGGGAGGGGCGGTGGCATTAAATAAGGTCGTCGATGTTGGTTCTTTTTCATAAAGGAAACAGACAAAGTTACGTACATGGATTTGGAGTGGCTGAGTGGCTACTGCCTGTACCAGGCATTAGTAGTAGTAGACAGTAGTAGTACCACAGAATTCCCAGCTTTAATTATATATTCTCTAGTCTGCTACCTCTCCCTCTCCCTCTCCCTCCCTGCATGGCCCTTCGTTGACCAGAGCAGAGCCAGACACATTCCGACCCCATCCCATGCACATTAATTCATTCTCACACAATTCCAAACTAACTAACAATTTAACTCTTAATCTAATGGTTAAAATTTGATGCCCTTGTTCCAGATTCAGACTTCACTAAAGTTTCCTAGTAACTTCGCTCGCAAAAAGATTATAAATACAACTCTTCTCTAGTAATTTTTGGCAGTCATTGAATTCTTAACCTTCTCTGACAATTCTTGAACTAACCAATTCATCCGGGAGGTGAGACTAATTTCTTATTCTAAAATTCACTCCTACAATTTGTTACCCGCACGTGAACAAGCAATTTAACTGGAGAAAATTTCTCTCAGAAAGAGCATATCCATCCCTTGTCTTTTCCTGAGGGGCAAAATCTTCATCTGGCGTAAGTGGTTGCTTTTGCTTTACATGGCACCTGCAATGCAATTTCCGGGACATTGCTTCTGCATCCAGCATCGCCCAGTAAAAGCTTCATGTCCTTGGACATTTATTCATGTACAAACTCTAACATTACGTACCTCCTTGCAGCCACTTTGCTTCACCCCCCACTTCCTTCCTTCATTTCCTTCTTCAATCTCCATGTACCAAAAATATCAATTGAAACTCTAAACATATCTGCATTTCCACCATATAGCAAATTTACAAAACTGCTTTGCCACAAAGGATACAATTGTTCTACAGCCAGAAATGGGGGATTCGACAGCAAAAGAAACATATATGGCTGCAGATGCCTACACAACACATCTAGCACCTTTCCCACCAAAAAGATTAAAAGATTGAGCTCAAGCTAGTATAGATTCCATACTAGTGCACTCAACCATAACGCCTACTTTTATCAGACTCCAGAACAAATAGACCTGCATTGTAGAGTAAAATTGTTCCTATTCAGACCAGGACATGGATCTGTGCTATTTCAACACTAATCAGAGGTATATGGGCGTGGTTCAGGGTAAAAGGGCCTCGCTTAGAAGTTAAAACAAGATAACTACTTTGCCTCATTCTCCAATAGCCGCCTCTTCAAATCCTTCAGAGCAGTGACAACTGTTGGATCAAGATTGTGCTTTAGCAGTCTATCTTGAAATGAAGTAGATCTGAAATGGAAGAAAACATATGGTCGTCAGATGAGGATGCGGCAGCCAATAGTTCATACTATCAATCAAACATGACATGCTCCAACTAAAATCGGATATTGACAACCCTGTCATGGCAAAGCACGCACCGCCAAAACCTTAACATCATCACTTCTTTTTCTTCTATTTTCCATATTTTCAACTTGTAAGCCAATTAAATAAGAAGCACATACTGTCCCCCTGTCCCTATAGCTGAAAACAAAACCTATAACTTCCCTATTGTCGAAGGCACTGCTCTTTCCAGTGAGACAAACCAGTAAAGTCAGACAGATCATGCTAAGGCCTTTAATTTAACCTCCACAGGCAGAAACAAGCAATACAAGAAAAATAGATTTTTCTGCTGCCAAATTGGTAATTCACTTGTTTACGTACTTTTTTACGATTTCTTTCTTTTATACTAGGCTTGATTATAGCATGGAAATCATTATTAGCCTTCGTTGACAACAACTACAAGTTACTGAAATTATTAGCAAACCATAAAAAAAGCTAACAACTCCAGTATTTTGCACACTAAACTGGGATCCCATCATGAGAATGATGTAAAAGTAATATGATTGTGAAAAGTCTATTCCCCTATTCAATACCTTTGTTCTTGAAGCCTAGTCTCAACTTCTTCACGTGAAATTTTGATCTGCAATGGAGGCAAAATGTTAATTGTTCTACCAAAACGAAAACCAACTGTGAGATAAAAAGGAACATACGACTTTGGAATAAATTGCAACATCATATTACACTCTAGTCCTGATCATGCTGGGGTTAGTCAACAAATCCTCTTGCGAGGGAATAATAATACTTATCCATCCCACAATGATTGTCATTTTTTCAATTACCTGAATTAAGTTGGTCTTTTTACATCCTTTTGCAAATGACGCATGAATATATAAATTTATATTCAAATGTTTGATAAAATTTTGTAGTTTCTAAACCATTCTTTTGAAATTTTTAGTAACAACAATAAATATGAGAAAAATAAGGTCAAGCTCAATTTCAAAAAGTACAAAGGTGACAGAATCGGGACAAATGGAGTATGAAATTCCAAAAGCTTCAGTCATCCTAGAGTTTCTCAACTGGCATGGAAGATTTTAGTGAACGGTAATGAATTCAGATAGTTAATATAGTCATGTTCTATTGTAAGGTTGATTTTGTGAAACCAATGTTACATTGAACACAACCAACAGAAAGAACAAAAATCTACCCTATAAATTGGCTTACTGAGTGACACAGATAAATCATAACTAGAAGTTACACAACTAAGAAAAACCAAATTATGCAATGTTGAAGTCTAAAAGCCATTCATTCAAATGATGGCACCTTATCAATATGAATAATGATAATGGACCAAAAATCAGTCACTTATAAGGACAGAATGCTTCAATGACACCACATTGTAGCCCGTTGACCATTCTCAATTGCCGTGACAACAATGACCTTCACATGTGAAGTCGGATCAAATACATGATAAGGCACATGGTTCTCTCTATGATTGAAACTAAGTATATGCCATTTACATGCTTTCGCTCTTTAAGTTGCAGGTGACATTTACTGTGGTTTTTAACAAACTATCGACGACCATATGCAAATTAAGTAAAAAATTGTCTAGCATCATGATATATATCTGATGCCAATGCTTGTACTCTCACTTGACCCAGGGGTCCCACCTAATGAATCAATGGGCCGATGATGGATGATAGCTCTTGTTTTTGCATTACTAACCTACTTAATAGGCAAGACTAAGAAAACAGGAAAAGTCAATAAAGGCGTCAATATTAGTCCTTGATCCTGAAACTGAAGATCTGTAACAACCGTTAGAAATATAGAAAAATTTGCAAAAAATGAAACAAAAAAAACAGATTTCATACAATATGGGACCTGAAATTGCCATCCCTTACCTCAGATACAAGTGTCTTGGCACTCCAAACAAAGGCTCCCTGAATGATACAATGAATTATTGCAAGTTGATCAGATGATCACTAGAGCAGGATTATACCAGTAACAATGTATAGCTGATTTTCAGTTATCGCACATGCATAAAACAATAAGTGGATCCTTCTTTCCAATTCCATGAGATGGTCCTACAACTATTATTTCAATTGGTAATACAGCAAAAACCCTCCCACATACTACAATCAATGTCACATTCAACAGTTTACAAGCATTAAATGTTTGTGCGAAAATTCAAAGAAGGAAACACACAAATAGAATTGAAGTTTTACGGGTAATTAAGCAGGCATAAGAATCAAAAAATGGTATAGGCGTAGGCACCAACAAATGGCATAGAATGATGAAAGAAAATTAAACAGAGAGATAGAGGGTTGTCAAGCACAAAAGAGCAATTTAGAGAGAAACTCATGGTTGGACACATGAGGCTGAAAAGGATGTGGCATGCATAAGAATCAAAAAAAGGTAGGCGTAAGCACCAACAAATGGCATAGAATGATGAAAGAAAATTAAACAGAGAGATAGGGGGTTGTCAAGCACAAAAGAGCAATTTAGAGAGAAACTCATGGTTGGACACATGAGGCAGAAAAGGATGTGGTATGCTATTAATTCAGTGCTAAGCACTCGGCATCAATAGAGCAGGATTATACCAGTAACAATGTATGTTTACAATTGGTCAGCTATCTTCTTGATCACTCAAGGCACATGGAGAAACATACAAAAGGATAGGTGCTCAATTGAGTCATGACTAGCTGATTTTCAGTTATCGCACATGCTAAATTAAAAACAATAAGTGGATCATTCTTTCCAATTCCATGAGATGGTCCTACAACTATTATATCAATTGGTAATAAAACAAAAAACCTCCCACAAACTACAATCAATGTCACATTCAACAGTTTACAAGCATTAAATGTTTGTACGAAAATTCAAAGAAGGAAACAAACAAAATAGAATTGAAGTTTTACAGGGTAATTAGGCAGGCATAAAAATAAAAAAAAAGTAGGCATAGGCACCAGCAAATGGCATAGAACGATGAAAGAAAATTAAACAGAGAGAGAGGGTTGTCAAGCACAAAAGAGCAATTTAGAGAGAAACTCATGGTTGGACACATGAGACTGAAAAGGATGTGCTATAGTGCCAAGCACTCAGCCTCCTCAAGGGCGAGTGTGGAGCATCCATAGTTTCGAGTGCAAACTATCAATTGCATGACTGTCAAAACAAAACATGTAGATATTCAGAAACAAGACAAGGGTAGAAAACTTTGCACTTGATACCACTCAAGAAAAAAGAAAGGTGCAGATGAATCTGGGAGGTACTAGAACGTCTGGGGACCACTAGAAATACTGAACCCAGTGCTTGCTGTAATAACTACAATCGATACAACTGAAGCTCCACATTAGTTTATCCTACAATTGAACTCATGAGAGTTCACTAGACCCAGTTCACTTGAACATATAAGAACTAAATTTTAACTCTTCAAGTTGAATTCATGTTAGCTTTAAAGAGATGTTACTTGACTGCATCGCATTACAATCCAATGTGTTAACAGTTCTTTATAATTCATAATTCAAAATGAATTATCAGTGCATCGGAATGCGGTCATATACCTAAGTCATTGAGTAAATCTTTTTAACACTTGAAAACAGTTGGAAGTAAAATCTGACGCCAGTTTAACACAGAATAAGCATTGTCCCCTCCTTATATTTTATTGACGGCCCATGATGAAAAAAGAAACTTTTTATTGAAGGCTTAGGAAGGCTGACAGATTAGCTATAACAAGCAGCAATTTAGTGTTATAAGAAGATTAAATACCGCTACATGTGCTGAAAGCTGCTGACCATGATCAGATGTTACAACCCAAACTTTAGGGCACCCATCTTTCCTCAAGGCTACGACCTGTTAAACATATGCTGTCTGAAAATCAAGGGAAAGTGAAAAGAAACATAGATACAAATTTTCGCCTTTTGATCAGTGTGTAACAGCATATAGCAATAGATAAGAGATATAGAATAGGAAAATAGCTAAGAAGTTGACACAAATGAGTGACGCCTGTAATTTCAATTATGCAGATTTTTTCATCATTATAAGAAATGTCTAAAAACTATTTGCTACGAGAGAACAGTCTTGTAGGTGTTAAAATATGATGCCTTAAGCATAGAGCAATAGATGAAATTTCTCGATACGAGTATGTCATGGTTCAAACTTAACGTGAGGTCTCCCACATATTTCAATGAAATTGAATCAAAATGGTCAAACAAGTTTTTCTTGTAAAATGATCATACTGGCACCCCTTTATGGCTCCGTTTGGTATTGTGTAGTTGAAATACAGTGCCTAAACATGGCAGGTGAACCACAGCAATTAAACACAGTGGTGAACTAAATGCAAAACATGTTGTGTTTTACAAGGGAAATATCTGAAATGTACATGATTGCTTTTATTCTCAGTTGGACGATTGGAAAAATGGTTGCTTATATAGCAAGGATAAATATGCCATAACCAAGCCCAACCTCCGTTTTTGTTTTTTACTGGAGCACTTTAGGACCAGTCAACTAAACACACAAATTATACTACCAATTGAAACAGAGTTTTCCTAGAAGCCAAATCCTACTGCTGCCAAACAAATATATCATGTTTAGACCAATAGCAGACAGCATTTGATGGCTTCGAACTCACAGCCAAACCAAGCCTAGTTCAATATAAGAAGATGTTTAATTTTTTAAAAAAGAAAGCCTTTTCAATTTCCATTTCCACAGAAAATAGCAATATTACTTTGTTTTTATTTTTCATTAAACAGAAAAACTTTTAAAAAATATAAATGAAAATGAGTAGATTTATCATTTATGGGGGGGCAAAGCATATATCTCTTGTTTCTTTATCAATATTCAAGACGGGCCAGGCAAAGTAAAAACAGAAGGTCCTTTTAATGTTTGAATGTGACTTTTTCGGTGCTGGTTCAATTCCATCTGTTGCAACATCAACTCCATATATGAAAGGGTTTTAAGTTTTTTAACCTTTCTTGCCTTCTCCTCCCTTAAAGCCCCGGCCACTGAGAAAGTTATCTCAGTGGAGAACCACGTTTTCTAATCAAGTTACCCGCTAAGCACATTACTTTCTTTAATTCTTTCCGAAAATTGAAAAAGATAAGTTGTTAAAGAATTATATTCAACTCTTTCTCTGTTGTTCAAATAGAGATCATCATGTGCGACTTCATCCACTAAGACCTGCCCTTACTATTGCTTATAATTGGACAATCAACATAAAACCAAGAGATTGGCAGTGGATTGACACTGTGTTTCAACAGATAAGTGAAAGGTTTTGTTTTTTGTATGTGAAAATATAGTCAAATGTATTACACTATTAGTTTTTCTTTTTCTAAAACTACCTTCTGTTTCTCAGAAAACAAACGTTATTCTCAAGAGACCAAGTAAAATATTCAAGACCAAATAGCAGCCAAGGTTCTTCACTGTGAAATGCACTTTTAAGAAGTGATTAACGTTAAAGCCAATGCTACCTCTCAAAAGTGACATGAAGATGGAAAGGCATGAATTTTATCTTTTGCAATCACGTTGAATAGCATAAAAATACCTTAATTTTAGTTTTTACCTCCTTTTCAATCCAGGTGTCAGCACTAGATTCCCCTGAGTACACAATATCCACACTGTGAAGTGAAGATTAAGCATTAGAAATACCATGTTAAAAATTTGATACTGAGGCATCTGAAACTAGAAGGCAGGTAACAGCATGCCATTCTTTACCCATCTCACCAGATTCCTTTACATGCCATGCACCTTCAGATTACCTTTCGACATACAGAAACTACAAACTTAACTAGCATAAGACATATAGATTAGACCATGCACCATCTTCCATGACTTCACATGCCAGAAAGAAACACAGAATACTGACTCTCAGGCTGAAATCACAACAAGTTCTAGATCATCAAGAGCAAAGTCTTTAGACAATGTCCTTTCTATTTGTAGGACATACTAATATACCCCAAGCCATTTTCACATTGCTATGAAGAGATCTTCCCTGCATGTTTTAGGCAACTTAAAACATAATACCAGAATCTTCAAAGGTTTTAGCATAAGACATACCGAACACCAAATGCCCTCTTCCCTACCCTCACAAGCCAATTACAACTATAAAATACAAGCCCTCAGATATAAGTTACCACTTGTCATGGATTTTTCCAACATTAAAGCCAGTAGCCATTCAAACAAGTTACTTTATTTTCATTTGTCACTGAAGAAATCACTTCATAAGATTTCCATTTTTTGCACAAGCACAATCAGTACATCATGCAAAAAATTCAATAATCTGCCATATAATCTATAAGCTAAAGAAAGAAAATAAACAAACACACGCACTCACAAGTACATATGAGCACATGATTTTATTTGTTATAATAGAGACAACCCCCACACCCAGCCCCAAAATATGAAATTCCCACAAGGCTGCTACTACACTCCCCTCACCTCCTCAGTACCCCCATCTTAAAATAACCTAGTTGGGAGAAAATAATCCAAAGAAACAGCTCTCTCTGCGATTCAAAATATGCATGCATGGACATACTAACATAGAATTTGACCAATCTAGGTATGGACAGGAAAAAACAAGGTAGATTATTGCCTAGGCAAAAGAAAGTTACATAGTCAAAGAAGTACCCGGCAAATTTTTCCTTTTGCGTAGGCAGGCCAGACATCATTGCGTCAAATACAACTACAACTTTTACCTCTGGAATGTTTCATAAACGTCAATACACAGGGAGTAAGAAGGCAAGGAACCTCCGAGATAAGAATGGCAGATACAATCAGAATAATTCCACCCAATCCAACATTGACCCACCATTTGATGAATTTATTCTCTGATTTTAAACATTAACATGCTACTACTTGGCTCTCAATACTAAAGATGTGACTGCAGATCATCTTGGGAAAAGATTGTTAACAAATAATTTGCCTAGTCACATAGATATTCAACTATATTTGTCCAAAAAGGAATATGAAAAGGAGAAAGAAAAGAAGCTTAAACTCAACTTTCTACAATTCTTGATGATTATATGTTCTATTATCCAAAAAATGATAATAATAACTAAAAAAATAAACACACAATTCTTAATTCCTCACACTCCATGTTCATGTTCTCTTATTCTCTTAACATGTTATAGTTTTCTTGTCCTCCCATGTGTCCTGCAAACCAAGAACAGATTCTTTTAACACATTTAGATCATCCACAACCAAATGGTCACTGCAGGGAAACTGCCATAGGAAGAAACAGAAAGAAAAACAAGACATAGATTTTCCTATATTTTCCTGCCTGAACTCCCAATTAACTGTGTATGAACCTTTTACTTTACAGAAGCTGCAACATATGTGTTGTACCAACCTCTTGCCAAACTGAATGTTACCAGTTCATCTATTAGCTGCTGACGGGCAATAGCAAGCCTTCCTTGCATAAAAGGCTTCTTCAGCTTGGCCCAATATCCACATACATTGTAGCCATCAACAAGCAAGACAGGTACTCCATCATCTATCCCCTGGTTGGTACTGCTAAAAAAATTTTAGCAGCAAAGTAGCAGATGCTTACCTCAGACCTTTATATCAATGGTCCAGATCAAAGCAATGGAAAAGAAAGGCAAACTCGAGAAGTAGATTACTAGTAAAGAGTAGTGGTTGGATCATGATAAAGTTCTGTATCCTCTTCTGGAAGTTCCTCTTTTTGCACCCTCTTTCTCCGGTAGCTGGTAGAAGGCCTAGGTGCTCGGGATTTCCTCTGTTGGAATTCCTGCAGGATTTTGACTAATTTATGGATCTCCAAAAAGAGTTGGGTTACTTAAATTGTGAGCCCACCTTCCAAAACCTCAAATACCGCAAATTCTGCTTGACATTTGATGTGATTCTTGGAGGAACCGAGTCAGAGTCCTATTACACCAAACTTGTTAAAATAATGAAAGGAGAAGCTTTCATCAGCAGATAAACGTTAGATAATACTGCAATTTCAAACAAGAACACAAAAAGCTGGCTAATTGCATTATAACTACAACTTACATTTCCTGCTTCATATTTCATTGCATTCAAACAAACAATAAAATAGTAAAGCAGTAAAAAGACAATGCAATGGTAAAAAGAAAATACCACACTTCATTGTCATGAATAATCATCTTTGACAGCAAGACCAGTAAGAAAAATCCATTCCAAATGACTAATCTAAAGGAAAAACAATTATCCAGATGAAGGTTAATTTTTCAAGCGCTAACCTTTTGTAGTTTTTTAACAACCCAAATGTGTTAAAAAATTACATTAATCACATTCCGTGTTCTCCTCGCTTCTAAAGTACTATATTCTGCTATCAACTGCATGAAACCCAATTATCTAAACGAAGCAAAACTGAAAATGCAGCAGTTGCTCAAAAGTCTCGGTCATCATAGAATGATTTATAATGACCAGATTACTGAAATAGAGAAAACCCAATTCCCCAAATCACGGTCAGCACCTAGAGGCCAGTTTCTTTTCTCCTTCCTTCTTTTTTTTTTTTTTAAAATAAGACCTGTTCTTTTGATTCTTCTAACAACTAGTTAGTGTTAAAATAGAAAAATCAATCATATTCTTAGCTTAGTCTCCACAATTAAATGAGACAGATCTGAAAATGCTGCAGTAGCCCAAAGTCAGTTAAAAATTGAACCTTGTCGGGACGATGGGACTTCTTCCCCTTTGCCATTGCTGTAAAGCTGCTTCTGTAGGAGGAAGATGCTGTGGAGGAGGAGGAGCAACAGTGCGGCAAGGCAACCGTTCTCATCTCAACGCAATGCCTCGGAAAACTTCAAACTCTATTTCTCATCGCTTCCTCTCCTCGGATGATTTTGCATCTAAAAGATGGTGACGAAGGATTTGGCCGAACAGCAGGAAGTAGAAAACGATCATGAATGGCGTTCAGTCAAAGTTCCATCAATTGAATTAAACCATAGCCACGCCTACGCAAGCAACAAATCGGGTAACTATTTCGTCAAAATATTTCAATGGCGTAGCGACGGTGCAGCATGAGCCTATGGCTGTGAAAACCAATGTTGTCAGCGTGAAGGGATAATTTGGGGATGAAACTGAAATAGATTGAATAATTTTGGATGGCAGTTTGAACATTGAGAATAGGAAAAAGTATCAAATTTGCCACTAATGTTTGGCTCAGAAAGTAAATATGTCACTATAATTTTTTTTTTGCCCAATATCACACTAATATTTTTAAAACAGTTCATGTCGATCACTAAAGTTTTCTACGTGTAAACGGAAAGATGATGGAATATAACATGACATTAAGCTGCTCATCTCATCTTGCCAAAAAAAAAGGGGGAAAGTCAGGAACTCATTTAGGTTTAGATTTCTAAAGGGAGAACCAAAAAATTGTGTTGGTTTAGGTTTGACAGTTTTATAAAATCATTAAATTGTTCGAGTTTGAAGATCGATGGTGTTGTACGATGAGAAAGAAGTGAGCAAATCATAAGAAACAACAAGTCAAGTATGCATTGTAGTTAGAGTTCAAAGAACTCTGTTCTTGAGTTTGTTAAAATTTGTACAAATTAGTGATCATAAAGTGTGTTAAAGGAGAAAAAAATGATTGCCGAGTCAGATTAGTTAAGGAAGTTTATTCTAAATAGTTTGTATTCCAATGATTGTTTGTTTTGCCACTAACAATGTCGAGGGCTTTTGTTAAATGTTAATGGGTGAAACTAGGGCCAATGTTGTTAATGTGTGGATATGTTTGTAGGTTAAGTGACAAAGGAAACTGTACGATTTTGTGTCTATGTATGGATTCCTAGTTGGCATCAATATGCTTGAAGTAATGCGAATTTATCATGGCTACAGATGGGATGTTGATGAAAAAGAAGTTATTTTCAAATATGTTCTCCACCATAGTGGAAGGTTTTGATACTCCCCTTACAAATATCAAGGTGGGATCGAAGAGCTTTATATAGGTTCTGAATATTTCAATAATCAGGGTGGTTTTGTGGAATTCATGGAGATGAAAGGCATACGGAAGGGTTTGAATGTTTCTATTAAAAAAACATAGACAAATGTGACCGACCCTAAAGATGTTAAGTTGATTTGTAATGAAGATACAACCATTGCAGCTTTTGAGGTACTTTATGAAAAAGGGCAGCTTCATTTGTATGTCAAGGAAACTGAGGGTTTTTCTTATGATGGTAGGAAGTATGAAATGTTGGAAATGGCTAAAGATAGAGGCAGAGTTGGTGCCTCTTCTTTTGGCTGTAATGCAAATGGGGATAGTAGTAGTACTCCAATTAAGCAAAAGGAAAGGAAAGCCGCTACAATGGGAGTCATGCTAAATGGTGCTTCGGATCATCAAGATGAAGATTTAGATAATCAGTTTAATGCTTTACAAATAAAGAATAAAAGTGTGAGGGAACCTCATTTACCCTAATATAAAGTGTTCCCAATATCTTAGGATAATCAGAATTTAGTAATCCTACTCTTAGTTGCAAATGACAAAGCTAATACTCTCGTTGTTTAAAAATTTATATGCTACTAGTTGATTATCCTATGACATGAATCAATGCATGCTTAACTTCAACATTTGGAAGAGAAGTAATAAATAAAACCTTTCAAAATACTTTTCAAGGCATTCATAAAACACTTGAAACACACACCAAAGTTATATAAACTTATTTACTTAAACTTCAAGTATTAGCTTATGTACACATAACACTTAACTTATGTACATCCATAAGCAACCATAGTGTATATAAAGACATATACATTAAATAAGTCCATACACGCTAGTCAAAGTAGAGGCATTTCCTTAGTACACTAGTACCCAACATATACAAAGTCTGAGACTATCAAAATATCTCCCACCTAAGTACAAAAACTCTAGACATAAGAGGTCAAGTATTCCTTGTACACTTCGCCTGTATCTGTCAAGGTTATACTCCCTCCGTCTCATATTCTTTGCACTATTTGACTTTTTCAAATAGTTTGACTTAAATTTATTCATATTAGTATTTATTAGAAATTTTTTTAAAAAAATACATTTATAAACTATATGTCATAATTTATCATTCTTATATAAAGGTTCTTCATTTATATACTAAAATGTTAAAAATAAAAACTCATAGATTAATTACCAAAAAGTGAATGGCGCAAAGAATAAATGACGAAAGGAATATTAAATAACTTAGTTAGTACAATATTATGACTAACTAATAAATTATAACCATTAAATATTCATAATGCTTTAAATACCTGTACAAAAAACCTTGTTTAACAACCCTTCATGAGTGTTAAGTTTCACATTATTAGTATCTGCACAATGTAACACTTAAGGGAATGAGAATTACAAATTCTCAGTAAGGGATCAAATACCTACAACAAAATCTTTAGGACGCAGCGTATATAACATATATACATATTTTAACTTGAGCTCAAAATGTTATGAGGTCTTAACTAATGGCCACTAGTACATGTTCTATGGTGGGGAACCTATCCTTAACCTAGTTCATCTTCCAAAAGCTTAACTCTTACCTTAGCAAGCTTGGCTTGCTACTTACTTACCCTTACTCACACTATACAGGAGTTTTTAAACTTGGTGACTCATTCTTGCCAAGCTTGGTAGCTTAGCTAGGGAACTTTTGAGCTTCAAAGCCCACTTGAATACTTAGTACTCGTATACTTACTTAAGAGCTATTTAATTACTTAGTTCTTAAGTCACTTCACTTCTTGTCCACCTCTTACTTTCTTAATTAATGCATTGTAAAATTCATAATGCATTAATTTAAACTTGAACTTAAAATCCCTTACCTGGAATAGTTAATGCAAGCAAATACTAACTTCAATGTCCTTTTAGTCTCAGTTTTTGTATTCTTCTTTATACCCTTTATAGTAACTTGAGTATTTATCTTTTAATTGACCATTTAACTACATAAATAAATAATAATTGGGACAATACTACAACATTCCTTATAGTTTAAATGGATAGGATTAACCCTCTCATTAGACTTCAATTAACCGGCCCTTTACTCAACAAACATATAAAGAAAACATTTCTTGGTCTTCTTTGATTTCTTATTGCTAACTTAACAATTCTAACAATTAATTAACAAAAAAGCCATTTTTTTCAATTTTATAACTTATTCATAGCTGAAATAACCAAAGAGAATAAAATGGTTCCCTTACCTCCCCAAATTCAACCGTAGCCTTAGGTCCCTATAAATTACTTGCTTGATTCGAGCTTCCATACTTAATTCTCTCAATAAACAAGCTTGAAACTAATTTAATCAACAAAATCAGCCCCTCCATCAACGAAATAAACCAGGAAATTAAAGGAAAAATAAATGCTTGCTTGCTTACAAAATATAAGCTTAAAACTTAGCTCCTTATGCAAGAAATTCAACTTTTCTCCCAATTTTTTCTTGAATTTGTGATTAATTTGGTGGATTAGAGATTGAATGGTGCGGTCATGAAGGTTTGGAGAAGATGGAAGAAGACTCTCGGGTGATGGCTAGATATGGATAAGGAAGACAATGAATAACAAAAATAAACTAAGTCAACTTTTATGTGCTTAAGGTCAAATCACTCAGCTGGTCTCTTTTTTGTATTAAATAGTATATTGCACGTTGGGGTCTTCTTCGTAACAGAACAAAAACCTTAAGACCAAAACCAGCATTATGCCACGCCTTAATCCTCCTTCACTTTAATTACATGCCCAGTCCTCATCTTTGACATACGTGCAATTTATTCCCAATACTCATAAAGGTCACATATAAACCATTTATAGACAATCTAGTCAATTCATAATTTCACAAGGGTAGAGCGGGAATCACAAAAAATCGTGATACCTGAAATTCAATATTTTTCCGTCTTCTACCCAACTGTGCAATAAAAACGGCTCACTATATGAATTGACCAAAATGCTCTTTTTCGTCTGTTTTACTTAAATGATCAATTTTTGTCCTCTTTAAGCTATTATACTTTATTAAAGCAAGGATTTACTTGCATTAAATATTCTAAGTATATTAAATTACTAAGATAACCAAAATTACCTCAGTAATTATGATTCAAACTTTTGGAGAGCTGTAACAAAGAGTGGCAACAAGAGTAATGGTGATATATATACATGTGATAGTTTAAATGATGAGCACGATGAGAAGTTGAAACAAGCAAGGCTAAATATGATTCAGTATGGTCACATTTTCAATGAGAATGGTGAAGATGAGTATAACACTTATTCCAGGGATGAAGATTTCAACCCACAAGAGGAAGAATCATCTAAGTCATGGGATGATCATGATGTTGTTGAGTAGAGTACAGGATCATATGGGAGTGATGGTAATAAAACATAACACTTTTAGATTCTGATGATGCTAGCGAGGAACATTGAGAAGATGATGGAAACCTTCTTTTCATAAAAAGTAAATATTTGAAGTATAATCCGAACTATGATATAGTTCAATTTGAAGTTATTATGTTTTTTGACAACAACAATGATTTCAAAGAGGCTGCCACACATTATGCTATTTAGGCACATAAGGATGTGTGGTTCAAAATCAATGAACTGAAAAGGTTAGAGCTAAGATGTGATGCCAACTATCTATTCCATCTATAGGTGTCTTACAATAGAAAACATAAGTGCATGTAGATTAAGAGCACTAGAAAGGGACACAAGTGTGGCTTAAAGTACAAGCTTTAATTAGTGATTGCTAGGTTTTTAGCAAAGAAGTTTTAGAAAATACTAAGGGATGAACTAGAAATGAGAATGAAACATTTCAGAGGTAAGGTAAAGGATGAATTGAAATTGAAATTTAGTATGTCAATACTTAAAAGGGTAAGGCAAATAGTCAAAACCTAACTAAAGGAGAACATCAAGCAGGAGCATAGTCTATTAAGAGACTATATTAGGCAGCCGATAAAAAGTAATCTAGGCAGTACATTTAAGTTTGATGTCATACCAACACAAGATGTTTCAAGCCCTATTTTTAGAAGAATTTACATTTAGTTTGAGGCTTGTAAGAGAGGGTTCATTTTTAGTTGTAAGCAAATCATTGGTGTTGATGAGTGTTTTCTACAAGCACTTGTTAAGAATGAATTGCTTACTGCTATTGGGAAACATGCAAATGATCAAATATTTCTAGTAACATGGGCAGTAGTTAAGGTTGAAAATAGGGAATTTTTTGTCTTGATTTTTAGATAAACTGATCAATGACCTTGACTTGAAGATTATTTTGGCATTAGCAAATCATTTCAGATCAACAAAGGTTTGCTAATGCCAACTCTATTTTCTTTTTTTTTTCCTTGACTTGAAAATTATTTTGACATAAAGTCCTTATGTGCTTACAGGGCTTTATTCCATCAATTAAGGCTTTATTCCCTAAAGCTAAACATAATGGGTGCACAAGACATATATGTACTAACTTGAGGATGAAATACCTAGGTGATGTCTTTAAGGGACTTTTTTTAGTAGCTGCCAATAGCACATGTCCAACACAATTCAAAGATGCTTTGTGTGCTATTGATCTGTATGCACCAAATGCAACAGTAGATATCTTGAAATTTTCACCAAAGTTTGGGTGCAAAGCCTTTTTCAAGAAAAGCATCAAATGTGACATAAACCATAACAATATTTGTGAAGCTTTTAATGGGGTGGACCAGGTTCTTGAGGCTAAGCAGAAACCATATATTCTATGTTGGAAGATATAAGATTGTACATCATGGGAGAGTTTGATGAGAAACATAAAACTACTGAGGAGTAGGAGGGAGAACATGGGAAAATAATTCTAGAGATATTAGATGAAGCTTAAAAAAAATCACCATATTTGGGAAGTGGCTTGAAATAATGAAGATGGGTATAAGGTTTCAAAGGGGATGAGTAAGTATGCAGTTAATTTTGATAAAAAAAAAAGTTGTTCATGTGAGAGATGGGATGTATTTGGAATTCTTTGTTGCCATACAATAGCCTGCATCTTTGATAGGAGACAGGACCCAAGGTCATACCTTGATCCATGTTACAATAAGGAAAAATATCCCGTATATTACAACCAGTCACTTTAGCCTATAACCAAACCAAATGTTTGGCATATGTACAATTGAATCCTTGTAATTCCCCTCTCCCCACCAAATGTGCAAAATGTCTGATAAACTTCTAAAGAAGAGGAAACTCGAGCCAAATGAACCAAAATAGGGCGGAAAGTTGATTAGGAAAGGCCAACTTAATAGTTGCAGCTTCTGTCACTAATCAAGCCATAATAGGGTGACATGACCACTAAAAAAAGGTGCAGTTAATGGTACATTTGAGGTAAGAACTATTAAGTTCAGATGTTTTGTGTGTTTTATGCATACTGTTGGTAACTATATTGTTATGAAAATGCAGATTAAACCACTTATTGGTACACATATACCTGCCAATAAGATGCAAAAGCAACCGATTAGACCTGCAATAATAGCTTTAAAGGAAATAGGACCTGCAAGAAATAGGACTAAGCATGACCTTGGTATTCTCACAAACATTGAGACAAGTGTCACAGTATATAATGTAGGTGGAATGTTTAACTTTGATTTTTTTATTGTGATGAAGTGTAGCCTAGATGAGTAATAGACTAATAGATATAGGTTCAACGTAAAACTATGTTGCTATTACGTGTGAAATGCAGCCTGGACAAGTAGGAAGCATAATCTTGAGCTATGTGGTTCGAATGGCCTCAACCAATGCAATTGCTAGCCTCATAACCAGCTAGCTAGAACTAAGGGCAAGCTCACTTGACCAAGGTAGTAACCAGGGGCCAGTTTTATTGAGTCAGCCTTGAAGTGTGGCCAATCTATAATAAACCTTTTGGATTAAAATACACTTGGTTTAGGTTGAAGTAGGTTAGTCTAGATGTAAAAACAGGGGTACATTTTGAAAAGCGTGTACAGTGGAAATTAATCTGGTTAAAGTGCAGTTTCTTGTTTTGAATTGCCAATTCTTGAAAGCATTTTATACATAACAAACAATTTGTTCATCTTTAAATAATTGAATGAAACTGGGTTATCTATTCTTTAATAAAACAAGACAATTCCCTCTTACAATGGTTAATTCCTGCGCACATTGATGTATTTTCCAAGTTAGTTGATAATATAATGGCATACATACTACAAAAATTAGTTCACAATGCCAAACAAAGTTGGCTTACTTCTCCCTCAGCTCCACCTTCTTGTCCTCAGCCTATACTTGTTCATCCAATAAATTTTGTAACCTAGAAACCTTACCTGAAAGGATTTAGTTCATATATGGCAATGACCTTTCTTGATCATACAACAGGTTTAGACTTTCAATTGCCTGCATTGAGAATTAATCATCAACCCACTGCCAAAACTTGCAACCACCAATCCTCTGCCCAAATGAACATCAAACAGAAATGCCCACATTAGCCAAATTTGTCTACATGATAACAGCTAACATAATCCAATCAAAATTGAACAACCTACATTACAATACTTACCTTCGGACAAGCTATGGAGCGTCACCTTGGATTTTTAGATGTCCAAGATGTTTTCTGCTCCACTTCCAACCCGCATTTATAGACCACTATTTCTTCCTCTCCACCTCCACCATTTATGTGATAAACCGAAAAACTTGATGAACATGACAATGAACTCATCTCCAATCAATTGAATTTGCTGTTAGCCAACCACTATTACCAACTCCATTCCAAATCCCTAATTCTAGAATTTGAAGAACAAAACCCTAACTTATACTACCTCAATTCCAAATTTTGAACAGCCATTATCCTTTTTTTTTTTGTGTTTTACAGACATGGCATGTTGTTTTTGTCATATAAACCTTTATTTTGCCACAAAAGCATATTCTTCATGAAATATTCTATTTGTTCATGGAATGTTCTTAACGGACGTGGGTTCAGTGGCATATCAGCCCCCTAATTTACAATATTAGTGGTTGATATGAACCATTTTTAAAACATTAGTGTGATATTGGGTAAAAAAAACTATATTGGCATATTTACTCATCAGACTAAATATTAGTCTCAAATTTGATACTTATGCCTTGAAAGTATAAAATTTCCATACCAATTACACTTGTGCTTAAAAAAAAGTGTTGAAAAATTATGAATGATTAAATCAAAACTAAATCATTATCAATTGAAAGATTTTAAAAAATTGAAATTGCTTCAAATTTGTTAAGATCTAATTTGATAAATAAAAAAACGTACGGCATAAAAGCAACTTAGTGATTTTGGTACTTGAGCAAGAAAATTAACGATTATGATTATAGCAAAATGATAATTCTAACTCCTGAAAAATTTTCTCTTTATGAAAAGAATCTCTAAAACTTTGAAATATAATTAAAAAAACTTCTTAAAAATGCTTAGACCATCTGGCCTCCCCTTGTTTGGCCACTTTCTCCCACCTCTTTTGCCACCAACCCCCACCCTCCGACTACCTTCCATCCTTTATCCTCAGCAACATAACCTCAACAAAATGTCCTTCTTTATATTCTTATCTTTTTCTTTTTCCTCAATCATCACTTTGCAAACATCATCATAATTGGGGATGAGACAAGCCATTGATGAGATTGTCAAAGTCTAAAGTGGCCATATTGTTCGCTCCACCAGCAACATGGACTGCCACAATAAGGTTTGCACTACCAAGTGCCCCAACGCACACCTCTTCGTCCATATTTCCATTTAGTTTTATGTTGTCCAAGACCACCTTGACTAAGATCAACCTAGCGAGGTTGTTGATTGGATCATAAAAAAAGCCAATCTTGCCATTGATGAGCTCATTGAGCTTCATCTTAGGAACCCTTAAATGGTTCTCACCATTGCAAAATTGAGCAAGTAAGCTAAAACCTCTGTTTCCGATTATGGAAACATTGAGCAAACAAGCCAAAACCACTACCAAAATTGAGCTACAAACCAGATTTGCTGTGGAGAACCAACAATCAGAATTGAGACAAATAAAGAACTGTAGGTCCACAAGGGAGAAGGATTGTAGAGGCTTGACAGAGAATCATGGGTAGAGGTGCCAAGGGGAGGACAAGGTTAGAGAAAACAAAGGATAGCGGGTGGATGAAGGGTAGGGCTAGTAATGGGAGAAGTGAAAGAAGGTAGCATGGAGAGGGAGGCTGAGAATGTAGAGGCCGGATGGTCCAAATTTTTTTAAGGAGTTTTTTTTTGTTAGATTCCAAAGTTTTGAGGATTTTTTGGCAAAAAGAAAAGTTTTTAGAGATTAAAGTTAGTATTTTTTTTCCCATAATCATATGCTAAAATGACATTTTTTTTGTTCAAAATAACAACTTCTGTCCAAAAAAATCTAAAATGGAATGTTTTAATGAGGTTAGGGACAAACTACAAATAAATTGCAGGTTGGGGTTAGAATAGGAATAATAATTAAATGTTAGGGTTCACGTGTATAACTAACTCAACCTCTTTGTTACTAATCGAATTTCAGGGGGAAAGGGAGCACAAAAACCAAACTCTTATGGCATTTTTTTTCCTTACTGGAACAGTGGTAAAATTGTCTGATTTCAATACTTGAAGGTTAAGCAGTAACATCACCTAGAAATTAAGGACAATTTTGTAATTTTACCTTTCTGGTTAAAGACAAGTTCCTAGGCTAGCAAGAAAACAAAAAACAAGCTAAAGCCAAAAAATGCACTTTAGTAACAACTTATGAACAGTACTAATACATTTTTTAGTCATATGCAATTAAGCTTTTAATGAACAACTCGCTTTAAACTTTAGTTTGAATTTTGTTAAACTAAATTTTATTGAACACATGCTTGAATTTAATTTGAGTCTTGTTCAGTTGTAGCATAGAATAATTTTTGGTACTTGGAAAATGAAAAAATTTGTCATAGAAAACTAGAGTTTTTATTATAACAGAAAACAACCACTTTAGTTTTTTTTACAATTAAATTCACCGCATATGTTTTTGTTCAAGTGAAATCTACCACTATTGTTTCTAATGTGAGCAAATTAATCACTTACATCGTTAACAAAAGAATATTCCATTTTCATGTGAAATATTTTGGATAGTTTAAACAAAAAGAAAAAGAAAAAACACATAACTTAACCCTTGTTTTTGGGTAAATTACACAATTTATTCTTAAACTATACTCATTAATGAGTATAAGTGCTTGAACTAAAAATAGTACCGCTTTTTCACCTTTTATCAATGTTGGTTGATCTTAGACCTGGCCCCACCTCGAATGTTATGAACCCAATGCTTCAGCTACCTCCACTAAACTCCGGCCACTGTTTGTAGACTTACACGATCACCTCTGAACCACATTGTGTCACTACTACTGATCTTATTTGTTACCAACCACATAATGAAGTATTGTGCTTAAAGAAGATCAAACTATACATTCATTCTCCCCATATCCCTAATGATTCATCCTATCAAAATCTCATCAACAATGTTTCCCACACCCCCATATGTCCATTGTAAAGCTAGTTACGCATTACCATTAATTCCCCCTGATAATTGGGGATTAAGAATGGAGGTCTAATCATGGCACATTTTTTACCCGACAACCCAGATTTGTTTTGCATCTGTTCCCTCTTGGTAAGAAATAGCCAATAGCTAATTTGTCAAATACAAAAATTTATGGGGGCTTTATAATATTGAATAAAATTTTAAGTGCTAAGTTAAGTGTTTGATCTTTTCCTTACACGAGCTTCCTATGTTTGTTTTTATGTCATTCGAAGATCACATGTCATCATAAAGCTAAAAAATTGTAACAATAATAGTAGATATCACTCAAATGAAAACATTAGTGGTCAATTTAACTGCAAAACAACTATATGGTCGATCTATCCATTGCAAAAACTATAATGGACAATTTGCCTCTTTATGTCTTTGATACTTTATCATGTTAGGCTTATATATGGGAATGCATGATAGCAATCTTCATCGAGCTTATACAGCTTTAATAAGTATATTACAATGCAATTGATTACACTATAACAATCCCCATACTTTATGGCCATAATGTCATTCATGTTGCAATAAATTATAAATTTAAACAATTGTAATTTAATGTAGAATTAACCACACTCACCCCTTAAATCAAGTCACAAATACATGACAATTTAAAGTCTAAAAAAATCACAATTACCCTCTAATACTATTAAATGATTTAAATTCCTTGAGCAAAGCTCAAGCTCTTAATAAGTTAGGCTTTAGCCCATATTATAAAAGATGCGGTCAAGCCTAAGCTAAAACTCAAGTTAATTCGGATCCTTATTGAGTTTAAATGAATTGTTATTACAGTGCGTTATGCTAAACTTTTATTTTGATGTCACAATTCAACTATATTTGCTACAGATATTTAAAAATTATTATTTTTATATGTAATGACTATTTTATCAAATTATATACTTTAAAAAGCTCAAAAACTTTCTAGAATATTTTTATGAAAGTAATTTTTTTTTTATTTTTTAAGCTTAAGAAAATGGGCAAAGTTTACCAGGGGTACCTTAGCTTTAATTATTGTCCCAAATGGGTGCCCTACTTTTAAATTTATCTCAGTGAGATACCTAACCTCTTAATACGTATTCCACTAAGATACTTTTCATCAATTTTGCAATTAAATTGGATGGAAATTAATGATGTGACATTAAATAATACTAAAATAATTTAAAATAACAACTTTGAACCCTAAACTTTTACAATAACTAATTCTAAACCCTAAAACTTCTTCAATCTTTTTCAATCAAGTAACTCTAAACCTTAAATTCTGATTCTACTCTTCCTCCTTCTCCATTTGTCATTTCCTTAGCCATTTTTTCCCATGTCGTTGCAATTGTTGCCTAAATCCCATTTTTCTCATGTTGCTCGATCGTCACCCATTATCCTCGTCCATCCAACCCAACCAGCCATCACCCATCCAACCCAGATCAGCTTCACCACTTTCTGCCTCAATTTTATGCTTTGTCAACCAAATTCACCACCACCGTCATCCCAACCTAATCCACTATCCACCTCGATTCGCTGTTGCCATTGTCCCAACCTAGCCTTAGTAACGTGGTACTGGAAACCTCTTCATCTCCAAGTGCGTTGGCCATCAAATCTACCACTGTCTTCCTTGAATAGAGCAAGAATCAGTCTTTGTCCCCTTGAATCGAGTGAGAATTGAACAGGCTGAGAAGGCCTTGAATCAGCAAAATGAGGATCAAAGGTCGTCGCATCTCGCCATGCTCATTTAACTACCCCTAATGCCACACATTTTTCCAAAATCTTTATCCGCCATGCCTCATGCTTGAGCTTCAAGCGGGCAGGTGACCACCACGATTTCCAATAAATATCGGCGAACAGAATAATTTTACCATCCATTAAATGGGGGGTCGGCAAAACTAGATTGCTCAAATGCCAGATTACTCGTTTTGAGGTGGCTAAAGGACAATTCAGGCAATAGATTTGGGTTGGATTCAGGTGTGAATGATGGCAGGATGGTGGCGGTGCAATTTGGATGGCAATAAGAGAAAGGGTAGAGAAAATCAAGTGACTGAGAGAGAGGGAGACTGACATTGGGAAAGCATAGTTGATTTTAGTGGAAGTTTTAGGGTTTAGAATTAATGATCGTAAAAATTTAGGGTTCAAAGTTGTTATTTTGAATTTATTTTAGTATTATTTAATGCCACATCATCAATTTTCATCTAATTTAACAGCAAAACTAACAAAAATTATCTCGGTGGAATACACATTAAGAGGTTAGGTATCTCGCTAGGATAAATGTAAAAAAAGGGTACCGATTTGGGACAAGAATAAAAGCTAAGGTACCATCAATGGACTTTACCTCTTGAGAAAATTCATATAAATTAATTGCTTTATAAAAAAATTATTTAAATGATTATTTAGTAAATGAAATATTAGTTTCCAAATAATATTAGTTCTAAGCAAAATAACAAAAGTAAGAGGATGAAAAAAAATATAAAATATGTATTACCTCAATGGACAACCTTTTTTTCCTTCATTACAAGAGAATATGTGTGCGCGCGCACGCGCATATGCATGTGTGTGTACATAATAGGATACATCTAAAGGTGTTCAGACATTCCCATAATAGACTGAATATGGTGCTCATACAAGACACATTTTTCATTTATAGTAAGTTAACCATAATTTTTTACACCATTGTTGACACCCAGTTCAGTCCAGACATTTACTTTTGCATAGTTTTAGGTTAAAAATTTTAGTTTATGGGGTATTTTTTTGTTTTCAGGGGCTAATTTGGTTTTTTTTTTTGTCATTTTATAACATAGGAAGTTGGTAGACTTAGCTACATTAAGATTATGTTGTGTTGTGAATTTTTAGGAATTTAGATTGGTCATATAGAATAGAAATAAAAATTAATTTATTTTAGGCACTAATTTGAAGTCCTCAAGGTTTTTGGTCAATTTAGGCAAAAGAGGAAGGTTTAGGTAGAAGCTGAGGTTTTTTAGAACATTCTAGGCAAAATTGAAAAGTTTGGGGCAAATCTATCAATTTTAGAGAGTTTGAGCCAAATCTGGTGATTCTCTGAACTTATGGAAAAATCTGGTTATTTTTACAAAGCTTTAGGCTAATTTGACAAATCCTGCAAAGGTTGGGCCAAATTGTAATTTCACATAAAAATGGGGACCAAATCACTAGCCTTAGAGTTTTATTGGACAAAAATTGATATTTTGGCTAGATTATTTCCTAACAAATAATAACCACTTCAAATTTGATTTAAATGAGTTTTAAACTTTCAAAAACCTTGTTAACCACATTTTCAACTCTCCTACTATAAATATAAGTCACCACTACGAATGACAATGGGTAAGGTAAAATCCACAACCTATGGATACTTGACCCACGGGTTTTGGATATTTGGTGAAAATTGCACCCATGTACCTATCATGGATTTTTATTTTGTCCCATGAGTAAACTCGCCACAAATTTCCTTTCCTTGTCGATGACTTAATTGTAACTTGTCAAAATAATAGACTAAAATGAAACAAATAAATAAATCAAGTGACTAAAATGTAATTTACCAAAGATAAAACCCTATAAAAGCTATATTCAGGTTTTTCTTTTTTACTCATCTTCTTTGACTATTCTTTCTTCGTCTATACCAAAAAACCTCATCTTCTTTATTTGTTTGTCTCTACAAAAAAAAAAAACTTTTCTTCTTCATTTGTTCGCTCGTTTTTTTCCTTTTCTTCTTCATCCCTTCTTTCATCATTTTCACACTTTCTTTTTTCATCTTCTTCACTTAAACCAAATCCATCTTGTGTTTCACATCATCTTTTTCCAGTCATCAATTGACTATCTTGTAGTCATTGAAACATCGGCTTCCCAACCCGTCAGCCTACAATGCCAATCAAGAGATTGACAAAGAGGAGAAATTTAGAATCAATTACTGGTAGATAATCTATTGGGTGCCCGTGACTTGCGAGTGGCAGGCACGGGCTTATTTTTTTACTCATCAAGCTTCGCAGGAAGGTGACAGGTACGGTGGCTCTGCGCCCAATCTGCCTCATTGTCATCCCTAGTCACCACTTGAGAGAGAAAAAAACTAAAAATTTTGAAACCTTAAACTCCAGCCAGGAAAAGGTTTAACTACAACTTTGGTCCTTGGTCTCACATCTATCAACCCTAGAAACACTAAGCTTCACTAACTGCCACTACCACCCTTGGAGTGTTATTGTTGCAACTTGACGCTTCAAACCTCCAGATGCCTCCTCTAGCCGCCGCCAATGGTACAAAATTGCCACCCTAGCCTCGCCCCTACGCCGTACCACCGACCCTAGGTGTTAACCTCTGCCATTTGTATCCATGCCGGAGGAGAGAGGCAGGTTTGCTTCCATTTCGCTATTTTGCCTATCCCCATTGTCTGCCATTGATCATCGTCGTGCTCCATTTGTCGCAGCTTGAGGTCACTGGTCATCAAAGATGCCCCCCCTGCCCCCTCGCGGCCGTTGTTCGGTAGAATTGATCATTACCATTGATGACATAATACGCGACCCACTTACAACCTGTACCTGACCCAGCTTCATCCGGATATCAGATTTTGGTATAACTCCCTTTTAACCTTTGATTTTTATTTTCATTCGTATGAGTCATTAACTTTCTTTTATTTTACAAATCGGTCACTAATTATAGCAAGCCTTTTATTGTTTTTTTTTCTCTTCTTGTTTTTATTTATTTGTTTGTTTGGGCCATGCATTAAATTTGACTACTAAATTCGCATAGGAATATAATTGAATATATTTGTTTGATTGTCTCTTTAATTTTTAGAAATTTATTGATTTTATTTTTTTTAATTCTCATAATGCATCCTAAAAAATGATAGTACATAAAAGTTAGTTGTTATACTAGATAATTTAATTTACCTTATTTTTTTTAGAAATTAGAAAGAAATTAAATGAAGGTAATTTTTTTAAATACTTAACATATTTTTAAGAATCTATTCTTGGCATATTTGATAAAATCCCAAAGCGGATTATTCGTTTATATTCTGTTGGTTTGATAAAACTCATGACTTTGAACAAGATGCTCATATCAAATTCTTAGTGGATTTGATAAAGTCCCAAAATTTCAAAGACATCTAATATTTCATATACAGTTGTTTTGATAAGATTCATAGTTTGGAATTAAATTAAAAATCAAACATAATTAAACAAAAATTCATTAAAATTATTTTCATAAAAAATCAGACAAAGGAACAAAAATTTAGGAGGAGATAACATCAAACTCATGGTACCAGTTTTTGGGCGCTATAATAAGGTTACTTTAGCATAACCAACTCACAATTTTAGAATATCTTGTAGACCATAGCAAGTATTTAATCGATTTAGGTAAAACTGATTTGTGCCAACTTCTCAAAACACGTTGCTACAACCATTAATCCCAAAAATATCTACAAATCTCCAATTTAATATGACATTACCACATGACATACTTTCCATTCAAAGTTTTAAAAGTCCTACTTGAATATAATACAAATATTTTTTATAAAAACAAGATTTAACCATGACAATATTACAATATCAGTACTATATATCCAAAAAATATGTCAGATCATTGTCCAATTCATTTTTTTAGTCAAAAAAATAAAGAACCGTAATAATAGCAATTTTACTTGTTGAAAAATTATAGGATAATTCTGACTTTTTGTTTTTGGTTTCGTTTTTTAAAAAAACACTAATTAAAGACTATTCAAACTTGAACGGTAGTTGTTATAAAATCATTTTATTTACTGAAACATCTCATTTGTCAAAGTGTGGATATCATCACAAAATACTATGCAAACATTCTAAAAACATTCTAAAAACAGGTGGCACTATAGGAAACATGTCGAGACATTCATAATCTTCAAAAACTATGTAGCAAAAATGAAAAAATTTAACAAAAAATATCATTGAAATAAAGAGATACATAGATATCAATCTTATATTAGTTTTACCTTTTATTAATACTCATAATATTAAAACTATGTTTTTCTTATAAAAATCAGATTGAAGAGAAAATGTGAATTGTTAGATAAAGAGGGCACGAATATGTTTTCTGAGTGGTCTACAAGTAAACCATCAAACATACAAATCAATATAAAAAAAATAAAGACTTTAGAGACTTCAAGATTTCCCCTTGATAATTGGTCAGAGCACAAAATGCTTTACTGTTGGACAAGATGGTGATTTAAACAAAATAATGCAGGAAAATGGCAGTACAAAGTAATCAATATGTATGCTTTTGAGGTCACTCTATTTAATAAAACATGATGCAATGCTTTTACGTTTAAGACTAAGGATTTTTTTTTTTAAGTTTTACGTTTGTTATAATTGAATAATAACTCAGTTTCATTTCACGTATAATTTCATGCACATTTCACATCCAAAACAATATTTTGCCACTTCAAAAGCAAAAGGATAAAGTTGAATTAACTATTATCAATTATCAAAAGTTGAATTTTAAAATAACGGAACCAAAAACCAACTTAAAACCAATACATATTCAAAGCCCTATAATATTAAACCAAATCCAATGATATTATATTATTAGATAAGCAAAAAAAAAAACTAATTTCATTCAAATTTAAACATGCGTATAAGATACGCAGAGAAATTCAAACCAAAATAATTAAAAATGAATTATACTTCAAGTAAAATTTGAAAAATAATCTTTTAAAATTTTTAATTAGTTATTGATTTTTTAAAGGCAATAACATCAGTAGTTGATTAAATTATTTTACCTTAGTTATAGAGTGAATCAAAACTAACATAACTTAGAAACAACATTTTTTACTTTCAACCATGTTTGCACATCATAATACATTGACAATAGCATATATGATAAAGTCGATTATTAAATGAATCAAAATTCAAATTTAAATACTTAATATGAGTTTTTATGAATTCAATTATATGTGTAGTTATCTAATATATCTAAGAGACATTTAAAAACATTTATAAACTATCATTTAAACTAAACTTTCATTCATTTTAAATTACTAATTCTACTAATGCAATAACTAAGACATAGAATGAATACATCTTAATTCTTTTGGTTTTTAATTTGATTATCAAAAGTTTTAAAAAATGACATTATTAATAGATAAACAGATAACTATAATCTTAAAGAGGGAAAATCAAATTGCCTATTTATGTTTGTGCTGCAATGCATATCACCTATTACAAATTTTTTACAATTGAATCAACCATCAAAGTTTTTTGTTTAGAAATATTTGCCACTAAAATTTTGATATAGTGCAAATTAGATACATATGGGTGCAACGATTGGAATATGCCAATATCTAATGGAATATTATGTAAAATATAATAAAGACATAGTTGATTGAAATGAATTTTACACAATTCATCCCTAAACTATACGTTCTTATGCACACCAACTCTCTAACCTATAAATGCTCTAATTTTATGTTCGAACCTAAGTTACAAATAAATTGGCATAAGATTTTTACCTAAAATATGAGGTTATCTAGGCATATCTAAAATATGAGGTTATCTATGCATATGCCTCATCGATGTGCTAAAAGTCTGAGACAACTTATCGTCCCTCATTTATACTAATAAGGAATGCATGAGATTTTTTTCATTTTGATTTGTACATTGGAGAATTTTAATTATTCAATGATGATAAGTAAGCTTTCCTATTGAAGTAATTATAGTGACTATATTTTTTAGTCTTTATAGTGTTGCTTCTCCAGCCAAGAAAAACCAACCACATCTCAAGAGTAAAGATGACAATGGATAGAATATGGATAAGATAATACTAAACTCGCATCTTATCCATCATATTAGATACTCAATTCATATCCTATTTACCATTCATCAGTTTTATAAATTTAATATTCATATCTTATTTACCCACTACATACTACTATAATAAAAGCAGCAACTACAAAATAGTATTATAGTAAAAAACATTAAAATTAATCTAAAAAAATAATATCAATAATAAAAATAGAAATTGGTTTAGTCACAGACAAATTGTAAATAATTTATCTAAATCAAATTAGTGAATAAGCATACACTTAGTAATAGTACAACTGCAACCATATAATTATATGAAGAAAATAGTGTGAACTTTCTGTAGAGCTTTGCTTTAGTCATCTTATTTTGGTCTTACAATGACACTTATCTCTGATTGTAAGTAATGAAGTTTATTAGGTAGTATTGTTAAATAAGGTTTCAGGTTTACACACACACACACACACATACACAAGTAAGATATGGGGTGGGTATACATAAACTTGTACCTTATCCACATTTAGAGGGTACAAAAAAAATATAAATACTCTCCAAATCCACTTACTTTAAAAATAATCGCAAGAATCAAGCAATGTGAGCGTGGTAATGGTCATGTTAACAAGCATCAAAAGCACCCTAATGATTGGGATAATGTCGGAGATAAACATTACAACTGCATTTTTTTCGACAAGTATTACCCTGGTTACTTTGGATTATGTGAATGTGATATTTCCTTGAGTTTCGCACTCAAGTTTTAATCTTTTATTGTCAATATGGACAAGCTCTAGTCCTTGATCGTGAAGGACATAAAAAAGAAGGCCTCCGAATATGTTGTGCCTATGGTCAATGTAACTCAATTTGCTTACTTTAATGTTCCTAACAAGGTGGTTTTGCCAAAGAATCACTTTATCATGGTTATATCTAAGTTGGTTTTGAAGAATGTTGAAAATGAGGTCAAGGAGAATGGTAGTGGTATTATGTTTAACACATAAGTTAGTAGTCTTGCTTTTGACTTGTTCTATAGTAATGTTGTCGATGACATTTGCATTTGTATATCTTATATGAAGAAGAATTTTGTTAGATTGAAGTTTGTATCTATGTTCTTATAATTTCATAGACATTTGGTGTATAAAAAAATTAGAGTTACTGTGACCACATAAAATGGAGGATGACATCGAAAATGATACAAGCTTAGACTTTCTGAAAAATTATCATCGCTCGTGGGCTTGGACAGAGGTACAAGATAGCTAAATTGCCAAATACAATAACATATGAGAGCTTTCCAAAGTTGGACAAAAGTTAAACACAAACTTAGGTGTTTTATTTATTTATTTTTGTACACAAGCTCGACAATTATACATGTTATGCTTGTTGCCACATCATGAAAATATTCCACATCATTGCACAGTTAAAAAATTTAAAGGAAATAATGGATTTGTACTCAAATATAAATGTTAATGGTAACTTGAAAAAAACTATAGTGGTTAATTTGCCTGTAACAAATACTATAGTTTCTAATTTGTACCTTTTGACATTTTGATAATTAATATTTTCATATGATAATGAATCAGATAACATTTATAATTCTTCACAACTTGTTTGTATTGGATAATGACATTATCTAATAAATGAATTATGCTTCATGAGTATATATATGTCCACTAGTTGAGTTTGCGGTAGGTTTAATTGACTCCAAACTCTCTTAATGAGTAAATAGGTTCTAATAGTGCCCATCCTGTAGGTAGGTGAGTATTACCCACCATACCTTTTAAGGTATATATTTAATTTTTTGGACTTTTTTTTATATATTAGCTAGTTCGGTAAATGTTAATGGCATAACATTAATGTGTTATTCGAACAAATATGCAGGTCTCACATGACTCGATTTCAAACAGCCTTTACATGCATATAAAATTACTATTTATAGCATAGTCGAAATTAAACCCACCATCATCAATACTAGTAGCACCACTACTCAGCCCCTATCCATGCTCGTTATCATTGCTCCTTCACTTGTAGACGACAAGAAAAGATCATGCCCTTTTATCTCCTTAGTGATCCTCATGGACAAACAACGGCAGTACCTTTTGCACAATGAGTGATTGACATGGTGGGCCTGCCAAATTTTATGGCTTTTTAGATGATTGACTCGATAGAAAAGGATTAGGCACAAAAGAATCTTTCATCAGCTGAATTTGCCTTGTCAGATAGCCAATTGTTGTAAACCAAGGTTGTTGGGAGGTTGAATGGCTAATCACTGTGATCCAAGGTTGAAGGACATCAGATGACCAATAGTTATATGCCAAGGTCATTAGGAGGTTAGATTGTCGATTGTTTTACACTATGGTCATTTATGAGTTGAAAATTTTTTGGCATATGCGGGGAGCAACGGTAAAAAAATGGCTGAGGACCGAGACAATTGTTGCATCATGGCTGAGCATAGTAGCTAAGTGGTATGACATGTAATTTTGGGTGCTTTGAGTAAAAGTTCTAATATGCTTAAAACTTAGAACTAACTTGACTTGGAATAATGTGTTAATGCAAATGCATGAACACTAAACGAACTGGGCCTATATCTTTATGTATGTATTCAAAAAAATATGTATATTTACAAAAAGTTAATAATTAAAAAATACAAACTAAAGTAATATATAGTAATTTGCATCTAATTATTATTTTATTTTGAAAGAAGAATAATACTTTAAACATAAATAAACTAATTTAGAAGGGTGAGGGTAAAATTAGTTAAACCCATACATTCTTTGAGATTTTGCAGGTATGGGCAGATTTAGGTTTTAGTAGTTGGGTTTTTGGAGGGTAAGGTATTTTTTTAAATCCATATAATAATGTGATATTTAAGGGTAAATTCTACTGGTCGTCCTTAAATTATATTCAATATTGTTTATTATGTTGCTTAATCATCCATAAATTATATTTAGTGTTATTTAATCGTCCTGCCGTTTATCATACCGTTAAAAATAGATGGAAAAGTGATGTCACATAAACAACCACATAATTTTTCCATTCCACATCATTTTTCCGTTTATCCTTAACAGCTGTGATAGACGGTGGAATGATTAAGCAATACTAGATGTAGTTTAAGGATAATTAAGTAACATTTAATAATTTAGGGACGAATAAACAACATTGAATATAGTTTAAAGATGACCAATGGAGTTTAGCCTGATATTTAAATGCCATTACCCATTCTAATGTATTAAATACCCCAATTATAAACTAATCATGTATAACATCTGCTTACTATTTTAAGGATATGTGTATGCATAAATTTCATATGTAAAAATTACACCTTGAAATTAATTACAGCACAAATTATAAAATGCAATTAAAAACAGAGATTTTGGGAGATCGATTCTTAAGCGAGCTTCTCATGTGCACAATCGTTTGATTAACATTTCGTGGTTTTGATAGAGATGCTAACAACTTCTTCACGAGCACGAATTTACAAATTTGTGTTGTGCGAATACAAAACGATGTTTTTGCTGCTTATTTCGATTTATGACTTTTCATCGTACTCTGTAGACTTGGGGGCTTTTAGCAATATCTATCGCTTTCTTGCCACTTTCTTGGGATTTTGAATTGATGCAGCACAAAAATGAATCCTTCATGTTCTTTGCTACTTTTGCCAGATCTAAACTTAGACTTGATGTAGCACCGTTGTGCGTTCTTCACTACGTTCTTCAAATTTGGTCTTGAAATTGAGATTTGATTTTCCTTGAATTTTATTTATTCTCTCACTAGACATTTGTACTTGACCGGTTTGAAGAGCTGAAAAGACCTTCTTCTATAGAAATTTTTTTTCATTCTAGTTCTGCTAATCCAATTTGTTGTTTTACTCACCCTTAGCTTAGGGGGCTATTTATAGGTGTAGAAAAGAGGTGGTTTGGTTCAAGAAAATAACATGTGATAATTATTACTTAATTATTTCTTATATTTATCTCAGGAGAAAATTAATATGATAATTATTTTTTCTTAATTATCCTAATTATTTATTTTAAAGAGATAATTAATGGACCATTCTAGAAAACTTTAGAAAATTCCTACCTTGCGTGTTTTTTGTCTCTCATTTGGGTTTTGAGATTTTCTTGAAATCCATTGGCCCAAATTGGATTTTTGTCCAAGTGACACAATCAATCTTAATTTGGTGCATTTAGTTATATATTTTTTGACTCCAAAAATTATGCTTTTTAGACCTGGAATCCTTAAATTCAATGGACTTTTAAATTTTGGACATCAATTTTTAAATGAACTAGACAATTTAAATTGAGTTTAATTTATTTTTGACTCAACAAAATTTTGAAGTCTATAATATGAAACTAAACTTATCATTTTTTCTTTGACTATATTTCAGAAACACTAACTCCATGACATTGTTTTAATTATTGTAACTTATCAAGTAGAAAACAAACCCTCCAACATATGAAGATTTTTGAATTCACATACAGGTTGGTATTTTGTCTTTACTTAATTCTTCGACATTACATGTATACTGTATTATTAATCAACTTAAATAGTTCATTTAAAAATAAAATATTGTTCAGTTATATGGTTAACCAAATGTAATCAATTTTAACATAATACATCTTTATACAACAAATACTATCTAATTTCGTGTTAGTATAATCAATAATCAGAATAATGCCATCAAGAAAATAACATGACATAAGATTAGTTTTCATGAATTAAGTCTATATACAATTTTTGCACTTATCTGGTAAGTGAGCATGAAGTTAAAAGTACTCCCAATGTTGTTATGAGATTAAAGTGGCATAATTCCTAGTGAAATTTAGTACTTCATGTACAAATAGCCGATTAAATTTATTATTGGTAAGTTATCAAATGGAATGATTGAAAATTAAAAAAAAAAACAAATAAAATTCCCGAGATAGAATCTAGAATAGGTATGTGTGTGTGTGTGTGTGTGTAGAGAGAGAGAGAGAGAGAGAGAGAGAGAGAGAGAGAGAGAGATAATAAGTTGGAATAATTAATTATGGAGTTTCTCTAATATTTTTAAAGCCTTTTGACTCACTCTTCAGTGCTAAAATATTTTAAGGACCCTTTAACTATACTATATTATTTGGATTTCTACTGCATTGACATTCTCATGATTCTTAAATAATTATTTGATCCTTATCTTCTATTTTTACCAATTTTAAACATTATTCTAAATATTAAAGTACACAAATGGATTTATAGTTGATCATTTTCTTACATGGCTTATCAATTTAATGATTGATATAATTGTACTCTTTATGGAGTTTTTTCCAATGATTAAATCTTTTAATTTTTCTAATGATTATTTTCTTATTTTTAAAATTAACTAATTTTTTTTTCTTTATTAGATGAGATCATATTTATGCATTGACATTTTTCAAAATCCACATTCTTCTATATTTGAATATTCTTCTTCGTCTTCTTCATTAATAGTACTATATATTTCATTTATTATTGGAGTTTCAGACTGATTGCTTGATTCTTCTTGATTTGATTTGGATTCTATATCTGATAGTAGAAGATTAATCATTTGTTTCTTTCATTCTTCTGATATATCTAAATTATTTATTTATTTTTTCATTTTACATTTATTTTTATAATGTCATATTCTGTTGCATTTATAGCAAACAAGGGTTTTGTTTTTAAAATATTTTTATTTGTTTTTCTCTTATACGGCTTATTATTCTTTGTATAAATTTCCTTTTTATAATTTCATTTTTTATACAATTTTTTATTAGTATTTCTTTTGAATTTCTTTTTCTGTCATGTAAATGAAGCTATTATTTTTTCACAACCATATTGAGCATAAAAACTTCCTAATTCTTTTTTTTCCTATGCATATTCATTCTTGATTTTGTTTTTAAGCTTCATATCATTACACAGACTTAATCTTTCATGTCATAACAGTTTATTGACTGGCTTGATTGAAGGAAATCCATCCCACCATTTAACTTTGAATTCATGGGATAATTGAGAAGTCCCCATATAATCTTTATTGATGATAAAAGTTCATAAAACTATCCATGGGACGCTAAAAGTTATAAAGAAATTTACCAATCTGTCATATTGTTTAATCGAAAGTTTAATTTCTTAAGGTAAGGCTTCTCGGACATAACCGAATGAATCCTATCAAAACCAAAACCATGTGGGAAACATATGAGATAAATTTTTATTGAATGAGCAAAACCATGAATGAGTATAATTACGGACATAAAAAGCGTTATACCAAGCTTGAATGTAATCGTAATAGGTAAATGAAAGTGGTTTTGATTCAACTGAGAAATTTTTATATGACCATATTGGTTGACAAAAATTGGATGGATTTAGTACTTTTAAAATTTGACATTTTGAATAAGAGATTTTTGAAATATCTTTTTGATCATAAGTATAAGTAATTTCTACTGAGTCGGTATCAATTAAAATTTGTTCATAAAATGGCCTTGTTTTAAAATGATGTTCAGGTTGGTACATCATGTTATTAGGAAAAACCTTTTTAATAATTTGATCAAAATTATTTAAATTGATGAATGTTGAGTAGGAAAATACTCAGGTTCCATAATCATAACAAGCAAAGTATTAGTCTTTGTATGATAAACATGAGTCTTTTTAGTCGTTGTATGAGGCGATTTTGTAATCATTTTTTATTCACTTTTGACTACTACCAGATAATTTGAAGGTGAACCTTTTAAGTCATCAGATTTTTGCACTAGGGGTGCAAATGAGTTTTTGTTCAATTTTTTTTGAATAAAAGAATTCTAATTTGTAGTCATTTCGATTTTGTTTTTCCCCTAAAAAAATTCACGAGATAAGAAGTCAAGAAGATTATTCGAGGTTCCTTTAATATGTTCTATTTCAAAGTCAAAATTACTTAGAACCAGTTCATTTTAACTTAAGTCAATTGACTTCAAAATGAATTACTTTTATTCTTACATTTTTTTTATTCAAAACTAATTTTAATTAAAATTTAATATTATATAGGTGCAATAATTCATTGAAAATACACTTTTTGTAATATTACTAAATCTTTATGAATTTTTCTAATTTATGGAATTAAAAAAAAATTCATAAAAATTGATAACATCATGAAAAATTACGTTCAAATGGATTATTGCATATACATAATATTTGTTTTCAAATGAAATTGGTTTCAGGCAAAAAAGATATATAAGTAAAAATAAGTCAGTTAACTTAAGTTAAAACGAATTAATCCTTAATAATGCTTGCCACCTAGCAAAGATTTGTTTTGAAACTAAATTTTTAAAATCCTTTTATAATATTTATTTTACAAAATTTGCAATCTATTCTTAATAAAAAAATTTTAAGATAGAAATCATCTTCAAATTTTAGTATACATAATACTATTGAAAGAATTTCCTTTTTAACAGTTGAATAATTTAGTTGAGCATTATTCCAAAAACTTGAATGAAATCGCATTAAATTTTCTTGAGAACTATCTAGAAGTCTTTGTTTAAGAATTCCACCATAACCAATATTAAAAGCCTTAGTTTCAACAATTAAAAAGGCATTTGGATTAGGAAGACTTAAACGTGGAAGGAGTTTTATTTTTTCTTTTATTGTTTTAACAATTTTTGTATGTTATTCGTTAATTTATTATCAGTAAATTATTAAATGGAATGATTGAAAATTAAAAAAATAACAAAAAAATTCCCGAGACAGAATCCATAATAGACATATGTGTACAATATATATATATATATATATATAAACCTAGACAATAAGTTGGAATCATTAATTATGGAGTTTCTTTGATATTTTTAAAGCCTTTTGGCTTATTCTTCAATGTAAAATATTTTAAGTACCCTTTAACTACACTATACTATTTGGATTTTTATTGCATTGACATTCTCATGATTATTTGTTAAATTATAATTTGATCCTTATCTTCTATTTCTACTAATTTTAAACATAATTCTACATATTAAAGTACACAAATGGATTTATAGTTGATTATTTACTCACATAGCCAATCAATTTAACGATTGATATAATTGGACTTTTTATGGAGTTTTTTTTTTCTAGAGTTACTGTTACCAATTAGAGTATTATGGTAGTGATGCTATTATAATTATTTATTATTTTATTTAATATTTTGGTTACTAACACTTATTAGGCAATAATTTTAATCTCCTAATTATGTCAAATTTATACATTGAATGTGTAATTCAATTTTTAAACCAAAACTAATTTTATAGTAACTAGAGAAAATAATTAGTATAAATTAGCCTAACCATGTCAACTAAAGGAAAGAACAAAAAACTTTCAAGTTTATATAATGCCAAAATGATTAGGCTTTGAATTCTTTGTTTCTCTTATTTTATTTCTTTAACTTAAATTTTTTTTTCATACTATCTAATACTTTTATCCTTTTTGTATTAGTGGTGATGGATTTGTACTTTTTCTATATAATACTTCAGTTGTTTTATGAAATTGTTTGAGATATGATTACATGCAATTAATTGTGTTAATTTTTAATTTTATTACACTATTCTTTTCTCTTTTGTTTAGCTAAAAAATTAATCTATTTTTACAATTTCTATTTTCCTTTTTATTCTTTTTGCCTGCTAACAACTAATTTAAGTAACTTTTCTATTAAATACTTATTAATATAAAATATAAAATATCATATCAATTGAACATATTTTATTTTTCCTGTAAGTTTGAAAAATTAATTGAAATATAAATTCATTTTCAATCTCTTACATATTACTACCTCCATCCTATTTTAGTTGAAACATTTGTCTGGTCATGGAGATTAGGGTGTATGTAATTTTTATTATTTTTTTATGTAGTAAATGTTTAAATAATGATTAAAAAAGAAAAGATTCTTTTTTGGGTTTTATGTAGTGAGAGGTTGAGTGGAGATTAAAAAAAAAGTCTTTATTGAGTTTCGTGTAAAAGGGTTATTTAATTGTTTAAACTTTTCCAAAAGAGGAAACGTTTCAACCTTTTAGGACTTCAAAAAAAAAAATACGTTTCAAGTAAATTGGGACGGATGGAGCATTATTATTATTATTATAAAAAATAATTAGGCAACTATATATACAATTAAAATATATAAAAAATAAACCCATATATCATATGGACAAAAGAATTGATACATACATATATACTCCCTCCGTCCCAAATTCTTTGCATCATTCACTTTTCAGCAATTAATCTATAATTTTTTATCTTAGATATTTTAGCATATAAATAAAAAAAATTTATATCTAAATGATAAATCAAGACTTATGGTTTCTAAATATATATATTTTTAATTTTTTTTGAATAAATAATAATATAAAAAATTTAAGTCAAACTAGTCAAAAAAGTCAAATGTATCAAAGAAATCGGGACGGAGGGAGTATTATTTTTGAAGCTAAAAGAATTTAGAACCTCATTACAATGTGGGTATGTAAACTTAGTTGTTCCATGTAGAGGTGTTCACCAGAGTTGTTTGGGCCCCGCTCAACTCGGGACTAGCCCGAGTTAAACTTGTCCCAGAACTAGTCAAACCCGGCATGACATGGGCTCAGGTAAGGCATGGTTGAGGGAGGGGCAATTATGGGCCTAAGAGAGGAAGAAGTTGGATGTGAGCTCGGCATGGCCCAATTCGAGAATGGGCCTGGCCTGCATTAGGCCAGGCACACAGGACTGGTCCTAGGACCAACCTGGATTGTCCGATCTGATTCAGTCTCAACGGTTAAGGTAGCACTCCAATGGCTCCTTATTCAAAAAATGGCCTAATTACATTACAAGCCCTTCCAATGGCCTGTAGTATTTTTTTACCTCCAAAATTACTTTTTTGGCCCTCCAACAACTAAGGGTTTTTTAGTAAAAAAAAATGTTTTCTCTTATAAATAGAGAGGTCATTTGCATCATTTCTCCACACCAATCTCAAGCTCTCCTCTCATCCTCTAATACATTTTCTCAATTTCCTCAAGCTCTCAAGCTTATTTTCTTACTATTTTCTTAATCTTTCCTTTGTATTTTCTTAATCTTTCCCTAATTACATTCAAATTTGTTCATCTTATCAATTAATATTTTCTTAATTAAATTTTTTGGAATGTTTCCTCATTTTCCCTTGTTAGTATGCTCCAAACTTATGTAAGTGTTGTTTGGTTTTAAAATTAATACTTTTAATAAAATTATTCCTCTAACATTTTTTAGTCAAAAAATATTTTATATAATTGGAAGAAAGATAAAAAAAATTAAAAAAAGCGGCCTAGGCTTGGCCCAGGCCCAGATCAGTCCAGACCCGGGTTAGGACCGGCCCAGGGCCGATACGCCTATAGCAAGGCCTGGCCCACTCTGCCCCTCTGGTTCCACTAGATCCAAAGAGCACCGACCAAAGCACAAAATAAAAAGACCCCCATGTCACGTAAGCTCACTAGCCCATTTGGTTTATCCGAATTAAATCGGGTCGGTTCGTCTCGCAAGAATATCGGGTATTGGCCTTTTCACTTCATAGCTCTTATATAAACCTTCCCGTGTGCTTTTGAAAAACGGGGTGCCTGGGAATGGTTCTCGTTCTCTTTTTGTCACTTGCAAACACTCGATTTCTTGAATTCGAAGTTTAAAGCTCGAGGTTTTCTGCCAGTATGGTGGGGAAGAATGTCGTCTCAGATGATGGTAAACCCTAATTTTGGCGAACGAAGCGGCGGAATCTATTCTATGGGCTTTCATTTTCGGTAATGTACGCATTCTAAAATTTTGTTTTCCGGTTTGATTTGGCGCAGAGGATATGTTCGAAGAGGAGCGAGAGCCCGTAGATGGAGACGAGGTCGACGAAAGGGAGGACGAAGACGAAGAAGACGGTGCGTCCTGCGTCGTGTTCGTTATTTTAATATGTTGGATCATTTCTGTGTGTTTCTTATGATTCATGATTCGCGACTTGATTAACTGCCGCTTTCGTGGGTAAAATTTGGGTCTCTTTGCTCCTGGGAGCCTGTGAATTATGTGCCTTTTTTTCAACTATGGATTTCCGAAAAAAAATTATCTGCTAGGGTTTCCATGAAGTAGTTGTAGCGACGTTCCTCTTTGTTTTTCCTTTGTTTAGTATGAGAAGATTAAGCATGTAGCCCTTCTATTTTGTTTGTCAGTTAGTGTTGATTCTGTTTTCTTTGTGGGTTTATGCAGAAGAAGGGCAGGATGAGTATGAGAATGATGGGTTTATAGTAGATGATGATGAAGATGAAGAGCAAGAAGAAGAGGAGAGAGTCGATAGTGATGAGGAGAGGAGGAGGAAGAGGAAGAAAAAAAAGAGAAAGTAATAAATTCTTCTTTTGAAAGGTTACTGACAAGCTTGGTTTAGTTAACCATTTCTAATTCAAAATCCCTCATTTGCAGGGAAGCAGCACGCCTTGAGGAAGATGACTATGAGCTTCTGCGGGAAAACAACATTAATCTACCTAAGGTTGATTTCTTCCTGAAACATAGGAAGAGAACTCATTTTGAAGTTTTGTGATTTGTTTCTCAAGTGTTACTTTCTGAAAATAATTTCAGGGCAGCAAGAAGTTTAAGCGCTTGAAGAAAGCGCAGAGAGATACAGATGATGACCGATATGGGTTGTCTGATGAGGAGTTTGATGGAAGTGGTAAAAGTGGAAGAAGTGCTGAGAAAAAGCTTGAACGTAGCTTATTTGGGGATGGTTATGAAGAAGGTACAGCTCTAGTATGTTCTGTCAATGACAATCTGCCAGAACTTTACTGCATCACTCATCCAGTGTTGTACTATAGGAGCACATCTTGAAGATATTGCTGAAGAGGATGAGCAAAGAGAGGAGGAAGAGGATGGAGATATTGGTGAAGAAGATGATGAAATGGCTGGCTTTATTGTTGATGAAGAATACACTGATGATCATGGTCAAGTCGGAAGGTGAATTACTGCATTTCTGGTTTATTTCCAGTGTTGTTCTTGTTCCACTGTCTCAATTATATAAATTGTTTCTCAAGTGAACAACTTGTTTTGTAGCCGGAACAAGATAAAGAGAAAGAAAGCTAGTCAAGCAGCTGGAGTCTCATCATCTGCTCTGAATGAAGCTCAAGAGATATTTGGTGATGTTGATGAATTTTTGCAGCGGCGGAAGCAGGGGTTGGACTCCGCTGAATGGAAAGAAAGAAGACTTGAGGATGAGTTTGAACCAATTGTCATTATTGAGAAGTACATGACTGAAAAAGATGACCAGATCAGAATAACCGATATTCCTGAAAGAATACAGGTATATCAGAAGGGCCCCCCCTCCCGCCTTAGTTTTTAACTGCATCAAATCTGAGTACAGGTTCTTCAATTATTGTAGATTTGTGAGGAAAGCACCAGTAGCCCTCCAACGGATGAGATTAGTCTAGATGAGGAGAGTACCTGGATATATAATCAACTTCAGAGCATTAAAGGCCTTCTTGGCAATGGAAAAGAGGCTTCAGTGGAAAAAGATGACATCATGAGATTTTTGGACCTATCCCATGGGCAGAAGTTAGACGTAAGTGTTCTTTGTCTCTCTGGTGCTCATCCCATCATCGCATCTTTTGCATGGCCCTTTTCTTGATGTTCTTACTCTTTCTGCTTTCAGGCTCCTTTTATTGCTATGTACCGTAAAGAGCAATGCCAAAGTCTTCTGACAGATCCTGACCAGGAGGACATTGATGGTGATACTCAAAATAAATCTGATAGAATGCCAACAATAAAATGGCATAAGGTGACATGAGGTTTCCGTGATATTAAAAATTTAAGAAAATGGTAGCTGGCGAAACTATTTTTGGGTCATTGTCTTATGTCTCATGCCGATAACTGTTATAATATTGCTGTTCAGGTTTTGTGGTCAGTTCAGGACTTGGATAGGAAATGGTTGCTTCTTCAGAAGAGGAAGAGTGCACTTCATTCATATTATACCAAGAGATTTGAAGAAGAATCTCGGCGAATATATGAGGAGACTAGACTAGACTTGAATAAAAAACTTTTTGAGTCGATTTTGAAATCTTTGAAGGTAGCAGACTCTGAACGAGAGGTTGATGATGTTGATGCTAAATTCAACTTACATTTTCCACCAGGGGAGGTTGGTGTGGAGGAGGGGCAATACAAAAGGCCAAAGAGAAGGTCTCATTATAGTATCTGCAGCAGGGCTGGGTTGTGGGAGGTTGCCAGCAAATTCGGATACAGTGCAGAGCAACTAGGATTGAAGTTTTCTCTTGAGAATATGGTGAGTTTGCTTTGTTTTTTTTTTTTTCTGTTCCTGTTGCACCATAGACTTAATCTTACCTTGCTTTGTTTAGGCTTATGACATTGAGGATGCTAAGGAGACACCTGAGGAGCTTGCCTCAAACTTTACATGTGCAATGTTTGAAAGTCCTCAAACTGTTCTTAAAGGAGCCAGGCACATGGTATGGAATTTTATTGTTCCAGTGGACAAAATGATTTTTGTTGCTATAAGCTTGATGTTGGTGTATTGTTCTTACAGTCCCATGGTAAAATGTGTTCTCCAGGCTGCAGTTGAGATAAGTTGTGAGCCATCCATTAAAAAACATTTTCGCAACAAATATATGGAACATGCTGTTGTATCAACTAAACCAACTGCTGATGGTATTATAGCAATTGATTCTTTCCATCAGTTTTCAAGTGTGAAGTGGTTAAAGGAAAAACCACTTAACAAATTTGAGGATGCACAGTGGCTTCTTATCCAGAAGGCTGAAGAAGAAAAGCTTCTTCAGGTAACTATTAAGCTACCACAAACACATCTGGAGGCCCTGGTAACAGAGTGCAATGACCATTACCTGAGTCTTCGTGTTAGTAAATCTGCTCAACTTTGGAACGAGCAGAGGAAATTAATATTGCAAGATGCAATATTTGGTTTTCTTTTGCCATCAATGGAGAAAGAGGCAAGATCCCTGTTGACAATTAGAGCTAAGAATTGGTTGCTTCTGGAGTATGGAAAAGTTCTGTGGAATAAAGTCTCAGTTGGGCCATATCAGAAGAAGGAAGCTGATATTCATTCTGATGAGGAAGCGGCACCACGTGTTATGGCATGTTGTTGGGGTCCTGGAAAGCCTGCAACTACTTTTGTTATGTTGGATTCATCTGGGGAAGTGCTTGATGTGCTGTACACTGGTTCACTTACTCTACGGTCCCAGAATGTGAATGATCAGCAACGTAAAAAAAATGATCAGCAACGCGTTTTGAAGTTCATGACTGATCATCAACCACATGTTGTTGTGCTTGGGGCAGCGAACTTATCCTGTACCCATCTTAAGGAGGATATATATGAGGTGGGCATTTGCACACTCTGGACTGTTTTCAACTGATCCTTGACAGTGGTTTTAATAGTTGAACTGGAGCATCGGTTAATATCTGAATCTACCCTTTTTTTAAATCAATAGTGGACACTGAAATTTGGAGCAATAAGTTTTTGTGCAGTGATGAGCATCTATTTTCTTCAAGATTATGATCTCATTTTATCTATTCTTCTATCTGACAATTGGTAGGTCCAGATGTAGGTGACATGAGTTCCTATCCCCGCTTATGATGAATGTAGATCAGATTGTTAGTGATGATGTGTGGGGATTTATGTCCTCCATTTCGTGATGACGAGCTGAATAATAGATGGTAGTTTGAACACCTGTAAGATTTATTGGCAGCTTTAATGGCTGTATGTTGACTGTTGTTTTTAACTGTGGAGAAAAATTATGTTCCTCCTTTTTTGAGATCTCACGGAAACTGGTCATTCTTGCTTGCAACCTAATGTGATTTCCACAATTGATTTAGGTTGAATGAAAACTCTGCCTTCTACAGAACTTCTGTTACCTTTAGCTTATTGTTGTTGTTGTCATTGTTTTGTTGCTTATCACAGTCTATTTCCTTTGCCAGATCATCTTCAAGATGGTAGAGGAGAACCCCAGAGATGTTGGGCATGAGATGGATGAGCTCAGCATTGTATATGGGGATGAATCTCTGCCTCGCCTATATGAAAATTGTAGAATTTCATCTGATCAACTTCCTGGACAGCCGGGTAATCATACTCCTATAATCTCCACTTGTTTATGTATTACAGATATATGTTGTTGTTGTTTCGTTTTTTTTTTTCCGAAGAACATGTCAGTAATATTTTCTGTGAATAAATTCGTCTCTGTTGAACATTTCAGGAATTGTCAAGAGGGCTGTTGCTCTTGGGCGTTGCCTTCAGAATCCCCTGGCAATGACTGCAACATTGTGTGGACCTGGGAGAGAAATATTATCCTGGAAGCTTACTCCTTTGGAGAACTTTCTTACTCCAGATGAAAAGTATGGAATGATTGAACAGGTGTTGGTTGATGTCACAAATCAGGTGGGGCTTGATATTAATCTAGCTGCAAGCCACGAATGGTTATTTGCCCCTTTACAATTCATTTCTGGGTTTGGTCCTAGAAAGGCAGCTTCTCTTCAAAGGTCTTTGGTAAGAGCAGGAGCAATTTTCACGAGAAAGGATTTTCTTACTGCCCATGGCCTTGGAAAAAAAGTGTTTGTGAATTCAGTTGGTTTTTTGCGTGTTCGGCGTAGTGGGCTGGCTGCCAGTAGCAGCCAATTCATTGATTTGTTAGATGACACTCGAATACATCCGGAATCTTACAAGCTTGCCCAAAATTTGGCAAAATTTGTCTATGGCAAGGATGTTAGAGGTGATATAAATGATGATGAGGAGGCTGAGATGGCAATAGAGCATGTCAAAGATCGGCCGAACCTGTTGAAAAGGTTTAATCTGACGGACTATATTAAAGAAATGAGTCAAGAGAATAAGAAAGAGACTTTTCATGATATAAGAAGGGAATTAGTGCAGGGTTTTCATGACTATAGAAAACCATACAAAGAGCCCACTCAAGATGAGGAGTTCTTTATGATCTCAGGTGAGACCGATGATAACCTTGCTGAAGGCCGAGTTTTACAAGCCACAGTCCGCAGTGTGCAAGGTGGAAGAGCTATTTGTGTTCTTGAATCCGGATTGCGAGGTGTTCTTATGAAGGAAGACTATTCTGATGATTGGAGGGATATTGCTGATCTGTCTGAAAGGCTACATGAAGGTGACATCCTGACTTGCAGGATTAAGTCAGTTCAAAAGAATAGGTATCAGATTTTTTTGGTCTGCAAAGATAGTGAGATGGGCAACCACAGATATCAGCAAGTGGGGAATATTGATCCATACTATCATGAAGACCAAAGCAGTCTGCAGAGTGAAAAAGAGAGAGCTCGTAAAGACAAGGAGCTTGCGAGGAAGCATTTTAAGCCAAGGATGATAGTGCATCCTCGGTTTCAGAATATTACAGCTGATGAAGCCATTGAGGTATTTATCTAATTATCCTTGAAGTTTTTTCCAATTCTGTTTATATTGATATGTAAATGAGGTAGTGAACCTTTTCTTATTTGGCATAAGATGAAGAATGTGAATGGATCTAAGCGACCTCATTGTACTGTTTCAGAAGAAAATGAGAACATGAAAATTTTAAGGGAATAAGGTTTGTTCAGTGGGAAGTGACGAACATGGACCAAGTGAAATGTTTGTTTAATTTGATTGTGTACAGATCGAGTGTAATGATAAATTTAACATGCCTTGGAAATACTGGGGTCCTGTTTCACACATTCGCTGATATATTATGAACAAAGTTTTGGCATGCTGGAACTCATTGTTAATTGTCCATGTACTCCAGTAAAAGATTTGACCCTAAGAATTGGCCCTTTCTTATTCCTTTCCATCTCATCTTCTTCTTTATTCAAGTATAACAAGTTAGGATGTTTGAGGAGAATGTATTATACCATTAATTCCTTGTCTTCATTTATTTCTTTATCTTCTAGTTTCATATGGTGATGCATGCTTTCATGTCATGTGTAGCCTTATGTTGCTAGGAGGGGGAAAGAAAAGCTTACCGCGTAGCATTATTTGGCTTTTGAATTAGTTTTAGTATTATATTACATTAATTCAGTTTGGTTCATTTTTCTTAACTACAATATTGTGTTTGACAGTACTTATCTGACAAGGACCCTGGTGAAAGTATTGTACGCCCAAGTTCCCGTGGTCCTTCTTTCTTAACTCTAACACTAAAAGTTTATGATGGAGTTTTTGCGCATAAAGATATAGTTGAGGGTGGAAAGGAACATAAAGATATCACCAGCCTGCTTCGTATTGGTAAGACGCTAAAAATTGGGGACGACACATTTGAAGATTTGGACGAGGTTTGTCTTTTACCAACTTAAAGGATTCTTGTGGTTTAGTGAGGCAATCTGCTGTAGTAACTGGCAAATTTAAGTTGGACAATATAATAATGATGCTTTTTATTTCTAAGAAACTGATTCATCAGATGAAACTTGAGAAATAATTATGAATGTGCTAGTTTCCTTGCATTACCATGCAGGAGATATGATGATATCAGTGCTGTTTGTTAAATTGCAGGTGATGGATCGGTATGTTGATCCCCTGGTTTCTCACTTGAAAGCAATGCTGAGTTATCGCAAGTTCCGGAATGGTACTAAAAAGGAAGTTGATGAACAACTGAAGAGTGAGAAGTTGGAGTATCCTATGCGAATAGTTTATTGCTTTGGCATTGACCATGAACATCCTGGGACATTTATACTGACTTACATACGCAGTTCTAACCCTCATCATGAATACATTGGATTGTATCCAAAGGGTTTCAAGTTCAGGAAAAGGATGTTTGAAGATATAGATCGGCTTGTTTCTTATTTCCAGCGGCACATTGATGACCCCCAGCATGAATCGACTCCCTCTATTAGATCAGTAGCAGCAATGGTTCCAATGAGGAGCCCATCAAGTGGTGGCTCTACAGGGGGTGGTGGTTGGGGGGGCAGCAACAGTGAAGGTGGTTGGAGAAGCAATTCTTTTGATAGAGATCAATCTTCTGGACCACCATCAAGAGGAGGTACTTCTAGATTTCTGCCTCTGAGCTGCATGTCTTGTATCTTCATTTGCTGCATGAAAATTTGATGTGCTTTGATCTATATCATGTTTCCAATGGTATTTGACTTCATTTTGAGAATAGATTGTGTATCTTGAAGTATGCGAGGCAGGGAAACATAGTGTGCTAACCTGTATAGGTTGATTACCTCCATTATTTGAAAATGCATGGGATTTGAAGTGTTGTATGAAAGTATTGGTATGTAGGTGTCCTTAGCATTGTATAATTAAGAAGCAAAAAGTAATCAGGCCACATACACCGTTCTCTTACAAATCGAGGTCTCTTGGGCTAAACTACTTGGTTCTATTTCAGCATGGTTTACCAACCCCACTGAGCTCTGTGGTAATGTCTTTTCACGCTGGCTCCTGCAATTTCTTTTGATGGTTGTTTCTTCCAGGTAGAAATGATCGGAATGGTGGTGGTCGTGACGGACATCCAAGTGGGCTACCAAGGCCTTATGGTGGGCGGGGACGAGGGCGCGGGCGCGGTCGTGGCAGGGGAGGTGATGAGGGACACAGTAATGGGCACAACAGTGGGTCTAGGTGGGATTCAGGGAACAAGAATGGAGACGATAGTACTTGGGGTGAATTCCCAGGTGCAAAAACTGAAAACTCTCCGGGTCAAGAAGCTTTTCCAGGTGGGTGGGGATCCGGTGGTGGAAGTGGTGGCGGAAGCAGCAATTGGGGCAGTGGTTGGGGCAACTCAAATAGTGGCAATGATGGGAACAGCGGCGGGTGGGGTTCTACCCCCAAGGGTGGTTCCGGGGGTTGGTGAGGCTGAGGGTGCCTCCGGGATCGAGAGCTAAAGGGTTTGATTGGATGTTTTAGGGGTGTGAATATTTGATTGTGTTTAACATCTTGGCAATCTGCCCCCTCAAACGTTCTAGTTCTAGTTAATGGTTATCATATATATATTTAGATTGGCATGTTTATCATTTATGCATCGGATAAATGTACACCTGCTCTTGGCTTGGCCCCTCTCTCGTGGACAAGCATTTCTCCAGTTGTCAGGTTTCGTGACGATCGGTTGCTATTCTTTTCTTTTCTTCTCTTTCATTTTTTTGGGTTCTTTTCTCGGTTTCGAGAAGAAAGTCTATTTTCGTCTAGACCTACTCAAGAAAGCCTATTTTGTTCGTTCACACGATATTGTGCGACGACTTCTTTATACTTTTGAGAGTAATTATAGCTACGAGCTCATTAGTCGTCCTCGTATGTTTTTTAGGTAATTCATAACAACTCAGAGCTTTTTTTCTTTTGAAGGTATTAATATTCTAAGTAAAGAAAAGAGAATACAAACTTTTTTTAAATTCGGAGGCTAGATTTGTGTAACATTTTTGGGGAATAGAATGAAAAGGTCCAGAGTTTACAATGTCCACAATATTTTAACGATTGGATTGAAGCCGTGGGGACCCGAGCTTGTTATTGTGTTAGAGACGGATTTTTCTTAACCACTTAGGGTTGTCTACTTCTGCTGCAGAATCATTAAAAAATTCCTAAGCGAGGTTATGAAGATATTCGTTCAACTATATTTACACCTACATATGATTAATGTAAAAGATTAAACAAAAAGGTGCTAGGTATACTAATAAGTATGTAGAAAAATTATACAAAATCTATATTGCATAATTTGATTGACAGTTAAAAAAGTAAGTAGCGTATATTTTTTATGAGTCAAATAAATTTCTGCCAGATTTTTATATGAAATTATGAAATTTGGTAAAAGTTATTAGTACATCAAAATTCATAAAAAAAAAATTCAGTAGCATCAATTTATACGTAATTATAAGTTGTATTTATACTTGCAAATGAAGACATGAATCTTATATACAGTGTAGGAGTGAGCAATCAGTCTATTTAATTTTAACCAAAACTTAATACCCAAATTTTTTTGGTTTTCAATCTTATGCATTAATAACATAAGGGAATCGAATGAGAGTCGATGGGGCTTCTGGAACTAAAAAGATGTCAAATCTCTTTTGATATTAGTGTTAGTAAATCAGAGTTTTGAGAAAATTATTCAAGATAATTTTTTAACGTTTAACTTAAGCCTTTTCATTAAATAAAATTATCCGAGACTCAAAATTGTTCCCAAAGAGGGCCTCGGCAAGCCTATGAAAAACTGAACGCCAGGAATTGGTTCTGAGAACAGTACTGGGAGTAAGAAGAACAAGAATACGACGAGGAAGAGGAACAAACAGAAATTCATAATGGAAGACGAATACAGAAATCAAAATCCTAACCCAACACTTCAAACACAAGATGCAACCGAATTCGCTCATCCTGAAATCGAAGCTGCCGCTACGGACGCCGTCCTGCGAGAGCAAGTAAATTTCCATTCTCTTCGTAACAAGCTCCGAGCGCGAGGAATTCAGTTGATACTAATGAATTTTTTTTTTTGTTTCTTCAATTTCCGCAGGAAATTGCCACGCAAAAGATTATACAAGTCCAAAGGTTAGTTTTGTATTTTAAGAAGCATCTTTCTGGTTATGATTTCTTGGTTATTGGTTAAAATATTTGTTTCTCTCGTCTGCGTTCAGGGAGGCAGGCGGTGGTGCTGGACCTCCGAAAGATGACATCGACGTTTTCACCGAGCGCAGGGACCCCAATGCTCTCAAAGTGAGTAATTTGGTCTCTGTCGAAGTGGGTGGCTTAGTTTCTATTCTTTGGATAGTTTGGAGATTCAGAAATCAGAGTCTTTTGAAGAGGAGAGATTTCTTTTTTATTTGAGGGGAGCAAATGGTTTTATAGGTATCTTGGGATAAAATGCTTAGTGAAGTGGATTTCGACGGAACAGGGTGCTTGTTTCAGTTAGTGAAGATATTCTCTTGTAGAACTCTCTAGGTTGATTCAGCTTGTTACTTAGTTTTTGCCCGTATGGAATATGCAGGAACATTTACTGAAGATGGCCTCTGAGCACCGAGCTGAGATGGCTTCAAAGCGGGTAAAGCCAAATGTACCTCATGAAGGTTTGCCTTCCTATTAATGTTTTAATGTGCCTTTCATAAGATTTATCTTTCATTCTAAGACCCGATATTCTCTGAATGTTATGAATGGTTGTGAGATGTAACGGGTAACCTTTTTTGGTTGTTTGGTTGGTGTGAGGTGATGGAAAGGGAAGTTTCTAAATCAATCTTTCATCTCCTTGTAAGTGCTTTTGAATGAGTTAAAGAGGCTGACCCCCCCCCCCCCCCCCTCCCCCAACAGGTAACATGGAAATTGGAAATGGGTACGGTGTCCCTGGTGGAGGTGCTTATTATGGCGCTTTACGACCTAATATTTCTGCACCAGGTTATCATAGACTTCATGTGGTTCCCCTAATTAGTTGTTGAGCAAACTAACATTCTTCAAACTGGAGTATGTTATGACTTTATGCATTTCGGTTATTAGGAAATCTCGGACTTCCAAACAGTGAAATGGGCCAGAAGAATCCAGAGATGAATGGAAAGTCAGAAAGGAAATCTGAAACTAAAGACTTGCCCGAGTACCTCAAACAAAAATTGAGGGCAAGGGGCATTCTCAAGGATGAAACTGTGAAAGATGATGCACTAAGAGCTGATAATGCAAGTTTATCTATCTATACTCCAATCTCCTTCTTCATTGTCTTAGATTGCTTTGCAGCTGGAGACTATAGCTCCCTCCTGCTCTCTTAAACCTTATCATTGAGTATTCTATTCTGAAAGGCTGATCAGATTTCTGAAATATCTGGCATTTGTTAACATGCCACCCTCTTATTTTTCTGAAATATGTCCTGCACAGTCTGTGTTCTTATATTTCTTTTGTATATGAATTTCAGAACTTGGATACACATTCAACTAAGGACATAGGACGTGGATTGTTACCTTCTGGATGGGTGCGTGCTAACTTCCTTCTTAATGCTGAACTTACTTTATTTTGTACGAAGAATAGCAGTTTGAATAATCTCTCCCTCTCTCCCCACCCCTCACTGTAGAGACGAAGAATTTTTTTTTCCAAGCAGTATTCCTATACATTATGTGATAGTAGTGGTTACTGGCACTGTAAATCCACAAGAGTTTTGATTTTAAAGGTGCAACAAGCTTAGAGTCTACATGTTTGAAGCTGGTGTTTGTCTTTTCTCTTTTAGCTTTTGAGATATTGGGAAAGAAACTAGATGGTGTGTAAGATGCTGCTGTTCTTATCTAAGGATGAAAGAGGTTTTCAAGAGCGACTTTTGCTTTTTTGAACTGTTCGTGTTGAACCACTTCTAGTCAATGGCTCATTTATATGCACCTTGTGAAAAACCAAGGAGACTTTATTCGCATTCCTTCACTTAGTGGCTGTGCTGCCATGTTGAGTGGGGTAGGAGAAAGGGCAAGTTGTTTGAAATATGTTCTTAATTGGCCTTTGGGCACCTGTCTTGTTCCCTTCAAATTTTTCCATTAGATTCTGCTTTCATTTGGTTTAGGCTGAAGAAACCTCATACTAGGTTGGAGGCTTGGATTTTAAGCTAGTACTCCTGTGGTTCTGGGTGCAAAGTTTAGTGTCTCCACCAGCTTGTGCTCTCAGTATCATATGGGATAGGACCAAATTAGTTTGTAAGGAGAACTGGTAAACTGTGGGAGGCTTCAGTTAGTTGTTGGATTAACCCAGATTTTGAATGTGGTTTTGTATCCTATATCTCATATGATTTTAAGCTAATGGGTTTGCAACTTCTCTCATCAAAATCGTCCTTTTTGAAAATTTCCGATCCAGGTGGAGGCAAAAGATCCTTCTTCTTGTGCTCCATATTATTATAATGAATTGACTGGAAAAACTCAATGGGAAAGACCTCGAGAAATCTCGTCAGATGGAGAAGCTCCATCATCTAATGATCTTCCAGAAGATTGGACCGAAGCAGTAGATGAAGCAACAGGTCTATCACATTTTGAGCTTGGCTTTACATGATTCTTTGTTTGTGTCTGGTTAACTCCATGCATGTGAGACTTTGTTTCCAATGCTCCATTAAAATTTTCTATTATCTGATGGTGAATTAAGCATCTTGTAGTATCAGCTCTGCTGTGTCAAAACTTCTTCTTGCTTTTGATGCCAAGAATTTGTTCATATATTTGTTGAATATCATTCCATGTCTTAAGTCTTGAACTTTTTTATTGAGTTCTGGTGCTTTCTATTTGCTTCTGACCACCTGAAAGGATAGATTGCTCATGCAGTGAATAGTTGGTGTCTCAGAAAGAATCCTGATACAGGAAATTTGAACACGTGTTTCAATATGGGAGAAATTTGAAGGTTACGATTTCTTTCCAAAGGCTGGAAATTCAGGGTTTATTTAGTGATTACAGTTATAACTTATCCTAGTAAAAATGGTGCTTGACTTTGTGAGTGTATAGAATGACAACAGAGGATATGTTTCCTTCATAGATTTCTTCAGACTTGCCCATTTGAATGTCCCAAGGATTATGCTGAAGGCTTCGGAGCTTTCTAAATATTACTGTGATTGAGTACTACAGATAAGACGTCCCCCTCTGATATTGTATTTTCAATGGTGCTCCTTATGCATATGTTGCATTGGCGATTAAATTGATGGAAACAATTTACTATACATTATCAGGCAATCTTAAATAAATGCTTCGCTTTTTTGCATGTTTTAAAGCTGTTCACTTTGTGACAGGCCATAAATATTATTACAATACAAAGACCCATGTATCACAGTGGCAGCACCCTAATTTATTGAAGCAACCAGGCTGTTTTGTTTCCCAAATTGCTGAGAATGGAAACCAGGCCCTCCATTTGCAAAGTTTTAATCGATGCAATGGATGTGGCGGTTGGGGGCTGGGCCTCGTGCAAATCTGGGGTTACTGTAATCATTGCACTCGGTTTGTAACATCTTTCATTCGTAGAAGATGAACACTGGATTCTTTTTTCTGTTTGGTCTTTTTTTGCATATATGATAGGTTGCTCTGTGGTTTCAAGCTAGCTTGCTATCTATTGCATTGTTTTGAATTCTTCTCCTTTTCAAACTTTAAACATAGTTCTTTTACATGCTATAGATTTAGTTATTAAACATTGTTGTCTGTTACCGTCATACTTAAGTACGTAGACATTTAGAGACAGACACGATGAACGCTCTATCAACCTGGCTTAAAATCTCATGTCAAAATTTTGATACAGTTCCAAAACTAAGAGGAAAAGCTATAGGTGGACATGGACTAATAAGGATAAAAGGAGCTAAAGCAAGTTTCTTAAGGAGTCAATTCTCAAAATTATACATGGACTTACCTTGGTGACTGAGGATGACCTTTGCCATATCTTGATAGAACTTCCAGGTTTCTCTTCTTGATATCATTGTCGAATGTCCATATTAATGTAGAAACAGGTAAGGGTATGACAGGGATAGCTTTTATCTAGAAATTAAACACCGAACTTAGCCAGCACTAAAATCTGAGCTATCATGTAAGGGATGCTTCTGCCTTTGATGGTGCATTGTCCCACAGTCCTGTAGTCATTGTGCAAATCAAAGAATGATAGAACTGGACTATGTTGTTGAATAAACTAACAACTGTAGGATGGCTGCTATTGAATTGCTTGAATTCTTGATTTTGAATTTGTTGGTGCTGGGATGAATCTTGAGAAATCATACCAGTTAGGATGTTTTGGAAATTGTATTCTTGAAGTCAATGCTATGATCTTTTCCATAGATGAGCACATTTTATTGAACCTTGGAATGAGTCCATTTTTTTAAATGTCAATGAATGGGCATTACAAGAATGGCATACATATTGCGTTATCCACCTCATGTGTGTCTGTGTTTGTATTTTTTATTCTTTTAGTCATTGTTGTGCATGGGTTTTCTTTAAATAGATCTATGTTTGGCAACACACCTGGAAACTGAAATTTCCTGAACTACTGGTTCAGGGCTCTTAATCTTCCAGAATGCCAATACTTGTCAACTAGTATAGATGGCCAGAGGCAGGTGAGGAATCCAGATAGCTCCGGAGAGCATCATGAGAGCAAGCCTCCTAAGCAAAGGTATGTGCGCGCATCTTAATCTCCTAGTTTCCATTATGGTCAATCGAAAGTTTCTAGTCAATACAGATGGGCCATTTAAAATAGAAAATTTGCATTTTCCTACTTCAAATTTCTTTCAATCAAAAAATGGTTGCTTATTGCATTTCTAGTTCCAGAATTTCTTTTACAAAATAGAGATCTGCTTTGATGATTATATTAAATTTCTAGGAAACCAGACTTTCACAACTGCATGTATAAACCACGTTTTAAAACGTTTGGTCTCTTCGACTTTGCTTCCACATGCCTTCACCAAGCAGAGCCATACATTTTATTTCTTCAAGAAGTTTTTCTGTTGGTAGAGTCTTCAAGTGACTGACAAGATTCTGGATTCTTCAGAAATCCCTCAATTGTGCCCTGAAGGTTCACCAACATATTATTCAAAGTTTATTTGAATGGCAGGAATGAAAGCAATGGAAAAGAGTTCAGTAAACAATCCCATTAACTAAACTAGCAAATGAAATTATGCGAGAGACACTAGGAAATCTTAAGATTTGTCTTCCAAACTATGAATGCCTGAGCAACCTGACTCTGCTTCTCGACATGTATTTGGTTTTTAGCTGTCAAGTATAAAGACCAAAGATTGATTGTTCTGCTGAACAAATGTTCTGGACAAGGGTCAATCCAGTACACATTGATAATGATCATATGTTGGGCTGCCAGGTCTAACTGGAAACCTCCCATGGGAAGAGGAAACAAAAGGGATAACAAGAAGCGAGCGTATACAGAGGACGATGAGTTAGATCCCATGGACCCCAGTTCTTATTCAGATGCTCCCCGTGGTGGCTGGTAGAGTTTCTTTTTAGTGGTTTCTGACATGATGCTAAATTCCAAGCACGGCCAGTACAAGTTGCAGCTAACAACTGGTCTGTTGGATCTGATTTTTCCAGGGTAGTTGGACTGAAGGGAGTGCAGCCACGAGCAGCTGATACCACTGCAACAGTATGCCACTTATCATACCTGATCGTTTTTTCATATTTAATTTTTCATTTACTCCCTTCATAACAAATTGGTTGAGACATTTGGGTTTGACATGGAGATTAAGAAAGAGGGAAGAGTTTCTGTTTTTTTTTTTTTTTATATTTTTTTTTTTTGCCCTTCATTTGTCGCATGTAAATCAATAAAGATAGAAAATGTGAATATTAAAATGATAATTTGAAGGGTGATACGGTAAAATAATTTGGGATGACCCATAATAGAATATGTGGGAAACATTTGGGACGGATGGAGTATTTGTTAACATAAAGTTTTATCTAATGTCCCAGACTATCATTCTCTTACCAAGCATATAAGGTTTCTTGAGTTCAAATCTTCAAGGCCTTTTATGCTTTTAATGTTTTGTGAACTTCAGGGCCCCCTGTTTCAACAGCGTCCTTACCCTTCACCTGGAGCTGTCTTGCGGAAGAATGCTGAAATGGCTTCACATAACAAGAAATTAGGCTCTAATATGATTCCTTTATCCAAGAAGGGGGATGGGAGCGATGGCCTTGGTGATGCTGACTGAGGCTAGAAGTAAATCTCCAAAGTATGTCTCCCATTCTGCTCATGGGACCACACTCATTGAAACTTTGGGCTTCCATCGCATGAGAGGTAACAAGCTTTAAGCCTCAAGGTTTAAGCTGGAGTGGCTTTAGGACTAATGTCTTTGCCGTACCCATTACTTGAGCTAGCAAGCTGATGGATGATCAGTCAGCTCCGTGGATTATAAAATCTAGTCAAATTGATCGGCAAAAGATGCCTGTTGCATGGGGTGATTTTTTTAGTTGGAAGTGTTTAAGCTCACAGAATACATGGGATGTTGGATATTTTGGCGGAGAAATGAGTTAAAATTAACTAGGATGGGTTCAATTACTGAAGTGGAATGAACAAAATGGAGGGAATGTAGATTTGATCTTTTTGTTGTATTCTGCAGAATACTTTATTTTGTGTGAACGCTTTTTCGTTCTTAAGTCTTTTTTGTTTGTTCTCTTCTACTGATGGGGGGCATATAGTTTAGACATAACTATATTCACACCTGCAGACACACACAATGTACAATGATTTGAACTTGGAGCCAACCATCCACTGGCGGAGGTAGGCCACTTCTCACACCCAGAGCTATCAACCTCAATAAGTGATTCGGTCCACATGGCAAGAAAGGATCCTCTGAGTTAGCCAGTGGCTCGAGTTTCTGTAAGAATGGTTTGCGGTGTGATGCCCCAAACTGTTACTATGATCCCTCATATTTGGTGAGGATGCTAGATTACTTTAGTTCATACCAAAGTCTTGTAACCATCAAATGATCTCATGGCACATAACGATCTCCTTCAATTATACAGGAAAAAAAAATCTGAGGCGGTTCTTTTGCTTTTGCTTTTTGAAAGGGATAAATTTCAGAGTTAAGTTAACCTTTAATTGTTCTCGTTTAGTTCTTAACGTATAAACTGGTCTATTTTGATCATAAATCTATTTAAATTGTTTCGATTTAGTCTGTCAATAGATGAAGTTCATTAACTTAAGTAATTCTCTAACATTAGGTTTTGAAATTTTAATTTAAAATATCCTGTTATTGTTTTATAATAAATTTAGAATGTGTATAATTTTTTTTTAATAATTTGTAATTAATTTAAATTATTATTTTCTTTATTTTTTGAATGAAATAAATCTGATATGTAGGGAGGGAAAACTAATGATCTAAACTTTAAGAGTTAATTTATTTTAAGTTAACATAATATAAAATAGTTTATTTTTATGTTTACATCATTTTTACTCTGAAACCAATTTCCTTTAAAAGTTAATATTATTTAAGTGAAATAATCTATTTGTTGTAAAATTTTTATGATATTATTATTTTTTATGGATTTTTTTAGGCATTAAAAAATAAAAATCATATAAATTTAATAATATGATAAAAAATTTGTTTCAAATGGATTATTATACATATATAATATTAACTTTAAAAAGAAATTGGTTCTAGTTGAAAAAGATATAAAAATAAAAATAAATTATTTTAGATAATTAATATGGTTTAAGTTGAAACGAATATATTGGGTCTAAGATTTTAAGATTGAATTTTTTTTTCATTAGGCCAAGATTAAGAAAAGAGTACTATTTATTATTGTCGTGTAGTTCAACTGATCATTTGGCAGAAAGTGCTTATTTGTGCATATCATTACATATCATTTGGCAGTACATTACCAGCTCGAGAAGCACCTAAAGAATCTTGGTTTCATTTTTTCTTTCCCCAAACACACAAGTCTTTAATTTTACGGGACGAGCTGAGTATATATATATGTAGAATATTGAATTCCAATTTGTATGTGATGGTTAGACTAGCTACGAAAGAAAACTCTAGTGTCAATATTTATGAAGTGATGATCCACTTAATTAATTATACCAATTTGTGCAAGTTCAAGGTCGTTAACGAGAGACGACAGATGAAAAAATGAAACCTCGAAGCTTATAACAACAAGACCTCGAACTTTATAATGACAATTATAACCTTAGGCCGGCCGGAGTTGGATTAAATATTAATTGGTTAGTTTATTTGATTTCGTTTATTATTCTGGCCGGAATAGGGAAAAGAAAAATAATGGTGAGTTCCGAATTAATTATCTTCAAACAATGATTATATTTTGGTCTTTCTTGGAATTTTCCTAAGTAAAGCTAGGTATACCACTTTCAAGAGTACATCGATCATTGTGCATCATTAAAGAAATTCTACAAATCTTTTAAAAATATTTGATAAGCTGCTGATTATAATAATTACATCTCAAATTGTGATAATCTTCATTATTGTATTGGATCTTGGTTACTTTTTTCTATTAAAAAAAAAAACATTTTCGATCCCTTTCCTTTTGTTGATGGGGGTTTCCCTACAGCAGAAAGTTGTATTTTTGCAACACTTTTTTATATATTTTGCATTTAGCTGTGAGTAATTATGATTCATGACGGCAATAAGAATGTTTTCTTTCTTTCTTTTTTCCTTTTTTTTTTTTTTTTTTTTGTGGGCACAAACTTATAAAGTGCTAGCTAGCTCCGATTCATGTACCTTGGCAAATTAATTAATCCCCTTAATTAATTTCATGATTAATTGAACGAGTTACGAGGAAGGAATATTCACCTGTATGGTTGTTAACTTGACAGCTTCTCGATCGTCCCACTCCCACTTGATGACTTGAAGAATGCATGTGGAATTGGCAGTACGTACGTAAGAGGACACAGCTAGCAAATTGTAACGTGATCAGTTCAAGTATGAGCAGCAGGCCCTGCCCTGCCCTGTTTCCCCACCTCTCAATTATCTCATTAATTCATCAGACTTATCTATCACCCGTAAGTCGATATATATAATTAAAACACATTACACATACATCTATATATTGGTCTTCGTTACGTTCCAGATGATTTATATATTAAGAGTCTTAATTGACAAGGTACGTAGGTGAAGAAATTAATCGTACGTACGTAATTATTAGGGGCCGGGGGAGGTTGTTGTTGCTGATGTTGGCACGTGATTGGGGGCCTCAACTCTAAGGGTATGTTAAAATAGTGTCAGTGTCACCCGGCAAGTTAACAGATAAACTAAGCGGCTTAAAGGCCTCCCATTAGCCTGTCTGCCTACCCTCCCCGCCCCTTTGGTTTCTCATTCTCATCTATATATCTCTTGTTACGTTTTCGCTAAGCTAGCTAGCTAGCTTCCAACACTCCATGTGCCCTCTCCTGCTTTTTCTTGCAAGCAAAGAATCTAAAAAATCCCCTCTCCACCCCCAAAAACCCAACCCCACCCCCACACCCTGCAGAATTAAGGAAAAAAAAAAAAGAAAGAAAGAAAGACACATAACATAATTAAGAGCTTTAATTTTGTTGCAGTTCCAATCATGGACCTTCTCCTGGCACTGCATGTGCTTCAATCAACTCACCCCACTCACTCCCCATTATATCTACATTCCTCGGCCCCCGCCCCAATATAATTCTAATTAATCTAATCCCCCTCCTCTTTCGATCTCTCTCCCATTCACGCGCACACACATATATATAGATCCTTAATTTGTAGTTCCTCCAATATAACATATCCACTTTCTAACTGAGAAAAGCAAAAGTCCTGCAAATGACCAGCTCAGCCCTTTGCAGCCGCACTTGGTACTTGTTCCATTTCTCAGTGATCTTCATGAAGACATGCATGTTTACTTGCTCACCTTCTTCTTTTTTTTTTTTTTTTTACACTCAAATTATAAATAAAGAAGCTAGCTAGTACTGTTTAGTATTCCATTGACCTGACTTCATGAACATGTATATATGTACATGATATGTGTAAGGTCTATCAGCGAGGAATCGTTGAGGAGATACGTGAAATTTGCAAGCGAAAGTTGCATACAAGAGTTGTTATCGGCTTCGTCGGAGTCGGACAAGGCACTCGGAAAAGGCGACGATGGATGGAAGGTTCTGAGCTTTGAGAAAGGCGTCGAGATTTCCAAGCGGCGCTGCGGCTCCTTCAACAGCTTCCGCAGCCGCCGCCTCCTCCACTCCGTCTCCCCCCAACAATTCCTCACCGTCGCCAATGCCATTGACGCCGCCAAGGTCATTCTCGTAACTGTAATTTTAATTACCCACATATTTTTGCATGCCCTTGGCAATTAATACTCCATATTATATTTTCTTTTTCGTATCGGTTTAAAACAACATTAGCATTAATTAACGTCAGTAAAAATTGCAGCACTCCATATGATTCGACAGGAATTTTTCTAAACTTTGGTAATTATATATAAACCGCAAGATCTATGGAATTAGTCTAAGTGGACTCAGATATATTGTGGTAGTAAAAAAAATAATTAATGTAAAATAATGTCCTTTTAATTTGCTAAGTGCACACACACACACACACACAATTTTCTTAATAAAATAGAAACAAATTTTTGCATGCATGATTACCATTTTTCAATTGTACAATACAATTAGCATAACTGATTTTTTAAAATTTTTGTGATAAATTTTAAGAACTCTTTAGTAAAAAGACAAAAAAAACTTTTAAAGTTTATATATACTGAAATGATGGAAAGAAAATGAAATGGTGGGGAAACTAGATTAATTTTGTTAGGCAAATGGCAACGTAACGGTTACAGTGAAATTAAAAAGTAATTAGCAGTTTGGATTTGGATTCTCCAAAATTAATCTCAAAACATTGATGTGCTTTTGGTTGGTTGGTGCTCAAGCCATCATTTTCTCTTAGCTGTAAGTATTATATATATATATATGGTCCATTGATTCCTTAAAAGGCATTCTTTTGTATCTAGCTACCACACAATGCCTAATCAAGTACTGTGTGTCCATATATAATACCCCATACATCCTTCCCAAATTTTTTGTTTTAATTATTTCAATTTTTTACTTAAATTTCATTTAAATTTATTTATATTATTATTTTTCAATTAAAATAATATTTAGAAACTACAACACTCGTAGTTTTTAAATATAAAATTTTTAACTTTTTTATGAAATAATAATAACATATATAAATTGAAATCAAACTTAATTAAAAAAAACACAATGAAGCAAAGAATTTGGGACTTACAAAAACTTTGCTGATATTTGGTTTAATTATACTAAATTAATTTGAATGGTCTTATTAGAATATTTTGGCAGTTAATTAGAATATTTGTTATTAAACTAGATCCTTGATAAAAACAAGTTAATTAACTAGTGGAGTATATATATATATATAATGAGGGTAGAGTTTCTTTGGATGGGATATAAGATGAGTTAGTTAGTAAATGGAGATTTAGATTAGATTAGAAGAAATTGCAAGTACGTAATTAATGAATAAAAATAGAAATTGAAATAATAAAGTAAATGGTGGATGCAGCAGCAATGGGACTCGGATCTTGTGGAGGCGCGATACATAAAGCATGTGGAGGATAACCTGAGCATAATCCGGCTCAGGTTCGGGGACAACTCCAAGCCTCTTTTCCGCAACAGAGAATTTATCGTCTACGAGCGACGCGAGACCCTGGAAGATGGAACTGTTGTCGTCGCCGTTGCTTCACTCCCCAAAGAGATTGCCGCTGGCTTGCAACCCAAGCAAGACAACGCCATCCGGGCTTTGTTGTTGCACTCTGGTTGGGTTGTGGAGAAGCTTCAACACTCCTGTCTTGTCACTTACGTTGTTCAGGTATATATATACAACTAATTAATAATTACCTACCGGCGTATCCATAAAATAATCTACTAGACTAGCTAGTCCTTTTCTTTTTAATTTAATTACTGGTCATAATTAATTAATTAATGACATATATATTTATATATATATATATACTTTGCATGCAGTTGGATCCTGCAGCAGGATGGCTGCCAAAGTGCTTTGTGAACCGGCTGAATACAAAATTGGTGATGATAATCATTGAGAATCTCATGAAACTGGTGGACACAAATACTACTTAATTCATCTCTCACCATTAATTATATTAATTGTCATTTTTAGTTAAATCAAAGTGATCATTTCATATTAATTATATATTATACTAATGGTAATTAATTAATTATGCTACAGTACATGAATGCAGGTAAATTACTCGAATTTTTTTTAATTATTTGTGTAATCTGGAATTAATTAGAGGGAAAATATTTATATGTATTACTACATATTTAATGAGAAATTAAGGAGGATGGATCGAGTTCCATCAGATGGAATTAGTTATTTTCTGCTCCCGTTTAATGCATTTCAGAAGCTAGCCACTTAATTGTACGTTCAAGGATGAAACAAATGCTTTTTGGTCGTTTTATCGATCTAATTGCTGAAGCTTAGCGTGCAGACCATTCTGAAAGCTCCACCTGCAGCTTTAATTTAAAGCTCCCTATTCCTCCAACAAATGAGCAGATTCGATGGTGTAGGCTCTGTCCGCCTTCCTTGCACTCTCTCGCTCGCCCAACCTCATTTTTCCACTGAATTCCGGGTCCTGTCCTGCAGTTTTTCAATCCCGCAAACTGGTAATTGGAAATCGCCGCCTCTACTCTCTCCTTCATTTTTGTTTTTTAACTTAAATTTGATCTTAATTTCTTTATATTATTTACTCTCTTTTTTTCTAAAAAATTATATTTAGAAATTAAAATAATTATATATAACTTTAAATATAATTTTTTAAAAATTTTCAAATAATAATATAAGTGAATTTAAATCAAATTATTACAATGCAGCAGACAAAACCAACTTAGGGTAGAGGAGTATAATTTCGATTGTACATTCCCATTTCCTTCCACTTCCATCAAAGTTGACTTGACTTTTGCGAAAGAACTCTGGTGGACTGGTGCTGATACTCCATCTTTTTCATTTTATTTGCAATGTTTTCTATTTCATAAAGCTAATAAACCTTTTTTATTTTAGTGTTTTTTTTTTTAAAAATCATCTTTAAAAGTTTTTATATAAATTTAAAAAATTAGAAAAGTTGGGATCAAATTGGAAATATCTCTATTTTTTTCTTTTTGGAATGTAGCATATATTTTGAGACATTTCCAAACAAAAGAAATACTGCTGGAACAGATGAGTACTTTATAACACGTGAGTTCATGGACAAAATTAACATGTCTCAACCAATACTCACATGAAAGATAATATCAATTTATATGCATAAAAGTAATTTATCATAAAAGGGTCCGGCGTATTAACATCAAAAGTGGACCTTGTCTTTGGGCATTTTATGCCGAAGGTCACTTCTAAGGACCACCCATTTTGGATGGAGCAGACAACAAACTGGCTGCGTCCACAGCACCTAGTGAATAGTATTTGCTTTAATTGAAGCCCAGAGTCATAGAATTGTATAACTAATTTGGAATAAAGTTCTTGATCAATTCCACCTTTTCCCCCTACTTTACTTATAATTTTACCCTTTTTGTTTGTTTGTTTTTTTTTCATATTCAAAATTTTTACAAGTATAAGAGTTATTCATATGCCTTTTTGTTTGTTTGTTTTTTTTTCATATTCAAAATTTTTACAAGTATAAGAGTTATTCATATGAAAGTTGATGGGTAAAGTGTGTTACACGGTAATAATTTGATCACTTATGAATATATAGTACTTTGGAGTGTCGCGCCACTCTAACCCGATTCTTCTGTTTGAAATGTTCCTGTACGTACCAGCTTGAGCTGGAACATGGGAATCCCCTTTTTGTTTGAAATCTACTCTTATTGCATTACTCCTCTTTCCCCCAATTCTAGTAGAGAAATTGGCTGTTTTATGTTTAATTATAAAAATTTAATATTTTAAACTACTTATATTAATTATTGAAAAATGATTAGATTGTTTAAATTTAATGCAAGTTAATTATTGGACAATTTGAATTATAATTTACAAAAGTTATTATCACAGATAGTGTAACAATAAAAGCAGTAGAGTAAGAGTAATTTTTAAAGAATGAAAATCTAATTAGTACTAACCAGAAAAACATGCATGAACTCAGCCTAAATTAATTAAGTTTTTAGTTTTTCTTTCGGAGAAGTACTTAATAAAGTCTTTTAATTTAGTGTTGCTTTTCTGTTGCTTTTTCATTCAGAATCGCAAGTTTGTAAATATGGTTACTTTGGAGTTTAATCTAAAATATATTCTAATTCATTTAATTTTAAGTTGGATTAATTTAAAATAATTATTTTTATATATTATTTTTTTAAAGTTTTTTATCTGAAACTAATTTTATTTAATTAATTAAAATCCAATTATATACAAGTATAATAATCTATTGAAGAACATTTTTTTTATAATATAATAATTATTTTCTAAAAGAAAACAAATTAATACTTGCACGCTCAACCCGGCGCTTCACAATGAACAAAGCCGCCTAGCCCCTATGAGATGAGAACGTGAATTTCCTCGTAATGCGGTTACCATTAAATCTCTCTAATTAATTATTCTATAACAAATCTCAACTACTCTTCAAATCTCTCGGCATATATATCAAATACCCAGCTGATCAGCTGAGCTGAGCTCAACAATCTCTATTACGTACGTTGCGTTGCGCATGCGACTGAAGGAATTAAGTAGAGACCAAAAGATCAGAGAGGAAGAGACATGGGAAATGAATCCCAAGAAAGCCCAAGAAAGCAACATTCTAAGTCTCTCCAGCTCAAGGTTGTCTTGTTTGTAATCCTCACCAATCTTCTCACAGTCTCCATCCTCACCTCAACTTCTAGCTCCAGCAGCTTGTTTTCCAAACAGCAACTCCCGGTTTCCCTCCTGGCTGACCTCAACACCACCAAGGAACACCTTGCCCTGAGCCGTTCCATGATTGCTGAGCTTCACCACAAGCTCGACTCCACCAACATGCTGGTGCAGGCACTGCTCATAGAGCTCACCAGGGAGCAGAAGCCTAGTCGGGTGGAGAATCCGGCTGATTTCAGAGGTAATTTGCTGTCGGATGAGATGAAGCTCGTTTTGCAGCCTCAGAAGCTTCCGTTTGGGTACTCGCCGAATGTGGGATCGGATGAGATCTATCCGCCAACTGGGGCGGCTTGCTTGAGGTTCACGGAAGAGTTGGCTCAGTACATGACATATGAGATTGGCGGTGAATGCCCTCCTGATGATGCACTGGCACAGAAGCTTTTGCTCAAAGGGTGCGAGCCACTGCCCCGGAGAAGGTGCCACCCCAAGACCCCTCTTGCCTATGTCGAGCCAATGCCTCTTCCGGACAGCCTTTGGGCCACCCCACCAGACACAAGCACAACCTGGGACCCTTACAGCTGCAAGAACTACAGATGTCTGATTGATAGAAGAAGGACTCGTGGTTACTTCGACTGCAAGGATTGCTTCGACCTGAAGGGCAGAGAGAAAGCTCGCTGGCTGTTTGATAAAGGGCTCAACTATGGGATCGATCAAGTCCTCTGGACAAAACCTCGAGGTACAATCCGGATAGGCCTTGACATTGGGGGTGGTACCGGATCATTTGCGGCTAGGATGAGGGAGCGGAATGTTAGCATCATTACCACCACACTGAACCTTGATGGCCCCTTCAATAGCTTTATTGCCTCCAGGGGTTTGTTGCCTTTGCATCTTACCCTCTCCCAAAGGCTGCCTTTCTTCGACAACACGCTTGATATCGTGCACTCTATGAATCTCCTCGGCAACTGGATCCCAGATGCAATGCTTGAATTCACTCTTTTTGATATATACAGAGTGTTGAGGCCTGGGGGCCTCTTCTGGCTAGATCACTTCCTCTGCCTGGGCCCTCAGCTTAATCAAACTTACATACCCATGTTTGATAGGATCGGACTCAAGAAACTCAGATGGGATGCTGGCTTGAAACTTGACCGCAGCGGTCGAAAAAATGAGTGGTTCTTCTCTGCTCTCCTTGAGAAACCAATGACATGATCAGGTAACCCAGAACATTGACTTGTGCACTTCTAAGCTCAATACTGGAATCATCTTTAAAACTCCATACTTAGCGTTGAAAAGCCTTCTCTGCTTTTACCGACTTTGTAAAGAAGCAATTGAGTAAAGGAAGTAATCAGGAATAGAAAATACGAGATATGAGCAGAAATTTTTCCTGAGATTGTTTGATCTGCTATATAGAAGTCCACAACTGTTGGCAACAGTTTCTTAACTTAAAAAGAGTAGTTGCCAATACTTTTCACTTTTTCCAGATATTCACAAATAAAAAATCTCATATCATTACATTTCACCAAAATAAGCAACCAAAGAGACAAAAATCTAACACACTCGAAAATCCCAAGAAGGCAAATGCAGCGGATTGTCACCAGGTTCCATGATTTCAACATAAAAATGCATGCAGATAGAGACTCACTGTGGCTCTATCTTGGCTACTGAAAAAGCTGCACTATATGCAAATGAATCCTCCCCATATGGATTGGTAGATCCCTTGGTTGCTTCCTCGTAGCTAGATGAACTGGTTGCAGATTCGGCATTTGGGTTCATACCTGCAACCTGCATGATGCTTTCGATCTCTTTCACAACTTCACCCATTTTAGGTCTGTCTTCTCCTGATTCTTCCACGCAACTCATGGCCAGGTCTACAAATCGTTCCACACCCTTCAGCGGTGCACCACCTAAGGTTGGATCTAATATCTGTTGGAGGTTATACAAGCTTTTTGTTCTATCCAAAGCCACCCTCACCTCTCTAACTATATACTTCCCTCTCTCTATTGGCCTTTTTCCAGTTACTATCTCCAGCATCAGCACTCCGAAGCTATAGACATCGCTCTTCTCGGTCAACTGCTGGGTCATGTAATACTCAGGATCCAAATAACCCTACAGAATGGGAAACAGAAACATTTTTCAAAACTTTTTATCTTAAAAACATGACCGGGCTGATCGTTTTTGAGACAATTTGATAAGCAGAACCATCTTGTTAAAGTAGGTATCTCAATGCCCTCACCATTGTGCCTTTCACTTGAGTTGTGACATGCCCTTTCTCAGTGTCACCTATAGGTTTTGAGAGGCCAAAATCAGCAACCTTTGCATTTAACCGATCATCCAACAGTATGTTTGTTGATTTGATGTCCCTGTGAATAATAGGAGGATTCGCGAGCTCATGGAGATATGCTAAACCTCTAGCCGCTCCAAGTGTTATTTTGAGTCGCCTTGTCCAGTCCAGTCTTATTCCAGACTTCCCTGCAGAAACAAGTAACCATTTGAACAATGAATTAGGGAGGCCAGGAAAGCACCAAAGTTATAGTGCACAGCACACTCTTGTAGGTTTTCATATGCTAAATGCGCTCTTTAATATCATTGTAGCTTTACAAATTGATGGAACGGCTAGTACTGGGTTCTACTTCATATATACTGGGTAGACAAGTCGGAGCATAAACGAACACTGTACCTGACAAAGTCTCGTACAGCGAGCCATTCGGAATATACTCATATATCAGCATTTGCTCACCCCTTTCGAAGCAAAATCCTATGAGACTGACAACGTTTTTGTGATGAACTCGTGAGAGCAGCTCTATCTCCGTCTTAAATTCCAAGCCACCCTGCATGGATCCTTGTTGAGCTCGCTTTATGGCAACCAGTTCTCCAGTAGGAAGTGTTCCTCTATAAACCTTCCCATAACCCCCAGATCCAACATCGTTGGATTCGGAGAAATTGTTTGTATATTTCTTAACTTCATCAAAAGAGAAGAACCTAGCCCCTTTCAATTGAGGAACACCACCACTACTTTTATTTACATCCCAGCTCGCTGCAACCATATATAGATAACTGGTCATTAATCCCTTGATTTGATATAAACCAAAAGTCAACTGAGGTTGCTTATAATTAAACAAAATCTTTATCGCACCAAAAGGATTGCTCCCTTTCGTTGCTCTTTCTGCTCTCTTCTTCTGACGATAAGCATAGACACCGGCAAGTGCTGCTACTAGCAGAAGCACAGACCCACCAACTGCACCTCCAATTATGATGCCAGTACTTGTCTTGCTCGACTTATTATCTAGTTGGGCAGAATATAGGCATAAAAATTGTGTTCCAGAATAAAGTGGGTGAAAGATAAAAGTCATTTGAATTATTCAATAAAAAAAGAATCAAGAAAGTACCAGAAAAGTAAGCGTACTGATCTCCATTAAAAACATAAGGTCCAAAGTATTCTTTGGAAGGAGGCTTGAAAGTCTGATTGCTGAACGCAAAAGCAATGTTAACAACCGCTGAGCGGTTGAAACGGTCTTGGGCAAAGGGAAAGACGTCAAGGGTCAACAGGAAATAGTTATAAGGATCTGTTCTTGGATTGCTCACAGAAACTGAGTCAACAGGTAATTGATGTGAACGAAAGAAGTTCATCAGACCATTCTCAAGAGATGCATATGGGGCAGGATTTGCAAAATCAGAAAAGAAAACCGCCCTGAAGAGCAAAGTTCCAGTGTACGGATACTGACATCTGCATGTGGGGCTAGCAACCTGGCTTGAACTGCATGGCGTGGGCACACAGTTCTTTTGAGGGGTCGTGTACAATGATGAGGCATTCGGTTGGGGGAGTTGGCAATATGATTTTGTTGTTCCCGTCGTCTCTCGACAAATCGGGTTATCACATAGTCTGCAGGGAAGGGAGCAGTTAGAAGCAACTTCAGCAAGCCACGGGAACACATAGAAATATGCAGTTAGGAATCCCCACATCCAATGAATAAAGTAAGAACCAGAAAGAAAATGCATATACATCACATAGGAAGAGAGAGAATTTTGACTCACACTATTTGGATCTTGCCATCTGCAGTTTCATTGAAATCTGAGATCAAATTGCTCTGGAGATTAATGATTCGCAGCTCATTACTATAGCTTGTGCCAATGTCCAATGTTCCGTTTAGCTGATTGCCACTCAGTTGCCTATGACAAGGCAACCTCAGTTAAACCAACCAAGGAGAACCTATACAGGTCCACTTACCAGCTACTCTTGAGAGGAAAAAAAAGGTAAAAGAAAGAAAGAAAAATCACACTCACACAGTCTGCAAGTGCGGGAGGCTGAAGAGTTCGACTGGAACGTTACCAGTAAGGTCTGAATTTTGCATTGCTCTGCCACACATGAAAAACCTGGTTACTTGGCACTGCTCAGAATGGAATGCATGTGAATGTACACTGACAGAAGCACATCCACTGTCCTCCTTACGAGGACAGGAGCTTGTTCATCTTTCTGGATACTTTTGTATCCTTGTAGTGAACATGTGCAATTTGTGTGTGCATGAGTGGTAACCGTGACTGATGTGCACCAGAGAGAGAGAGAGAGAGAGAGAGATGATACAGTGTGGTTAAGGCAGGCAAGTTCGAAAACCATGAAGACATGTCCGACGCATCAAAGCTATTATTACTCAAATCCCTGCAACGCACAACGAATTCCTTAGAATTCAATCCAATCAATTAGTTCATAGAAACATTCACCGAAACACCAACGCACGCATGCACTTGTGCATTTGCACATACACAAGACAAGATGCAGATGGGGATGAAGAGAAAAAGAAAAAAGCATACTAAATAAGAAAGGGGCATTAATATTACTAATTTTTTATGTGAATTAGTAGAACTTACAATGTGTTAAGATTGTTCATGCCGGAAATGGTAAGCAAAGGGCCTGTAAATCCATTGTTAGACAGATACCTGTAAAACAAAAGTCAAGAAAGCACTTTTAAGAGATTACGGTGATTTCTCTCGGAACTTTAAGAATATTATCTGCATTTCTTTTTTGTACTTACAGATCATGAACACTTGTAAGATTGTTAATGTTTGATGGAAGAATCCCAGATAATAAATTGTTGTCAAAGCGTCTACAGGAAAAAGAAAAACAAAAAACAGAAAGGTGCTCATGCATCAATGCCATGAGAAATTCAAATAAAGTTGACTTGTGGAGAAACTCAGAAGTGAACATGTACTAGAGCAGCTGATGTCTATACTCACACCACTTCCAGGCTCTGCACATAGCCAAGGGTTTCAGGAAGCCCCCCAGTAAATCTGTTGCTTTCAAATAGCCTGCCCCAGGGAGTTGAAAGCGGAAGGATGAAGGTTAAAATAAAAACTTCATAAATTATAATGTTAGCCAAACACTTGTAAGGGAAAGGAATTCCCCTGACAGAGTGGAACTTACAAATGTAACAGGGTCATCTCTGAGCTGAACAGCTGAGGTGGAACTGGTCCCGAGAGTTTATTCTTTCCAAAATGACTGAGGGTCAAAAAGTTCACGTATAAAAGTAAAGAACAGAACATATCAAGACAGCCCAAAAAGAAAAATTGATTAAAGTTCTGGATTCATACAAATGTTTTGTATTGACCAGCAAGTCAAGGCCTGGTGTGGCTCCATTAGAGACTGGAATTGTTCCCTCAAGCTGGTTGTCAGCCAGATCCAGCCAATAAAGGTTTGATAGATTACCAATGGAAGGTGGAATCTTTCCGCTGAAGCCATTTGAGTTCAGAGAACTGCCACAAAGGAGCAACAATGGACTTTAGATCTATTCATTTAAGGCAAGTTAAATACTGAAAAAATGGAGCCAGGCAAAACTCAAAGGGGGACTGAATCAGAGTTAACTTTATTGGCTTTGAGCAACTTTCATTGAATACAGGTTTATAGCATATTAATGAAGCCTACTTAAAACAAAAAATGAAAGAGAATCAATATTCATCAGGCAGATCTATGATGAAAAATCGTCATGTCATTAAGGTAAAAGGAAAAAAAAAAACGTCAAGTATCTTTACAGATAGGCCAGCTGCCGAAGCGATCCGATAGAATTAGGTATTGGACCAGTGAAACCGCAACCAACCAGGCTCCTGTCATAAAAGTACATGGAGCAAGTCAGTTAAAGGAACACAATGACATATTTAAATTGAATTATGGCAGCATAAGCGAACACTCGATTCATTACAAGCTGTTCAGTTTCTTTAAATTCCCAATTGCAGGGGGAATTGATCCTGTCAGCTGCTTGTTGTACGATAGATCCCTGCAAATTGGGAAGGAATCAGATATGTAGCGATATCAACCAAGGGCAGGCCCCAGTTTCTTTCCTGCGGAAGTTAGTTGAAATATTATAGAGAAAGACAGGAAAAAAAACGTACAAAATCTGCAATTCAGACAAGGAAGCAATATCTCCAGATAGGTAACCCTCCAAATCTGTGCTTGCCAACTTTCTGAAACAAAAGAGGTCAGAATAATACCAGAAACTGCAGATTCTACATATATGAGTTTGATGGCACCATCAACGTACATGGAGGTCACACGCGAATCGGTGCATTCAATTCCCACCCAACCACTACCACAAGGATCGGAGCCCTCCCAACTGGGCAGGTTCTTCCATATGCTCCTCAGGGATGCTAGAGCACTTGCTGCACAAGAATGTTGGAAATAGTTCGGAATTTATATATATAATTGGCAAATGGCTTTAATGGTCTAAATGACAGACTTAAAACCGCTGGTTGTTGTATGAGTTTAGTACATAGTATTGCCAAATCAACTACCACGCTAGCAGCTTATAATAATTGCACTAGAAATCTCAGAAGAACATTCTGGTTTTCCATCCTATAGAGCTGGTAACTGCACATGTGCAAGCCATGCTGTGATTTGTTTACAACAGGGCATGATAAGTTTGCAAATTCTAGCTGCTTGTCAACGATTTCTCGTAAATTTCAGAAGAAAATCAAACCATCTTCAACAGAAATGTGCTCACAATGACATAACTAATCCAAGAAACTGTGTGATCAATGTCAATTCCACCAGAGAAAGAAGCTGAAGAATTACAAGAAGAGAAGCCATTTCCTCATCCAACAAAATATTCCCCACAAAACAAAGAAGATCAAAGCAGTAAAACAGCAACTTACAATCTTGACCATTGGTAGCTGCAGTAACTGTATAAATATTCACAAAAACAGCCAGAGAAAGCAATAGAATCCTGGGGTTCATTTCCCAGGCAAGCAAAATGCTCCTCAGCAATCTTCCTTCTCTTTGTGAAGCCTTTCATAAACCAATCTATCCATTCAACTTCGGTGGCCAATCAATCAACACAGAGAAAACACCAACCCAAATCCTTCCTGTACCTGTTTTTGGTGTTGAAAACTCAGCAATTGGATGAACTTTTAGTGGAGTTAAGAGCATGGTACTTCGTCAAACTAACCTAAATGAAATGACCAATCCGGAAATAAGTATCTTTGTCTGTTTTTTAGCTTCCCTCAGCAAGGGAGGTAAATACGAAGTCAACAAAAAAATTAAAACTTGAAAGCTAGATATTTGTTGTAAACAAAGACGAGTTGTTTTCAATAATAGCTAGCTATTGCCTGCAAGTGGGCTGTCATCTAGCATTAAATATGAACTTAATTTCTGTGGCTCCAAGTCCAAGGGGCAGGCCAAAGCATTAAAAGAGATATTATTTACCCACAGGGAAAACGATATATATATAGCTTCCCATTACTACGTACTAGTGGTGGGTTCTAATATTTTCTGTACAATATGCACATGGGTAGTTCTTTATCACAGGTCAAAGTCTCCCTATTCGGTAAGAGTTTTTATCATTAACATTAAAATTTTGGACAATTATGCACTAAATAGTAAAGGTAATCAGATTTTTTCAAATTTTAACATTAACCGTTAATTAATCATATTAACAAACAAACGTTAATAATAAAAACCGCAAGATACTTATTATCATCTAATTTATTAGAAGATGTAACATGATGTGGTTTCTTGGCATGATGACCCAAATTGAGTCTCCTTCGAAGAAATTCAAAGGAAGAAATAATAATTATTGGAGCATCTACGAATGTCAACTATAAAACTATTTGCAAAGAAAATTTAGTTATAGGCATCTACTCCGTCGTCTGCAATATTTATTATTATATGTTGTATTAAATTTTTACAATATTTTTATATTTAATAAATTAATTTATCATATTATTCTTTAAATTATTATTTTAATATTTAATTAAGTTTCTTCATCTACATATAAAAATTAAGGAGTAAGAGTGAAAATAACATATAAATTTTATTGATTTATATGTCAAATCTAAATGTTTTAAAAAAAAACTAATACCAATAAAAGTGAAAAGTGAAAAGTTGAAAAAAAAAAACAGAGAAAAAAAGGCAAAGAAATTTCCTTACTTAATGCCAATAGCGCCAAAGCTTGCACCTTGAACCTTTCAGCCGTCTTTCTCTCTCCTCGGATCCATCGACACTGTCCTGTCTTGCACGGCCAGCCAAATTCAGTACACACGCGTAAGGATATATAATTAACAAAATTTGCCCGGCCAAAAAAAAAAAAAAATGATAGGAATTCTAAATGTCCTTGATAGAAAAGTTAGTTTTCATTTTTTATTTTTAATGTGAAGCGTCTTGACGACATATGGCGCGGTGGAAGGAGGAGGGACGTGCAAGTTTTGTTTTTTCCGAAATGTTCTCAAGGAAGCAGGAGAAAATTAAAGTAAACTCCTTGATAACTCTACATGAATTTGATTTGCTCATAAATTATTGCTCTATGAAAAGATCCCGAGTTCGTTTCAGAATTTTTTTGTATTTAGAAACTAAAACATCTACAAGGACAAGTTATCTTTGAAATTGATATGTTTATAATGTATGAATTGAATTGGGGGATGCAAATCAACTAATATTTCAAAAATTTGAGTTTTTTTTTTTTAATTTCTTTTATGGATCGTGGCACAGCCTTCCAAATGATGTTACCATGGATAACATGAACATATGTCTAATTAGACATACCTATTATTTTACAATTTTACCCTCAAATTTACCCCTCCCCAAACCCTCTCTCTCAATTCTGGCAATCAACCTACATCTAACTTGAAATCCGCCAAGGAAGCTGAGCGACTCCGGCGAGAAACGAGCGGCCGACGACGCAAGCAAGCAACGAAGGCGGAGGACGCAGAGGAACCCTGAACGGCTAGGTCGAGGAACAACGAATGCCAGGGAATCGTGAGAAACGAACAACGACGGTGGCGCAATCGGCAGTCTGATCTCTGTTCTTCGCTGATGATGACGACTCCGATTCCAAGGCACGACCAGTCGGGAGGTGAGGCGAAGCCAGGTGCGAGGGCCAAGGCGCAGCGTTGCGAGGAGGCAGATCGGCGGGGCAGGGCAAGGCGAAGCCAGGCCTGAGAAAAGGCTAGGGCCGAGGCATAGCGGTGCGAGGCGAGGGCGGCGGTGTGGGCCTTGGCACGAATCGCCTTCGATCTCTACCATTCGAGCCATCGCCGCAACATCACCGAGCCATCTCTGAATCATCGCACCATCACCATTACCAGGCACGGCGAAGGGCGAGGTGCGGCCAGGCGTAAGGAATGCCAAGGAACCATGTAATTTTTTAAATGATTATTTAGACACTTTCAAATATTGATTTGAACAATTTTAAATTTTTATTTGGACACTTCTTTCATTATTTTGTATATATTTTTTTATTATTAAAATAAATTATTTCTGTATTGTTTTAAACATTTTGCTACTTTTCTTTAGACACATTTATACATTCATTCAGACACATTTTTATTGTTTCAATTAGTTTTTTTTTAAGAGAGTAAATTGTCTACTTATTGGGTAGACACTTCTAAATATTCCTTTAGACACTTTTACACATTCGTTCAGACACTTTTTATTGTTTCAATTAGTATTTTTTAAGAGAGTAAATTGTCTACGTATTGATCAGACACTTCTAAATATTTCTTTAGACACTTTTCGGTATCCATTCAGACACTTTTAATTTTTTCTAATATGGCATATGACGTATACGGTGAGATCGTGATGTATGACAGTTCGGTGGCGGCACCGGCGCCGGCACCGGAGGAGACAGCAATAGCAAACTATGGTTTTTTATAGAGAATAATATTTTAACTAAGGGTATTTTTATCAATTTTTTTGATGATTTATGCATTATATATAGAAGATTAAGGGATGGGTTAGTATGTCTAATTAGACATATGTGCACAATAAAAGAACTAAAATGATGTAGACTCGCATGTCCTCCCGGTCTCAGCCGACCATCTTTTGTAGGGTACACTCCAATCTCAACCGCACCAAATCAGATTCATTTGCTTGCTTCTACTAACATTTAATTTGCCTTACTCTTGCCTTCCCCCTTTTCTCCATAGAAAACCAACCAACCCTAAAACCATTTCATTAACAATGTTCTGATTGGAGCATTCAATACTTAAGAAGAGGACTAAAGAAAACAGGAAAGAGGGTCACCCTAAAAAACTCATTCACTTTTGAATCCCAAAGTAGCGTACAAGTTATTCAACCTCCTTGGCTGGGCCTTTGAACAAATGCCTCTGTCCAAGGGACCTGCATTACAACGACTTTAAGCAAAGCTGCAATTACATCATACATAAATTATTTCTACTGATGATCCCCAGTCCTAATACAAATATCAGCCGAATAAACCTTGAAAACACAATTACTGAATCTAATCTAAACAGAAGCCCTAAATTGGAAGTATAAGAAAACAACACAAGAAAAGAACAACAGGTACCTAATTCAAGTACTGGTGTTGGAAGGTGCATCTAGTTGCTTCTCAGGCATATTGTGGTAGTAAAAATAATAATTAATATAAAATAACGTCCTTTTAATTTGCTAAGTACACACACACACACAATTTTCTTAATAAAATAGAAACAAATTTTTGCATGCATGATTACCATTTTTCAATTGTACAATACAATTAGCATAACTGATTTTTTAAAATTTTTGTGATAAATTTTAAGAACTCTTTAGTAAAAAGACAAAAAAAACTTTTAAAGTTTATATATACTGAAATGATGGAAAGAAAATGAAATGGTGGGGAAACTAGATTAATTTTGTTAGGCAAATGGCAACGTAACGGTTACAGTGAAATTAAAAAGTAATTAGCAGTTTGGATTTGGATTCTCCAAAATTAATCTCAAAACATTGATGTGCTTTTGGTTGGTTGGTGCTCAAGCCATCATTTTCTCTTAGCTGTAAGTATTATATATATATATATGGTCCATTGATTCCTTAAAAGGCATTCTTTTGTATCTAGCTACCACACAATGCCTAATCAAGTACTGTGTGTCCATATATAATACCCCATACATCCTTCCCAAATTTTTTGTTTTAATTATTTCAATTTTTTACTTAAATTTCATTTAAATTTATTTATATTATTATTTTTCAATTAAAATAATATTTAGAAACTACAACACTCGTAGTTTTTAAATATAAAATTTTTAACTTTTTTATGAAATAATAATAACATATATAAATTGAAATCAAACTTAATTAAAAAAAACACAATGAAGCAAAGAATTTGGGACTTACAAAAACTTTGCTGATATTTGGTTTAATTATACTAAATTAATTTGAATGGTCTTATTAGAATATTTTGGCAGTTAATTAGAATATTTGTTATTAAACTAGATCCTTGATAAAAACAAGTTAATTAACTAGTGGAGTATATATATATATATAATGAGGGTAGAGTTTCTTTGGATGGGATATAAGATGAGTTAGTTAGTAAATGGAGATTTAGATTAGATTAGAAGAAATTGCAAGTACGTAATTAATGAATAAAAATAGAAATTGAAATAATAAAGTAAATGGTGGATGCAGCAGCAATGGGACTCGGATCTTGTGGAGGCGCGATACATAAAGCATGTGGAGGATAACCTGAGCATAATCCGGCTCAGGTTCGGGGACAACTCCAAGCCTCTTTTCCGCAACAGAGAATTTATCGTCTACGAGCGACGCGAGACCCTGGAAGATGGAACTGTTGTCGTCGCCGTTGCTTCACTCCCCAAAGAGATTGCCGCTGGCTTGCAACCCAAGCAAGACAACGCCATCCGGGCTTTGTTGTTGCACTCTGGTTGGGTTGTGGAGAAGCTTCAACACTCCTGTCTTGTCACTTACGTTGTTCAGGTATATATATACAACTAATTAATAATTACCTACCGGCGTATCCATAAAATAATCTACTAGACTAGCTAGTCCTTTTCTTTTTAATTTAATTACTGGTCATAATTAATTAATTAATGACATATATATTTATATATATATATATACTTTGCATGCAGTTGGATCCTGCAGCAGGATGGCTGCCAAAGTGCTTTGTGAACCGGCTGAATACAAAATTGGTGATGATAATCATTGAGAATCTCATGAAACTGGTGGACACAAATACTACTTAATTCATCTCTCACCATTAATTATATTAATTGTCATTTTTAGTTAAATCAAAGTGATCATTTCATATTAATTATATATTATACTAATGGTAATTAATTAATTATGCTACAGTACATGAATGCAGGTAAATTACTCGAATTTTTTTTAATTATTTGTGTAATCTGGAATTAATTAGAGGGAAAATATTTATATGTATTACTACATATTTAATGAGAAATTAAGGAGGATGGATCGAGTTCCATCAGATGGAATTAGTTATTTTCTGCTCCCGTTTAATGCATTTCAGAAGCTAGCCACTTAATTGTACGTTCAAGGATGAAACAAATGCTTTTTGGTCGTTTTATCGATCTAATTGCTGAAGCTTAGCGTGCAGACCATTCTGAAAGCTCCACCTGCAGCTTTAATTTAAAGCTCCCTATTCCTCCAACAAATGAGCAGATTCGATGGTGTAGGCTCTGTCCGCCTTCCTTGCACTCTCTCGCTCGCCCAACCTCATTTTTCCACTGAATTCCGGGTCCTGTCCTGCAGTTTTTCAATCCCGCAAACTGGTAATTGGAAATCGCCGCCTCTACTCTCTCCTTCATTTTTGTTTTTTAACTTAAATTTGATCTTAATTTCTTTATATTATTTACTCTCTTTTTTTCTAAAAAATTATATTTAGAAATTAAAATAATTATATATAACTTTAAATATAATTTTTTAAAAATTTTCAAATAATAATATAAGTGAATTTAAATCAAATTATTACAATGCAGCAGACAAAACCAACTTAGGGTAGAGGAGTATAATTTCGATTGTACATTCCCATTTCCTTCCACTTCCATCAAAGTTGACTTGACTTTTGCGAAAGAACTCTGGTGGACTGGTGCTGATACTCCATCTTTTTCATTTTATTTGCAATGTTTTCTATTTCATAAAGCTAATAAACCTTTTTTATTTTAGTGTTTTTTTTTTAAAAATCATCTTTAAAAGTTTTTATATAAATTTAAAAAATTAGAAAAGTTGGGATCAAATTGGAAATATCTCTATTTTTTTCTTTTTGGAATGTAGCATATATTTTGAGACATTTCCAAACAAAAGAAATACTGCTGGAACAGATGAGTACTTTATAACACGTGAGTTCATGGACAAAATTAACATGTCTCAACCAATACTCACATGAAAGATAATATCAATTATCTTTCCATATATCTGTTAGCAAATTAACAGATGAGTACTTTATAACACGTGAGTTCATGGACAAAAAACAGAGAAAAAAAGGCAAAGAAATTTCCTTACTTAATGCCAATAGCGCCAAAGCTTGCACCTTGAACCTTTCAGCCGTCTTTCTCTCTCCTCGGATCCATCGACACTGTCCTGTCTTGCACGGCCAGCCAAATTCAGTACACACGCGTAAGGATATATAATTAACAAAATTTGCCCGGCCAAAAAAAAAAAAAAATGATAGGAATTCTAAATGTCCTTGATAGAAAAGTTAGTTTTCATTTTTTATTTTTAATGTGAAGCGTCTTGACGACATATGGCGCGGTGGAAGGAGGAGGGACGTGCAAGTTTTGTTTTTTCCGAAATGTTCTCAAGGAAGCAGGAGAAAATTAAAGTAAACTCCTTGATAACTCTACATGAATTTGATTTGCTCATAAATTATTGCTCTATGAAAAGATCCCGAGTTCGTTTCAGAATTTTTTTGTATTTAGAAACTAAAACATCTACAAGGACAAGTTATCTTTGAAATTGATATGTTTATAATGTATGAATTGAATTGGGGGATGCAAATCAACTAATATTTCAAAAATTTGAGTTTTTTTTTTTAATTTCTTTTATGGATCGTGGCACAGCCTCCTAAATGATATAGACTCACATGTCCTCCCAGTCTCGGTCGACCATATTTTGTAGGGTACACTCCAATCTCAACCGCATCAAATCAGCTTCATTTGCTTGCTTCTACTAACATTTAATTTGCCTTACTCTTGCCTTTCCCCTTTTCTCCATAGAAAACCAACCAACCCTAAAACCATTTCATTAACAATGTTCTGATTTGAGCATTCAATACTTAAGAAGAGGACTAAAGAAAACAGGAAAGAGGGTCACCCTAAAAAACTCATTCACTTTTGAATCCCAAAGTAGCGTACAAGTTATTCAACCTCCTTGGCTGGGCCTTTGAACAAATGCCTCTGTCCAAGGGACCTGCATTACAACGACTTTAAGCAAAGCTGCAATTACATCATACATAAATTATTTCTACTGATGATCCCCAGTCCTAATACAAATATCAGCCCAATAAACCTTGAAAACACAATTACTGAATCTAATCTAAACAGAAGCCCTAAATTGGAAGTATAAGAAAACAACACAAGAAAAGAACAACAGGTACCTAATTCAAGTACTGGTGTTGGAAGGTGCATCTAGTTGCTTCTCAGGCATAGCTAGCTTCCAGAAATGGTGTCGTATTGACATAATATTCATTCAACCTAGACAGGAGTACTGGAAACCCAACCTGCACTTGCAGTTGCAGCACAAAATTTTTCATGGAATTAAATACAGCAACATATCATGCGGTATATTGCTTACTGCGGTACAAATGTCTTCATATTTTATCATTTTATTGCGTAATATATTGCGTTATTTTGCATACATACCTCTCACTTTTTGTGTACATTTTATAAAAAACCGCGGTATACCGTAAATACAGTAATAAATGTACCGCAATATTTTATTTTTTGTGGATCTTTGTGAGATATTTTTTTTTGTCATTTTATATCAAAATATCATAAATATATAAAACATTAGAATATAATTAATACACATATTATAAAATAAATATTTACTTTTATTTTTTGCAGAACAAGCTAGGAAAAAAATGTCATACTTTGGGTCATGTAGAAACTTAATGTGGTATTAGAAAATATATTGTTATTATTAAAGTATTATTTTTTCTCTTATATCAATAAATTAGTTTTTTCTTGAGCATTATTTATTTTGTTCTATATATAAAATTTTTATATTTTTTTAATACAAAAAACAAAAATTAGAAGGTGTTTTTTTCTAAGTTTTTTTTTCGGAGTATTATTTTTAATGATGAAAAAATTAGAATATATATAAAATGTGTAAAAAAAATATTAAATTTATGTTATCTTAAAATAATATTATAACATTTATGTTTTTTGTAAACACGGTAATGATATGCTGTACAATATACTATACAGTATATCTTAAAAAATTGAGGTATAATATATCTTACAATAGTAGTATTTAACACACTGAAAATTTTACGTTCAACTGTACACTTGACCCATCAATAAGTAAATATAATTTCCTCACCTAAGGAACCGTACGTACATAATGTTTATCCAAATTTCAGATTTCAGGGCCAATATCGTTCAGTCAAAGTCAAGCAAGTGTAGCACAAAATCTAAAGGTGTAAGGCCTTTTTTCTACCATAAAGTGATTGAAAGTGAAATACTATTGGACACGCATATTCAAATGTGTGCGCGAAAATAAGTCCTTGCTCGGAGTCGATCGAGTCAAGTCAAGCATTTTCTATAATTATTCATTAATGTAAGGCTTGAAAATTAAGTATTCTGATAATTCCAAAACTCTCCAGCTTGATTGGGACCGGGTCATAAGAAAAATCAGACTACCACAGGTAAGCAAAAAAAAAAAAAAAAATTGTGCGTCTTCAACGGTGGACCTCATAAGAACTCTTAAAGTTACGAATAGAGCCAAGCGAAAAAAGCTCATAAATTTGTTACTGGAATACCATGTCAATCTCGAAGTTTTTTTATAGCATAATCTATTAATTTGTGATGCCAGAAACAGATCTGCCTGCAAAAAAGAAAAAAAAAAAAAGTAGAAGTGGGCAATTATCATCATTCCCCAGTTGACACATATCTAGCAGCTGAAGCACTACCATGTGATACAAAGAGAAACAAACCATTGAAACTTCATCTACCAGCACAGCCTTTTAACAACTTCTCGAGTGCTGAAACCCGAACGGACATGTAACAATTAAGCCTCATCATCATCTTCACTATCATACTATATATATATATATATATATATATATATGTAGGGGTCGATCGGTGACATTAAGTTCATGAAGTAATATTGACATTATATAGAACTCGGTTATCCTCACCTAGAAGCCTTTTGTAATATGGTGTTGTGCCCAAGAAAATTTTTCTCCTGCGCCAAGCTTTTTTCTGCTTGCACAGAGAAGCAGAGTGAAGTAGATAGATTAACATGGTTCAATAACTTCATAGAGAAAGAGAATTTCTCAAGCAACTAGAAGCCAAAGCCTTCAAAGCGGTGGTGCCATTTCAGTTGAAATACTAACCAGGCCAGTACATTTTTATTGTGATAGGGCTGTATACTTGAGGAAACAATGTTTGGCAACCTAAGATCAAATGTCACAGCAGAAAAATCCATCATTATTTGGATGATCAAATGCCAATATTGGCCTTAGGCAATCACTACGTCTCCAAAGTTGGCTGTTAATTAAGGTTTTTGTGCAAAGTTGTGCAGCTAATTCGGAAGCAAGTGAACAAGTTATCAGTGGCATTACCTGATAAGCGATTGCTCTTTTCTGAACATCATCAGGCAGCAATCGCATCTGAGGATACTTCTCCTCGAGATACTTGAATCAAATCAACAGCAGGTAAATGTTGGGAAATAGCCAAGTATGAATAAATAACCAACTAACAAAAGAAGCGAGAGTTGAAATTGACTAACCATCATCTGAAATTACTATATTATCGTCCACCAGCACCGGCACTTTATTGATAGGGCTAATCCTTTCATGATCTGCCAACCGAACTAAAAGAGCAAATAAACTGTGTAACAGAGTTTTACAGAGTACAAGTGGCAATGTGGGAGTATCATCAATGATGACGGATACAGCAAAACTACCAGTAACTTGAGTAGAAAGCTATTGACCAGAATCTTTTAGTATCATTGATTCCCTTCGTTTTAATTGATTTTCATGAGTATACTGGCGAAATTTATTTGGAGGAGATACCAGGATTGGATTGCTTCCCCTCGTCCAAGTTGACTGGTATATATTCATACTGCAACCCTGTTAAATGCAGTAACAAAAAAGTAATAGGCAATTAACAAGCAATGTCAATTCGTTCACCAAGTTCAACGGTTCAAATTTATCCGGAGAAGAAAATTACCACCACATGTTTAATTGTTTCACTTTAGCTTCAAGTGACCAACTTTTACAAGCAGCTACAAATCTCAATGCTGGAGTAGCATAAATCATTTGCAGTTCAATCCTAGGCGAGGGGGGCCAGAGAGTGGCTGTAGACAGTACCTTCAGTTTGAGGGCAATCCGGACACTGGCAGAGGAGGAGCTCTTCCAGTAATTATACGGCTTCATCTTTTCTGTGGGTGTGCTAGCCTTCAACAGATTTACATCAATCAACACAACTTCATGAAGATGTATGGGTGCATTTGTACGCACAGGCACATACATACACAGAGAAGGGGGGAGAGGGAGAGAGGTACCATAGCTGCTCAAAGTCTGAAAACAAGAAGCAGAGTTTGGGGCCTGAATTGGGGAAGACTGTTATTGGCCCATCAACTGAAATGTACCACGAGCACTGAGCAGCCTGCCATTGTATGAACAGAAAAAGAGGCTTTTGCTTCGCCTGCATGAGTTTCATCAACCAGTTTATGCAGCCTGCCACTTGTATGAATATTGAGCACTCACATGCACCCATTTGTTGCAGCTAATTAGTAGCATACAAATTCAATTAAATTCTCATGTACGTCTCATCTTAGACTATTTAACCTCGTTTCAGTGTAAACGAATCCATTTGGAATTGAAGAGGGCTTAAGCTCATTAAGTTCCACCCAAATCCAGAACCATTCAGGACTTACTACGAACAGTTTGAATGCATATTGCTTGCGTTTGGATTGACGATTAACCGGATGATCTTGGTACATTGTAGTACAAACAATAATGGGTAAACTGAATGGTGTCGACATGGAACAACTTCTCTGTCTTTCTGAAGGAAAAATAAGAAAGTTGAATCACTTGGCAACAAAACGATAGACAACTACACCAGTTCTGGATCCCTCGGAAGGGCTTTCGTTGTGTAATGTGTCGACATGGAACAGCTTCTTCGCCTTTCTGAAGAAAGCCGACTCCTTTTTCCACCTCCTCAAATGAGCCATAATAAACACCACTTTCGTGTTCTTGCGCAGCAGCAGCATACGCAGCGTTTCAAGCAAAGGGTCGTACAGGTGATCATGGTAAACCACGTCGGATGCCAACACGAGGTCGAGTTCGCCTCCGATAGCCGCCATGTCCTCTGCCTCCCCCCACCTCAGAGCTGCCGCGCCCACCTCCCCACCATTTAGTTTAATCACCTCAGCATTGCACTCCACGTTGTGCTGCAGGTTGGGAACAACATGGGGCAGGTCCGTCACTGTGACTTTAGCGCCCAGCGTGACGGCGGCGGCGATTCCCACGAGCCCTGTGCCGGATCCAATCTCGAGCACTCTGAGCGGACGACCAGTGGGCAGAACGAGGCCCAGTGGGCTGTCACAACGGCGGTGGCTGTCGAGGAGGGTGACGAGAGTGGTGGCGGCCGGCCAGAGCTTGAAGGAGAGACCTTGTTTCGGCAGCTGGCGGATGGTGAGAGTGGAGCTGATGGAGGAGAGGTAGTGTTGGAGAGTTGAAGGTGGGGTCTCAGTCTTACCGGCATCTTCTCCTTCGTCCAGGGAGATCATAGAGAGGTGATCTATGTCTTGGTCTTCCTCATCAACGGCGGCCATGTTTTTCTGTGATTTGGGTTCGGAGCCGCCGCCAACTTTAAAGCGCCATGTTCTCTCTCATAAGGTAGCCAGCCACTCCCACTAGGGCGCCGGAGACGAAATGGATTTGTTTTACGTATGAGCGCAAACATACATCCATTTCATGATTTTTTTTTAATGGACATTGAAAAATCGTCCACTAATACATTTTTAAAGGCAAATGTGAGACCAATATTTGCTTCTGAAGCAAATAACCCACCGGCTGGTTGTTAAGTGCAAAGCCCAGAAGGCCCATTACAGTCTTTTTGGGCTTCGTGCAGACAAGTTAGATAGAAAGCACGGGTAAATTGCACGCGTTACCCCCAACCTTTTAATTCTGTTTCTATTCTAACCCCAACCTTCATTTTGTTCGTTGTGCCTCCCTGACGTGGCTAAAACGTTTCATTTTGAACCTTTTTTGGATGGAATCCGTTATATTGGATGGAAAATGACACGTCAACATAAGATTGTAGGGGAAAATGTTTATTTTAACCCTTGTAAACATTTTCATTGCCCAAAAAAGCCATAAAATTTTCAAATCTCCCTCTCCTCCTTTCTCGACGGCACCATCTCCGCTGGCCCCATCTTTTGCCTTCCTCTCCTCCCTCTCCTGCGACAACCTTGTACTCCATTCGCTCACCCTCTCCTCCAATTCCCTCTCCCTACCGCCATCGAAATACCTCTTCCGATTCCCTTCCTTGATTCCCATCACGATACCCGTTCACCGTCGCGATTTCCCTTCCTCAGTTCCCTATCTCCACCAACGCGATTTACCGTTCGAAGCACCCAAATGTCAGCGGGATAGTCATGGACATCATGGCTCTGTTGGTTGCCTTCCAGGAGCGAGGTAGGGTGCACCCGATCTGCCTTCATTTAACGTTATTTGGTGAATCGGGTAAGCTAACAGAGGAGAGGGTGAACGAATTAGGGATGGAGTACATGGTTGCCGAAGGAGAGGGAGGTGGACAGAGGTGGATTTCAGAGTCAGATCTGGGTGTTGTGGCAAATCGGGTGATGCCAGAGAAGGAAGGGAGAACGACGGCAATGTGGAGAGGAAGGGAAAGCGGCGGTTGTGGGGGGTAGAAGGCCGGAGAAGGACGACGGTGAGGGGAAGGCCGGAGAGCGACGACGGCAATGAAAAGAGATGAGAGTGGCGGTAGGGGAGGTTGTTCCAAGAGAGAGGCGGACAGCGGAGAGGTTGTTCCAAGAGGGAGGCAGAGATGACGAGGAAGAAGCATGAGGGGTTTCTTGCTAGATTTGAAAATTTTAAAGCTTTTTTTAGTAAAGAGAAATGTTTATAATGGTTAAAACAAACATTTTCCCTTACAATCTTATGTTGACGTGTCATTTTCCATCTAATATAACGTATTCCATCCAAAAAAAGTTCAAAATGAAACGTTTTAGCTACATTAGGGAGGCACAACGAACAAAATGAAGGTTGAGGTTAGAACAGAAACAAAATTAAAAGGTTGGAGGTAACACATGTAATTTACCCTAGAAAACACTTTGGCAGTTCTAGTTACAAAAGCTCCTAATCTATTAGTCTCCACCCAGAACATTAAGAATGCTGTCTGAGGGGTGATCATGAATTACAAAAGGGGTGAGTTTACATCTAGATAAAAAGATCCGCAACTCGATTCTCTTCTCACTTTTGATTCCTCGAATTTGAAGTTGTCGGATCAAATACTTGTAATCCAACTACACAGGTCTTAGTGTAGGTTTCGCTAAAAAATCGGTGGTAAAAGACTCTTCTACCAATTTGCAATCAGTCTCAACCTCCACCTGAATGTTGAACCTAGATGAAGACCATCTCTCACAGCCCACATCTCAGCTTCAAGAGCAAAAGTTTGGTCATTTCTCGCTCTTATTATTGATTCAAAATTTCTAATTAAGGTGAAATTTTAATATGTTAAGATTTCTAGCCTCTATTTTAACCCTAAATTTATATATTGTATTCAAGTCGAATTATAAG